>JAOPSE010000218.1:692394-1384788 GCA_029449295.1 Zea luxurians | reverse complement strand
TACATCTAGTGCAAATAGTGACATGTTCAATGGTAGATGTAGAGGGTTTGCAAGAATTCAGTTCAACAATCTTAGCACGTAAAATATCATTGTTATCTCTAAGATCGGAAATGGAAGCATTGCAAACATCTAATTCTTTAGCCTTAGCAATTAATTTTTCATTTTCAATCTTAAGGCTAGCAAGAGAGACATTCAATTCTTCAATCTTAGCAAGCAAGTTAACATTATCATCTCTAAGATTGGGAATTGAAACATCATAAATATTAGAATCAACCTTAGCAATTAATTTAGCATTTTCATTTCTAAGGTTGGCAACAGTGTCATGGCAAGTGCTTAGCTCACTAGATAGTTTTTCACATTTTTATACTTCTAGAGCGTAAGCATTTTTAACCTTAACATGCTTCTTATTTTCCTTAATTAGGAAGCCCTTTTGGGTGTCCAAGAGTTCATCCTTCTCATGAATAGCGCTAATTAATTCATTTAGTTTTTCTTTTTGTTGCATGTTTAGGTTGGCAAAAAGGATGCGCAAATTATCCTCCTCATCACTAGCATTATCCTCATCACTAGAGGTTTCATATTTAGTGGAGGACTTTGATTTTACCTTCTTCCTTTTGTCGTCTTTTGCCATGAGGCACTTGTGGCCGACGTTGGGGAAGAGGAGGCCCTTGGTGACGGCGATGTTGGCGGCGTCCTCGTCGGAGGAGGAGTTGGAGGAGCTCTCCTCGGAGTCCCACTCGCGGCACACATGGGCATCGCCGCCCCTCTTCTTGTGGTACCTCTTCTTTTCTCTCCTCTTGCCCTTCTTGTCGTTATCCTTGTCACTGTCACTAGATAGCGGACATTTAGCAATGAAATGATCAGGCTTACCACACTTGTAGCACACTTTCTTGGAGCGGGGCTTGTAATCTTTCCCCTTCCTTTGCTTGAGGATTTGGCGGAAGCTCTTGATGATGAGCGCCATTTCCTCATTGTCGAGCTTAGAGGCGTCAATGGGTTGTCTACTTGATGTAGACTCCTCTTTCTTCTCCTCCATCGCCTTGAATGCGACCGGTTGTGCTTCAGGCGTGGAGGGGCCATCTAGCTCGATGATTTTCTTTGAGCCTTTGATCATCAACTCAAAGCTCACAAAGTTTCCTATTACTTCCTCGAGGGACATTAGTGTATATCTAGGATTACCTCGAATTAATTGAACTTGCATAGGATTAAGAAAACGAGGGATCTTAGAATAACCTTGACCATTTCATGGTCATCCCATTTGGTGCTCCCGAGGTTGCGCACTTGGTTCACCAAGGTCTTCAAGCGGTTGTACATGGCTTGAGGGTCCTCGCCTTGGTTGAGTCGGAACCGACCGAGCTCCCCCTCGATCGTCTCCCGCTTGGTGATTTTGGTCACCTCATCTCCTTCGTGCGCGGTTTTGAGTACGTCCCAAATCTCCTTGGCACTCTTCAATCCTTGCACCTTGTTATACTCCTCTCGACTTAGAGAGGTGAGAAGTATAGTGGTGGCTTGGGAGTTGAAGTGAACGATTTGGGCCACCTCGTCCTCATTGTAATCTTCATCCCCTACGGATGGTACCTGTACACCAAACTCAACAACATCCCATATACTTTTGTGGAGTGAGGTTAGGTGATATCTCATCATATCACTCCACCTAGAATAATCTTCACCGTCAAACGTCGGTGGCTTGCCTAATGGGACGGAAAGTAATGGAGTATGCTTAGGAATGCGAGGATAGCATAGGGGAATCTTACTAAACTTCTTGCGCTCATGGTGCTTAGAAGTTACGGACGGCGCGTCGGAGCTGGAGGTGGATGGCGACGAAGAGTCGGCCTCGTAGTAGACCACCTTCCTCATCTTCTTCTTGTCACCGCTCCGACCCGACTTGTTGTGTGAAGGGGATCCCTTCACTTTGTTGGCGGACTCCCCGGATGGAGCCTTCTCGTGGCTTGTAGCGGACTTCTCACCACCGATCCCCATCTTCTTGGCGTGATCTCCCGACATCACTTCGAGCGGTTAAGCTCTAATGAAGCACCGGCTCTGATACCAATTGAAAGTCGCCTAGAGGGGGTGAATAGGGCGAATCTGAAATTTATAAACTTAAGCACAACTACAAGCCAGGTTAGTGTTAGAAATATAAACGAGTCCGAGAGAGAGGGCACAAAACAAATCATGAGCAAATAAAGAGCGAGACACGATGATTTGTTTTACCGAGGTTCAGTTCTTGCAAACCTACTCCCCGTTGAGGTGGTCACGAAGACCGGGTCTTTTTCAACCCTTTCCCTCTCTCAAACGGTCACTTAGACCGAGTGAGCTTCTCTTCTCAATCAAACGGAACACGAAGTTCCTGCAAGGACCACCACACAATTGGTGTCTCTTGCCTTGGTTACAATTGAGTTGATCACAAGAAGAATGAGAAAGAAAAGAAGCGATCCAAGCGCAAGAGCTCAAATGAACACAAATGTCGCTCTCTCTAGTCACTATTTGATTTGGAGTAATTCCGGACTTGGGAGAGGATTTGATCTCATTGGAGTGTCTAGAATTGAATGCTATAGCTCTTGTAATGTGTTGAAGGTTGGAAACTTGGATGCCATTGAATGTGGGGTGGTTGGGGTATTTATAGCCCCAACCACCAAAATATGGCCGTTGGAAGGCTGCTGTCGCATGGCGCACCGGACAGTCCGGTGCGCCACCGGACACTGTCCGGTGCGCCAGCCACGTCAGCAGGCCGTTGGGGTTCGACCGTTGGAGCTCTGACAGGTGGGGCCTCTAGGCTGTCCGGTGGTGCACCGAACATGTCCTGTAGACTGTTCGGTGCGCCAACTGCGCGTGCTCTATCCTCTGCGCGCGCAGGCGCACATTAAATGCGTTGCAGTCGACCGTTGCGCGCGAAGTAGCCGTTGCTCCGCTGGCACACCGGACAGTCCGGTGAATTATAGCGGAGCGCCCTCTGATTTTCCCGAAGGTAGCGAGTTTAGCTTCGAGTGCCCTGGTGCACCGGACACTGTCCGGTGGTGCACCGGACAGTTGGTGCGCCAGACCAGGGTGCCTTTGGGTTGTCTTTTGCTCTCTTTGTTTGAACCCTTTCTTGGTCTTTTTATTGGCTTATTGTGAACCTTTGGCACCTGTAAAACTTATAGACTAGAGCAAACTAGTTAGTCCAATTATTTGTGTTGGGCAATTCAACCACCAAAATCAATTAGGAAAAAGGTGTAAGCCTAATTCCCTTTCACAATGCTTACTCCACATTGTGGTGACCTCCTTCGGTCAAGGATTGCACTCAATCCCTCTCAAGTGATCCAACGTTCAACCTTGAGTACCACGGGTTTCCTCCTTTTATCAAGTGTTTCCCTTTGCGAGGAATCTCCACACGTTGGAGCCTCTCATCCTTACAAGATTGATCACAATTAAACCACAAGAGTAAGGGAAGGAATAGAAACACACACACGAACTAGAATCGCAGCAACACACACACACACGCCAAGAAATGAGCACACATCACAACGTAGTGGAGTCGTAGCTCAAAGAAGTGCTCAAATCTCAAACACAATGAATCGAATGCGTGCTTGCAGAGTCTAGGCATTGTAGGATGTTCAATGGAGGCTTTGTGTGTTGCTCCATGCGCCTAGCTAGGGATCTCTTTTATAGCCCCAAGGGGGCTAGGAGTCGTTGGAGCTCCATTTGGAAGGCCATTGTTGCCTTCTGTCCATGGGCGCACCGGACAGTAAACAGTGCGCGATTTCCTTCCTTTTCCTGGCGAAGCCGACCGTTGCCAGCCACGAGCCATGTGGCACACCGGACAGTCCGGTGTGACCATCTGACCGTTGGCTGGGCCATGTATCCCCCGCTGATCGCGCGGTCGACCGTTGGCTGGGCGCGTGGCTGGCACACCAGACAGTCCGGTGCGCACCAGACAATCCGATAAATTATAGACGCGAGCCCTCAGTGTTTTCCAAAGAGCGGCATGTTCGCCGGGCGCATTAGCCTGAGCACCAGACACTGTCCAGTGCACACCAGACAGTCCGGTGCACCGCAAGCTGGTGCAAGTTTGGCTGGACTTAGCCAAACTTCTCCAATCCGATTTATCTCGATTTGACAAGGTTTCAAGCACTTAGTAGGATAATGTTAGTACAAAAAACAATTACTAAGGCTAGAATCATACCTTGCTTTTCCATTTGCATCTCTTTGACACTTAGCTTATATTAAACAAAAAATATGTGTTGAGCATCTAATCACTAAAACATTTATAGAAATGGCCCAAGGGCACATTTCCCTTTCAATCTCCCCCTTTTTGGTGATTTATGTTAACACATCAAAGCAACTCAAAATGCAACAACATTTTTAAAGATGAGCTAAAGAGTGCAAATTGAAGACCAATTAATCTCACATAGAATTTGGCATATTTGGATCACTTATGCCACCACTTAGTTTATTTTCACAAAACAAATTTGTTTTCCTATCTCTATTTCAAAGATAATTGTTTTGGGAAATCAAAAGATCTTCCAATAATAGTTTTGATCAAATACCAAACCCCCCCTTTCCCATAATAAATTCTCCCCCATAAGAGAACTATTTTTGCAATAAGAGGATTTTGATCAAACACCAAGAATTCTAGCACTAAAATTTTGAAATTCACAAGTGGTTGGCTAATCCAGTTGCTTTGGCCTTAATTTCTCCCCTTTGGCATTAAGCACCAAAACAGAAGAACTAATAGGCCCTTTAACCTCATGGCCTCACAAAGATCTCGAGTAAAACCAAAGGTAATGAGAAAACACAGAGAGGGACTTGGAACAAGATACATTGATACCGGAATGCAGTGGAAGCTTATTCTTTGTTCAAGTCCACATGTTCCCTTTTAATCCATCTTTAAGACTGTATCAAAAGTAATCAAGCGAACACATTAGTCTCAAAGGATCAAGTTGTAGTGCATCCTCCCCCTAAACATGTGCACCATATGCATAGGGACTTGTGAGGTTCGGGGATGACTTGTACAATTTGAGCACCAGAATAAGAAAGTAAAGACAGTAATGCTTAAAGTAACACGATCAAAGGCATAAAACACATGTATGCTATAGATCAATCAAAGTTCCACGAATCTAAGAAATTTAGCTCACTACGCAACCTACAAAACCTTTTCTCATCTAAAGGCTTGGTGAAGATATCGACTAGCTGGTTCTCGGTGCTAATATGATAAATATTGATATCTCCCCTTTGCTGGTAGTCTCTCAAAAAGTGATGTCGGATGTCTATGTGCTTAGTGCGGCTGTGTTCGACAGGATTATCCGCCAAGCGGATTGCACTCTCATTATCACATAGGAGTTGGACTTTGCTCAGATTGTAGCCAAAGTCCCAGAGGGTTTGCCTCATCCAAAGTAGTTGCGCGCAACACTGGCCTGCGGCAACATACTCGGCCTCAGCGGTGGATAGGGCAACGAATGTTTGTTTCTTAGAGCTCCAGGACACCAGGGACCTTCCCAAAAACTGAAAAGTCCCTGATGTGCTCTTCCTATCAACCTTGCACCCAACATAGTTGGAATCTGAATATCCGATTAAGTCAAAGGTAGACCCCTTTGGATACCAGATCTCGAAGCAAGGCGTAGAAACTAAATATCTAAGAATTCACTTCACGGCCATAAGATGACATTCCTTTAGGTCGGATTGAAATCTAGCACACATGCATACGCTTAGCATAATATTCGGTCTACTAGCACAAAGATAAAGTAAAGAATCTATCATAGACGGTATGCCTTTTAATCAATGAACTTACCTCCTTTGTTGAGGCCCAAGTGTACGTCCGTTCCCATCAGCATCGTAACGGGCTTTGCATCCTTCATCCCAAACCTCTTGAGTAAGTCTTGAGTATACTTTGTTTGAGAGATGAAGGTTCCTTCCTTGAGTTTCTTCACTTGGAATCCAAGGAAGTAGTTGAACTCACCCATCGTAGACATCTTGAATTTCTGCATCATCACCCTGCTAGACTCCTCACAAGACTTTTGATTAGTAGAACCAAATATTATGTCATTGACATATATTTGGCATACAAACAAGTCACCATTACAAGTCTTAGGAAAGAGAGTAGGATCAGCTTGAGAGAGATATCTCTGGGCCCCTCGAGTGATTGGATCAAAAAATGCATGGTTGTGTTGGGGTTAAGTGTTAACCATTGAAAGGATTCCAATTCATAGTATTGAGAAAGAGAGGTCAGCTTAGAGCAAGACCAAATATCGTGACACAAAGGGAACAATAGGTACATAATGTTTACAATGGTTCGTCTGGTATGATCTTTACGTGTGCAGAGGAGTTGACATGTCTTGCTAGAGGCTGCTACAAATTATTGGGCCAAGTAAGAGTACTCGGGCCATGTCTATATGTACATGAACCTATAGGGTCACACACTTAAGGGGAAGGAACCCTAACTCGGATTAGATCCAAAATTAGACTGGGCTTTAGGGTTACTGATGGGCCTCAGAGTCAGAAGCCCACCAGAACACCTATATAATGAGGGACATGGGCGTGGTTAAGAGAACCCTAATTCGCCACTAGTAAATGAGCAGTCGCCCGCCTCTCGCCCTCGCTAAGCCACCATCACGAACCTAGCAGTTCGATACGTGACGCTTCCTCCCTGTATGTGTGGATACCTTGGAGGTGTTGCATCTAGAACACTAGTACAAACCGTGTGAGGACGTGAAGGACGCCAACGACTGCGCAACACTGCTCGACCCGTTCGTCTATATCAAGATGTCTTCTGATGCCCTGCACGTCTAGTGGTAATTCTATGACCTATAACCACAATAGTTCTTGGTTTTATGGGGTTGAACTTTTGTTTTGTGCTAGTGTAGCCTCCCCATAATCCTACACTTCAGTGGTGTGTCGTTTCCATCTACCCTGAAGGTGTTACCCTTGCCAATATATGACCTCATTATAGGCATGGACTAGCTTGAACGACGTAGCCCTACGGTGGTGCATCGATCCCATAAGAGGTTAAGGTTGCCATTGCAAGGTTCCAGTGTAACACTACATGCTGTGAATTCTTTAGTGCTCCAAGTATGTAGTCTAGAGGAGTTGTCGGACAAAGAGCAGACTATTCTCCAAGGACTCCCAGCTGACATCCAACAGTTGATTCAACAATACTCCTGGGTGTTTGAGCTACCTAAAGGTCTCCCTCTAGTTAGGGAGTGTGTTCACTAGATTGAGTTGATTCATGGTGCTAGGCCTGTAAAGATGCGCCCATATAGATATGCTCCTGCATTGAAAGATGAGCTAGAGAAACAAGTTACCGAAATGCTCCAATCTGGAATTATCCAACCAAGCAAAAGTGCCTTTGCTTCTTCAGTTATACTAGTGAAGAAAAAAGATCATACATATCGGTTTTGTGTGGACTATCGTCATTTAAATGCACTTACAGTCAAGACAAAGTTTCATGTCTCTATAATAGATGAGTTTCTGGATGAGCTCTATGGAGCAACATGCTTCTCAACATTGGATTTGTGTGCTGGGTTCCACCAAATCTGGATGAATTCTCAAGATCAACATAAGACTGCTTTTCAAATCCACCATGGTCATTCTGAATTCCAAGTTATGTCTTTTGGTTTGACTAGAGCTCCTACAACCTTTCAAAGCGCAATGAATTCTACATTAGCACCACTCTTGAGGAAGCGTGCTCTTGCGTTCTTTGATGATATACTCATATATAGCAAAAGTTGGGAGGATCACCTGAGTCATTTGTCACAAGTTTTGCAACAGCTGTTGTTGGATCAGTGGCATGTCAAGTTGTCAAAGTGTGCATTTGGACAACAACAGATATCATATTTGGGCCATGTCATTAGTAACCAAGGAGTGGCAACTGACCATGTGAAGGTGCAGTCAGTACGGACTTGCCCTCACCCTGCTAGCTGTAAGGAGTTAAGAGGATTTCTAGGGTTGGCTGGCTATTACAGGAAGTTTGTAAGAAATTTTGGTCTCATTGCCAAACCCTTGACCAATCTATTGAAAAAAGGGATTGTGTTTGTATGGACACCTGAACATCAGACTGCATTTGTTACACTCAAGCAGGCACTGTTGTCAGCTCGAGTGTTGGCCTTGCCCAACTTTACAAAACCATTTGTTGTGGTGTCGGATGCATCTGGGTTGGGAGTTGGAGCAGTATTGTCACAAGATGGGCACCCACTAGCGTTCATCAGTAAAGCTCTAGGGCCTAAGAATAGGGCTTGTCTACATATGAAAAGGACTACTTGGCCATTATCATGGCTGTCGATCAGTGGCAACAATACTTACAACATTCAGAGTTTATCAAGTACTCAGATCATCATAGTCTATCTCATTTGAATGAATAGAACCTACATACGACATGGCAACAAAGATGTTCTTGAGCTCATTGGTCTTCAGTATCGAATTCTATACAAAAAGGGTGTGGAGAATGGTGCCGCTGATGCCTTGTCTCGACGCCCTTGTGCTGAAGTTGCATTGTTTAATATCTCTCTTACACACCTCAATGGATGCTACAAGTTGCTAAAGGTTATGCCCATGATCCTTATTCTCTATAATTTCTCACTGTCTCACTGAGTTGTCTCTCATTAAGGAACCAAAATGCCATTTTACATTGACTGTCGGGATCATCTAGTATAAGGAAGGTTATGGATTAGTGACAATACTGACATTAAATAGAATGTGGTTGTTGCCTTACATGCAGTCCCATTGGTGGTCACTCAGGCTTCCCAATGACTTACAGAAGAGTTAAACAAATGTTTGTCTGGTTCGGAATGAAGTCCGTTGTCAAAACTTATGTGCCTCAGTGCACCGTGTGCCAACAAGCTAAGCCATACCGCAGTCGCTACCCAGGCCTTTTGCAACCATTGCCTGTACCAGGTTAAGCATGGCAAGTAGTGGGTATGGCTTTTATCGAGGGCCTTCCTCGTTCAGCACACACTGATACTATTCTGGTTGTTTTTGATACATTGTCTAAGTATGCACATTTTCTGCCTTTGTTGCATCCTTTCACAGCTTTGAAGATGGCCCAAGTATTTTTGGATTCAGTCTACAAGTTGCATGGTATGCCTGCTGCCATAGTTTCAGACCGGGATAGAATATTGACAAGCCATTTCTGGTAGGAGCTGTTCAAACTATTAGGGACAACATTGAAGATGAGTTCCTCTTATCATCTTCAACAGATAACCAAACTAAAAGGCTTAACCAGTTCATTGAGACTTATCTTTGCAACTTTGTTCACGCTACTCCATCCAAGTGGTCTTCGTGGTTGCCGTTGGCTGAGTATTGGTATAATACCAATTTTCATCCTCATTGGGGCGTTCTCCATTTGAAGTATCGTATGTGCATCAACCGAGACATTTTGGAGTGACAATAGTTGATGCAGTGGCACCGGTGATCTTCAGAATTGGTTTGCTGATCGTGAACTTATGCTCAGAGTTGTTCGACATCAGCTATTGTGTGCTCAACAGCGCATCAAGAATCAAGCTGACAAAGGTCGCTTGGAGAGGGAGTTTCAAGTTGGTGAGTCAGTATACCTTAAACTCTAGCACTATGTACAGACTTCAATGGCAACCAGATCAAATCACAATGTCAAGGACACCAAATCCCTGACTGGCCGGACCCCGGCAATGTAACTCGTAGCCGTTGTCCGTCACGCCGGCGAGGTTATACCCCTCAGTCGTCGGTTTGTAGAGAAGAGAGGGAGATTAGGACTGACTTATTGCTTATTCCAAATGATCTCACGTACATGCTTATATAGCCACAGAGGGGGCAGCTATAAGGAAATAACTAACAAGGAAACAACTAGTAAGGAAATAACTAACAAGGTAACAACTCACAAGGAAATAACTAACAAGGAAACGACTAGTAAGGAAATAACTAACACAGGAAACAACTAATTAGGTGGCTGACTTTCCTTCTAGCCACTTGCCTTCCCTTCCTGTGTCCTGGCTGCGCGCTCTGCTCCCCTGCGCACATCACGCGCGCGCCTGGCGTATGTGCGCCCGCACATCACATCTCTCCCGCCGTCGAAGACCAGCTCGTCCTCGAGCTGGAAATCAGGGAAGCGAGCGCGAAAATCGTTGTAGTCCTCCCAGCTTGCTGACGCAGCTGGCTCACCTTGCCACTGGACCAATAGCTGGCGAATCCCACGAGCCAGGCGCCCGGCTGTGACCACTGCTGGCACGGGCACCACAACGCCGTTGTGCGTGGGGGGTAATGCCGGGGGTGTTGCCGGTGGTGTGCCGACGAACTTCTTGAGCACTCCAACATGGAACACATCATGGAGGCGGGCCCCTGGCGGAAGCTCGAGCCGGACAGCCACGGCGTTGATGATCTCCAGGACGCGATACAGTCCAACGAACCGCGGCTTGAGCTTGCCGGTGGAGGTCCGTGGTAGTGATGCTGCCGGGCGCTGCCGGAGTCGTAGTAGTGCCCAGTCCCCAACTTGGTACTCCACCGGATGATGGTGCTGATCATAGACACGCTTTTGGACCGCCTGGGCCTGTTCGAGGCGGTAGCGGACGTCGGCGATAAAAGTCATGCGGTCCTCCATCTCCTGTGCAACAGCTGCCACACGCGTCTCACCAGGCTCATAAGAGCGATGGAGGGCGGGTCGCGGCCATAGACCACGCGGAACGGCGTCTCCCGGAGCGACGATTGGAAAGCTGTGTTGTAGGTGTATTCAGCCCACGGAAGCCAGCGAAGCCACTGTCGAGGACGATCGCCTGTGAAACAACGGAGGTACATGACGATTACCCTATTGGCGGCCTCCGTCTGTCCATCCGTTTGCGGGTGAAAAGCCGACGACATGAAGAGCTTGGTGCCAGTGAGCCGCATGAGCTCGGTCCAGAATGTCGACGTGAACACCGGGTCGCGGTCCGAGACGATGGATTGCGGCACACCATGAAGGCGGACGATGTCGCTGAAGAACGCTTGGGCGACGGACTCGGCGGTGTAGGGGTGTGCTAACGGGATGAAGTAGCAGTACTTGCTGAAGCGGTCGACGACAGAGAGGATTACTGTCTTGCCCTGCACCGGGGCAGTGCTTCAATGAAATCGATGCCGATGTCGGCCCACACGCTGGACGGAATGGGCAGTGGCTGGAGCAGCCCGGCCGGCCTCAGGTGGTCAGTCTTGTACCTCTGACATGTGGCGCACGCCTTCACAAAGTCCTGCACCACACGACGCATGTTGGGGAAATGAAAATCACGCCGCAGGCGGTGCAGCGTGCGATGAACGCCTTCATGGCCGTCGTCGTGGACCGCGGCCAGGATTTCCTGAAGTAGTGGCGATGCTGGCGGGATGTAGAGGCGCCCCTCCAGGGCGACCATGCCGTCGGTGATGGTCCACAGCGTCGTGCGGGTCCCCGCCCGGAGCTCATCATGGACGGCTACCAGTGCCGGGTCGATGGCCTGGGCATGGCGGAGGCGCTCGATGAAGTCGAACCGGGGTGCTGAGATGGCCAGCAGCTCTCCTTCCTCGTTGTCGCGGCGGGATAGGGCGTCGGCGATAGTATTCGTGGCCCCGGAGCGGTACTCCACAGTGAAATCGAAGCCCAAGAGCTTGCCGACCCAGTGGTGCTGCGGAATCGTGGCGAGGCGCTGGTCGAGGAGGTATTTCAAGCTGTAGTGGTCCGTCTTGACGAGGAAGCGGCACCCCCATAGGTATGGCCTCCAATGCCGAACCGCCTGGACCATGCCAATGAGCTCTCGCTCGTAGGCGGCCAGCGCGTGGTGGCGCGGCGCTACTGGCCGGCTGAAGTATGCCACCGGGTGTCCCTCCTAGACAGGACGCCCCAAAGCCGATGGTTGACGCGTCGCATTCGACGACGAACAGCTTGGCGAAGTCGGGCATGGCGAGGACTGGTGCCGAAGTGACCGCCGCTTTGAGCGCGGAGAACGTCGTGGCCGCTGCATCATCCCAAGTGAAACCGTCCTTCTTGAGCAACGCCGTCAGGGGCGCGGCCACCGTGCCATAGTTATGTACGAACTTGCGGTAGTACCCCGCGAGACCGAGGAAGCCACGGACGGCACGGGCGGATCGCGGTGTCGGCCAATCATGGATGGCTTGCACCTTGACGGGATCCATGGAGACGCCCGCCGCAGAGATAACGTGGCCGAGGTAGGCGACGACGGAGACCCCGAAGGAACATTTGGTGCGCTTGACGAAGAGCTGGTGACGGCGCAGTTCTTCCAGGTCAGCACGCAGGTGTCGGAGGTGATCTGCCCAAGTCCTGCTGTAGATCAAAATATCGTCAAAAAATACGAGGACGAAGCGACGGAGGAACGGCCTCAGGACGTCGTTCATGAGGGCTTGGAATGTGGCCGGCGCGTTGCAGAGTCCGAACGCCATGACCAGGAACTCATATAGGCTGTCATGCGTGTGGAACGTCGTCTTGTGGATGTCCTCGGGTCGCATGCGGACCTGGTGGTATCCCGACCGTAGGTCGAGCTTGGAGAAAAATTTGGTGTCGTTGAGCTCATCCAATAGTTCGTCCACCACCGGGATCGGGAAGGCGTCCTTGACCATCATGGCGTTCAGGGCCCGGTAGTCGACGCAGAAGCGCCAGGATCCATCGGCCTTCTTGACAAGGAGGACCGACGACGAAAACGGGGAGTCGCTGCGTCGGACGATCCCTTGTTCCATCATGGCTGCACACTGCCGCTCCAACTCATCTTTGTGGGCAGCTGGGTACCGATAGGGGCGCACGGCGACCGGCTGTGCATCGGGCTTCTGTAGGATGCGTGATCATGTGCGCGCTTGGGGGCAGTCCTGTTGGAGGGGCGAAGACCCTTGCAAACGCTCCGAGGAGAGCATCCAAGAGTGATTCTTCAGCGGACAAGGCGCACACCGTCGGGCCCGACGTCGTGGATAGGCCCGCCCATGAGATGGTGCGGCCCCCACGCTGGAAGTACATGCGCCTGTTGGCCAGGTCCCAGACAATGGGCCCAACGCGCCGAGCCATTTGGTGCCGAGGACGATGTCGTACCCGGCCAAGGCATGACGAACACCTCCGCCGGGAACGCAGCACCAGCGATGATTAGTGGGGCTTTGCGGATGATGCCGGCGCAGGTGATCTTCTCACCATTGGCCACCATGGCTGTTAGGCGGGGACGTTGTTGGAGCGGAAGACCCGTTCGCCGAGCGGCTTCTTCGGAGATGAAATTGTGGGTGCTACCGGAGTCGAGGAGGGCTACGAGCTGGGCGGCCCCTAGTGTGACCGCGAGTTGCGTGTGTCCATCATGGACACCCCAGCCACCGCCTGCAGTGAGAAGCAGGGGGCATCCCTGTCCCCGTCGTCGGTGACGGGTTCGGTGTCATCAATCTCAACCCCGTCCACGAAGAAAATCCGCTTGCAAAACCTGTTATGGCCACGAGAATACTTTTCGTCACAGTTAAAACAAAGGCCAAGGTGACATCGTTCCGCCTGCTCCGCCATAGAGAGGCCGCTGGTTGCCCTCGTGTCGTCCCTGGTCATTACCCGCCGGCGGGTTTGGAAGAGCCAGCTGCTGGGGTGGCGCGACCGGAGCGGTTCGAGGCGGCGGTGGCGGAAGTAGACCGCGCGCTCCCTGTCGTACCGGCGGTCGCTCGAGCTCCATGAGCTCCACTTGCCGCGCCAGGCTCATCGCAGCGACGAGCGTGGTCGGATTATGGATGCGCACCGCATGACTGAGAGGCGGGAGGAGGCCTCCGGTGAAGAGTTGCACTCGTTGAGCTTCGTCCAGCCGACCGACACGGGGCAAGAGCGTCTGGAAACGATTAGAGTACTCCTCCACATATCCGGTGCGCCGGCACTCCGAAAGTTCGAACAGCGGCGCGGAACGGAGTGGAGGTCCGAACCTCTCATTCAGGAAGTCTTTGAATCGACCCCATGACGGGGCACCATCATCTTCTTCAAGCTGGCTGTACCACAGCTGCGCGACGTCGTCCAGATGGTATGATGCCATCCGAACACGTTCCTCCCCCAAGGTGCGGTGATGCCGGAAATATGACTCACATTTGTTGATGAACAGCATCGGATCGACGGAGCCGTCGAAGCGGGGAAGTCCCACTTGCGGTGCTGGATGTACGGATCGTGGTCACGCTGCCCCTCGGGTCGCCGACCGTGGCCCCCGTTGTCTGAGGCCGACGCGGACTTGTCCTTCATGGCCGCCATGTCGAACTGCAGTGTGTTGACGTCCGTGCGGAGTGCCCGCAACTCAGCGAGGACGTCGGCAATGGTGGGCTCGGCCATGGCTGTGGTGGAGGCTAGGGAAGGTGGTGGTGCGGCTGTTGGGCGTGGTTGGAGCGGGTGGGTGAGGATCGACGAGACCTCCTCGACTTCGGCAGCACCCACAATTTCATCTCCGAAGAAGCCGCTCGGCGAACGGGTCTTCCGCTCCAACAACGTCCCCGCCTAACGGCCATGGTGGCCAATGGTGAGAAGATCACCTGCGCCGGCGTCATCCGCAAAACCCCACTAATCATCGCTGGTGCTGCTTGTAGCATCCATTGAGGTGTGTAAGAATAGATATTAAACAATGCAACATCAGCACAAGGGCGTGAGACTTGTAGCATCCAATGTAACTCGTAGCCGCTGTCCGTCACGCCGACGAGGTTATACCCCTTAGCCGTCGGTTTGTAGAGAAGAGAGGGAGATTAGGACTGACTTATTGCTTATTCCAAATGATCTCACGTACATGCTTATATAGCCACAGAGGGGGCAGCTATAAGGAAATAACTAACAAGGAAACAACTAGTAAGGAAATAACTAACAAGGAAATAACTAACAAGGAAACGACTAGTAAGGAAATAACTAACACAGGAAACAACTAATTAGGTGGCTGACTTTCCTTCTAGCCACTTGTCTTCCCTTCCTGTGTCCTAGCTGCGCGCTCTGCTCCCCTGCGCACATCACGCGCGCGCCTGGCGTATGTGCGCCCGCACATCACACACATGTTGAGTTTCAATTATTTTGGACCCTATGCCGTCCTCTAGCGTATTGGGAAGGTTGCTTATGGGTTGCAGTTATCACCTGCTTCTTCAGTCCATCAAATTTTCCATGTTTCACAACTCAAGAAGTCCATGGGTTCTAAGGCTCTACTGATTAGCTCCACACTTCCTGATGCCACTAGTATGCATCAAGTTCCACTTCAAATTTTTGATAGACGCCTAGTTTCTCGTGGAGGACGACAAATATCTCAGGTGTGCGTTCATTGGTCTCAGTTTGTTGAAGCTTTATCTACATGGTAAGATGAAGATGCACTCCGAGCTCGATTTCCCAAAACTGTCGCTTGGGGACAAGCGACTTCCCAAGAAGGGGGATTGTCGGTAGTGCTCATCAGGGAGCAGCAGTAGCAGAAGAGCCAAGCTCAGAGTCAAGCGCGAGAATGGCGATGGTTGAACCGGTGATGGGCTGGAGTGTCCATAGGCCCAATCCCGAGTGGATGGAACTGAGTGGCGGGCTGCATAAGTCGTGTGGCTTTGGCATGTAATAAATACCAGGCAATGATACAGATGCAAACTATGAAATGAATAGAAGAATACCAGACCATTTCCCCCATCTCGCTCATCTTCGTCCTTATGAGTTGTTCTTCTCTATGCCTCTGAGTTCGTCGGTCGAGCAAAGACGCTGACATCCTGTCGGCCATGGATGAGGTCAGTGACAAGCTCCACTCTGGCTCAAGAAAGCTGCAACGCAACGTCGTGTAGGGGCTCGCTTGATCCAGCGAGGTAGAGTAGTTCGTGGGATAGAGGAGAGCCAAGGGCACCGCTTGCGACATATGGAGCGAAGTTGTAGTCTATTCAAAATCCCCTAAATTGAATAACAATGGGATTTTAGCCTCTACAGTCCACTCTAGTATTCTTGTTCCCAAACAAGCTCTAAATTTTGTAACAGTATTAGGGGATGGGCAACTGTTGCATATAGTCTACTAGGTCAATGCTCGTGTGTTGCGACGACACACAATCACGAAAAACAAGGCTTTCAGCATAAGTGCCGCTACCTTTCACTAACATAATGAAGATTGGCGTCACATGGTGCTATTAATCAACAAGAAGCTCTGCACTAAATTGCAGAGTAATCACCTTATCAAATCATGATTCACAACAATACCTACGACTATTACAATTATTTAAAATATGAGAGATCCTTGTTATAACTTAACTTAAGCCCAATGATCTAAGCATAGCTAAGAACAATGTGACCAGTGCCAACAACATCACACAAACAATGGATTTTAGTCCGACGATTTTAGTACCCTGACTACCCAAAGGTCTTAGAAGAGGTTGCTGCCGTGTGAAGAGGAAAAGAACTGTTAATGTTATGAAAAGAGAGGCTATAAGGTCATTGGCTAGGAAGGCAAAGACCAAAAACCCTAACTAAGGGGAGTCTTCTCACTCAGGAGCAAAATACCCTTCAAAAGACAGAGGATGGCAAAACCTAGTTTTGCTAGTGAGAAATCTTCAGAGTTATCGAAGAAGAACACCGAGACCATGTCGACTTTGTATCTTGGGGCCATAGAAATACTAGAGGTAATGACACTGCCTTTGCCTTTTTCTGTATTGAGTCCCTTAGGTCAGACCTGACTAGTCTGTTGTTAATGATGAAGGGGAAAATGTTGAAGAAGAAACATCTAAGCTTTGTCTAGTGTGGTCGTAAAAGAGCCAACAAAGACACAGTCCAAAGATATCCCACAAGCAAAGCATCAAATGAAAATAATAATGAGGGTTTGTATATAAGACTCCTCCAACGAAAGAAAAGAAAATGAATTTAGATGCAGACAAAAACGCCGAAGCAAGCAAAAATTCCAAAGCAACAGTTAGTGCATCAATAGATAAAATAATCGAGAATTTAGTTCCTGAGAGGACAAGTGGAAAGGAACCACAAGTAACCTAGGCCCCAAAGATTAAAAATGTTGGGATAACAATTTCATTACGACAAAAAATGGGAGCTACAAACTTTTGGTGAGAAGATTTTTTTATTTTAGGCTTCTCGTAGGGGGAGAACTAAGTTCGGAAGAGATTTCTGATCTCAAGGACTTTGCTTCAGCGCGTGGGTACCCGGTCGAGGCTGTTATTTTGGCGGCCTTGATGAAGACGTGTTAGATTGCATTCCAGACCATGATGGAGCCAGAGTGGTTAATACATTGACAAAAACCATTGGTTTTCTAAAGCTAGAGCACGAGCTAAGCGAATTGAGGAAGCAACACATTATTGGAATCTTAGCTTATACAAGTATAAAGGTAAGGCTTCGTCTTCATAGCATCTTTTACAATTTTAAGAGTGTAATTTGTTGAGGATTTTTATTTTTCTGAAATCTAGAGTTTTCGGTTGAGCAAGGCGCTGAAGTTTCAACAAGACACCGAAGATTGAAAAATTGAATTTGTTATTTTGAAGTTGGAAGTCCGAGAATGAAAATTCCAAGAAGCTAGCAAGAAAAAGGCCTCACAATTCAATAACTAAATGCAAGTCTAGCCAAAGTTGAAAAGCAGCGAAGATGCCGAATCAAAAAGAAGTTGCAGAAGGAATAGATTGAAAATCAGGAAAAATATATTCAACGCTTAAGAAGGTTAAAATAGATTGTAATGACGAAGTCTCTTGGCTTCGTCTCGAAGTTGAAAACTTGAAGAAAGAAATTAATACGAAGGATCAAGAAACTCAAAGTTGGTACATACTTTGAAAAGATTGAAATCTGGAAAAAGGCTTACGTGAGGTGTTCTGTTTGGTCAATGCAACGTCTGAAGAACCAAATTATGCCACTGACGAATTAATCATAGCCTGAAATGGGTGAATGAGAGATAGATGCTTTTGGCGAAGTGATGAGTGGCCAAGGCGATTTTTGTGCCATGTTTGCCTCTCGTGGTACAACTTCAATTCTAGAGAAGGCTGGATGCTCCCATCTAAAAACAGTTAGCAAGTCAAAACTCTGATATTTCTCAAGATGACATAGCAACATCATCTACTGAATCCAGCAGTGTAGCTAATAGATTCATCACATTGATTTAGACGAAGGGTGGTAGAGAGCTTGTTAGGTGTCGAAGCTAGGAGCTTTTGGATGAGGTATGTTTCAAACTTTTTCATAATATTTGCTGCTTTCTTTCCTTTTGTGTGTTGATATACTTACACTTTTACAGGATGACAATGATTGTTGGGGACTTGTTCTCAAATGCTATGAGTTAAGAACAAGGCAACACAAAATATTAACGATTAAAGCCCTTCGTCCTCCGAAGCATTATCTCCCTTAGGATATAATGATATTCAGACGAGGGTCATGAAGGATGTCCTTCATCACCACAGTATATATTAATGGAAGACGAAGCATATAAATCATGAAAGACAACATGAATAATCACACATCTTTAACATATCTTTATTAAATTATCATAAATGAATATGAATCATATTGAATTACACTGATACCTTTGGCTCTTGACAGAAGGCAAAAGTCCAAGCGTGACGCACGAATGAATACAAGTCAGCTGTGACAGTACAGGGGTACTGTTCATCTATTTATAGGCACAGGGCGCAGCCTGTGTGAAATTACATTCATGCCCTTCATGTTCACTATTGACTTAAGAACAATCTATCGAGGACTAGATAGCCTTTTCCTCCTTAAGTCGGTTCCTTTTTCTGCTATTGAGCCGAAGCTCCCTTGCGCGCAGCTTTCGGCGCTGGTTCAACCTTCGTTCCGATCCTGCTTTCGATATTGTGTACAGCTTCATCCCGAGTTCGAAGGTTCCTGTACATATATTACACTTGGGAAACATTGTTAATCATGTTTTTGAGGACCTTCGGAAGACGAAGGCCCCCAACAGTAGCCCCTCGCAGTATTAATTTGTTATAACAACGAATTTAGACTGCGACATGAATGAAGGCCTTAAGCCGAAGGTCCGAAAAAACACCTTCTCTTTGCTAGAATAGCAACAATCAATGATAGACGGGGACCTTCAAGTTGCAGCGTGCTAGGCGTATAAATATGAACTCACACCGGCAGCATTTGATACGCTGTCTTCTGCCATTTGCATTATTTTCTCAAACTTTAGTTCTTGCTCACTAGCGCTCGCTAGATTTTTCAAGCTTTTTGAGCTTCGGTTTAAAGACGCGTTTTTCACCATGTCTGGGGAAAAAATGACTGAGAAGGTGAAGCTGACTGAAGAGACGAAGCTGTTGAGAAGAAGAACGTTGCAGATCCTTACATTGCTGGATTTATTAAGCCCATGGCAAAAACAAACACAGAGAAGATTACTAAAGAGATACTAAATGGTTTATCTGAAGATACTGGTGACAGCGATAGCTATGATGTGGAAAGTGGGGATGAAAATTATGAAGATCAGCCCTGGCGACCAAGCCATGCTGTCTTCGGAAAATCGACCATTAAACAGAGTCATCTTGGCAACATGAGAGGAAGGTACTTTCGTGACATGTCTATCGTGAGAGTTGGCGGAGACAGCATCGTCTCTGCCCCTGAGGAAAATGAAGTTGTTATCTACTGAAGCTTTTTTTAAAGCTGGTCTTCGGTTCCCTTTAAGCAAGTTTGTGGTTGAAGTGCTGAAGATATACCAGATCTTCCTTCATCAGATCACCCCCGAAGCTATTATTAGGATGGGGATTTTTGTATGGGCTGTAAGAAGCCCGGGTTGGAGCCAAGCGCGAAGTGCTTTTGCAATATGCACGAGCTTTTATATGAGACGAAGGCCACTGGCAAAGAACAGTATCACAACAACTTCGGTTGTTATGGCTTTATTGCTCGCCCCAATGCAAACCACTCAGTGCCAACATTTCGGAAGAGATGGCCTAGATCCTGGATGGAAGAGTGGTTTTATGTTAAAAATGATTTGAAGGCAAGAGAAGACATTAAAGAAATCATTCAGCGACACATCTGGTCTCGCTTCGCCTCCGAAGGCCGAAGGTGGAAATTGATAGCAATGTCGAGGCATGCCAGAGGGCCTTTAGCACTATGTGTGCCTTTATTGGCACAAGGGATCTGATTCAAGAGCATATATCCTTCAGGGTATGGCCACTTGTGGAAAGCTGGGATATGCCGAAGGAGACCACCGTCGATTCTAGTGAAGGTGGTCTGGTCCGACTAAAGTATACCTTCAGATTCAGGGAGAAGTTCGATGAGCCAAACGACGACTGGCTGAAGTGCATCGAAGCTACCAGTGATGAGCTACTTGGGGCATACTCCAAGGCCGAAGACAATGCCTTATCTGTAGCTTTCGGGGGTCGAAGCAAGAAGAGATTAAACAGGGTATTCGATGCTATTGGCTTCATGTACCCTGATTATCACTACTCGTTGCGAGGGCAAGGGAAAAAGAGAAAAGTTGCCGCTTCGGAACCTACCGCCTTGGTCACCCCATCTGAGCCGAAGTGCAAAAAGGTGAAGGTTCTGACACACCGGTCGCGTTATATTGAATCGGTCGTAGTACCTGAATTTGGCACGGGAACCTCTTCAGCCGCCGAAGCAGAGAAAGCTGCTTTGATTGTGCAGAGTACCAAAGAGCCAACTGTAGTGCCGAAGGTGCCTACAGTCGGGCCAACCATATCCAAAGATGATAAGGCCGAAGAGCCATAGGCGGAAGAAACAAAGAAAATGCAGAAATCCTGAGCCCTTCAAAAGAGGCAGAACTGCCGAAGGTGCAAAAGGCTTCTGCCGCAACTCCCAAGAGGAGGAGAATGGCCAGCGTGTTGGATGCTGTGTTGGAGACTACGAAGGCCTTAAGCCCTGCTCCTTCAAAGAAAACCGCTGAAGCTATCAAAACACAAGCCAAAACCGAAACTGGATAGGCCGAAGCCGAAACTGGGCAGGCCAAAGGCGAAGCTGGGCCCTCAGTACCAGCGAGACGAAAATTATCACACCTGAAAAGGCCGATGAGCAAACTACAGATGCTATTGTGATAGCAGGGCAAGGAATGGCGGAAAGGGCAAATCTCCTGCCTCCGAAGCACAGGCCGAAGCTGCCGATTACATTTATCGTCATGCTTCGGGGAAGAAATTGTCCGACGATGAAATCGCGGAAGCAAGGCATTATGCTCAAAAATTGAAATATCCGAAAGGAGCCTTAGTATTTAGCGGAAGTAACGATGATGACTTCTTATATTGTCTCTCGGACAACAAAGAAATATCCGTTTTGCCGGGAAATAGCTAAGAGCATGGGATTCCCGAAGTTGGAAGATGGTCTTTCGATTTTGTCGAAGGATGACCTTGCTGACAGCCTAGCATACAATAGCATAAAGGTATGGGAGTTAACTTTGAATTTGGGAATGAAGTATTTTATTTGTCATACTCATTTCTTTCCCCCCTCTTTGCAGGGCTTAATTCTTAGTAATGCCCTGAGGGCGCAAAAGAATATTGAAGACGAAGGTTACACAATGGCCCTTAATAACCTTCGGTCCGAGGTGATTGAGCTAAGAAACGAAGGTCTAGAGAAAGATAAAATTTTATTTCATTGGTAAACAAAGTAAAATAAGACGAAGCTAATCATAAAATTGAGGCCGAAGCTCAGAAAACCGAAATTGAAGATCTTCGGAAACAACTGGCCGAAGCTAAAGAGAATTGTGCGCTCGTAGAGGCTAACCGAGAGATCAGCGAGTACTGGAAAAATTATCTAGAAAAAAATGTTAAAGAACTACGCGAATCCAAGGAAAGGTGCTTCGAGAAATCCTTGGATTGCGTGAAGAAATTGAAATCTAGCTTCACCAAAGTGGGCGCTTACTCTGCTGAAGAAAACTTCGTACGAGGCGACCCCGAAGGCGTTGTTGAATTGATAAGTGGAGAAGCCGAAACCTTCGAAAATTTTTTGAGTGGTCGCGGGGATGTTTGCGCGTTTTCCGGGGCGCGGGGAATTTCAACCATCTTGGAGAAGGCTGGATGCGATTGAAAGTCGCCTAGAGGGGGGTGAATAGGGCGAATCTGAAATTTACAAACTTAATCACAACTACAAGCTGGGTTAGCGTTAGAAATATAACCGAGTCCGAGAGAGAGGGTGCAAAACAAATCGCAAGCGAATAAAGAGTGTGACACGCAGATTTGTTTTACCGAGGTTCGGTTCTCGCAAACCTACTCCCCGTTGAGGTGGTCATAAAGACCGGGTCTCTTTCAACCCTTTCCCTCTCTCAAAACGGTCCCTCGGACCGAGTGAGCTTCTTCTTCTCAAACAAATGGAACACGAAGTTCCCGCAAGGACCACCACACGATTGGTGTCTCTTGCCTCAATTACAAGTAAGTTTGATCTCAAGAAAGAATGAGAAAGAAAAGAAGCAATCCAAGCGCAAGAGCTCAAAAGAACACAACAAATCTCTCTCACTAATCACTAATGTTTTGTGTGGAATTGGGAGAGGATTTGATCACTTGGGTGTGTCTTGTATTGAATGCTTAGCTCTTGTAATGTAGTTGGAAGGTGGAAAACTTGGATGACTTGAATGTGGGGTGGTTGGGGGTATTTATAACCCCAACCACCAAACTAGCCGTTTGGTGAAGGCTGCTGTCGACGGGCGCACCGGACAGTGTCCGGTGCGCCAGCCACGTCACCCGACCGTTAGGGTTCGACCGTTGGAGCTCTGTCTTATGGGCTCGCTTGGCTGTCCGGTGGTGCACCGGACAAGTCCTGTAGACTGTCCGGTGTGCCACCCGTGCGTGCTCTGACCTCTATGCGCGCTGGCGCGCATTTAATGCGTTGCAGACGACCGTTGCGCTTGATGTAGCTGTTGCTCCGCCGTTACACCGGACAGTCCGGTGTGCACCGGACAGTCTGGTGAATTTTAGCGGAGCGGATTCCCGAAGCTGGCGAGTTCAGAGTCGCTCTCCCCTGGAGTCCCCTGGTGCACCGGACAGTCCGGTGTGCCAGACCAGGGCACACTTCGGTTATCCCTTGCTCTTTTTGTTGAACCCTTTTCTTTGTCTTTTTATTGGCTTTTTGTGAACCTTTGGCACCTGTATAACTTATATACTAGAGCAAACTAGTTAGTCCAATTATTTGTGTTGGGCAATTCAACCACCAAAATCATTTAGGAAATAGGTGTAAGCCTAATTCCCTTTCAATCTCCCCCTTTTTGGTGATTGATGCCAACACAAACCAAAGCAAGTATAGAAGTGCATAATTGAACTAGTTTGCATAATGTAAGTGCAAAGGTTACTTAGAATTGAGCCAATATAAATACTTATAAGATACGCATGGATTGTTTCTTTAATTTTAATATTTTGGACCACACTTGCACCACTTGTTTTGTTTTTGCAAATTCTTGTGTAAATCCTTTTCAAAGTCCTTTTGCAAATAGTCAAAGGTAAATGAATAAAATTTTGCGAAGCATTTGCAAGATTTGAAATTTTCTCCCCTTGTTTCAAATGCTTTTCCTTTGACTAAACAAAACTCCCCCTCAATAAATTCCTCCTCTTAGTGTTCAAGAGGGTTTTTGATGTTAATTTTGAAGAGGGTATACTAATTTGAAATTACACTACGAATAAGATACCAATTTGAAAATCCTCCTTTAAAACCAAATTGAAAGACTAAATTTTTGAAATGGTGGTGGTGCGGTCCTTTTGCTTTGGGCTCGTGCTCTCTCCCCCTTTGGCATAAATCGCCAAAAACGGAATCATTAGAGCCCTTTGAATTACTTTCTCCCCCTTTGGAAAAGACATATGAGTGAAGATTATACCAAATGTGGAGAGTTGCTCGGAGCGACGGCGAAGGATGAGTTATAGAGTGGAGTGGAAGCCTTTGTCTTCGCCGAAGACTCCAATTCCCTTTTAATATACCTATGACTAGGTTTGAAATATACTTGAAAACACATTAGTCATAGCACATGAAAGAGACATGATCAAAGATATATTTATGAGCTATGTGTGCAAGACATCAAAAGAAATTCCGAGAATCAAGAATATTTAGCTCATGCCTAAGTTTGTTAAAAGTTTGTTCATCTAGTGGCTTGGTAAAGATATCGGCTAATTGATCTTTAGTATTAATGTATGCAATCTCGATATCTCCCTTTTGTTGGTGATCCCTTAGAAAATGATACCGAATGACTATGTGTTTAGTGCGGCTATGCTCAACGGGATTATCTGCCATGCGAATTGCACTCTCATTATCACATAGAAGAGGAACTTTGGTTAATTTGTAACCATAGTCCCTGAGGGTTTGCCTCATCCAAAGTAATTGCGCGCAACAATGACCTGCGGCAATATACTCGGCCTTGGCGGTAGAAAGAGCTACGGAATTTTGCTTCTTTGAGGAAGGCACTCTTCACGTCCATTTGGTAAAGCTTGAAGCCATGGTAAGTAGCATAGGCTAATAATATACGAATTAACTCAAGCCTAGCTACGGGTGCATAGGTTTCACCGAAATCCAAACCTTCGACTTGGGAGTATCCCTTGGCCACAAGTCGGGCTTTGTTCCTTGTCACCACACCATGCTCATCTTGCTTGTTGCGGAAGACCCACTTGGTCCCTACAACATTTTGATTAGGACGTGGAACTAAATGCCATACCTCGTTCCTAGTGAAGTTGTTGAGCTCCTCTTGCATCGCCACCACCCAATCCGAATCTTGTAGTGCTTCCTCTACCTTGTGTGGCTCAATAGAGGAAACAAAGAGTAATGCTCACAAAAATGTGCAACACGAGATCTAGTGGTTACCCCCTTATGAATGTCGCCGAGGATGGTGTCGACGGGGTGATCTCGTTGGATTGCTTGGTGGATTCTTGGGTGTGGCGGTCTTGGTTCTTCATCCTCCTTGTCTTGATCATTTGCATCTCCCCCTTGATCATTGCCGTCATCTTGAGGTGGCTCATCTCTTTGATCTTCTTCTTCATCAACTTGAGCTTCATCCTCATTTTGGGTTGGTGGAGATGCTTGTGTTGAGGAGGATGGTTGATCTTGTGCATTTGGAGGCTCTTCGTATTCCTTAGGACACACATCCCCAATGGACATGTTCCTTAGTGCGATGCACGGAGCCTCTTCATCACCTATCTCATCAAGATCAACTTGCTCTACTTGGGAGCCGTTAGTTTCATCAAACACAACGTCACAAGAAACTTCAACTTGTCCAGTGGACTTGTTAAAGACTCTATATGCCCTTGTGTTTGAATCATATCCTAGTAAAAAGCCTTCTACAGTCTTAGGAGCAAATTTAGATTTTCTACCTCTTTTAACAAGAATAAAGCATTTGCTACCAAAGACTCTAAAATATGAAATATTGGGCTTTTTACCGGTTAGGAGTTCGTATGATGTCTTCTTGAGGATTCGGTGTAGATACAACCGGTTGATGGCGTAGCAGGCGGTGTTGACCGCCTCGGCCCAAAACCGATCCGAAGTCTTGTACTCATCAAGCATGGTTCTTGCCATGTCCAATAGAGTTCTATTCTTCCTCTCCACTACACCATTTGTTGTGGGGTGTAGGGAGAAGAGAACTCATGCTTGATGCCCTCCTCCTCAAGGAAGCCTTCAATTTGAGAGTTCTTGAACTCCGTCCCGTTGTCGCTTCTAATTTTCTTGATCCTTAAGCCGAACTCATTTTGAGCCCATCTCAAGAATCCCTTTAAGGTCTCTTGGGTATGAGATTTTTCCTGCAAAAAGAACACCCAAGTGAAGCGAGAATAATCATCCACAATAACTAGACAGTACTTACTCCCACCGATGCTTATGTAAGATATCGGGCCGAAATAGGTCCATGTGTAGGAGCTCCAGTGGCCTGTCAGTCGTCATGATGTTCTTGTGTGGATGATGAACACCAACTTGCTTCCCTGCTTGGCATGCGCTACAGATCCTGTCTTTCTCAAAATGAACATTTGTTAATCCTAAATGTGCTCTCCCTTTAGAAGCTTATGAAGATTCTTCATCCCAACATAGGCTAGTCGGCGGTGCCAGAGCCAACCCATGTTAGTCTTAGCAATTAAGCAAGTGTCGAGTTCAGCTCTATTAAAATCTACCAAGTATAGCTGACCCTCTAACACTCCCTTAAATGCTATTGAATCATCACTTCTTCTAAAGACAGTGCCACCTACATCAGTAAAAAGACAGTTGTAGCCCATTTGACATAATTGAGATACGAAAAGCAAATTGTAATCTAGGGAATCTACAAGAAAAACATTAGAAATGGAATGGTCAGGTGATATAGCAATTTTACCCAATCCTTTGACCAAACCTTGGTTTCCATCACCGAATGTGATAGCTCGTTGGGGATCTTGGTTTTTCTCGTAGGAGGAGAACATCTTCTTCTCCCCTGTCATGTGGTTTGTGCACCCGCTATCGATGATCCAACTTAAGCCCCCGGATGCATAAACCTACAAAACAGTTTTAGTTCTTGACTTTAGGTACCCAAATGGTTTTGGGTCCTTTGGCATTAGACACAAGAACTTTGGGTACCCAAACACAAGTCTTTGACCCCTTGTGCTTACCCCCAACATACTTGGCAACTACCTTGCCGGATTTGTTAGTTAACACATAAGAAGCATCAAAAGTTTTAAATGAAATGCTATGGTCATTTGATGCACTAGGAGTTTTCTTCTTAGGCAACTTAGCACGGGTTGGTTGCCTAGAGCTAGATGTCTCACCCTTATACATAAAAGCATGGTTAGGGCCAGAGTGAGACTTCCTAGAGTGAATTCTCCTAATTTTGCTCTCAAGATAATCGGCAGGGTATAAAATGTAACCCTCGTTATCCTGAGGCATGGGAGCCTTGCCCTTAACAAAATTAGACAATCTTTTAGGAGGGGCATTAATTTGACATTGTCCCCCTTTTGGAAGCCAATGCCATCCTTAATGCCAGGGTGTCTCCCACTATAGAGCATACTACGAGCAAATTTAAATTTTTCATTTTCAAGTTCATGCTCGGCAATTTTAGCATCTAATTTTGCTATATGATCATTTTGTTGCTTAATTAATACCATATGATCATGAATAGCATCAATATCAACATCTCTACATCTAGTGCAAATAGTGACATGCTCAGTGGTAGATGTAGAGGGTTTGCAAGAATTAAGTTCAACAATCTTAGCACGCAATATATCATTTTTATCTCTAAGATCGGAAATTGTAATATTGCAAACATCTAGTTCTTTAGCCTTAGCAAGCAATTTTTCATTCTCAATCCTAAGGCTAGCAAGAGAGATGTTTAATTCTTCAATCTTAGCAAGCAAATCATTATTATCATTTCTAAGATTGGGATTTGAAACATCACAAACATTTGAATCAACCTTAGCTAACAAATTAGCATTCTCATTTCTAAGGTTGTCAATAGTCTCATGGCAAGTGCTTAGCTCACTAGATAGTTTTTCACATTTTTCTACTTCTAGAGCATAAGCATTTTTAACCTTAACATGCTTTTTGTTTTCCTTGATTAGGAAGTCCTCTTGGGTGTCCAAGAGGTCATCCTTCTCATGGATGGCGCTAATTAATTCATTTAACTTTTCTTTTTGTTGCATGTTTAGGTTGGCAAAAGGAGTACTCAAATTATCTTCCTCATCACTAGCATTATCATCGCTAGAGGACTCATATCTAGTGGAGGATTTGGATTTAACCTTCTTCTTTTTGCCGTCCTTTGCCATGAGGCACTTGTGGTCGACGTTGGGGAAGAGGAGTCCCTTGGTGACGGCGATGTTGGCGGCGTCCTCATCGGAGGAGGAGTCGGTGGAGCTCTCGTCGGAGTCCCACTCCCGGCAAACATGGGCATCGCCGCCCTTCTTCTTGTAGTGTCTCTTCTTCTCCTTTCTTCTCCCCTTCTTGTCGTTGTCCCTGTCACTATCACTTGATAATGGACATTTAGCTATAAAGTGACTGGGCTTACCACACTTGTAGCAAACCTTCTTGGAATGGGATTTGTAGTCCGTCCCCTTCCGTTGCTTGAGGATTTAGCGAAAGCTTTTGATTATTAAAGCCATCTCCTCATTGTCGAGCTTGGAGGCATCGATTGATTGTCTACTTGATGTAGACTCCTCCTTCTTCTCCTCTGTTGCCTTGAATGCGACCGGTTGTGCTTCGGGCGTGGAGGGGCCATCGAGCTCGTTGATCTTCTTTGAGCCTTTGATCATCAATTCAAAGCTCACAAAATTCCCGATTACTTCCTCGGGAGTCATTAGTGTATATCTAGGATTGCCACGAATTAATTGAACTTGAGTAGGGTTAAGGAAAACAAGTGATCTTAAAATAAGCTTAACCATTTCGTGGTCATCCCATTTTTTGCTCCCGAGGTTGCGCACTTGGTTCACCAAGGTTTTGAGCCGGTTGTACATGTCTTGTGGCTCCTCCCCTTGGCGAAGACGGAAGCGACTGAGCTCCCCCTCGATCGTTTCCCGTTTGGTGATCTTGGTCACCTCGTCTCCTTTCGTGCGCGGTCTTTAGCACGTCCCAAATCTCCTTAGCACTCTTCAACCCTTGCACCTTATTATACTCCTCTTAGAGAGGCGAGGGGTATAGTTGTGGCTTGGGAATTGAAGTGTTGGATTTGGGCCACTTCGTCCTCATCATAATCTTCATCCCCTACGGATGGTACCTGTACACCAAACTCAACAATATCCCATATACTTTTGTGGAGTGAGGTTAGGTGATATCGCATCATATCACTCCACCTAGCATAATCTTCACCATCAAAAGTTGGTGGTTTGCCTAATGGGACGAAAAGTAAAGGTGTATGTTTAGGAATGCGAGGATAGCGTAGGGGGATCTTACTAAACTTTTTGCGCTCATGGCGCTTAGAAGTAACGACGGCGCGTCGGAGCCGGATGTGGAAGGTGATGAAGTATCGGTCTCGTAGTAGACCACCTTCCTCATCTTATTTTCTTATCGCCACTCCGATGCGACTTGTGGGAAGAGGATTTCTTTTCCTTCCTTTCTTTTTGTTGCGGGACTCTTCCGATGAAGTCTTCCCGTGGCTTGTAGTGGGCTTGTCGCCGATCTCCATCTCCTTCTTGGCGTGATCTCCCGACATCACTTCGAGCGGTTAGGCTCTAATGAAGCACTGAGGCTTTGATACCAATTGAAAGTCGCCTAGAGGAGGGTGAATAGGGCAAATCTGAAATTTACAAACTTAATCACAACTACAAGTCGGGTTAGCGTTAGAAATATAACCGAGTCCTGAGAGAGAGGGTGCAAAACAAATCGCAAGCGAATAAAGAGTGTGACACGTGGATTTGTTTTATCGAGGTTCGGTTCTCGCAAACCTACTCCCCGTTGAGGTGGTCACAAAGACCGGGTCTCTTTCAACCCCTTTCCCTCTCTCAAACGGTCCCTCGGACCGAGTGAGCTTCTTCTTCTCAAACAAATGGAACACGAAGTTCCCGCAAGGACCACCACACGATTGGTGTCTCTTGCCTCAATTATAAGTGAGTTTGATCTCAAGAAAGAATGAAAAAGAAAAGAAGCAATCCAAGCGCAAGAGCTCAAAAGAACACAACAAATCTCTCTCACTAATCACTAATGCTTTGTGTGGAATTGGGAGAGGATTTGATCACTTGGGTGTGTCTTGAATGCTTAGCTCTTGTAATGTAGTTGGAAGGTAGAAAACTTGGATGACTTGAATGTGGGGTGGTTGGGGGTATTCATAACCCCAACCACCAAACTAGCCGTTTGGTGAAGGCTGCTGTCGACGGGCGCACCGGACAGTCGGTGCCCCACCGGACAGTGTCGGCTCCAGCCACGTCACTCGGCCGTTAGGGTTTGACCGTTGGAGCTCTGTCTTGTGGGCCCGCCTGGCTGTCCGGTGGCGCACCAGACAAGTCCTGTAGACTGTCCGGTGTGCCACCCGCGCGTGCTCTACCTCTGCACGCGCTGGCGCGCATTTAATGCGTTGCAGACGACCGTTGCGCTTGAAGTAGTCGTTGCTCCGCCGTTACACCGGACAGTCCGGTGAATTTTAGCGGAGCGGATTCCCGAAGCTGGCGAGTTCAGAGTCGCTCTCCCCTGGAGCACCGAACATTGTCCGGTGGTACACCGGACAGTCCGGTGAATTATAGTGAAGCGCCTCTGAGAATTCCCGAAGGTGCGAAGTTTAGCTTGGAGTCCCCTGGTGCACCGGACACTGTCCGGTGGCACACCGGACAGTCCAGTGCGCCAGACCAGGGCACACTTCGGTTATCCCTTGCTCTTTTTGTTGAACCCTTTTCTTGTCTTTTTATTGGCTTTTTGTGAACCTTTGGCATCTGTATAACTTATAGACTAGAGCAAACTAGTTAGTCCAATTATTTGTGTTGGGCAATTCAACCACCAAAATCATTAGGAAATAGGTGTAAGCCTAATTCCCTTTCAGCGATCGTATTAAAACCATGGCCCAGGCCGAAGCTGCCTTCTCCGTAGATGATATAAAGGATCCTTCAGCTAAAGGAACATTGATGGGTGGGAAATTTTACAATGATGTCTGGGTGAATGGTGGCCGGGAGTTGGCCCATGAGATTATAAAAAAGAGTGAAAAGATACCCATGACGCCCGAGCCGAAGCAAGACAAGTTGAAGAGGCTGCAGAACGCGAAAGGCGTATATGTATTATTTTTTGGTTTTTAGCTTCAGGTACTTGATTTATGGCTTCGAACTAATCAATTTTCCTACTTCAGTTGAACTATCTTCCGCCGCTGGAACCGTACGATCCCCTAGCTGATCAAAAAATGAAGGAAGCGCTGGATATCATAAACATGCTGAGACCATTGTCGAGAAGTCGTGAACAAATTGCTAAACGAAGTTGCAGAGAAAGTCCTTAAAGAGGAATAGATTTTATTGTAATAAACATTTTGAAAAGCTTGATGTATACTGTAACAAAACTATGTAATATTTGGAGTATGTAATATTGAATTGAATATGTAAATTATTGCAGTTTATTTCATTGCGATGTATGAAATTTACACACATACCGTTTTTGAGCCTTCGGCAAAAAACACCTTCCCTTTTTTCATGCTTCGTAAAGAAAAAGATCCATACTTCGTAAAGAAAGTTATCCATGCTTTGTAAAGAGAGATCCCTTATTGTGACAAGGCTGATAAAACTGTATTTCCCGAAACTTACTTCGTGCCTTAGCACCTTTTTGTTTTGACGAAGCATTTGCCGAAGATCAGCTTCGTACTCAATTCTCGTGTCATTGATGCAATATGATGTATGATGTGATGTTATGCGAAATGATGTGATGATATGATACAAATGATGAGGATGCCGAAGACACCACCCACACACCCACACTAGAACACACAAGCTCTGCATCCCCTTAGGAACGACTTTTGAGCTTCTTCACCTTCTATTTCGGTGATATAAGTTCTGCATCTCCTTAGGAACGTATTTTGAACTTCTTCGCCTTCTATTTCGGCGGTATAAGTTCTGCATCCCCTTAGAAACGACTTTTGAACTTCTTCACCTTATATTTCGGCGGCATTTTGGCTCTGCATTCCCTTTGGAACGACTTTTGAGCAGAAAACTTACGCTGCGCTCCCTTAGGAACGACTTTTTGTAGCTTCGACAATTTAGGCTCTACATTCCCTTAGGAACGACTTTTGAGCACAAGGCTTATGCTGCACTCCCTTAGGAACGACTTTTGTAGCTTCGACAAATTTGGCTCTGCACTCCCTTAGGAACGATTTTGAGCTTCGTAAACCTGTGAGGAAGATATATTTCATTCTGATAGAAGCAAGAAATTAAAACTAAATTTACATTGCTTGTTCCTTATTAAAAAGCAAAATGGCATAGAACATAAAAGTATTTCAGAAGCAGAATATCAGTCAGTATAAGTGCTTCGATTCTGGTACAGTACTATTGACTGTACGAGCTTCGGATTCCTCCCTAAATTCACGTTGTTGTTGGGAGTGCTGACGCCCTTCTGGCTGTTGGCTTCGGGAATAAGTAGGTTGCAGTAGTGGTGGCGGTGGGAGCTGGGGCCAAGAAGCTTGTGAATGGCTTGTCGAAGCAACAAAAGTTGCATGTTGGTTGCCTACATATTCTGGTATGTAGGGAGAGTGGCACGAAGCAGTATGTAGGACTTGCTTTGGCTGATTCTACCGAGCTTCTGCTTCGGCAATCTCTTTTTGCTTCAGAATAGTGATCTGGCTGGTTCTTGTAGTATGGCCTTTTGTCCTCACCGTAGAATAAGCAATAAATTTTTCTGGGCTAATCCCCATATCTTCCTCCGAAGCCCCTACTACCTCTGCCCCTTGGAGCTGGTGGCCTGAAGGAGCTTTGCTGCTGTCCCGAAGATTGTGAGGTGTGCTGTGGCCTCTGAAGCTGGCTTCCTTTGTCGTCATTCTGACTGGAGCTATGGATTGATCTGACATGCCTAGGGTGGGTTCTCCCTTCGAAGCCCCTAGTCATCTCAGAAAATCTGTAAGCTTCCTCCCTTTTTTTTGTTGAAAGTCATTATCAGCCCGGATGTACTCATCCATTTTCTGTAGCAGCTTCTCCAGGGTCTAGGGGGTTTCCTGGCGAAGTATTGGGCCGTAGGTCCTAGCCGAAGACCCTTGATCATGGCCTCAATGACAATTTCATTGGGCATCGTGGGCGCTTGTGCTCTCAGTTGCAAGAACCTTCGGACATACGTCTGAAGGTATTCCTCCTTGTCTTATGTGCACTGGAACAAGGCCTGAGCTATGCCTGGCTTCATCTGAAAGCCTTGAAAACTGGTTACTAGCATGTCCTTGAGCTTCTTCCATGCCATGATTGTCCCTGGCCGAAGAGAAGAGTACCATGTCTGGGCCACATTTCGGACTGCCATGACGAAGGACTTTGCCATGACAGCTGCATTGCCTCCATATGAGGATATTGTTGCTTCGTAGCTCATCAGGAATTGCTTTGGGTCCGAGTGCCCATCGTACATGGGTAGCTGAGGTGGCTTGTAGGATTGTGGCCATGGGATAGCCTGCAACTCTGCTGCCAGGGGAGAAGCATCATCAAAAGTAAAGCTACCAAGATTGAAATCATCGTACCATTCTTCTTTGTTGAATGAGCCCTCTTGATGAAGCTCCCTGTGTTGGGGCCTTCGATCATGATCATCTTGAGTAAGATGACGCACTTCCTCAGTAGCTTTGTCGATCTTCTTCTGAAGGTCGGCCTGCCGAGCCATCTTCTCCTTTTTCCTTTGCACCTGCTGGTGAATGATTTCTAGGTCCCTGATCTCCTGGTCCAACTCCTCCTCCTGAAGTGTTGGACTGGTGGCCTTTCTCTTTTGGCTTCTGGCCTCTCGGAGAGAGTCTCCTGGTTTGTGTCCAGTGGCTGCAGTGTAGCCCCTAGCGCTGTTATCTTCTTCGGCGGCATGACGAAGGTTGATGCTTTGCCGAAGATTATGGAAGTGAGTACAGCGGAGGTGGGCGCCAATGTGGGGACTTGTTCTCAAATGCTATGAGTTAAGAACAAGGCAACACAAAATGTTAATGATTAAAGCCCTTCGTCCTCCAAAGCATTATCTCCCTTAGGATATAATGATCTTCAGACGAGGGTCGTGAAGGACGTACCTTCATCACCAAAGTATATATTAATGGAAGACGAAGCATATAAATCATGAAAGACAACATGAATAATCACACATCTTTAACATATCTTTATTAAATTATCATAAATGAATATGAATAATATTGAATTACACTGGTACCTTCGGCTTGACAGAAGGCAAAGTCCAAGCGTGACGCACGAATGAATACAAGTCAGCCGTGAACAGTACGGGGGTACTATTCATCTATTTATAGGCATAGGGCACAACCTGTGTGAAATTACATTCATGCCCTTCATGTTCACTATTGACTTAAGAACAATCTATCGAGTACTAGATAGCCTTTTCCTCCTTAAGTCGGTTCCTTTTTCTGCTATTGAGGCGAAGCTCCCTTGCGCACAGCTTCGACGCTGGTTTCAACCTTCGTTCCGATCCTGCTTTCCATATTGTGTACAGTTTCATCCCGAGTTCGAAGGTTCCTGTACATATATTACACTTGGGAAACATTGTTAATTATGTTTTTTGAGGACCTTCGAAAGACGAAGGCCCCCAACAATGATAATGATGATGATGATGCAGCCGCTGAAGGTTAGAGCAAGTGGAAGCAGAAACACTTAGGGCTATTGTTAGTTTTTTGTTAGTACGAGTTGTAACATAAGACTTTGAAGAACGTGTATGAAAACTCATTGTGTATCTTTTTGTTATAATGCTTTATTGTGGGTGAAATCAAAATATTGTTTTTTGAGCTGAAGGCTAAAAACACCTTCCCTTCTTTTCACACAAAACAAAGTATCGAAGCTTTTGAGGGCTTATATTGATTCAAAAGTGCCCCTTCTTGCAGCGAGACGAAGCTTTCTTTGCTATGTTTACTCTGCCTTTTAATCGAAGGTCTTACAAGTAATCTTTTTTATGAATGATATGCATGGTTGATGTCATGATGTCTACATAATGAAGATGCTTATGTAAATGTATGTTATGATGCGATGTATGCTTTGTAGAAGGTATATCGACAAAGGTACAATTAGAGTAAGTGACTTTGCATTCCCTTAGGAACAACTTTTAAGCCTTCTCACCTTTACTAGGTGACTTTGTTGACTCTAAATTCCCTTATGAACGACTTTTGAGCCTTTTTACCTTAACTAAGTGATTATTTTGACTCTGCATTCCCTTAAAAATGACTTTTGAGCCTTCGTCACCTTTACTAGGTGCTTTGATCATGCCTTCTGTTTGAATGACTTCAGGATTTCTCTCTCTTTTTTTTATTTTACTACACTTGATGGTGTAGTCTCAGGTTACATTTTACATCATGGACGGAATGTGCCCTTATACATGCTAGGCCGGAGCTACATGTATTACAAAGATGGCCCCAAAAAAACCTTTCCCTCTTTTGAAAGGAAAAGGTGCCAAATTTAAAGCAAGAATAGAAATTACGTAGACATTACACATATTATCTATGAAGCTCATCAGCATTCTAGGATCTTGGAACTTCATTTCCATTCATGTCCTTTAACCTATAGGATCCCGACCTGTTCGAAGATATAACCAAGACAGGTCGTTCCCATTTGACTTGGAGTTTTCCTCTTGTTTTTAGCTATCCTTCGGAGTACAAGGTGGCTTGGTTTTATGTTTTTCAATTTTACTTTCCCGCCTCGCCATTTTTATTGTTTCGGTCTGATATTTATTGATGTGACCAATTGCTTGAAGTCTGATCCATTCTATTGCATCCCTTGAAATTTTCTGACCATCTTCGTCATTAGCCAAAGCAATAGTTCATGCTGACTCTATCCTTGCTTCTTTTGGAGACATTGCTTTGTCTCCGTATAGAAGCTTGAAAGGAGTAACTCATGTGGATCTTGATACTGAAGTGTTGTGGTTCCATAGTACTTTGACCAATTCATCTAGCCAATTTCCCTTCGGTAGATTCAAAAGTGATCTCATGATTCCTAATAATATAATGGCATTTGCCCTTTTGACTAGCCCATTAGACTCTGGATGCCTGACAGATGTGAAGTGTATATTTGTGCCAATTTGTTTATAAAAAGACCTGAATGCTTTCGACAGAGTCCGTTTGAAAAAATCTGACCCGTCCTGACACGACCAATATGACAAGCGAACATAGACTATAGTTTGACTTGCAACAATCTACGGGTTAGGTACTGGTTATAATTTTTGACCCAAAACCTGACTTAAAGACAAAAAACCCGACCAACTCGAAAAAATCCGACCCGATGCGTCCGACAGGGAGTCACGGACCAACCTAATCTGACCCGACTCGACACTATTCATGAGTCGAGATCGTGGCAAACAACCCACGATCCGACCTTGAATCATCCCAAACTTGATCCGACCTAACATTTGAAGAGGTCTAGTGTCAACCATGAAATCGCACCTATGGCATAGGTCTAGAAGTAAAATTGATAAGAATCAGAAACATAACTTCTGATGTGACCTTGACATATTTCCTGTGGAACATTTGAAAAGAAATAAATAAAAATTTTGAACGACAAAAAGTGCTCAGGATCTCTAGCAGCTTCTCTATTTTACTCAATGTCTAAATTCTCCCTCTTTATTTTAAGCTACACTCAATAAACAGTATTACATATATATACAGTAAAAAACAGTGTTTTATATGTCTATATCTATATTTCGCTGGAGATGGCATCACCTTTAAGACAAGTTGTTTTGTGTAAAGGGGGCATTTAATTATTTGTCATATTTATAAAATCTCCTTAGACCTTGTTCGTTTCTATCGGATTGCACCCGGAATCGTTCCAGCTAAGACCTTGTTCGTTTGTGTCGGATTGCACCCGGAATCGTTCTAACTTATCAAAACTTACATAAATTAGAGAAACAATCCGGCCAGGAACCGTTCCAGGCCTTTAATCCGTGAAAAACGAACAGGCCTTAATAAAAATTAGAGAAGCAATCCGGTTAGAAATCGTTCCGATCCACCAATTCAACACAAACGAACAAGGCCTTAATCATGTATGACTGACACAAAATATTTTGTCACCCACCCAAAATAATGGTAAATAGTTATTTTTTCCTGTGTAAAGATGATACACTTCATTACTTCAATATACTTTGGCCTTTCACCTTCGTTCTAACACAGAATCCTCCCTCGTCTACATCCTGTCTCTCCTCGCACTCTCCGTTCTCCCGCCGCTTCTGGTCTCGGAGGTCGCAGGTAGGGTGACCTCCCCCGCCGCCGCTCCCTCCATTGAAATCTCTGCTACTTGTTCCTTTGCTCTCGGTACAACACCTCTCCAACCCTAAGGTTGTCTATTTTGTGTAGCGTTCCTCCACTTGTCCGTTCGCCTACTCGCCTGCGGCTCCGTCCACAGTACGCTACGCAAAAGCGAGGTGGCGACCGCTGTTCGCCGGAGGTAAACTCCGTTGGCCCGCTCCTTCGTCCTTCCTCCCTCTCTCACCTGCGTCCGTGAAGTGGCATGCTTCATTTCACTGCGTGGTTGGGATGAAAACCGCCGTACGTACCCAACTCCAGATCACCCAGGCGGGGCTGGGAGCGGATCGTCGGGGAATGCGGGTTTTCTTGTTGCTTTAGGCGGTGATCGGTGGCGTGTGGAAGGGTTTTCGCTTGTGAATTTCGGTTTCGACCGATCTATTCAGGTTTTGGAGATCTCGCGGGGTTTTGGTTGGGTGGCGTGACGCGTGGGGAGTGGTCCCGTGTACGTCAGAAATATATAGCCTAAAGCATGCGTAGTGTAGATCAAGCCGAAATGGCCATTTATTTCTGGAAATTGCTTTCTGAAGTCCTATAATAGATTCACCTGACTGGTCACTTTTTTTTTTGTAGCGTCCTGTTTGCCAATGATTGATACATGTGTGTGTGCTTAGATGCGGTCGAACGTGGGTATACGTGCCAAGTCGGCCATGATGGGTGGCTAACACCTTGCATCCGTTCACTTTGGAATCATGCTAGTTCATGAATTTTGCAGACACACCTTTGATTTGGTTATGCTTGTGGTCTGAATTCTGATGTCTCTGATGGGACGATTGTTTATTCTTATGAGCCTGGTGACTGCAGCACAGTACTTTCTGGGATTTGCTTGCTTTTCTGGTTTGAACCTGTTTCTGGATTATCATATTTACACTTTGTAATCGTGCACAATTTTAGCTACTTCACTTCACACCTGTTTCTCTCTGACTTCATATGTTGAATGCAACATCTATGTTGCCTGGAAGAATATATATCAGTTTTTGCCCCTATTTTGAAGTTAGTTGTTTTTTTTTGGGGGGGGGGGGGTTGGTGCCTTGGTGATACTTTGATTTGGTACAAAATTTTCTGTGTAAGCTTATTTATGTATCGAAACAGTTGGAAGTACAAACCTATGGGATTAGTGTACAATCATTTCTGGAAAGTTATTGCTCCACATGGTGGGTGTGAGCCACTACATGCTACAGATTACAAATGTATCGTTGCTGCCTATTTCGCTAAACATCACAAGATTTCTGGAATCTAGATGTATGAGGCGGATGGTGTGATGCACTGATGCCTAGGACCTAATCATGGGGCTTCTATCTTTATGAATCTAACTCTACAGTTCTCATTTGTTTTCCATTACATTCTTTTGACCCTAATCATGTTTGTGTTTACCAGCTTCAGTACTGCCTGACCTCTCTGTATCACAGCATCCTCTGCCCTCATGTTTTCTTGCTCATGGCAGCCACTTTCAGTCATGTATTTCATCTCCATAAGCTATTAAAATTCCAAACTGAGTAGGTTGAAGTTATTATGATATATTTATAAGCCTCAGTTGTATGGGAATGTTCCATTTTAGTGGTCTTTTTTTTGAATCGGTATTTAGGAATGGAGGAGTTCTCAACATATAGCTCTGTAGTTGTCAGTAGCAAATGGTTTTCTCATTTTATCTGGCGATCGCTTGTGAACGTTGGCTTCATCTGATCTAATCAGCTTTCGAGATTTGTGACGTTTTGATTGGGTAATAACACGTGGGAAGTGACCCCGTACATCAGAAACTTATAGGTTAATGCAAGCGTGATGTGGTAATTTCTTGTAGAGGAAGCTGAAATGCCTTATAATTCATGTGGATTGCTTTCAGAAGTCCTAGGTTCACTAGATTATAGCATGGCTTATTATTTTGTAGGGTCCTGTATTGTAAGCATGGATGAATTTGTCGGTGCTTCCATATGGTTTAAATCTGGCACCAGTGCCAAGTGTGTGACGATGGGTGACTTGCACCTTGCAATTTTTTGTGAAATACATGCCGATGTGAACAATTTAATTCCTTAATTTTAATCATGTCTGCTTCTGCCCTAGAAACATAAATACAATCTAAATTTACCATCTCATTCCTCTTTTTTACATCCTTATCCTACTCTTGGGTGTGCATCACCTGAAGTACAACCTTACCTCATTGCATTATAGAATCTTCTACCCTTGTCCACATATTTTATTTACCTCATTGCATTATAGAATCTTCTACCCTTGTCCACATATTTTATTTCTACATGACAATCACTTTGAATCATAGAGATAATGCAAAGGGATTACGACAAAAGGAATCTTCAGCAAGAGAAGGAAAATGTGTGATGGTTTATTGCTAGTGGTAGGATCCTTGATCTTATCACGCTTGTGAAGTTCGTAGGAATGCGAGATTGGGGGATGGGGTCAGATTTTTTTGGCTTCAGAAAGGCGCTGTGGTGGCATGAGTGCAAAGCGGCGACGTGACGGGAGAGAGCACGTAGGAAAAAGTCGTTGATGCTAGGCAAAATGTTTGTCTTGCTTGCTTTAAAACATTTATATTGCCCCTATATTTATAGTCCCTAGAGGACTTGGTTCCCAAGCAAACTAGAGGAAAAATCCTTGTAGACTTGGGTTCTCCTTTACTAACAAACCAAATCCTATTTTCTAAACCAACTCAATCTTACCATCTAAGAAATCTCTACTTTAATTCCTTCCTAAACTGGACTCATGTGCTACAGTCCCGCGCTACAGTATCCGTGGATAACACGCTGCAGTGTTGTGAGTAATGTTTGCGCCAAGTCTAATTTGGGCCCAACACCTATGTGGCCTGTTTTACGGCGCGCATAGGTGATACTGGTTGTAACATCTCTCCTCGTCTCTTCAAACAACTCCTGGAGCTGAACATCTAGGTAGAGGTGCTTGAAGTTGTGAAGCGGCTCCCAAGTAGCGTCATCGGTGGTTAGGCCCTGTCACTGTACGAGCATATGCCAGACGCCATGGCGTAACTGGACACAACACACTCTAGAGCAGGCAACAACCGACGATCCTGAACGGTCGACACTTGTGGCGGAGTCGTCGGAGGGTTCCGCAAAACGACTTGAGCAACCCCATGGGGAACATGTCATGGAGACAAGCGCCTTCTGGAAAGGTAGTAGGCCACTTGCCCAACACACTCCAACAATTGAAAGAGGCTGTCATAGCAAGGTCCAAACTTGCCCTTAGGCCAGGGCTCCAATGAGTGCGTCGGGCAATGGAGAAGGTGGAGCCACACCCAATCGCCCACCATGAATTTGAGCTTGTGATGTTGGTCGTCGTAGTAACACTTTAGGTATTGTTGAGCCTAGAGAAGGCAGTCATAAATCTCCACAAAGAAGGCATCATGGTCATGTAGGAGGGAGTCCACCGTCTCCGTCGAGTAGCCCATACTGTGTGTGGTAACAAAGGCGGTGGGGCCCAACTGTACACCACTTGGAAGGGAGTGGTGTGGAGCGCCGTGTGGAGCGAGGTACTGTAGCAATATTTTGCCCATGAAAGCCAGTCCACCCAAGCACGCAGTCGGTCCCTAGTGGCGCAACTAAGGTACATGGCTATCACCTTATTGACAACCTCAGATTGGTTAGTTGTCTTGGGATGGAATGCGGTGCTCAAGAAGAGCTTGACATCGACCATATTGAAAAGGTCGCACCACATGTGACTTGTGAAGACTGGATCACGGTCATTGACGATGGAGGGGGGAAGCCATGTAGGCGAATAATGTCCTCGAAGAAGGCGCGGGTGACTGATGCAACTGAGTACGGACGACTGAGGGCAATGAAGTGCACATATTTAGAGAAGCGGTTGACGATGGTGAGGATGTCTGTCCACACCTAGAATGGCATGTCAAGTGGGTAAAGGAGACTAGCCAGTTGTAGGGTCGACGTCTTGTTGCGCTAACACATGATGCATGCGTAGACGAGTGCTTGATCGCTTGGGATATAGAAGTCCTCGCACAGACGCTGAAGGGTCTTTTGGATCCTTTGTGGCCAGGGGAATGGGCCAGTGTGACCACATGGTGGCGCAAATCGTGCTGCGTCGTCACAAAGATGCGCTTGCCGTGGAGGAGGAAGTTGTCGGTGGCGCTTCGAGAGAGGCGTCTGACAACTGTTCTTGGGTGCGGTCGACTTCTGTGTTAGCTTCTGTGGTGGCGCGGATTTCCTCGAGGATACGGAAAGAGGGTACCGACAGGGTGAGCAACTCGGCGGGTGCAAGTACCAAGACGGTATTGGCGACCACAACTGCTGAGTCAGAGGCATGACGGGACAACGAGTGGGCCGATGAGTTGAGGCGCCCTAGGTGGTACTCTATCACAAAGTCGAACCCAAACAACTTGTTGATCCGTTGGTGCTAGGGGACATTAGATAACCACTGGTGGAGGAGGAACTTTAGGTTGTAGTGGTTGGTGCGGACGAGGAAGCGACGGCCCCAAAGATACATCCGTCAGTGGCGCACTGCCTAGAATAGGTCAATTAGTTCGCGCTCGTACGTTGGTAGCTTGTGGTGGCGAGCAACAAAAGGTCGGCTAAAGAAGGCTATGGGCCACCCCTTGGTGTAGAATGGCGTCGAAGTCCGCATGCAATGTGTCGCAGTTGACGACAGATTGATGGTTGAAGTCTTGCATCTGCAACACCAGACTAGAGTAGAGGGCACGCTTAAGCACTGCGAAGGCCTCGACAACCTCCAGTGTTCAAGCGAATACTCCTTTGCGCAGCAGGTGAGTGAGTGGCGCGTCGATTGTGCCAAAGTCTCTTATGAACTTCCGGTAGTAGCCGACCGACCATAGGAAACAACCATGCATGTCCCATGGTGACCGAGGTTTTGGCTAGGATGCGATGACGTCCACCTTGTCGTTGTCTATCGCGACGGCGTCGGTGGAGTTGACGTGGCTGAGGTAGGCGACTGAGGGTGCACCAAAGTTGTGCTTGGACCGCTTGAGGAAAAGGTCGTGGGTGTGCAGGGCGTCGAAGACAAGGTGCACGTGTTGCAAGTGCTTGAACCATGACGAGTTGTAGATCAAAATGTCATCGAAGAAGACAAGCACAAACCTATGAAGGACTGAAGGACGTCGTTCATGAGTGCTTGGAACGTAGTTAACGTGTTGGAGAAGTCAAAACGCATGACGAGGAACTCGAAGTGCCTATGTTGCATGATAGGAATACGATCCCTACCACGGATTGGCCTTAGGTTGTATGAGTGCGAGGGAGCTAGGCGAGGAAGGAGACGCCCACGGCGGTGTTTGGGCGCCGTGGACGCTGGGCGCAGGGAAAGAGGGAGGTGGATTAATGGACAGCGGAACCACGGGTGAACAGTACCCGCGATGAACAGTGGTGGCTAGGGTTTCTCCTAGCTCCTAGAGGGAAGCCGGAAACAATAGTTGTTTCTGCTTAATTCATATAGAGTGGTGCTTACAAGTATTTATACTCCCTTCTAGTCCTTATCTAATGAGATCAGATCCCCTCTTTTCTCTCTAACCAATCTTATCTCCTTAATCTTCTAATCCTTATCTAACTAATCAAATCTTATCTCCTTAATCTTCTAATCCTTATCTAACTAATCTGCATGCCTATTGTTGGCCGTTGCCTCTGCTGTTGTCCGGCGCCTGTAGTGGCGGCCGATCATAACAGTGCATGTGGAATGTTGTCTTTTCAACATCATCCAGATGCATCGAGACCTGGTTGTAGCTATATCGCAAATCCAGCCTGGTGAAGAACCGGGCACCATGAAGCTCATCCAAGAGTTCGTTCACCACCAGAATCGGGAACTTGTCCTTGAATGTCTTGTTGTTAAGCGCCCTATAGTCGATGTAGAAGCGCTAGGACCTGTACGCCTTTTTAAGCAACGCCGACATTGAGAACAGGGAGGTACCGGGGTGGATGATACCCTGTTCTAGCATGGCGGCACACTGCTGCTCGAGCTCTTCCTTCTGAAGTTATGGGTAGCGGTATAGACAAACAACTACTAGCCTGTGCTCGACAACAAGTGTATCCACTGGTCATAGGAGTGTGTTGGGGGAAGTCTGCGGGGCTTGTCGAAAATTGCCCCATGCTACTAGAGCAGGCGGTCTAGTAGAGGCCATTGGTGGTCAATGGATAGGGCCCAAAGAGCCAGCTCCAAGATGTCGCCGTGATGGGATCCCACGCCTTTCACGAGGACCCCCAATCATCCTGTCAGAAGGACATGCAAAGACCCTCATTCCCACAAGACAAAGCCAAAGATGGGGTTGAGGGTACGGCGGGAGTCGACGCTTAAGACAAGGTCAAAACCACCTCGATGCCGAAACAACTAATAAAAAAGTCCTCTATGCCGAATGCATGGCCACGTTGCAAGCCACGTCGGTGCAGGCTACATAGTCGCCATTGGCCACCATGACCCTCATGTTCCTCTCGCCTGTCACTAGCTCGATGCGTCGCATGACCCTGACGTTGATGAAGTTGTGGGTCGAGTCGCTGTTGAGGTTGGTGTGAAGCTTGTGGTTGTGGATGTAAACAAGGAGGTGCATGGTCTCCTCTGTTCGAATGCCGGTGATGGCGTGGAGGGAGACGACCAGGGAGTTGGCATGCTCCGCCGCAACAACCATGTCATCCACGATGTCGTCGGTTGCCTCGAGGTAGAACAATCATTGGCAATGATGGTCTCGCACATAGGGCTCATCACAGCTGAAGCACAACCCTTGACGACGACGTTCCAACATTTCAACTAGCAATAGGCGGTGAAATGGCCGCTGTGTTGAGGCCTGTTGCAGGCCGGGAGTACGAGTATCGTTGCTCCTGGCGCGGTGGCTCCTATAGCTAGGGCATGGGATGGCTTGGGTGATGTAGGCAACATCCCTGACTGGCGCTGTGGTGGGTGTGCGGTGTGTGGGGCCAGTGCCAGCAAGTCCGCCTTTGCGTGGTGCTTGTATGCTCGGGCCAAGTGCATGGCCGTCTGTAGGTCCTAGGGGACACGTAGCTGGACATCCACGCGGATCTATTATGAGAAACCCCCTATGAACAAGTCGGACTTGCATCTATCTGAGTTGTGTGACAAACCAGGGCGTTGAAATGCTTCTGGTAGTCCTATACCATGAAGGTAAAAGGGAGCCACGCCAATTTAGAGAGGCGGTAGCGTAGGTTACAAAGCTCTTTGAAGCGCTCCCAGGAAGGCATGCCCTCATCCTGGTACCACCTCTGTGACGCGCCACATAGATGGTACGATGTGTGCCAAACATGATCAGATGCAAGTATGCATTGCCCTCGAAAAATATCTCACAATGGACAGGCCAGTTCAGGGGATCCTCCGAGCCATCATAGGCAGTGAAATCGAGCTTGTTGAACCTCGAGAATGCCAAACTCGGTGGCCACATCGAGTGCTGGTGCTAGTGGTGGCGCGGCAGTGCCGGAGCAGGGAACTGTGGGAACAGTGGAGCTGGTGGTGTTGAGAAGTTGGGCAGTGATGACGGTAATGATGGGAAATTGATGAGGTGGATGGGAACAGATGAGGTAGCGGGGGTGAGGAGGCGGGTAGCGTGGTGGTGGGCGACACGATCTACATAGTGGTGGTGGGGGGATATGGCGGTGGTGGCTGAGTAAGTTGGAAGCGCTGTCGTGTCATACCTCGACATCCCGAGGGAAAGCCCTGTGGTATGGTGCCTGCCGATAAGGATGCCTGATGCTCTCCACGGTGGCCAGCCGTGAGAGGATGATGACCTACTACACATTGAGGACTTGAGGTTGGCCTTCTGTTTGGCCACCTTAGAGGGCTGATGGTGGCACTCCTTGTCAATGTTTTCAAGTCGTCTGATTAATCACGATTAGTCGCCAAGTTGGTTTGTACCAATCATGATTAATCGCCAAGTCGCCTGACTAATCGTGATTAATCGCGATTAATCCCCCAAGTCGGTCACCCAGAACGACCAACAAGTCGTCCTACTTGAAAACATTGCTCCCTGCGGCACGACCTACTGTGTCGATGGAGATGAGAAGTCTTGGCGTCAATCGTAGCAATAGCGCTAGAACCTGACATCTCTTGTACCAGATTAGTAGGGTCCTTGATCTTATCGCGGTTGCGAAGTGCGTAGGAATGTGAGATTGGGATCGGGGTTAGAATTTCCGGATTCGGAAAGGCGCCATGGTGCATTGGTGCAAAGTGGTGGCGCAGCAGCGAGGAAGAGAGAGAACATTGCCCTTGAAGGCCAGACAAGATGTTTTCCTTGCTTGCTTTAAACGGTTATATTGCCCCTATATTTGTAGTTTCTAGAGAATTTGGTTCCCAAGCAAACTAGAGGAGAAATCCTTATAGATTTAGACTCTCCTTTCTTAGCAAACCATTCTTATTTTCTAAACTAACTCAATTTTAGCTCCTAAGCAATCTCAATTTTGAGTCCTTCCTAAACTGGACTCATGCACTACAGTATCCACGGATACTGTTCATGCCGTGTTTAATTTGGGTCCAATACCTATGTGTCCTGTTTTCCGGTTCGCATAGGCAATACCGGTCATAACAGTTAGTCTGTAGCTTGCTTGTGTTAAGAATTTGGAATTTTGTAGGGAGTGCATAACAATATTCCTTTTGTGTGCTTAGCATCTGATGCTTATGGAGCCCCAAAATCTTGGAAACACAGACGATCAGTTTGTCTGGCCTTGGATGGGTGTTCTAGTTAATGTGCCTACTGAGTGGAAGAATGGGCGCCAAGTTGGAGAGAGTGGAAATCGGCTTAAAGAGCAACTTTCACGCTTCTGCCCTCAGAAGGTTATTCCTTTATGGAGTTATAGAGGTCACACCGGCAATGCTATTGTTGAGTTTGCAAAAGACTGGACTGGCTTCAAAAATGCGCTTGCCTTTGAAAATCATTTTGAGGCCGAGGGATATGGCAAAAGGGATTGGAAGCTGAAGTACAGTGGGTCAGAGATGTTTGGATGGGTTGCAAGAGCTGATGATCATAGATGCCAAGGGCCTATAGGAGACTATTTGCGAAAAAATGGTGATCTGAAAACTGTTGGTGATCTTGAAACTGAAGGGACCCGTAAAACTGACAAGCTTGTGGCAAATTTAGCTAGTCAGATTGAAGTAAAGAACAAGCATGTGCAAGAACTGGAATCCAAGTGCAATGAGACGACCGCATCACTTGACAGGATGATGGAGCAAAGGGAGCAGATACTCCAGAAGTATAATGAAGGTTTCTGTTCATCTTTTGTTGTTTATGTGTTATTTATGGTTTAGTACTCTGCATAGCCTCATTTCTGTCCTATTATTGTAAATGGAACTTCCAGTTGTTTGATGTTCTTTAAATTTTTTTTCTCAACCAGAAATTCGCAAGATGCAGCAAATTGCTCGTAGGCATTCGCAGATGATCATTGATGATAATAAAAAACTCCACAAAGAGTTGGAGTCCAAGATGCAGGAACTTGACTTAAGATCCAAGGAGCTTGATGACATAGCTCTGCAAAGGGATTGTGACAGAAGAAATCTTCAGCAAGAGAAGGAAAAGGTGTGATGGTTTATTGCTAGTCTGTAGCTTCCTTGTGTTAAGAATTTGGAATTTTGTAGGGAGTGCATAACAATATTCCTTTTGTGTGTCTAGCATTTGATTCTATTAGTACATCTTTGATCTTTTACATGTGTGTTCAGATTACAGTTGGATATGGTTAGCTATAAGGAATTCGGGTAAAACACAGGGAAATTGTAGTTTGTTTTGTGTTCTCTACTCCTCTTATATAACAGGAAGGGAACGATTCCCTCTAGTTTTATACAAAGAAACTGATAATCAATCTACATGTGGTACTTCCAGAAAACAACCAAAGCCTCATAGCAAGTGATGAGATTATCACTCAACAAGTACTAACTATCTAGGCTAAAATGCAGGAAAATTGTAGAGTTCGCTTTGTGCCTTCACTCCTCTTATATATATAACAGGAAGAGAATGATTCCCTCTAGTTTCATACAAAGAAACTGATAAAAATCTGCATGTGTCTCTAGCTAGGCACTTCCAGAAAAAACAACGAAAGCCTCAGAACAAGTGATAAGACTACCACTCAACCATACTACAAGTAGCTATCTAGAAGTTTGCACTGTCTTTTGAAGTTCCATCCAGCATGATACTATAAACATTGATCTTTCTATTCTATGCCGTCCAAAAATAAAGATCTAAACTCACCATCTTCACGATACCGACAACAAGAAATCACAATCCTGTCAATTGCCATATATCTGTTGCACATCGATGTTCATCCAAAAACCTTTCCTGTTCGTGGAATAGTTCTCATGTGTTAGCCCAAAAACAAGCAGAATAAAAGATACCGCTAGATTCAGCCATTTATTTTTCTCAACAGATTTTGGACTCACCTTGTAGCATAAACGATAGCACCAATGCCTACACAAGTTGATAATTTAATCTTTGCAACATTGATACCGTTTCGTGGTGTATCTTCCTTGTATAAAAGCTGGCTGATTTGTCATTTGTCACTTGATTAAACACCTTTATCAACGTATTTGCTATTGCTTTGGTGATAATTCCATCTATACCTGTTTAATGACCAAATGGGTCCAAATTTCTGTGTGACCTTACCATCCTTAACCTTGGGCATTGTATGGCCTTGCCATCATTTTTGGGCAGTAGATTGATAGCACCATTTTATTTTGTTGGACTGCATTCATTGATGATGCTAGTGATGAGATGCTGGGTGCTATTGTAGTTTCCCTGTAGTGTGCTATTCGTACAACTTATGCCAAACTTTTTTTTTGTGGTTGAGCGCAGAACAAAATTAAAACTAAGCATCTCATGATGGCAACAATGGAGCAACAGAAGGCCGACGAGAATGTGCTTAAGCTTGTCGAAGAACATAAGGTTCGGTTGAAGGTCAAATATGTGTTGTTTCATGTTATTTCTCGAGAAACAAATATCTGAGTGTGTTACTGTGTGGAAATGCAGAGAGAGAAACAAGCTGCTCTAGGGAAGATTCTCAGGTTACAACAACAATTGGACGCCAAACAGAAGCTTGAACTGGAAGTACAAACGCTGGAAAGCAAGATGAAAGTTATGATGCATATGCCAGGTGATCAGGATTCTGAGTCAAAGAAGAAGATGGATGAACTTGCTGAGGAGCTGAAGGAAAAGGTCGATGAATTGGAAGCAATGGAGTCTCTGAACCAAACTCTGATTATCAAGGAAAGGAAGAGCAACGATGAGTTGCAACACGCTCGGAAGGAGCTGATAGATGTAAGCTACCACATTGATTGACCAGCTATTCGATATTATGCTCTGTTGTGCTGTCTCAAATCAATGATGCACATTCTTTCTGTTTTGTTGCATGCTTTCAGGGCTTTATGGAGCTTGCTGTTGTTGGCCGAGCTAACATAGGTATAAAGAGAATGGGTGAGCTTGATCTCAAAGCATTCGGAATTGCTTGCAAGAAAAGGTTGCCAAAGGAGGATGCAGAAGTCATTTCTGCTACCCTTTGTTCAAAGTGGCAAGAAGAAATTAGAAACCCAAGCTGGCACCCTTTTAAGGTTAAGGTGGTGGATGGGAAAGAAATGGTATGGCCTTTGATCATGTACAATTGCTATCTGCTTCCCTAGTTCTGTCTGTTTATAATGTTGACTCATCAGTTTCATAGATTTGCAAGTGGTTACATGATACTACAAGGTAACATCTGGTGGGTTTTCTCTGGCTCAGGAAATTCTCAAAGAGGACGATGAGATGCTCCAGGAGCTGAAAGAAGAGCACGGTGAAGAAATTTATGGGTTGGTAACAAAGGCCCTGCTTGAGATCAATGAGTACAACCCTAGTGGCCGCTATCCTGTACCAGAGCTGTGGAACTACAAGGAGGGCCGTAAAGCAACACTGAAGGAAGCCGTCCAGCACGTCATGAGGCAGTGGAAGTCTCACAAGAGAAAGCGCTGAGCAAATTGGTTGCTGGGTTCTTCTGCCTGCCCTCTCCTGAGTTTTCCATATTAACTCGATAGTCGATACTGGGGGGTAGCATTAGGTCGTAGCTTTTAATTAACTCATGATGATTGGGTAACAGTGGTTGGCTAATATTAACGTTAAGTTGCCGGAGGTTCGGTCTGGATTCTTTTGTTGGTAGTGTATACGAATGCTGTTAGTCGGTCTGGATTCTCCTGTCGTTGCATGGGCATTTGTATGTCCAGGATATTGACCGCTTCATGGATCAGCCGTCAAACTTCGGCAAAGGAGAGGCATGAACCACCTTTCAGTTCCTCCATGATACGTAGACGTGATGGGCAATTCTTGGTTGATATTTGGCCGTGCAGCACCATTGAGCGGCTATAACTTGTGCCTGATGACTCTGGGTATGGATTACTACTAAACTTCCATGTGCCTAAAATGTGTTGCAGTTATAAATTATGATTTTGTCAAGTAGAATCTAATATTTTACAATACCGATCATTATGATCTTGCAGTCTGATATAAGCGCTATTTTTTAAAAGTGTCTAACTCAAGGCTCCGATGAATCTATCATATTGTTTAGCGTTCCACACTAATTCATCCTATCACACATAGATTGACATATATCATCCAAACAAGCTCTCAAGTCTCAACTACATGGTTCCATATATACTTGAATTTAGGTGCTTATTTTATTAGTAAAGAAATAAATACCTAATTTCTCCTAGGTTATCTTTTTTTACATTGATAAAAATGTTTTGGACATCTTAACTAGTTACAAATTAAATTAGCTTAATATTAGTTAACTGGTCTAATTCTAAGACTGTTCTAGTTTCATCACACCATTTTCAATATTGTCTTGTCAATAAAAAGGGTTAGTTGGAAACATGTCACTCAAATTTTTGAAAATTAGACAACTAGTTCATTTTCACGCCACTTCATTGCATCAAAATAAACTAGCCGTTAAATTTTGTAAAAGTCGAGTGGCATGTATACAATTAATCTATAAAAAATAGGATGAAATAAAGAAAAATAACTTTAGGCTCTGATGAATCTATCATATGGTTTAGCGTTACACACTAATTCATCCTAACACACAAATTGACATATAGATACATATAGGAGCAATTGTGATTATATCCTTTGCGGGTATTACAATTGCGATTTTACTCCTTGTTTTTTTAACTTTGTGATTTTACCCCTCTATTTTGAATTGAAGCTATAGTTTTCCCTTTTCTTAACACCATGAGTGAATATCATAATTGGTGATTAAAAAATAAAGACGAGGGGTAAAATCATAATTGCAAGGTGAGAGAAGGGTATAATCACAATTAACCTTGAAAATAATGTTAAAATTTTTAGAATTAATTATGATTATACCCTTCTCTCACCTTGCAATTGTGATTTTACCCCTTAGTTTTATTTTTAATCACTAATTTCGATTTTCACTACTGGTGTTAAGGGAGAGGGGCAAACGATGGCTTTTCAAAACAGAGGGGTACAATCACAAAATTGAAAAACGAGGAGTAAAATTATAATTGCAAGCTTAGAAAAGGGTATAATCACAATTGCCGCTATTATTTAACTAGTCTAATTCTAAGGCCATTCTCAGTGGTAATTTGATCACACCATTTTCGATATTGCCATGTCAATAAAAATAGGATGAAATAAAGAATGAAATAGGGGTAATTGTGATTGTACCCTTCTCTAACCTTGCAATCGTGATTTTACCTCACGATTTTGAAAACGAAGCTGTTGTTTACCCTCCCCCTTAACACCGTTGGTGAAAATCAGAACTAGCGATTAGAAATAAAAAATGAGGGGTAAATTACAATTACAAGGTGAGAGAAGGGTATAATCATAATTAACCTTAAAAGTTCAACATTATTTTCAGGGTTAATTTTGATTATACTCTTCCCTCACCTTGCAATTATGATTTATCCCTTGTTTTTTATTTTAATCACTAATTCTGATTTTCACTAACGATGTTAAGGGGAGGGACAAACAACAACTTCGTTTTCAAAATAGAGAGGTAAAATCACAAAGTTGAAAAACAAGGGTTAAAATCACAATTGCAATGTTGGAGAAGGGTAATAATCACAATTGCCCCAATGAAATATACTCTCTATTGGTCACTCGCTTTTAATACCTTCAGAATATAAAAAACAAGCCAACACAATTAAGTCGAGCTTTTATCTTCATTCTTTAATTTGTCCCTCTTTAAAAGGGGATGGTTAAAGGATACAAGTGTGAGAAATAAACAAAGAAAGTAAAGAACATTAAGGACAAATTTGTGAAAAATAAAGAAGATGAAGCATATGATTCAACCTTATAAGATATTGCTTTCTTCCCTTATTATTACTTAATAAAAATTACAAGTATACCTTGGATTCCTTGGAATTACAAGACGAAGGTAAAAGAAATACAACTTCGTAGGCAGAGCAATTCAACTCTCTCTGGCCAAAAGAGCGTGTCTAATGTATGACACTGTTTCTCTATTTATAGGCGTGAGGTACAACTTCAGTTAAATTACAAATATGTCCTTGAACCTATACACTTGTACTAAGGGTAATGTTGTCTTTTCTTCTTGTATCCTTACTGAATAAATCATGGTGACCTCATCTTGTTCTAGCCATCTTCTTCACCACGTGCATGCATCAATAATTCGAAGCTCTTAGCTTCAGTCCCTATAGCTCTATGATGGTTGTACATTGTTCCTGGATGAAGGTGTCCTTTGACATTTGTCCTGCTATACTTAAAATAGGTTGAAAGATAACTGGTTAGTTAATATTTTGAGTACCTTCAGCTAAAGCTCCCCCAACAATAGGTCCTCGCGGTATTAGTTCGTTTTTATAATGAACTCTGATCGTGAAATAAACGAAGGTCTCGTCCAAAAGGTCTGAAAACACCTTCCCTAAGCTTGTTATCGAAAGGAAAAATAGAATGAGTTACCACGGCCCACTGGATAGCGAGCTAACGAGTCTCGCCTTGTCGACTTCCATGCCCGCTCAGCTATATAAACTGGCCAGCTGGGTGTAGTTATCATGATATTTACTGCTTGTACCAACCTGCTGCCAACATTTTCTCTGCCTTGGAAGCTCTTTTTTGAGCTCTACTTTCCCACAAAGCTTCGGCAAATCCACAGATGGCTAGGGTCCGCTCAACTGCTAGGCTGATCACTACCACTTCATCTTAGGCAGTGCAAATGGATGACAAAGTACTAAATACAATTGCTGTGACCCCAATCTCTGAGGTGATGTAGGCGGCAGCTGAGCCGAAGGCCACCGAGGAGAAAGATGCCCTAGAGAATAGTGACTCTGATGCTGAGGTTAGCGATGAAGAAGGAGATGACAATGTGCTTTGGCCCAACTAACCAAGCCATGTTGAGTTTGGACAATCCACTATAAAGCCTGAAGACCTTGATGTGTTGAAAAGACTTGGTTATATTAGTGAAAAGGAAGATGACATGATTAGATTTGCTGGTGATGAAACCCTCTCGGAGCTGAAGAATGATGAGATAATTGTATTCAGGAGCTTCTTCCAAACCAGACTTCGGCTCCCAATGTATAAAATGATTGCCAAGGTCCTAGAAAAGTATGAGATATTTATACATCAGCTTACACCAATGCGATCGTCAGACTTCACATCTATATATGGGACATGTGGAGCCAAGGTGTTAGTGCAAATATCGAAGGTTTTTGTAGGGTTCATGAGCTTCATTATCATATGAAGGTGAGACCTTTAGATAATCTGCATAACAACTTCAGGTGCTACAATTTTGCATACCAAAAGGATATGCAGTCTTTAGTGCTAGGATATCGTACTAAATGGCCAATAGGATGGACAAGGGAGTGGTTTTATATGAAGGCTGATAGTAAGGGTAGAGAGAAGTTTAAGGGGATTGTGATGAGTCCTATGAGGGTGAACTTTGGCTTTGACGAGGACAATCGGTAACATGGGTATAAGCTCACCACCGCAAGTACCCGAGGTTGCTTTTAGTACAGTGGAAGAACACATCGGCACTCGCGACTTGGTGTAAAAATTCCTTACCAACCAAGTGTTCCTGACATTGTCTGGTTGGGGAATGCCAAAGGTTGAAAAGACAACAAGAGGAAATGCTAGGGGGGCTTGTGAGGCTACTGTATCGATTTAAGCAGCAGTCTGTATTCAAGCGCCCATGCGCAGATTGGTTGGAAATGATCAAAGTAATGCAATGAGATTCTTGACAATTTTATGAAGAATGAAGACCAACTGATGACCGCAGCCTTTGACAGTCGGGGGAAACAAAGATTAAATAGGGTCATGGATGCTTTATAGTTTGAGTACCCTGACTAACCGAAGATCTCACAAAGAGGCTGGTGCTGGTGTGAAGAGGAAGAGAACTGTTAGTGTTATAAAAAGAGAGGCTATAAGATCCATAGAGGAAAGAAAGAAAAATTTGTCTAAAAAACCAAAGACCAAAAAAGCCGACGAAGGAGTCTTCCCATACGGGAACAAAATCCCCTCCTTAAAAAAGCGAGGAATGGAAAAACTGCTCGTGCTGGCGAGAAATCTTTAGAGGTGGCGAAGAAAAATATTGAGAGCCTACCAGCTTCGCCACTTGGGGCCATAAAAATACTAAAGGTAATGACACAACCCTTACCTTTTCTACATCGAGTCCCTTAGGATCAGACCTAACTAGTCTTTTGTTAACGATGAATGACAAAAACACTAAAGAAGAAACAACTAAAGCTTCGTCTTCCATGATTGTCAAGAACCAGCAAAAGGATAGGCTAAAGATATCTCACAGAGAAACCGTCAGATCAAAACAATAATGAGGGTCGTTTATAAGACTTCAAAAGAAAAGAGAAGGAATCCAGATACAAGCAAAAATGTTGAAGCAGTTGTTAGTGCATCAATTGATAAAATAATCAAGGATCTAGAGCCCGAGAAGACTAGTGAAGAGGAGACACGAATTTTACGTGAAAATTACCACCACTTGTTAGTTTAAAAACTCATTTTATGTTTTCTAAAAAATATTTGTACTAGCAGTTTTGTTATATTGACTGCCAATGGAAATCGATCTCCACTAGCAGTTCTCAATTAGCCACATGTGCACTGGGACCATTTCTATGCCCCCAGCACAGTCGGTTATGAAAAACGCCTATAGAAAGGGGTTCCGAACCACCTCTACATAGGTTGTTTGTACTAGTGAAAGCACACAAGTTCAAAGCTCAACCATATGGTAGCTGCAATTAGAAATGAGCTCTGGCATGATTTGTGTGTGCAACAAGCGTAAAGGGTAGAGGTCATTTCTTGAATAGAGATGAAGCACAAGGTGAGGAACAACTTTGATAGTAGGAATTTTGTGTTTGATAATGGTGTTGGCGAGCACTGTAGGTGAGATAGAGTATAGGGGCCATAGGCTGGAAGGCAGATGCCATGCTCGAGGGAGTGGAAAGGAGAGCAGCGTGGTAGAGGCATAAGCATGAGCTTGACAAATTTCATGTTATGCAGGTTGTTGACTCCATTTTTCATGTCAGATCTAGGCCAAAAAAGGGTATGGACCTATTATGAACCATTTAAAACTATTATGAACATGGAAGTTTAATCCAAGGACCAAACAAATAAAGTATGGATCTACAGTGAAATACTTAAAAAGTTTATGGATTCAACAATTAACTTATAGAGTTGATGGACCTGACCGAAGCCTCGTATAATTTAATGGACACATTTATCTCATATATAAATAAAAAAACCTTACATGTACCTTGAGCTCAACATATATAATCCTGGTAGAAGTAGGAAAAGAAGGCCAAGCTCATGGATCCTCTGTGAGGATACAAGCACCCTGATTGATTTGAGAGTGCAATCTGTTAAGTTTTAGGATTTTTACTGAGTCACACTTAGGATAATTCGAGAGAACTTGATAATAGTAAAGAGCTTGTGTGTTCATCTTGATCTATGAATCATAAACACAAACAGTTTGAGGGTTGCCTGTTTGCCCTTGATTAAGGGTGAGGTTGGTAAGTTGACCGTGTCCAGTGGCGTTCCCGCGCCGCCTCCATCCTCCTACAGAAGACGAGGTTTGGATCCAGGTCCTTCTAGGGCGTCGAGATCCGAGCCACTTTTAGGGTGTAGCTCTTCCAGTCATTGTGCCACCTAGGCGATGGGGGCCTTCTCTATGGATTAGAGTTTCGGGGCAAGATTAAGCGTTAGCTTATTCCTGTGGCCCTCTTAATCCTTTGATATGGCATCGTGTGATTGGGGGCTACAACTGTGGTTAGATGGGCCCTCCCAATCAAGGACCCAGATTAAGGAGGTGGTTAGTTGGGTTAGGCCCAATTCGATCTCTGTTGATCGGCTGTCGAGGACACACCCAACAATCTCCCCTTTGTTCTCTACATTCCTTATACTCAACTTTTCTGGATTCCATACTTCGACAAGTTTACACACAGAGACCAATGTGTGACAATGACAGATTAAGTATCACTGCACTCATTAACTACAATATATATGCTCCCCTGCTTTAGAATAAAAAAATACTTTACTAGGTTGCAATCTATATCCCCTATGATTCAAGATCATAGGCTCTTCCTTAAACCCATTCCGGCTACGTGCTGTCTTAACACGTTGGGTGGAAGGCCTTTTGTGAGCAGATCCACTAGCATCTGCTATGTTCTGTATGCTTAACTTTTATGGTCGGATCCTGAATCTTCCCCTTAATAACACAACACTAATTGTCAATAAACTTGGCAGTGCCACTTGACTTGTTGTTATATGACTAGAATACTGCTGGCTTGTTATCCCAGTAAATTCTTAGTGTCTTTTTGTGCTATCAACCACTCTTATTTTTGGTATGTATTTCTTCATCCATATCGCCTACCCATTTGCCTCATACGTAGCTTACAAATTCACTATGTATTGTCGACGATGCTTTCGTTGTCTGTTTGCTACTCTTCCAAGAAATAGCTCCCCTAGAGAGTGTAAATACATATCTTGAAGTAGGCTTCAGTGTTTCTCTACAAATTCCTCAGTTAGCATCTGCATAGCCAACTATTTATAGGGAACTAGATCTTCTATATATTAGCATGAGACCTTTAGTACCTTGTAAGTACCTTAGAGCCTTCTTAATCGATTTCTAGTGTTCTATGCCTGGGTTGATTTGATATCTCCCAAACATTCCTGTAGTGAATGCTAAGTCAGGACGAGTACATATTTGAGCATACATAATGCTTCCAATAGTAGAAGCATTTGGTTTTGACTTTATCTGATCTTTCTGACACTGATTTTGGGGGCACTAATAATCCCCAAACTTATCACCCTTGACTATTGGCGCAGGCGAGGCCTTACTTTGATGCATACTGTACCTCTTTAGTACATTTTCTATGTATGTCTTCTGTGAGAGTCCTAATACTCCCTTACATCTATCTCTTTGAATTTCTATTCCTAGAACATAAGAGGCTTCTCCCATGTGTTTCATATCATAGTTCAAGGAAAGAAACCTCTTTATTTCTGCCAATATATCCTTATCGCTACTAGCCAAAAGTATGTCATCGACATATAGAACAAGAAAGATATACTTTCCTTTCTTAATTTTTGCATAAATGCAATTGCCTTCCTTGTTTTCCTCAAAACCAATTTTTTGATAGTCTGGTTAAACTTGAGGTACCACTGTCTAGAGGCTTGCCTTAATTCATGAATGGACCTCCTTAAGTGGCATCCCGTATATTCTATTTCGTGCACAACAAAACCCTTTGTTTGTGCCATGAACACGTTTTCTACTAACTCTCCATTTAGGAATGCTATCGTTACATCCATCTGATGGAGTTCTAGATCAAAATGGGCCAGTAATGCCATAATGGTCTGGAATGAATCTTTCATTGAGACAGGTGAGAAGGTTTCATGGTAGTCAATATCTTCTCTCTAATTGAACCCTTTGGCCACAAGTCTAGCCTTGTATCTTTCTACATTTCCTTTGGAGTCACGGTTGGTCTTGTAGACCCACTTACAACCTACGGTTTTGGCTCCTCGGGGAATGATCTCTAAGTCCCAAACTTTGTTCATTCTCATGGATTCTGATTCATCTTCCATGGCTGAAATCCATTTGCATGATTTTTCACTTCTCATAGCTTCTTCATGTGTAGTGGGATCACCTTCTACATCAATGTCCTCACTAATATATATCTCATTACTTTACGTGTCTACACTTGTGTAATCTTCATAGTCACTAGGTATCGCAGATTGTCTAGACCTTTGAGACCTTCTTAGACTTGGTTCTAGTTTGCTCTCGGGCTCCTACAATGGTGCGTCACTTGGTACAACACTACCACTGTCTTCTAAACTCTCATGTGCAACCGACTCAGAAGGATCAGGCTACATAGAAGGTGAAGCATCTTGCTCTGTAGTAGTTGCACTGGTGATGCAACATTTGTAGAAGGGTTTTCACTTCCAGTCGGTACAACCGTTGGTGGGCCCTCAATGAGTATCGAGAAGTATGATTCTTCAACCATCAAAATCAGGACATACATCCTATTTTCCTGAAGGTCAACCTCTCTGAGTGCATTACTTCCCTTGATCATGTCATCCTCTCTGAAAATGGCATGTGTGGTTTCTATGAACTTAGTTTGTCTGCATGGACAATAGAATCTAAATCCCTTTTATCTCTCAGGGTAGCCAATAAAATGGCAACTAGTGATTCTCTCATCTAGCATTCCTTGTCCAGGATTAATTATTCTTGCTTCTGCTAGACAACCCCATATGTAGAAGTTGTTGATCGTGGGCTTTCTTTCAGTCCACAACTCATATGGAGTTTTGGATACTGATTTACTAGGGACTTTGTTGAGTATATGGATAGCGTTTTTTTAAAGCCTCCATCCATAGAACCAATGGTAAGTTGGAGTTGTGGGAGATAGATATACCATGGATCATCGTCAGATGGACAAGTTCCATGGGCCGCTTAAATAGACCCTCGATAAGTCGTCTCCAAGATGTGCTATTGGGCTGACCTTTAGGAGAAGCATGTGCTACTAGGAGGATGACACACTCGACCAAAAGGATTCCGAAGAGTGCAGCATTATTCGTGCACATATACCACAAAGGAGCCAATAGATTTCCAAGTAACGGGCCCCACAATTCGACCAGATAGCATATCGTTCGGCACCAAACTTAAAGGGAAGCAACCACCAGAAGAGTCGGCGCGCAAAAATAGCGAAAGTAGATAGGTTCGGATATTTTTTACGATCGATAAAGAGATATCTCCACAGTCGGCTATAAAAGGCTATGGAGGTACCCCTATAAAGAGGCTTTGGATCTCTCTCTCCATTCTGTTGGGGTTCACCAGGTGTCGAATAATGAGCAACTATGCCATTTTCTTTTAGGAACCTCGCAAAAGGCCTTGGGACTTGTCCACACTTTGTATCTCACCCGTAATACTCCCCCACGATATGATCTAACTTTTTTTTATCTTCAGATCGTCTTGATTTTCTACCTTAGCCTTGAACTGTTTAAACTTGTCTAAAGCTTATGATCTCTCCTTAATAGGAGAAATGTCACTGTTGCGAAAATAGTCATATGTGAAGTCTATGAATGAATCGAACGCATCTACTATCCTAACTGAAAAAGGACCACAAGTATCTATCTGAATAATCTGTAACACTCTCTCTCGTACTGTGCTTAGCATTTTTCTTAATCTGCTTCACAAATTTACCCTTAATGCAATCTCTGCATTTCTTTAAGTTTGTAAAGTATAAGGGATGGAGAATTTCTATTTAACTAACACTCTATCCCCCCCTCGAAATATGCCCTAAACGATAGTGCCATACTTTCGATGAGGTATCTCCATCACCTACTTTTCTTTTCTAGCCACTGTTGGTCGAATCGTTTTCTAGTATATCTAAGACATTAACATTATCATTGTGTGAAAGTAAATAAAGCATGTCTCGTTGGATGGCGAGACCAAACATCTTTATTATCAAACTGAATAATACACATTGTCTGTGATTGTCTATCACCGAAGTGAATATGGATGTCCTGATCATCTAATCTCAAAACTGAAGTTAAGTGACTGTTTCCTTTCCCTTAGCCACTATTATTGTTTTTCGTCCTTTTGGGAGCCTTTGGCTTGAACGGAATCCCATTCTCTAAAAGGTACTGCAGGAATTATGGGGACTTTCTATTGTAATGCTCTGTCTTCTTGCAGTAGAGACAAGTGTCACAGGTTCTTAAAAATTGCTAGGGTGTTGCTAGTCGAAGCCTGGTTATTCTGCTTTGCTTGTTTCTTGAATTTTTTTCTTTAGGTCTTATTCTACTTTGGGACACATTGTGTCCTAAGTTGGTCTAGATTGCACTTGTACTTTACACTGATGTTACACTGAACATGAAATGTCTAATACTCTCAAATAGCACCCTTAATAGGGTCCTTGATGAGACTCTTATTATGATCAAGCACTTCACATTTGGATCTTTTTCACTTGACCTTGTCGATTTTGTACTGCAGCACCTTAAGGTCATACTGAGGTAAGCCCACTGTAGGCTCAATGGATTTCTCAAACCATAGTGAGTAATCTATCTCACACACTATAGTTATTATCTGATTTTTTTCTGTCAGAAGTGGTAATTAGTACCATCTAGCGATTTAATCTGTCCTATCTAACCAACTAGTAGGCCTATGTGTACACTTTTGCAAAATAAAACAGAAAATATATAGAACAACTAAAATAAATACTAAAACATAGAACTTGCATGAATTCAATATTCGACGTTGTCAAATAATAACCATGCCTCATAAACAAGGTTTCTTGCTCTAAAATTCTAAACCATTGTTGGATGATCTAGAATACTTAACTCTTGTATAAAAATGGGGTAACAATATTCAACGTTGGTAAAAAATATTTAATCACCACAAAAATTTCTGAATTTCTATGCACTTAATGAGAATTAATCCATGTTGGCTTCATAATCAACATTAGCGCATAAAAAGAATCCGATTCTAAAATTCTAAACCATCGTTGAATGATCTAGAAAATGTATAATTCTATTCTAAATGTGGTATAAAATGTTTAATGTTTGTTAAAATTTAAAATACAAAAAAATTCTAAATTTCTTTACAATTAATCGTAAATTGATCCATGTTGACTTTGTAATAAATAATAATACACAGAAAAATAATCTGAAGTACGCAGTGGAAATAAAATAGTCCAAAATGTCTCTGCTAAAATTCTATATCTATGGAAAAATAATTCTCTATTTGTATTTTCTATTTCTTAACCTTTTCCTTTATCCATTTAATTCTGCAAGGAAAAAAAGAAAAGGTAGTATTTCTGAATTCACTGTAAATAAAAACAAAGTTGGGCTGCTTGGCCTCTGTCAGCCTTTGGGCCCGGTACTGTGAGGCCTTCTTACCGGTTTGGTGGAAGTGCTTGAGTGGCTGGGCCCACAAAGCCATGCCACAAACTCCCCTTCATCTTGCCTGTGATCCGTTGGATCAAAATCAACGGCCGAAATTTGATGGTCTACTGTGGATGGATTTAAATATCAGAAAATAAGGGCTCTGGTCAAAAACCCTAACAACTTCACTCTTTTCTCTTGGCCTGACGCCGCTCTAGGCATTGATTTTATTAAGTAACCCTAGTTAGGGTTATGTGGGTAAATACCTAATTTGCCCCTAAGGGGTCTCACATCTCTATATAAGGAACCTGTATATCCCCTCATAAGATAGAGATCAGAAAGAGGCCAGAGGCCCAACCCTATATCATGTGTCTCGTGTATTTCCTCTGTCGTGCTTTTGAGAAGGGAGATAGGTTCTCTACAACTTCTCGCGCCTAATCTGCTGACGGGAGGGAAGGGTGCGGATCTGGTGATCCGTGGTAACGTAGTTCTCAACACGTTATCAGCACCCTCTACCTCGACGTTGCGGTGGGATCAGATCTGCATCAACTCTTCGTCAAGCCGACAGGTCTCTCGGCCTAGCCAAACTTTCCTACGTGACAGCCTTCGATTCTCCCTCTACGCACGAGCGGTATGTTTATTGGTTGATCCGTTGTTGTGTACGGATTGTGATTCTGCGCGACAAACTGCCATTGACGTAGTGGTTTTACGCCCGCGCGTCGGGACCGCATTGCGCGCCAGCAGCCATGCTCGCATTATAAATGTGCACTAAAATATTGGAAAATATTGAAAAAATGCCATCGAATCAAGAAACATGGTTTGTAATTTTCATATTGGATTTGCGATTTAGTTGGCGACTAAGAAAAAAAGGCACATTGGTCATCCGCCCATGCGAGCCGCTCTGTTGGCGGCTCCATGCATCCCGTGTCGCGTCCTGGAGCTTCTCCGCTCGACCCACGGCTGGCGCAACCCCTACTCGACGCATCGGCAGCGTAGAGGTGAGGTTGAGCCACGCAGCCCTGTACAGTGTTGATCCGAAGTCTCAGTAGTGGGAGAAATCTTGCGTGCATGGTCAAAGATAAGGCAAGAAACCGGCCTAGCCTAAATGGATGCGGTCTGATCGCTCCTCTGAACCGTTCAACCGAGAGAGAGAGAGTGCAGCAGGTGCATGCGTGAGTCAAAAAAATGTGGTGGTGGGGCCCTCATCCCCACGCATGCAGGCGCTCCCACGAGCGGGTCATCCGGCAAGAAAAAAAAGAAAAAAAATGCGTGCATGCAGTGCTTCTTTGACCAGGCGTGACGAGCGACTGAGAAAAGAAAGGAGAGAGAGAGGAGTTCGCATATCACAGTGCAGTGTGCAGACAAGAGCAAATCATATGTTGTGGAGCATTTCCTTTCCTCTACTCCTTTCAGTTGGATAAACAATAAGGCTACGCGCTTTCTAGGGGCCGCACGCGGCAGTTGCAGCCAATGGCCCTTTTCACCTGTACACCAACATGGAGTAGCCCCTCGTCTAAATTACTCATCCCACCGTTATATGAAAATAATCTAAGCAACTCCTTGATTTTCTTGACAAAATAAAATAAAGCATGTTTTACGTTGTCATTTCTACCTTAATCAATTATTTTCTAGAGTAAATAATTAGTACAAATATGCATGCTTAAATATGAAAAATTGCCTTTTACACATGATGTGTTATGTTTATGCATTAATTATTTATTGTGTTTGTTTTCTGCTTTTATTTCCTATAGAAGATACTTAGCAGAAAATTAAAATACATATGAAGGCTTTATTGTGCATACTTAAATCGCTCTAAATATTTATATTATGTTGAGCTTTTGGACTCACGTCGAGTGATTAAATTGTATAGTGGGTACTCGGACACGCCGATCAGGCTGCGTTGGTAATCGACCGAGTTATGGTATTGGCTGAGCACTGGCTGCACCCTAGCAACACGATGCAGTATTTGTGTCGTACGAACTTGGCTGCGTCATTTGATTGCTATGTCACACTCTCGCTTAATCGGACCACTCCCGTTGAGTCAGACCGCCATCGCGGAGTCGCGTATTTTTTGCATGCCCTGTAGGCACTATCTGTCTGCCGCGAGCCACAATTGCGCCTGTTCCGCACGTTGCGTGGATTTATCGTGTACCACAATTACCGAGCCATAATTGTGCATATTGCACTTATTACGAAGGCTTGCTATACTATCGTTGCCCTGATGGCCGCACACGCGTTGACGCCAGATACACTAGAGCTTGTACTCGCGTGGATTGTGGTGGGTTGTTCAAGGTTCTGAAGTCACATTATGTGTAACCTTCGTAAACAATTTTGTTTTCGCTCTATATTTTGTTTGATTGTGTTGTGTGGCATCGTATATTTATATATATCGCCAAGTGGCCATAACAACTATATTAAATTGTAATACTCAAAGTTGTATACAGAGAATAATAGAGAGATCTCCTCAATTTTATGTGCCTCATTTGCATCATAAAAAATACATATAATTTAAAGATGAATTAAAACAATGATAAAAAATTATGCATCATACTGGGTTTTATTTATTTGTGCATTCACTCCTGAAGATAATCATGAAGGAATATAGTAAGGTCGAAACATGCATTAAACCTAAATTTGGAAATTGAGAATTGGAGAAAAATAGGAAGGATACTATACAAATTGAAGTAAATAAATATATAAAAATAATTAAGACCCTTCTATACCACTATGCCTATTCTGTACATTAAGTAGAATACAAGATTCACAGCACTGTTTGAATTCAAATTTGAATTTCAAAATAAAAAGAAAACAAAACAGAAAAGAAAAGAAAATATAAAAGAAAAAGAAAAAAAAGAGTTATACCCGCGTGGGCCCAAAACCTGCTTTCGGCCCACCTCGCAAACTCTTCCGCGCGGCCCAAATCTCGCTCACGCGCGCGCACACCTATCACGTGGGACCCGCGCGTCATACCCCGTGTTGCGCTCACGTTGCGTCATCGCTCTTACGCTGCGTTTGGGGGCCCACCGGTCACCCTCCTTAGCCGCGCACCCGGGGCAACGGCGCTCGCGAACTCCGCGGCGAGCACCCCGCCACGCACTCGTCAACGCCGTCGCGGGCGGAACTACCTCCGCGGATTCCGGCATCGGCCATTGAAACACCTCGGCCACCATCCATGCCCTATTTAATGCCTGGAGCCTGTGCACCGTCGCTGTACGCCATTGCCGCGGCGACTCGCCTCGGCAAACCCCCACCGCGCCACTGGCTCGTGCCGTCTCGCCATCAACCAGGTTCGCCGGAGCGCGAGAAAACGTGTGTTGTTCGTGCTGTTCGTGCCTCACAGAGGTGCGGAAGATCGGGGAATTCCCCCATTCACGTGCTCCGTCATCGCGGAGTCATCGAGCATCGCGGACCGACCCTTTGCCTTGACCATTGTCGGTAAGAGCGCCTTCCCCAGTTTCGCCTGTGCCCAATCCAGATGTAGCACAAGTCCAATTAGAGAATAGGGGCGGGAATCGCGATTTCGGTCAACTCCGGTGGGGTTCAACAGCCGCGCCGCCGTCCTTGCCTGTGCACCGCCGGCGTCGACCCCTGTTTTGACCGTGGAAGTGAGGGAATTGAGGAGGAAAGTCCTGGGCCGTGCGATCTACACAGGAGGGTTGCGATTAGATGTGTTATACCGATTCGGAGCATTAAATCCTGACCATAGGTTGTCGATCCATCGGTTCCCTGGGAGTTCTGCTTTCCATCGTCGATCTGGGGATCGACGGTCTCGGTTCAAGCACGGTAGCCATCCTAGTGGGTTAATCGGGACCCTAGATTTCAAATCGGGCGGACCAGAGCCACCCGTACCCCTTCGTGGCGCGGGTTTTGCAAATGAACCCTTATAGTTTTGGAGATTACAACCCGCAGTCCACCTAGTGTGCGGTCTGAGTCACAGTTTCTTTTACGCCTAAGCCCCTAATTTTTCTAGGAATTGGCGCCCAGTCCAGAGGGTAATAAAAACCGAGAAATGATTATAGAATTTAGTTTTTAATACAAAACAAATCTAGAAACTTGTAAAATGCATAAAAAATCCATTTTTAGTCCAAATCACTTCATTCTAGTTTCTAAAATTTTGTAATTTTATTCTCTACCACTTAGTGTCTCTGTTTGGGCATGAAAACAGTAAGAAAATTAATTTATCATTTAATCCTATTTTAAGCACATTAAATCTTAGGAAATTCATAACTTAAAATCTATAACTCCAAAATTAATGATTCCTGTTCCTAGGTTCTCATTTTAATGTGTAGATTTTTATGGTATATTTTATTTTTTTGTTTGATGCAATGTTACTTTTTGCTATACTATGTATGTATTGTGTTGATGCGAGTAGACGAGCAAGCCACTGTGGATTCTGAGGTTTAGCAAGTAGAGATAGCTGAGCAGGAGCTCATTGAAGGCAAGTTGTGCCCTTGATCACTTACTTTTTCCAGCCATGTTCTTATTAATTATAATGATCTGCATAGGTTAATTTTGATGGGATCCAATAGGTTACCCCAGTTTTGGTTATCTTTATACCTTGTTCACCACTGAAACATTTTTGGGTAGTACTTGCTATTGCTTCATGTGGATTTGGGTATGGAGATACACTATTCATGATTACTCTTTTATTATCTTTTTATTATTAATGTTCATGTTAAGATCATTAAATTAATGGGAACATGGAGCGACCACCCGGGAAAACAGTGCTACCACAAGGGTTTAATGGGACGCCCTTGGCTGATTAACTAGGAAAGCTAGTGGAGGTCTTCCTTACCCGAAAGGGGCAAGGGCAGTAGGGGAGTGGTCAGTGTAGGGAGGTCCTTGGGTTGATTTTGCTACGATGGCAGTCAGGCGAGGGATTGCTGCACTGGAGCTTCCTATAAACTGTAGCGGGATTTCTGAAGCTAGTGGAACTTTGTAAAGGCCTCGTAGTGTTACCCTGCCTCGCCTCCTCGGTAGAGGTGTATGGGATTGGCCGTCCCTTAGCAGATGGGTAACATGACTTGTGGGTAAAGATGCGCAACCTCTACAGAGTGTAAAACTAGTATACTAGCCGCGCTCACGGTCATGAGCGGCTTGGACCCTCACATGATTAATTATGGAACTTAAATTTAATTTGACATTTGCATCGCATTTGGGATTATTTTATTACTATTTTTCTTTATTATTATTAAGGTTTGGTATTTACTTACACTTAGTAACTACTAATAAAATTTTGACCAACTTCTAAAAGTAATGCTCAGCTTTAGCCTTTGTTTCATTGATCAGCCTTACACTTCATGAACTCCCACCTTTGGTGAGTTTATGCCACATTATTCCCCACGACTTGTTGAGCTATGAACGTATGTGAGCTCACCCTTGCTGTCTCACACCCCCCCACAGGAGAAGAACAGGTGGTTCAGGAGGAGCCACAAGGCGAGGAGTTTGATCTGATCTAGGTGGCGATTCTCAGTTGACATTGGCGCCGCGATCCTTATTTCGTTCTATATTTATTCTTTTATTTTGTAATAAGACTTCCGCTATGTAATAAATACTCTGATGTTTTGTGACATTTATCTCTATACACTCTGTTATTATATATGTTGTCTTCTTTGGCGCATGTATGAGATGCACCCGGCTTTGTTCTTTGAATCCGGGTGTTACAGAAGTGGTATCAGAGGAAATGTTGACTGTAGGACGAAACCTAGATAGAAATGGACAACCCTTACCTACTTATCTTATTCTGAATCCTTCTATACTTACCTTACTCTGATTCTTTCTACACTTATCTTGATCCTGTCTCACCTTCTACTGTTCTACTCTGATCATTCTTACCTTTTCTAGTCCAAGACAAGACGGATTTCACACCTTGGAATCCCTACCCCTCTGATATTTTTAAGAGATAGGAAGCCTAAGACAAAATCAAAACTATTTTCTATATTCAAAAATGTTGTTTGATTGTTCTGATGATAAATGTCTGATTTGCTTCTTTGATTGATTAAAATATTATATTTGGACATCTTAGTATGTACCAATATAAGGTAATGAATTAGCTATGATAGGTAAAATATTAATCTGCTTAGCTAATAAATCCCCCAAAGTAACATGATTCGAATTACTGCCTTGTCTACTACTCTCTCTTACCATATGTATCTAACTCAGATGGTCAATACCAGGAGGGGTGGTGGAATTGATTTGCCTCCTAATCGACACACTCGAAGGATATATAGACAACCTCAGCCACAGCCAGCAGAGATGAATCCTCCTAATCCTCTACCAGGCGGAGTTGATCCACTGATTGCAGCTTAGATGAGGGTGATGCAGCAAATGGCGGACACTATGGCTGATATGCGTGCCCAGATGCAGCAAGAACGCCAGGAGATACGTCAGGAAAGAGAAGAGATACGCCAAGAGTTGCGCCAGGAGAGAGAAGAGATACGCCAGGAGAGAAGGGCGCAATAGCAGCTGCAGCAGTAATTTCAGCAACAACAACAACAACAACAAGTACCATTGCCTCCACCACCACCACCAGTTCCACCTCGTGATAAGCACCGGGAGTTTATTAGTCATAAGACACCGACCTTCGCCAGTTCGCTAGATCCCCTTGATGCAGATGATTGGTTGAAGTCAATTGAGAAGATGCTCAACATCGCCCAATGCTCAGACCGGGAGAAAGTTCTTTATGCCTCAGGTCGTCTGACAGGTCCTGCTGCTGACTGGTGGGATTCTTATACTGCTGCCCATGATGTTGCTGATACTGTTACTTGGGCAGAGTTCAGTACACAGTTCAGGAACTACCATATTCCAGCTGGTATGATAAAGATCAAGAAGAAGGAGTTTCTGTAATTGAAGCAAGGCAACATGTCAGTCAGCGAGTACAGAGACAAATTTATTCAGCTGTCGAGATATGCTCCGAAGGAAGTTGCTGAGGATGAGAGGAAGCAGGAGCACTTTATTGAAGGACTTAATGGACCGTTGCAGTATGCACTGGTTGCACACACCTTTCCATCCTTTCAGAGGCTACTGGATAAGGCTCTTGCTATTGAACACAAGCGTGTTCAACTGGGTGATTTGAAGAGGAAGGCTATCTCGCAGGGACAGGGTAACAGCAGTGTTCGTCCCCGCTACGTTTCACCACAGGGTACACCGACTCGACCAGGAGGACCACGCCCAGGCCAGTATGCTCCACAGGGGTCTCCATGGACACCTCCTACTCGTCAGGCTACTCCCACTGGCACCCCGACAAGGCCTACAGGACAGAAGACCGGCCCTACATGCTTCAAGTGCAGTCAGAATGGGCACTATGCTAATGCTTGTCCGATGGGAAATTCTGGTACACCAGCTAAGAACAAGCAACAGACTCCTGGCAAGGGATATTCTATAGCCAGGGTGAATCAAGTCAGTGTTGATGAAACTCCTAATGGTGCTGACATCGTACTCGGTATGTTTTACATTAATGCAATTCCTGCAACCATACTATTTGATTCTGGTGCTACACATTCATTCATGTCTGCTCGATATGCCAACAATAATGAGATACCCCTGCTAAATATGAGAAAACCAATGATAGTAATCACAACTAAAGGGCCTATTGAGGCAAATCAAATGACACGTAGATTGACATTATCAATTATGGGAAGAGAATTTGGAGCTACTGCTATAATATTAGATGCCAGCAGTATAGATCTGATCCTTGGTATGTCATGGTTAAGAAAGGCAAAGGCCATTATAGCATGTGGTAGAGGTACTATAGAGCTCACTAGTCCTAAAGGAGAAACATTTCAAGTTAATATTGCAGTAACCACCTCATCCAAGCGTGCAATGTTCTTTATACCTAAGGAGTTTGTTGGTGACAACATCCGAGTGGTTAGAGATTTTCCGGATGTCTTTCCAGAGGAGTTACCAGGGATGCCACCTGATAGAGAAGTTGAGTTTGTGATTGATCTTCTACCTGGAACTGCCCCTATTTCTAAACGGCCTTATAGGATGTCTGTAGAAGAATTAAAGGAGCTGAAGAAGCAGTTGACGGAGTTACAAGAGGCTAGTTACATTCGTCCGAGTTCCTCACCTTGGGGAGCACCGGTTCTATTTGTACAGAAGAAGGATGGATCCTAGAGGATGTGTGTGGACTATAGATCACTTAATGATGTTACTGTGAAGAACAAGTATCCATTACCCCATATTGAGGATTTGTTTGATCAGATGAGAGGTGCCAGGGTATTTTCGAAGATTGATCTCCGATCGGGATACCATCAGATGAAGATTAGACTATCGGATATTCCTAAGATGGCTTTCTCAACCCGATATGGATTATATGAGTTTACTGTTATGTCATTTGGATTAACCAATGCACCAGCTTATTTCATGAATTTGATGAATAAGGTGTTTATGGAGTATTTGGACAGATTCGTCGTGGTGTTCATCGACGATATTCTTATCTATTCTAAGAATGAAAGTGATCATGAACAACATCTAAGGTTGGTGCTACAGAAGCTGCGAGATAATCAACTCTACGCTAAGTTCAGCAAGTGCGAGTTTTGGATTGACAAGGTGCCATTCCTTGGTCATATTATTTCCAATGGAGGAATAGTAGTGGATCTTGCTAAAGTGAAGGAGATAATGGAGTGGAGAGTGCCCACTACAGTTACTGAGATTCGGAGTTTCTTGGGACTCGCGGGCTATTATCGGAGATTTATTGAAGGATTCTCTAAGATTGCCAAGCCTATGACCTCACTTTTGGAGAAAGGAAGAGAATTCAAGTGGGATGAGAAATGCCAAGAGAGCTTTGATCAATTGAAGGAGAGATTGATGTCACCACCAGTATTGATTATGCTAGATCTACAGAAAGGATTTGATATTTATTGTGATGCATGTGGCCAAGGATTGGGATGTGTACTCATGCAAGAAGGACATGTGATCGCCTATGCGTCTCGTCAGTTGTGGAAACATGAATTAAACTACCCCACTCATGATTTAGAGCTGGCAGCAGTCGTGCATGCACTTAAGATTTGGAGACACTACATTATGGGAACTAAGTGCCAAGTATACACGGATCATAAGAGCTTGAAGTACATATTCACTCAGAAGGATCTCAACCTTAGGCAACGCCGTTGGTTGGAGCTTATTAAGGATTATGACTTGAAGATTCATTACCACCCAGGCAAGGCAAATTTGGTTGCAGATGCCTTGAGTCAGAAGGAACATGTTCACTCCGCTTTCGTTGTCCAGCTACCTGATGAATTAGCAAAAGATTTTGAGAGGCTCAACCTGGGAATTGTTACAAACACGGAAGGAGTTACCATTGAATTGGAACCTACCTTGGAACAAGAAATTCGTAAAGGTCAGGTTGGTGATGCTAAGATTCAGGAGATCAAGGATCTGATAACAGAGGGTAGAGGCCTAGAGTTCACAGAGGATGAGCAAGGCACGATATGGTTCAAGAATTGGATTTGTGTTCCCGATATTGATAGTCTTCGGGAGACCATATTGAAGGAGGCACACGACTCAGTTTATTCTATCCACCCTGGAAGTACTAAGATGTATCAGGATTTGAAGCAAAAGTATTGGTGGTATGGATTGAAGAGAGATGTGGCTGCACATGTGGCTATGTGCGATGTATGCCAAAGAGTTAAGGCTGAACACCAGAGGCCAGCCGGACTACTGCATCCACTGAAGATACCTGAGTGGAAATGGGAAGAGATTGGCATGGACTTCATTGTTGGACTACCCCGCACGTCTGCTGGATATGATTCTATATGGGTGATTGTGGACAGGCTAACTAAAGTAGCCCACTTTATTCCAGTGAAGACCACATATTCAGGAGCCAAGTTAGCAGAGCTGTACATGGCACAGATTGTCTGCCTGCATGGTGTGCCAAAGAAGATTGTGTCAGACCGGGGATCACAGTTTACCTCTCGGTATTGGAAGAAGTTGCACGAGTCCTTGGATACAAGATTAAATTTTAGTTCGGCTTACCATCCCCAGACTGATGGGCAGACTGAGAGGACCAACCAAGTGCTTGAGGATATGTTAAGAGCTTGTGCTCTTAAACATGGTGGAAGTTGGGATAAGAGTTCGCCTTATGCGGAGTTCTCCTATAATAATAGCTATTAGGCCAGTTTGAAGATGTCACCGTTTGAGGCTTTGTATGGCAGAAAGTGCAGGACTCCACTATATTGGGATCAGACTGGTGAAAGGCAGTTGTTTGAGCCTGAGATTATACAAGAAGCAGAGGAGCAAGTCCAGCAAATAAGGGAGAATTTGAGAACTGCACAATCCAGGCAGAAAAGCTACGCTGATACTAGGAGAAGACTGCTTGAGTTTAAGGAGGGAGATTATGTCTATTTGAAGGTGTCATCACTCCGGGGTATGAGAAGATTCAAAGTCAAAGGAAAGTTGCCCCCTCGCTTTATTGGACCCTTCTTAATCTTAAAGCGAGTGGGAGAGGTCGCATACCAATTGGAGTTACCGGATCATATTTCGGATGTTCATGATGTTTTTCATGTATCTCAGATGAAGAAATGTCTCAGGGTACCTGAAGAACAGTTACCAATGGAAGACCTTAGTGTTCAAGGCGATCTGACTTATGCTGAGTACCCCATCAAGATTTTGGATACTTTGACTTGAGTTACGAGAAATAAGGTTATAAAGATGTGCAAAGTTCAATGGAGCCACCACGGTGAAGATGAAGCGACTTGGGAAAGAGAAGAAGAGCTTCGCATAGATTTCCCCACCTTTTCCCAAGATCTTCCTAAATCTCGAGGACGAGATTATTTTTAAGGGGGGTAGGATTTGTAATACTCAAAGTTGTATACAGAGAATAATAGAGAGATCTCCTCAATTTTATGTGCCTCATTTGCATCATAAAAAAATACATATAAATTAAAGATGAATTAAAACAATGATAAAAAATTATGCATCATACTGGGTTTTATTTGTTTGTGCATTCACTCCTAAAGATAATGATGAAGGAATATAGTAAGATCGAAACATGCATTAAACCTAAATTTGGAAATTGAGAATTGGAGAAAAATAGGAAGGATATTATACAAATTGAAGTAAATAAATATATAAAAATAATTAAGACCCTTCTATACCACTTTGCCTATTCTGTACATTAAGTAGAATACAAGATTCACAGCACTGTTTGAATTCAAATTTGAATTTCAAAATAAAAAGAAAACAAAACAGAAAAGAAAAGAAAATATAAAAGAAAAAGAAAAAAAAGAGTTATACCCGCGTGGGCCCAAAACCTGCTTTCGGCCCACCTCGCAAACTCTTCCGCGCGGCCCAAATCTCGCTCACGCGCGCGCACACCTATCACGTGGGACCCGCGCGTCATACCCCGTGTTGCGCTCACGTTGCGTCGTCGCTCTTACGCTGCGTTTGGGGGCCCACCGGTCACCCTCCTTAGCCTCGCACCCGGGGCAACGGCGCTCGCGAACTCCGCGGCGAGCACCCCGCCACGCACTCGTCAACGCTGTTGCGGGCGGAACTACCTCCGTGGATTCCGGCATCGGCCATTGAAACACCTCGGCCACCATCCACGCCCTATTTAATGCCTGGAGCCTGTGCACCGCCGCTGTACGCCATTGCCGCGGTGACTCGCCTCGGCAAACCCCCACCGCGCCACTGGCTCGTGCCGTCTCGCCATCAACCAGGTTCGCCGGAGCGTGAGAAAGCTATTCGTGCCTCACCGAGGTGTGGAAGACCGGGGAATTCCCCCATTCACGTGCTCCGTCATCGCGGAGTCATCGAGCATCGCGGACCGACCCTTCGCCTCGACCATTGTCGGTAAGAGCGCCTTCCCCACTTTCGCCTGTGCCCAATCGAGATGTAGCACGAGTCCAATTAGAGAATAGGGGTGGGAATCGCGATTTCGGTCAACTCCGGCGGGGTTCAACAGCCGCGCCGCCGTCCTTGCCTGTGCACCGCCGGCGTCGACCCTTGTTTTGACTGCGGAAGTGAGGGAATTGAGGAGGAAAGTCCTGGGCCGTGCGATCTACACTGGAGGGTTGCGATTAGATGTGTTATACCGATTCGGAGCATTAAATCCTGACCGTAGGTTGTCGATCCATCGGTTCCCTAGGAGTTCTGCTTTCCATCGTCGATCTGGGGATCGACGGTCTCGGTTCAAGCATGGTAGCCATCCTAGTGGGTTAATCGGGACCCTAGATTTCAAATCGGGCGGACCAGAGCCACCCGTACCCCTTCGCGGCGCGGGTTTTGCAAATGAACCCTTATAGTTTTGGAGATTACAACCCGCAGTCCACCTAGTGTGCGGTCTGAGTCACAGTTTCTTTTACGCCTAAGCCCCTAGTTTTTCCAGGAATTGGCGCCCAGTCCAGAGGGTAATAAAAACCGAGAAATGATTATAGAATTTAGTTTTTAATACAAAAACAAATCTAGAAACTTGTAAAATGCATAGAAAATCCATTTTTAGTCCAAGTCACTTCATTCCAGTTTCTAAAATTTTGTAATTTTATTATCTACCACTTAGTGTCTCTGTTTGGGCATGAAAACAGTAAAAAAATTAATTTATCATTTAATCCTATTTTAAGCACATTAAATCTTAGAAAATTCATAACTTAAAATCTATAACTCCAAAATTAATGATTCCTGTTCCTAGGTTCTCATTTTAATGTGTAGATTTTTATGGTATATTTTATTTTCTTGTTTGATGAAATGTTAATTTTTGCTATACTATGTATGTATTGTGTTGATGCGAGTAGACGAGCAAGCCACTGTGGATTCTGACGTTCAGCAAGTAGAGATAGCTGAGCAGGAGCTCATTGAAGGCAAGTTGTGCCCTTGATCACTTACTTTTTCCCAGCCATGTTCTTATTAATTATAATGATCTGCATAGGTTAATTTTGATGGGATCCAATAGGTTACCCTAGTTTTGGTTATCTTTATACCTTGTTCACCACTGAAACATTTTTGGGTAGTACTTGCTATTGCTTTATGTGGATTTGGGTATGGAGATACATTATTCATGATTACTCTTTTATTATCTTTTTATTATTACAGTTCATGTTAAGATCATTAAATTAATGGGAACATGGAGCGACCACCCGGAAAAACAGTGCTACCACAAGGGTTTAATGGGACGCCCTTGGCTGATTAACTAGGAAAGCTAGTGGAGGTCTTCCTTACCCGAAAGGGGCAAGGGCAGTAGGGGAGTGGTCAGTGTAGGGAGGTCCTTGGGTTGATTTTGCTGCGATGGCAGTCAGGCGAGGGATTCCTGCACTGGAGCTTCCTATAAACTGTAGCGGAATTTCTGAAGCTAGTGGAACTTTGTAAAGGCCTCGTAGTGTTACCCTGCCTCGTCTCCTCGGTAGAGGTGTATGGGATTGGTCGTCTCTTGGCAGATGGGTAACATGACTTGTGGGTAAAGATGCGCAACCTCTGCAGAGTGTAAAACTAGTATACTAGCCGTGCTCACGGTCATGAGCGGCTCGGACCCTCACATGATTAATTATGGAACTTAAATTTAATTTGACATTTGCATCGCATTTGGGATTATTTTATTACTATTTTTCTTTATTATTATTAAGGTTTGGTATTTACTTACACTTAGTAACTGCTAATAAAATTTTGACCAACTTCTAAAAGCAATGCTCAGCTTTAGCCTTTGTTTCATTGATCAGGCTTACACTTCATGAACTCCCACCTTTAGTGAGTTCATGCCACATTATTCCCCACGACTTGTTGAGCTATGAACGTATGTGAGCTCACCCTTGCTGTCTCACACCCCCACAGGAGAAGAACAGGTGGTTCAGGAGGAGTCACAAGGCGAGGAGTTTGATCTGATCTAGGTGGCAATTCTCAGTTGACATTGGCGCTGCGATCCTTATTTCGTTCTATATTTATTCTTTTATTTTGTAATAAGACTTCCGCTATGTAATAAATACTCTGATGTTTTGTGACATTTATCTCTATACACTCTGTTATTATATATGTTGTCTTCTTTGGCGCATGTATGAGATGCACCCGGCTTTGTTGTTTGAATCCGGGTGTTACATAAATCTAGGAAATTAAATCAAAATACAATAAAACACAGATAAGTTAAATCTCTGCTCTCTCCTCGTGCATAAAGTTTTACCCAAAGTAACCTAAAGAAATTCAATATTAATGCATGAAAGCCTTTTTGGCATAGAAAACATCACAAATTGGGATTTTATTAGTAAGTAATAAGACCTTATCAGATGAATAAATGTTAGAATCTCAGTCATACATTGCTCAACCAGATGTTGGCACATTGCTATTTGTCGCTGAACGGCATGAAGCAAACTTTGAGATAAATGGCTAGTACCTTAGCAACACGAAGTTGCAAGTACATCGAAAGGTAATTCTGAGAATTTTTTCACAATGTTTGTGTGAAAAACCATTGTGTGTTTCTGTTGAACCACTTTACTCGTCCTATCTAGGACCTCTATGCTTGTGTTGCATACATATCTCAGAATTGTAAATACTTATAGTCGTTGAATTGACTTGGGATAGTCCTTTGACTGGTATGGTATACAGTAAGCCAAATGGTAAAGGTCAATACTGAATGGAAATAAAATTGGGGTTTATGTAGCAGAACTACATTGGATTTCACCCCTTGACATGCTTACCATAATCTATATATGATCTACCAAAAGTAAGAAGAGTAGAAAAATAGCCATGAAATCCCACGTCAACACAGAGCTTGAAGCTAAATTAGGCATTAATATGTCCTTGGTCCTTGGCACCAGAAGAGCCATAAGTCTTGACCACGAGATTGAAAGTGGTGATAATTTGTGATAAAAATATAAAGATCTATGGAGACCTGTTGCATTCTCCCTAGTCTTGATGACTCCTTCGTATGAGACCAGTATTATCTGTTGTTGAAGACGGATCCTAAGCGGACACCAATCCTATTTCATTCTTGCCAAGCAGTTATCATCATTTTCTTCATCAAAAGCTAGTTATATGGTAATTTTCCCAGATAAAATGAATTCTTGGCCTTGTCTGTTCTATTCCAAAGTTTCTCTTTTTGCCGAACAACAAAGAGATCGAAATAATGCTTTATAGAACAAATTGGTATATAATATGAGGAGAAATGTTTGCTCTACTGGCAGCATCACAAATAATTAACTATTGTTATTAGTTCTCTCTCAAAAGTATAATACCTAAAAATGTTACATAAATTGATACCCAATTTCATATCGGTATGAGTAATTGGGTAAACCATGGGCAATAATAAAACGAGCTAGACTATTCATCTCTGCATATAAAAATCTCTGCTTGGCAGCATTGGCCTGATGCCGTGCACTTTACCACCATTATATATGCACATATTCTCCTATGTGCTTGAAAGCACAATGTAACCAATGAATGTCCTTGTGAGCACTAGACCCTGATGATCATTTTACTTGTTGATCTGAAGTCAACTACTAGCTCCAAACGATGAATGGTATGCATGAGCCCCTGAAGGACCCTTCTGGATAACATAGTGTTGCGCATATCAGTCTAAATCTTAATGATTGACTGTGTATTTGGTAATAAAACAATAAGTTTGCAGAATTGTAACCATGAAGCAACTTGTTGTTGCGTGTCTTGTTGGAAGTTGAGACTAATCCTTCACGATGAAGGACAAATATGTAGTATTCATGCCACTACATTAATCTAAGTCCAAAGCTCACTGCATAAAACCCCTATCTATAATGTGCGTAAGATTTCCCAAATAAATCACCACAAGCAATAGCATACATTGGCCATAACTGGATAATTGTGGTTGGGGATTTTATCTGTATGCTTTTAAGAACATCTCGGCATTAGGGGGAGGAATGCCCATATAGTGTAATGCCTAAATATTCTATTAAACACATAAAATCCAAACTGAATATGTCGTTCGGTGTGTACTCCTGTGTATATGGAGTTTGCCAGAAATCGTTGAGGAGTAACCATATTGGTCTGAATGCTTCTACCTGATGTAGATGTGGATATACCCGGGATTAATATCATATCCACATTTGACTTATTGGTATGTGATCTATTCTCGGGGACGCCTGCGAATATGATCCATCAGCCTTAGTCAAAGCATATGTTATGATTACAGATTCACGTGGTCTGTGATAACTCTCCTCCGATTAATTCACCCTGATGGTGATTTGCCTCACGAAGAGGTTCATCTTGATGATGAAATTCCTAGCAATGCGCGCAATATCATTGTGCTGGGAATACAAAACAATGAAATCTTTTGTTTTGGGAAATGACGGAGATCATTATTAAATATGGGAGGCAAATATGTTGACACCTATGTTGCCACTCTAGATTGCAAATGGATCCAAAACAAAGTCCTAGGCATGGGTGCTTTAAGCTCTCTTATCGGGTCATTGATAAATGCAATCGAGGCTGAACCAATAATCGCAAAATGAAAGTCATGAGCTTGAAGTTTGGACATTTATGGGCACTATTGAAATAATGTGTGGTGAATGCGATGGTTCAAGTGGTCTTGTAAGAGACCCATCCCACATATGTGTTGAATAAACACTGTTCCGCTATGTAATATATCTAGCAAATGGCATGAATTAAAATATGTAGTTTATAGGATTCTGAAGATCCGTCATGAGATCCTAGGAGGACCCATATCTTTGAATTATAAATATGCAACATATAAATCTCGTACCGAATAATACATTCCTGACAAATGAACACTCTCCTATGTAGAGAGAATATCTCCTAGATGAGATTATAGTTCCTTAATGGAACCTTTCCAGAAGAAACAAAGTCTGTGTTAAACACCAAAGTTTGACAATCCCTATAAAGGGATAAAGACCCATACAGACCTGAAAAGGAAAAAGATGAGGTACCAAAGGACTTGAAGTTCACCGAATAAGCACATGTGCATTCCATGAGTTTTACTTATGATAATTTCCACTAGATGTGGAATTACGGTATCCTCTAAAGCCCTGATGGTAGAAACCTATAAGGTTTAGGTGTTACTGGCAAAATATCCCCATTGTGCCAGAATGACAGACTATAACGATGTATCTGATCGATGAAAAATCCTTGATGGATTACGATCTTAGATGGACTTTTGTTACACCATCATAGATGTTGCAATGGATGAACGCCTCGAGTGATGTGTCATATTTAGAATATGTACTATTGCAACTATATTATCCCCTAAGTCCTATTGAAGGACATGTTATTTGCTTTGCACAACTATGTATAAATTGTGGTGTAAGATAGAAAATGATAGCACCCCAACCACATCCATTCTCGTTATTCCAGATAAACAATGAGACATATGTATTGAAGAATATGCTTGAGTTATGAGGGATAATGACTTTGACAGATGTCATCGTCAGGGGGAGCGAATGCTTATATTGATCACAACCGTGAGACAATAAATGTCATATTCTATGCCCCGAAGGCGTGAGCTTGATGATCAATATGTGAACCTTTATGGAACTTTCTATCAAATATAAAGATCCAGTCAATCGAACACCATTAGTCAAAGTGGCTTATTTATGTTGATACGTGCACTTACCTCGTATATACTAGAAGTGAGTTGGGGTGAAGTTCCTGATATAATCCTTGCAACAGTATGCAATCCATTTGCTAAATCTCTATGTGCGTATACTTCCAGAAGAAGATGGTGTGCCATATTGATACGGTTTTGCAAGGATCAGGGGGAGCACATTTCTAAATTTAGCCCTTGTAGAAGATTCGATGGAATCCTGATCCAGAAGATCGAAATGTGTCCTGATGACATTTGTTGTACTCTTTTTCCTTGGTGAGTTTTTCTGAAGTTTCTCACATAAGGTTTTTAATGAGGCAACAAAGTGCAAATGCAATTTGTAACACCATGCACTCATTCTCCATATTTTTCCCACTGGGTTTTTCGGAGTTTTAACGAGGCATGTGTTGGTCGCGGTATTCGCTCAAGGGGGAGTGTTAAGTAACCCTAGTTAGGGTTATGTTGGCAAATACCTAATTTGCCCCTGAGGGGTCTCACATCTCTATATAAGAAACCTGTACACCCCCTCATACGATAGAGATCAGAAAGAGGCTAGAGGCCCAACCCTATATCTCGTGTCTCGTGTGTTTCCTCTGTCGTGCTTCTGAGAAGGGAGATGGGTTCTCTATAGCTTCTCGCGCCTAATCTGCTGACGGGAGGGAAGGGTGCAGATCTGGTGATCCGTGGTAACGTAGTTCTCAACAGATTTCTCCGCTCACCTCTCTACCTCCGATTTCTTGGCCACATCAGGCGCCAGATTCCACCCCGCGCATCTCGCGCCGTGTGTGGTGCACTCGATGCGCCGTTCATGTTTCCCTCCCTCACCTCCTCTGGTTTCTCTTTGCTAGCGAGGAAGAATAGAGATGGCAACGGGTACCCGTGACCCGATACTCGATAGGTATTTACTCCATTAGGGTATGTATGTGGGCTAAATATTCTTCCCATGAGTCTGTTATTAGGCAAAATCCTTCACCCAATGGGTAAACGGGTATTAGAATGTTCCACCTTCACCCATACTCGTTAACCCAGGATATAAAATACCAATATAAACTTAGCCCAAGCATGAATTTAGACTTTACCCATCCATATTTTTTACTATTTAACAACCTTTTAGGCCATAATGTAATAGAAGGCTTAACAACAATTTAATGACCATGTAATGGAACATATAATGTGCTATGTAGTACTATCCTAGTGTTACTACTTTATCCAATTATCTTTGGTGTGTTGAATGGATGGTTAAATGATGCTAGAAATTTTGTAATGGTATTTAGATGGATATACTTGACATTTGTATAATATAATATTTTGATAGATTTTTAATTTTTGTGGGTACGGGTGACCCGATGTGTAACACCCCTGGTGTTACTATAACTAAAACTTGAGCATGACATCATAAGCATTGGCATTGCATATGTTTGACACACCTAGAGTGCATTCACTAGGCAAAAATTTCAAACAAGTTGTATTGTTTTAATGTTTTACAAATAGGACCCTGGTTAAAGGACTTAACCCTAAATAGTGATTAAAGGGGTAAAACTTAACCTAAGTTAAGAAAACCTAAAGACTTTAGGGTAAAAGTCATAAAATGACTCCAAGAGTAAAGTTGAATCACAATTATACCCCTGGGATACCAGAAACCCTAATTGGAACCCTGGAAAACCTTAAAACTAAACCCTAGGGACCTATGTGCAAAATTAGTCCACTTTTGGACTAAAGTGCAAAAATCAAGTCAAATAAGTGTCTTAAGGTATTTGGGTCACTCATATGTGAATTTGCAAGCCAAACCCTGAGTTTTGGACTTATTTGCAAAAGAGCCCTATTTGAACTCTTTTGATTAAGTCTGAAATTCAGTGTATTGTGCCCATCTTTGTGACCTTGTAGCTTCTAAACAAAAGGGTTTTTGCCCTGGGTCACCACATCAAAATTATAGCCCAATTATAGGAGCATAACTTTGCTTAAGAGTGTGAGCAGAGTTGTTAAGAAAATATTAGAGATAATCGTGCCTGAAGTTACTCTGTCAGGCTGGAATCAAGAAACTGAGACTGAACCTAAAGTCAGAAGTGGTCACCGTGATGTAAGGCCAATTTACACGCGCCATAACTTTTTGTACGTTCGGTTTTGATCCAGGAATCCTATAGTAAGTTGGGAGATTGATGATCAGTGAACAACTTTTATTAAGCAGGATTGCTTTGTTCTTAACAAGATTCAAGAGTTAATCGGGTGGGATCATGGGCGGTTCAGGCGACTGACGAACATATCCCATGGTACAATGCTCTAACCGATCAGATCGACCGCCGTGGAAAAATCTTACCGCCGGCGACCGCTTTGCCGGGATTGGTGCCGCGGCCGTGTGGATATCGCTCACCTTGAAAAGATCTTCACCGCCCATGTGCTGGACGTCACCCTGGTGACTCACCGTCGTCTTCCTCTTCTGCTTTGCGGCTAGCGCGGATTACCTCGCCGGTGACCGCCGCCTCCCGGCCATGTGCCGCGTGGCTTAGCCTTTCCACCGCACCACCGTGACATCTTAAGGCTGTCCCATCGTCGTCGGGGAGAATGCCACGCCGTTTGCCACAAATTTACTTGCGCCAGTGTTCTTCTTTCCCTCCGGCCGCCGCGCGTCCTCCTCAAAATTCACGGCCACCGTCTAAACCGCCTATAAATTGAGCCCTCCCCTAGCTGCATAACCTCATCACCCACCCAGCCACCAAATATCGTCCTCAATCGTTCACCTGAGAACGCGAATTTGGGACTTCCCCCAAATCGGGTCGAACACCCCGCAAGAACACTTCACCGCGGCCAGCCCATTCCAGGTGAATTCATACTCCTCTGTTAGATGTTCCAGCATCCCTAGACTCTCCTAACACTCCTCGAACCCTTTAATTGTACTGGACTGACATGAATCACCAAGAACACGCTCATCGTTCCGCCACATCCACGGTCGTCGTGGCCAGTACAAACCATAGGGTAATTAGTGAAATTGAGTTAGGTAAATTGATTAGGGAGGATCCAATTCGGTGACAACCGCTCGAGAGCGCCAGTAATGGTCCCAATCGACCGGCGTAGATGCTCGCCGGAGCGCGGCGGTGCGCGAGCGCCGTCGGGGACTTCCGGTTGCGAATTGATAGAAACGCAGGGGTCTTTTTGTAAGTGTCAGTGACTCTGCGCAATAGTAAACGACCCTGTTCTGAGTTAGCCAAAACGCCGAGGGCCTCTGCGCAAAATCTCCCTCGCGGGCGCGGGCGCGCGCACGAACCCACTCGGGCTTGGGCCGCCTGGACTTGAATTGGCCCAGTACTGTTTAGAGTTTTTCCTTTTCTTTTTCAGTGGAACTTTAGAAATTTGTAGAAAATTATAGAAAAATGATAAAATTGTGAAACCAATTTTCCTAGGTTCCTTATTTTCCCTAGTATTTAATAAAAATAAACTCATGATTTTTAGATCAAATAGGGAATTTTAGGGTATTTAAAATAGCCTAAACCATTGATTCTGGATTTTTAGAAAATAAATAATAAGTCCAAAATTTCCCAAACTTTTTATGTGAGCTTTTCACATTATTTAGAAGCCTTGGGTAGAGTTTGGTTTGATTTGAACATTGTTTGATAACTAGAACCCAAAACCACCCCCCCTGCTCCATGAACTCCTTTACTGACTCCGGAAACCCTAGGTTCTCGGAGTACCGTGAAGGAAAGTTGTACTCAAGACTTAGATAATAAGTTTATATTATCTTTGCATCCTCATGAGCATCCCATGACATCCATTCTTATGCATGTATATGGTTATGTAGAGCACGAAGAAGAAGAAGAAGTCTCTGAAGAAGGGATACCACCAACCTCTGATCCTCAAGCAGGCAACTGCTTTTATTTCGATATTTGTGGATCCGAGCAGGACTCACCCGATAACAAAGGCAAGCCCCGGTGCATTTGCCACCTTCCTTGATGTTTTTAAAATCTTTCTCACTTGCTTGCTGCATTAGGTGATAGGAGTTGATTGATTAAACAATTCCTGCATTACCTTCCTTGATCTTGATTACCCCCTTGAAACCCTGTTTTTACAAAAAGGTTTTACTATGCTTAGTATTGCTTTAGAAAAACAAAAGGATTTGTTTTACAAAAGATGTTTGGCTAAGTGGGAGGGATGTTTTCAAAAATAAAACTTGATGGTGAATCCATCATGGCCATGATGGATTCAACATCGGAAAAGATGTACCTCTGCCAGGTACCAAACTTTGGGTTTGAAATGATTAAGCTGAGACCGGGCGGGTGACTTGCACGAGAAGAGAGTCTCGGTGTAGTGTCTCCGTCTGAGTCGATTAAGGACCTTGTCGATGTAGGCTTGATGATCGAGGACCCTTTAACTGGTCACATGCCTCGTCATGGGTAAGCCTTGCCTCGGGCAGACTAAGGCCGGAATAAGATAACACGAAATGGGAGTGGAGCGGTGGCGAGAGTAGCGTGTACCCTCCGTGGCAAGAGGCTAGACGGTGGTGTATCTGTGCTCTCGGTTTGCGTGAACCTGATCCAGTCTTAAGAACCCTGGTGGCGGGTTGACATATGCAAGGGTTAAGTGCTACATATGTCGTGTGATTGGAGATCCTCAGCTGAGTATAATCGATTTGGATCGCCGTACCTTCGCGGTTATGAAGACTTGGTCACTGACCTACACGTAGCATTCCACTAAAGGTGATGGGCTTTTGTTAAGAAATTGGCTAGTACAGGACCAGTGATTGAACTAGGGTAGAAAGAACTCTAGTGCAGGTAATTTTACTTAACTTGACAAATAAAATTGGATTTTTAAGGATCCACTTTAGTAAGCATTTCTGCAAAACAGAGTCTTTGATTACTGAAAAGCCTTACCTTGACTCCCATATGACCAGCATACCCTTGAGAGTCTTTTCCTTAGTCGGGTAAGACTTGCTGAGTAATTCCATACTCAGGGTTTATCCCTTTGTTGTTTTTAGGTGGGGAAGTAGCAGACTTTTGCTGCTTCTGTGCCAAGGTGGTTCCCAACGAAGAAAAACAAGACTGAAGGGCGGGAGGACTCGGTCCTCCATTTAGGATCTTTTGTTTATAGCCTTTCGGGGGAAGTTTGCGTCTCCCTTGGTTTGTATAATTATTACTTTTATGCACTCACTTTTAGACTGGTCTGTAATAAAATAACTCGAGTTTGCTTTTGAAATAAATGTAAGTTTATGTAATTCGCTTCCGCATTTCTTTATCTCCGATGATCTGTAATGTCTGCAAGACGGGTGAAACGTTCCTGGTAAGGTCGGAATAAATACCGAGCTTGTCAAGTAACTTAGGAACATCTACAGGGTGTCTGATGTCTGTTAGACAAGGACAACTGTAGGTGGGCCTAATTACTTGGGAGGTTCCGTCACAGCTGGTATCGGAGCGTAGCCCTTCTTTGCAGATATTATAAGGCATCTTCAAAAAGATTTTCAAAAGTCTTACCTAAAGATTCTTTTCTCTTCTTACCTAAGTACTCTGAAGAGTTTATCTTAAAGACCAGATAGGAAGAGTGCAATGTATAGAAGGTTGAATCGACCAAGGTTGATTCTGTACTTAATCATGCATCATGCTAAGAATTATGCTAATAAATTTTCCCCTTAGAAAGATGCCGCCACGCACAAGGCTAACAGCACGTAAGTCAACGGGACCAATTGGAGTACCCCGGCATCAACTAGCCCCTCGACACGAAAGCAGTAGCAGCGGAAGTAATGACCCTATAGGAGACCTGGAAGCCGAAGTGAGTCGACTTCAAGCAACGCTGCGACACAGGACCAATACTTGGATCGCAGACGGAGATAGAATCAATGAACTAAGAAGGGACATCCGTCACCTGCAGGATCAGCTGGCTGATCGGGACTTAGCACTTGACTGGGCAGTACAGTCTCATATGTTGGCATGTGCTAAGGAAGCGAGGGCTCAGGCCCGAATTAAAGAACTTAGCTCAGCTGTCGACAACCTGTAGGTCTACTGCAATACGTTGCATGAGGAAGTCCATGTGCTATACTCACAATTACACCCTAGTGAGCCTGCATACTCTGCTGAGGCGGAAGCCGGACCCTCTCACGCTGCGGGACGCGCACTGGGTGGGGAGTTAGACCTTTTTGAACCCCCTCCTTCTTTGAGGTTGGTTGACGTCTGGACTCCCACACCTGACAATGAAGCCGCCAAAAGCAACGGAAAGCAGGACTAATGGTGTAATAAAAGTAGAGTAGTGTATTGTAGGGTGTACTATTGTATATTAGGTTAAACTTTTGTAAAATGGGCAATGTATCCTGTTATGTAATATCGAGTCTGTATCATTACTCTTTATAGTAATGTAAAATGGAAGGTTTTCTTTGGCACATTATGTTTATTCAAATGTTTTTGCCTCAGATGCCGACAAGGACTCGCGGACAGGACGCAGCCGGAACATCTGGGGGTCGGGATGTCACCCCGAATCCACCTCCAGTTCCACCCACGCTAGCCGAGGCAATTGCTGCCTTGGTGAATGCTACCGCCGACAATACCCGCTTCCTTCGGGAAATGGCGGGTCAGCAACAGTTCCAGCAACAAGCAGGAAGAGGTTTTCAACAAGGTCCCCGTGAGACTACTTATCTGGATTTCTCCGAGACTCGTCCACCTCTATTCATCAAAGCAGAAGATCCGCTCGAAGCCGACGAGTGGATACGAGTCATCGAACAGAAGTTTGGCCTTCTTCGTTGTTCGGAAACACAGAAGCCATTGTTCGCGGCACAGCAACTCCGAGGCCCTGCCAGTACTTGGTGGGGAAACTTTGTGGCTATCCAACCGGACAACCATCAAATTACATGGAACGAGTTTAAAGCAGCCTTCCGCGAGCATTACATTCCTGAGGGAGTGCTGCACATGAAACAAGAAGAGTTCATGAAACTGAAGCAAGGGGGAGATACTGTTAATCAGTATCTCAACAAGTTCAATCACCTGTCACAATATGCAATTGATCAGGTGAATACCGATTTGAAGAAAAGGAACTGTTTTATGAGAGGTCTAAATGACCGGATGCAGCGAAAAATGGCTGCATGTATTGATCTCACCTATGGGAAGGCTGTCAGTACAGCCTTATCTGTGGAGGCAAAATGCGTAAATTCTGGGAAAAATAAGGGATTCAGTGGTGATAGGCCTAGTCAGGGCCCGGTAAAGAGGCAACGGTTTATTCTCCGGCCCTCTAACCAGAACCGTTCAAGTGCACCATCTTTCCCTTTCAAGCAGCCCATAATTATTCGTCCCAACAAAGCCCCTACTATCCAAAGTCAGCCGGGTGCCCCAGGCACTCGATTCCCTGCTCTGCCAAGTTCTTCAACTGGATGTTTTAACTGTGGCAAGTCTGGGCATTTTATTAAAGATTGCCCCTATCCTAGGCAAAATCAGGCTAATAATCAGCAAGGATCGGGGAATTCAGCTCCAGGCAAGGGAAGTACTTCGGGCAAGAATACCAAGAAGACGGGGCGAGTATATTATACTCAAGTGGCTACTACACCGGAGGGAGAGCCGGTGATGATGGGTACGTTTCCTGTGGCCAGTCACCCTGCAATTATTCTTTTTGATTCTGGTGCTTCGCATACCTTCATTAGCAAGACATTTGTGGAGCAACATCACATTGCATGTCATGAATCAAAAGAGGGATTTAAAATTCATTCACCTGGGGGACACATTTTTACTAGAGAAGTGGCCTATGAAGTGCCAGTAACCATGGCCGGACGGAACTTTCCTGCTAACATGATTGTTCTGAAAGGCCAGGATATAGATGTAATTTTGGGTATGAATTGGTTAACTCAACACAAGGCAATTCTCAACACTGAACTCAGAACCGTCAGGTTGAGCTATAATCAAGAAGAAATTCTTTTATCTCTCCCCAAAACCAATCCAGCCAAAGCTTCTGGTAGAATATTTGAAGCCATTGTACCGGAGATCAAGAACATTCCGGTAGTATGTGAGTTTCCAGATGTATTTCCGGAAGATTTGCCTGGACTACCCCCTGAAAGAGATGTAGAATTCGTAATTGAGCTAAAGCCCGGTACGGCTCCCATCTCTCGAAGATCGTACCGTATGCCCCCTAATGAGTTGGCGGAATTGAAGATTCAATTACAAGATCTACTGAATAAAGGATTCATCCGGCCAAGCTCGTCCCCGTGGGGTTGTCCCGCCATCTTTGTGAAGAAGAAGGATCAAACCTTGCGTATGTGCGTGGACTATCGGCCCCTGAATGAGGTCACCATCAAGAATAAGTACCCTCTTCCAAGGATCGATATCTTATTTGATCAACTGACTGGGGCGAGGGTATTTTCTAAAATTGATCTCAGGTCGGGCTATCATCAAATCCGTATTCGGCCCGAGGATATACCGAAGACCGCGTTTACCACGCGGTATGGATTGTTCGAATACTTAGTAATGTCTTTCGGGCTCACAAATGCTCCTGCCCACTTCACCTATTTGATGAACTCGGTGTTCATGCCCGAGTTAGACAAGTTCGTGGTGGTCTTCATCGACGATATTTTGATATACTCTAAAAATGAAGAGGAGCATGCTCAGCATCTACGGATTGTATTGACGCGCCTGAGGGAACATCAGCTGTATGCCAAGTTCAGTAAGTGCGCGTTCTGGCTGGAGGAAATTCAATTCTTGGGGCACGTGTTATCAGCTAAAGGAATTGCGGTAGATCCTAGCAAGGTCAAAGATATTCTGGAATGGAAACCCCCAACAACTGTTCACCAAGTCCGGAGTTTTCTTGGACTAGCTGGATATTATCGCAGATTCATACCAGATTTTTCTAAACTTGTGAAGCCAATCACAAGTTTATTGAAGAATGATACTAAGTTCAATTGGTCTTCTAAATGTAATGAAGCCTTTGAGCAATTGAAGACACTATTAACCACTGCTCCGGTATTGGCTCAACCGGACATCACTAAGCCTTTTGATGTATATTGTGATGCATCAGGCAGTGGACTCGGCTGTGTGCTGATGCAAGAGGGCCGAGTAATTGCATATGCTTCAAGGCAGTTACGCCGACACGAAGAGCATTATCCAACACATGATCTAGAGCTAGCTGCTGTGGTTCATGCCCTGAAAATATGGCGTCACTATCTGCTGGGAAATATCTGTCACATATATACAGATCATAAAAGTTTGAAGTATATATTTACCCAGTCAGAGTTAAATATGAGGCAAAGACGATGGCTTGAGCTCATTAAAGACTATGAACTGGAGATCCATTATCACCCAGGCAAGGCCAATGTGGTGGCAGATGCATTGAGTCGTAAGACTTCCTGCCACTGTCTTATGGTAAAGACCTCCGAGAATACTTTGTGTCAAGAAATGGAAAAGTTAAACCTGGGGATAATCCAGCAAGGGACTCTGAACCAGCTAAAGCTTGAGTCAATCATTTTGCAAAGGATAATTGATGCTCAAAAGGACAATCTGGGTATGAAGCACATACGAGAGAAGGTAAGGGCTGGAACAGCCAAATGTTTCAAGGAAGATGATCAAGGTGTGTTATGGTTTAACAACCGCATAGTAGTGCCAAAGGACGAAGAACTCCGCCAGCAAATCTTAGATGAAGCGCATCTTAGTCGCTATTCTATTCATCCGGGAAGCACTAAGATGTACCAAGATTTAAAGCAACATTACTGGTGGACGAAGATGAAGATTGAAATTGCACGCTATGTAGCTAAGTGTGACACTTGCAGACGTGTCAAAGCCATACACATAAAAACTGCTGGTCCATTGCAATCTTTGCCAATCCCAACTTGGAAATGGGAAGACATCAGCATGGACTTCATTGTGGGATTGCCCAGGACCGCAAAAGGGTATGACTCTATCTGGGTGATTGTTGATCGACTTACAAAGGGTGCTCATTTTCTGCCGGTCAAGACATATTACCCGGTACTTACCTATGCGGAATTATATATTGCTCGTATTCTCAGTTTACATGGTGTTCCAAAGACTATAGTGTCGGATCGTGGGCCACAATTTGTATCCAAATTTTGGGAAGAACTTCATAAATCCCTGGGTACTAAGTTACTCCACAGTTCGGCCTATCATCCTCAAACCAGTGGACAAACTGAGAGAGTGAATCAGATACTTGAAGATATGTTGCGGGCATGTGTCCTGGATTTCTCACAGAAATGGGATGAATGTTTACCTTTGGCAGAGTTTTCATATAACAATAGTTATCAAGACAGTATCAAGATGGCACCTTTTGAAGCTTTATACGGACGTCGGTGTCGAACTCCGCTAAACTGGTCTGAACCTGGTGAAAGGTATTTCTTTAGGCCTGATATGGTAAAAGAAACCGAGGATAAGGTTCAGAAAGTTATTCATAATATGAAGAAAGCACAAGCTCGTCAGAAAAGTTATGCAGACACACGGCGAATGCCCTTATATTTTTTGAAAGGAGACTATGTTTACCTGAAGGTCTCACCAATGAAAGGCGTATCGCGTTTCGGGGTTAAAGGGAAGCTTGCACCCAGGTACATTGGTCCATTCCTGGTACTTGAGCAATGTGGACCAGTGGCATATCGACTTCAGCTCCCCGAAACATTGTCTGCTGTGCATAATGTGTTCCACGTGTCACAATTGAAGAAGTGTCTTCGGGTTCCCGATCGAACCGTTGAAGTGACTGATGTTGTCCTGGAACCAGATTTAACGTACTCGGAACATCCCATTCGAGTTCTGTATCAAAAGGACAGGGTTACCCGGAGAAAGACTCTCAAGTTTTATAAGATACAGTGGAACCAGCATTCGGAAGATGAGGCTACATGGGAAACCCAAGACTTCTTAGATAAGAATTTCCCAGGCTTTCTAGCCTCTTGTAAGTTGTAAAGTTTGTATAGCTGTGTAGTAAAGGAATGAACCCCCACACCACCCCTGCCTTGTACCAGAAATAAGGAAATAAAAATGTGACACATTTCCTTTTCCATTACTTACCCTAGGACTTTAAATCTCGGGACGAGATTCTTTTATGGGGGGAAGGATGTAACACCCCTGGTGTTACTATAACTAAAACTTGAGCATGACATCATAAGCATTGGCATTGCATATGTTTGACACACCTAGAGTGCATTCACTAGGCAAAAATTTCAAACAAGTTGTATTGTTTTAATGTTTTACAAATAGGACCCTGGTTAAAGGACTTAACCCTAAATAGTGATTAAAGGGGTAAAACTTAACCTAAGTTAAGAAAACCTAAAGACTTTAGGGTAAAAGTCATAAAATGACTCCAAGAGTAAAGTTGAATCACAATTATACCCCTGGGATACCAGAAACCCTAATTGGAACCCTGGAAAACCTTAAAACTAAACCCTAGGGACCTATGTGCAAAATTAGTCCACTTTTGGACTAAAGTGCAAAAATCAAGTCAAATAAGTGTCTTAAGGTATTTGGGTCACTCATATGTGAATTTGCAAGCCAAACCCTGAGTTTTGGACTTATTTGCAAAAGAGCCCTATTTGAACTCTTTTGATTAAGTCTGAAATTCAGTGTATTGTGCCCATCTTTGTGACCTTGTAGCTTCTAAACAAAAGGGTTTTTGCCCTGGGTCACCACATCAAAATTATAGCCCAATTATAGGAGCATAACTTTGCTTAAGAGTGTGAGCAGAGTTGTTAAGAAAATATTAGAGATAATCGTGCCTGAAGTTACTCTGTCAGGCTGGAATCAAGAAACTGAGACTGAACCTAAAGTCAGAAGTGGTCACCGTGATGTAAGGCCAATTTACACGCGCCATAACTTTTTGTACGTTCGGTTTTGATCCAGGAATCCTATAGTAAGTTGGGAGATTGATGATCAGTGAACAACTTTTATTAAGCAGGATTGCTTTGTTCTTAACAAGATTCAAGAGTTAATCGGGTGGGATCATGGGCGGTTCAGGCGACTGACGAACATATCCCATGGTACAGTGCTCTAACCGATCAGATCGACCGCCGTGGAAAAATCTTACCGCCGGCGACCGCTTTGCCGGGATTGGTGCCGCGGCCGTGTGGATATCGCTCACCTTGAAAAGATCTTCACCGCCCATGCGCTGGACGTCACCCCGGTGACTCACCGTCGTCTTCCTCTTCTGCTTTGCGGCTAGCGCGGATTACCTCGCCGGTGACCGCCGCCTCCCGGCCATGTGCCGCGTGGCTTAGCCTTTCCACCGCACCACCGTGACATCTTAAGGCTGTCCCATCGTCGTCGGGGAGAATGCCACGCCGTTTGCCACGAATTTACTTGCGCCAGTGTTCTTCTTTCCCTCCGGCCGCCGCGCGTCCTCCTCAAAATTCACGGCCACCGTCTAAACCGCCTATAAATTGAGCCCTCCCCTAGCTGCGTAACCTCATCACCCACCCAGCCACCAAATATCGTCCTCAATCGTTCACCTGAGAACGCGAATTTGGGACTTCCCCCAAATCGGGTCGAACACCCCGCAAGAACACTTCACCGCGGCCAGCCCATTCCAGGTGAATTCATACTCCTCTGTTAGATGTTCCAGCATCCCTAGACTCTCCTAACACTCCTCGAACCCTTTAATTGTACTGGACTGACATGAATCACCAAGAACACGCTCATCGTTCCGCCACATCCACGGTCGTCGTGGCCAATACAAACCATAGGGTAATTAGTGAAATTGAGTTAGGTAAATTGATTAGGGAGGATCCAATTCGGTGACAACCGCTCGAGAGCGCCAGTAATGGTCCCAATCGACCGGCGTAGATGCTCGCCGGAGCGCGGCGGTGCGCGAGCGCCGTCGGGGACTTCCGGTTGCGAATTGATAGAAACGCAGGGGTCTTTTTGTAAGTGTCAGTGACTCTGCGCAATAGTAAACGACCCTGTTCTGAGTTAGCCAAAACACCGAGGGCCTCTGCGCAAAATCTCCCTCGCGGGCGCGGGCGCGCGCACGAATCCACTCGGGCTTGGGCCGCCTGGACTTGAATTGGCCCAGTACTGTTTAGAGTTTTTCCTTTTCTTTTTCAGTGGAACTTTAGAAATTTGTAGAAAATTATAGAAAAATGATAAAATTGTGAAACCAATTTTCCTAGGTTCCTTATTTTCCCTAGTATTTAATAAAAATAAACTCATGATTTTTAGATCAAATAGGGAATTTTAGGGTATTTAAAATAGCCTAAACCATTGATTCTGGATTTTTAGAAAATAAATAATAAGTCCAAAATTTCCCAAACTTTTTATGTGAGCTTTTCACATTATTTAGAAGCCTTGGGTAGAGTTTGGTTTGATTTGAACATTGTTTGATAACTAGAACCCAAAACCACCCCCCCTGCTCCATGAACTCCTTTACTGACTCCGGAAACCCTAGGTTCTCGGAGTACCGTGAAGGAAAGTTGTACTCAAGACTTAGATAATAAGTTTATATTATATTTGCATCCTCATGAGCATCCCATGACATCCATTCTTATGCATGTATATGGTTATGTAGAGCACGAAGAAGAAGAAGAAGTCTCTGAAGAAGGGATACCACCAACCTCTGATCCTCAAGCAGGCAACTGCTTTTATTTCGATATTTGTGGATCCGAGCAGGACTCACCCGATAACAAAGGCAAGCCCCGGTGCATTTGCCACCTTCCTTGATGTTTTTAAAATCTTTCTCACTTGCTTGCTGCATTAGGTGATAGGAGTTGATTGATTAAACAATTCCTGCATTACCTTCCTTGATCTTGATTACCCCCTTGAAACCCTGTTTTTACAAAAAGGTTTTACTATGCTTAGTATTGCTTTAGAAAAACAAAAGGATTTGTTTTACAAAAGATGTTTGGCTAAGTGGGAGGGATGTTTTCAAAAATAAAACTTGATGGTGAATCCATCATGGCCATGATGGATTCAACATCGGAAAAGATGTACCTCTGCCAAGTACCAAACTTTGGGTTTGAAATGATTAAGCTGAGACCGGGCGGGTGACTTGCACGAGAAGAGAGTCTCGGTGTAGTGTCTCCGTCTGAGTCGATTAAGGACCTTGTCGATGTAGGCTTGATGATCGAGGACCCTTTAACTGGTCACATGCCTCGTCATGGGTAAGCCTTGCCTCGGGCAGACTAAGGCCGGAATAAGATAACACGAAATGGGAGTGGAGCGGTGGCGAGAGTAGCGTGTACCCTCCGTGGCAAGAGGCTGGACGGTGGTGTATCTGTGCTCTCGGTTTGCGTGAACCTGATCCGGTCTTAAGAACCCCGGTGGCGGGTTGACATATGCAAGGGTTAAGTGCTACATATGTCGTGTGATTGGAGATCCTCAGCTGAGTATAATCGATTCGGATCGCCGTACCTTCGCGGTTATGAAGACTTGGTCACTGACCTACACGTAGCATTCCACTAAAGATGATGGGCTTTTGTTAAGAAATTGGCTAGTACAGGACCAGTGATTGAACTAGGGTAGAAAGAACTCTAGTGCAGGTAATTTTACTTAACTTGACAAATAAAATTGGATTTTTAAGGATCCACTTTAGTAAGCATTTCTGCAAAACAGAGTCTTTGATTACTGAAAAGCCTTACCTTGACTCCCATATGACCAGCATACCCTTGAGAGTCTTTTCCTTAGTCGGGTAAGACTTGCTGAGTAATTCCATACTCAGGGTTTATCCCTTTGTTGTTTTTAGGTGGGGAAGTAGCAGACTTTTGCTGCTTCTGTGCCAAGGTGGTTCCCAACGAAGAAAAACAAGACTGAAGGGCGGGAGGACTCGGTCCTCCATCTAGGATCTTTTGTTTATAGCCTTTCAGGGGAAGTTTGCGTCTCCCTTGGTTTGTATAATTATTACTTTTATGCACTCACTTTTAGACTGGTCTGTAATAAAATAACTCGAGTTTGCTTTTGAAATAAATGTAAGTTTATGTAATTCGCTTCCGCATTTCTTTATCTCCGATGATCTGTAATGTCTGCAAGACGGGTGAAACGTTCCTGGTAAGGTCGGAATAAATACCGAGCTTGTCAAGTAACTTAGGAACATCTACAGGGTGTCTGATGTCTGTTAGACAAGGACAACTGTAGGTGGGCCTAATTACTTGGGAGGTTCCGTCACACGATGGGTAACCCATAACATGGGTATGGGTATGTGGTATCCATATCCACCAGTGTATATGGTTGACCTGATGGAGTTATTTTTGTGTCGTGGGTATGAGTATGGTGTAGTAATACCTGGTGGGTATTTATCCATTGCCATCTCTAAAGAATAACATGAAACCAGCGGCCATGGTGCCACCACCGTGAAGCTCATTGTCGGCGTGCACGTTCTTCGTGAGCTGCACCGCCGTTGGTGAGTGTCTCGATGGTGCCCAGACGTTTCTATCAAGGAGCCAATGGGATGCTGCCGGCACGACGAGTTCGACAGACATGGTGGTGCCGTCGTGCGCCCTCCCCACCTCTCTCTTTCTAATCCCATTTCTAATGTGTTTTGTTTTGAAGATCCAGTGAAAATTGTAAGAACTTATTTGGTGATCAGGCATCACGGAGGGATCGGAGGGGATTGAAGGCAAATAATTAATTTTTTCCTCAATCTCCTCCAATCCCCATGATCCCTTATCACCAAATCAACCCCTTGTTCGTTTAGCCTATTGCCGGCCGGGATCAGAGCCAAAACCCTGTGGCCCGACCCTGCTTGGAAAGACACCCGGTCCAGAAAAAATGTGTGTTCGATTAAGCCCGGAGTGGGTCATATCCCGCCTTTTCCTCGTCTCTCCAGCCTAGGAACCAGACCCGGTCCATGAGGGGTGGAAAATATCCCGAGGCAACACACGCGAGGGCAAAACAACGAAGGACAAAGCGGCGGACACATGCCACACGCGTAGGGCAAGCGACGGCGGTGTCACGGATACAAGATTCTCTCAAGCGTCGATCTCCTCTAGTGTCCGCTTCTCACTGGTATTTTTCTTCCTCCATGTCTCAACTAGTGTGTTTAGGGTTCTTCGTTCTTGCTTCTCTTCTTAGATCCAATAGAATGGAGTAGCCCTGGGTCCGTGGCAGTGCGGATAGGGCGGCTCTCCGAGATGTAGCGGACGGAGGCCGTGGCAGGGACCAACGACTTCCAGATGCAGTGCATGATTGGATCCGTGTGGTTCACATCCTGCATAATTCGTTGAAATCATGCCACTTTGGTAATTGCAATTATTGAAGGAGAGAGTAACAAAAATGGTCAGAACACAAACGTAGCGTGCTAGTCTGCTATTGAAGAAGTTAACTTTTTGTAAGATGGGACACAAATGGACTGTTATGAACTTGCAAATGAATTGTTACCTGCAAGGACAAATCAACTTTGTTACTACTGTAAGTTGCCATGAAGCTTATGCTGAGCACTGTAATCTAGCAGTTGAGCACCTCTACAGAGTCATGTTGACTTACGCCAGAGCAAAAATTTATGCACAACGTCTCTGCTTTCAAGCGATATTATTTTCAGTTAAAAGCTATACATACTATCAGCTCATAGAAAAGTTAGGCCTTAGCTGTGGTCACTAGTCAATACATCAATGGTTGTAACATGTAGTACATGCTGGTAAGTATGGCGGTATAGTAAGTATAAATAGAAGTTGTTCTTATAAACCTGAGATATTTTTGTCCATCTCGAACGCATTGCCTATTCTTAACTTCTTGTAAACCAACAGAAGTTCGTTGCCTTTTGGCGTCACTTATTATATAAACAGAAGCTGAAACGGAGGGGGTCACACTGGGGATCATCAGGTCATTCATACATCCGTTTCAGTATAACAAGCATAGAACTGACAGCAAATCCTACCTAGTTTATTGTGCAATCAATTAAGAATTTCATAATAGTTCTAAACACATTGGAGGTCACAAAGGATAAGAAGGCAGAAGCCTATAAGGTGTTCAAGGACCCCGAGTCCTTGACAATCGACAAATTTTCTTGAGTGTGTGCAGTGATGATAGAGAGGCTGCATTGATATTGTTGAGGGATGAGATGTCTAAGCAGGTATACCTAAGGTTAACTACATATCCTAACTCAATTTTGCATACCTTGCATTATTTTTGTTATATTATTAGTCTGACTACATATTACAATATGTACCTATATGTTCTTGTTGCTACAATAGGTTCTAACTTTGATTTGTTAGGGGACATGTCTATATCTTTGATTGATATGATAACAAATTATGTGCGTTGTGTTCTTAATACATAGGCAACACACTGGTGTGTGACCCTGTTAATTTTTACTGGACATGTCTATATCAAAAGCGTCAGAATATCTGATATGGTAAAACTTAGTTCTACTGGAATGTGATATGTTTTTGCTGCCCTGGCATATATATTATGGAGCGAACAATAGCCTCACAGTCATGTTGTTGTATATATTGATAAAAGATTGAATAGAGTTTTACTCTTTCCTGTTTGATCTTGGTTTTGTAAGTTGGCTATATCACAAGATGTTTTAGTCAATATGCTGATTATTTTAAAGCAATACATTGAATGATCACCTCGTTTAAAGAGTTTATAGTTGTTGACATACATTCACAATGGCATTTTTATTTTTATGACAGTTACAAGGGTCAAGTCATGCATGAAGTAGCTCCCGTCTTTAGAGGAAGAATGTCTTCTCTGTTTATATTATATAAGTTTCATTCTAATTAATGTATTGAAGACCTTTTCTAAATTATTTTTATGTACTTGTTTTGTCAAAGAGAGATGCATCATTATATGGATCCATGATCTCGTCATGGTCATCACACTAATGATGTAGTCTTTTGCAACTTATTAGTGTCAACAAACACGAGATTATTATGCTTGTTGTAATAAGGTTGTCTTCATTATAACAAAACTTGCATGTCTCTATGGATCTGAAGTGCTATGTATTGGTAGCGTGACTGGTACTTGACAATACTCTGGATTAATCGAACAACAGTCTGAACCGGGGATTACAGCCTAAAGGGATTATACCCCAAAGGGGTTCAAGTGACAAAGAGGGAATTAACTCAATCCCTCTATGGATTCAATCCCTCTTTGGAATGAAAACATGTCAACCGAACATGCCCTAAGGGGATTCGACTGCATGGGCTTTGGGGTTCTGTTACCCCGAGCTCCACTAGATTCCCTTTCTATTACCCCGAGCTCAGACACGATCTGGTTCTATTTGCGACGAGTTTGCTTGTCTGATTTGAAGTCAAGATTTGGGTTACGGATTTAACCCGAGCCCTTCGGTACCTGTTATCTTTTGTTCTTTTCTTTTCTTTGACATAGGTTCATAAGAACCCTAAAACCAAATTGTAGCATCTCGATTTTCAAATAAGAGTTTAGTTAAGAAAACCCTAGTTGCATAACCCCAAACCCTAGCATCATCACATCTATTTTTTTGAAAAACAACTATAAACAAGCATGAATGATGATTGTTAGAAGCACTACACTTAGCTATTCTACCTTGCTAGCAAATAGGATTTATTTAACACCTAGAAAGCATATACACAAAAAGGGAAAAAGGAAAAGGAAAAGGATAAATCTTCCCCCCGCTCGGCCCAGGCCGCTTGTAACACCCCATCCAATTCCAGACCGGCGGTACTTACTCCTGGTAGCTTGCTAGGATCATATATTGTCCCCACAGATCAACACGAGTCTTTTGTGCGTACTTCGTCCTCACTCATGCGCACCCGAGAAAACTTCTCGCTCGGTCACCCATCACAAATTGCTGCAAGCCAAGCATGCTTAACTTGGAGGTTCTTTCGAGATAGGCTTCCAAAAAAGAAGATGCACCTTGTTCATATGGATACCCTATTAATTCTATTAAAGCCATGGGCCAGGATATCACCGTCCAAGGGCCAGGATATCTCACCGCTTTTAGCGCAGGCACCCATGCCCACTCTCCCACCACATGCCCGTGCTTGCCTCCCCGGTCCATTCGTGGCCCGCACTCGCGCCTGTGCTCGCCGTGCCAGCACATCTCACCCTCTCTTTGCTAGCCCGGCCTCGCCTATTAGAACCATCTCCCCATGGGCTCATAGTGTCGAGTGTCATCGTCACTAGCCGCAGTCCTTCCCCTTCGCTTGGAACTATCAGGCTAGGCACGAATTTGTCCCTCGCCCATTGTGACCGTGTACCAGCATGCCACCACCGTCCTCCCCTTTCTAAGAGGCCACATTGCCGCTGTCTTCACCCATATGCGCTGCCACTGTTCCCTGCCCACCGGAGCCTAGCTAGCCGCAGCCCTCCCCTCCTTGGTCGCCTATAAAAGGGACGTCTGGAGCTCACTTTCAACCCGCACCGATCACCATTCCTCTCCCTCCCCTCCCTTGAGCTCGAATCAAGCCAGCGCCGTCGCCCTCCCCAACTCCGGTGAGACCCCCACTGCCCCCTCAAGTCGTCCAAAGCAAAATTGAGTAAGCCCACAAGCTTCACCAGCTCCCCACAGTCACCATGCAACCCACCCAAGCCCGATCACCGAGCGTAACCTCACCGTCAACCTCATCGTCGTGGTGGTGATCTTCCCCACTATGGCTAGCCCTCCTTAGCTTGTCTCCGACCAAATTGAACCCGCCTCTGTGCTCACCAGACCTCCACCATGCTAAAATGCCCACCCATTGTCCAATCAGAGCACCTACAGGGAACTACCGATGGACCACTGTCGGTGCCGGTTCGCCCCGCTCGAGCATGCCTCGTCCACAACCACTCGCGTCGTCCCCCCTTTCCCTAACGTGTGGGCTTGCTCGATCTACCGTCACCCCACCTCCTCGTCCTTCATGTGGTTCTACTGGGCCGTGCACCTGCATGCGCCGTGCCAAGCTCGACTGGGTTGGAATCCACCCGCTAGGCCCGTGAAGCCGTAAACCCCTTTTCTTTTTATTGCCTCCTTTATATACACACACACACATGTATGCATAATTGCACAAATGATGGAAAAAAACATTATAGGTCGCATAAAATGATAAGCACAATACTATATTACACCTTCTCCTAGCAAGATCATTGTTTGATGTATTGTTTATTAATTGTTTTGCTAGACGAAGTGGTCATCAATGCCCCAAAAACCCTAGCTCTGAAAGAAGGGCATGAGTGCAACTTCTCAGAAATAGAAACTTTGTATTACGAGAACTTCGACAAAGGCAAGTTCATTCTACACTTGATGCATAAGTTGCCTATACTTTCTACCACAACCCAAGCCAGGGACAAGGGAATGGGTTCATGCATATGTGAGATGAGGTTAAGCCTAAAGGCGGGGTATGGGTGGTGTTTTCAAAGGAAAAATGTATTGCAAATACGGGTATGATGAATGGTTATCACCCTTATCACCTTGAGTAGGATGATCGGGACTCCCTAGTTTGGGAGGGGCCCCAAAGGAGTTGGCTCAGCTGGGTTAGGTGTGAGCTTGAAGGATTGTCCCGACATGCATAAGGACCAGTTTGACATTTTCCACTTCCTATACTATTATCAAGTACAACCACTCGAGGCTGTATGGATAGTTGCTTGATCCGAACTTGCTCGATCTGCACCTAGGGTTATCGGTGGTTGGGGAGTACTAGCAGGACAAGTAGGGGAATGTGGCCGTCCTAGTTTGGGTGAGGGGGTGGCCTTGTTCCTTTTGGTATAATCATTAAGGTAAAGTCATGCAAGGGAGGAGAGAGTTTTAGTATTCAGATCTCACAATGGTGATATTGTAGAAACCAGACTAGTGGATAAAGTGTACACCTCTTCGCAATGTCAAAAATATATTCGAATAGTTCGTGTCCATAGGTAGGGACAAGTTCGATATGATATGACAATTATTACTTTGTTTTCAAAAGAAAAGGGATGGGAAAATGTGTGCGTATTTTGGAAAGTAATGTGTGCCACGGGAGTAGGAAGCTCAATGGTGATTGAGTAAAGGAATATGCTTTTCTCTTCTATTCTGGGGATACCAAAACAAGGTCTTTTCTAAAAAAGAGTGACTTATAACTCAACCAAATAAAAGCATGTACAATATAGGTTTCTCTCTCCCCTATGGGTTAGAATGAGCTTGCAGAATACGAAAGTATTTGCATGTTTTTTACATGTTTTTCAGTGGTTGAAGAATTCATTACCACTTTGTTTGACTAGAAGAGGACTACGTCTGCACCCAGTCTGCTTGTGGTTAGGGCTGGTTATCGCCTTGCTTTTCCTTAGCTCTTCTGAGCTCCACACTCGGTACTGTAATAACTATTATATAAGACTCTGTTTCATCTGAGAAAATAAATGTAGTTACTAGCCTCCTATGACTAGTAATTGTATCACATTTGGGTCCCAAAGGATCGAGACGCTTCACGAATTTCTCTAATTCTTGTTTATAATCCAAGGAGATTGTTGGGTGTGTCCTCTATAGTCGGTCAATAGAGATCGGATTGGGCATAACCCAACTAACCACCTCCTTAATCTGGGCCCTTAATTAGGAGAGCTCATGCTAACCATGGTTGTAGCCCTCAGTCACATGACGCCATATAAAAGGATTAAGGGGGTCATAGGAATAAGCCAACGCTTAACCTCACCCCGAAACCCTAATCCACAGACAAGGCCCCCATTGCCTACGCAACACAGTGACTAGAAGAGCTACACCCTAATGGTGGCTCTGATCTTAGCGCCTTAGTAGGCCCTGGATCCAAACCTCATGTTCTACAGGAGGATGGAGGTGGTGCGGGCACGGACAACTTCACCAACCTCGCACTTAATCAAGGGCAAACCAGTAACCCTCATACTCTTTGTGTTTATGGTTCACAGATCAAGATGAACACACAAGTTCTTTACTATTATCAAGTTCTCTCGGATTAGCCTAAGTGTGACTTAGTAAAGATCCTAAAACCTAACACGATCGACCTCGAGTAACTTGAGATTTATGCAGAAGGTCCAAGAATTTAAAAGGGTAAGACAGGACTGAAAGAGAAATGGACTTATACATTTCCTATAATCAATTTTGGAGGTTGACGTCCATCACAAACTGAAAGGGAAATTGGGCTATCCATTTCCTATAATTAATTTTGGTGATTGACGACCAACGCAAACCTATGGACTAACTAGTTTGTCTAGAATTCATGTATTACATGTGCATAAGGTTCAACACAAATCAATAAAAGAATCAAGTTAGGGACACAATTTTAAAGGAGCAAAAGGACTCGAGTGTGCTGAAGAATGGCGCACCGGACTGTCCGGTGTGCCACCGAACTGTCCGGTGCACCAGGACCGTACAAGGTTGAACCAGCCACTTTCGGGAAAACAGAGGCGTGCTCCACTATAATTCACTGGATTGTTCGGTGTGCCATCGGACTGTCTAGTGAGCCAGCAGAGCAACAGCTCCCTGTGCCAACAGTCGACTCTGCAAAGTGCTACAGTGAAGAACAGTGTCGCGCAGAAGTCAGAGCAGCGAAGTCAGAGGGGCACCGGACTGTCCGGTGTAGCACCAGACTGTCCGATGCCGCAAGAGGACAAAGCCTCCAACGGTCGACCGGCTCCAGACCCTAACGGTTGGGTGACATGGCAGCGCACCAGACAAGGAACATTGCCTGTCCGGTGGCACACCGGACTATCTGGTGCGCCCATCGCCAGCAGCCTCCCCAACGGCTATGGAAGTGGTTGGGGGCTATAAATACCCCCAACCACCTCATTCATATCAATCCAAGCATTCTGAATATTGCATTCATTACAAGAGCAAAAGACTCCACTCCAAGACACAATCAAAGCGATCGATCCACTCAAAGTCCCGAATCAACTCTAGTGCTTTAGGACTTGTGAGAGGATCTCTTGTGTTCTTTTGTTGCTCTTGTTGCTTGGTTGGCCTTTCTTCTTTTCCATTCTTATTCTCAAGTGCTTTGTAAGCAAGGCAAGAGACACCAAGTGTGTGGTGGTCCTTGTGTGGTCTAAGTGACCCGTGAGATTAAGGAAGAAGGCTCACTCGGTCTAAGTGACCGTTTGAGAGAGGGAAAGGGTTGAAATAGACCCGGTCTTTGTGACCTCCTCAAGGGGGACTAGGTTCTTTGGAACCGAACCTCGATAAAACAAATCACCGTGTTCACTTGCCTTGATTCTTGTTGATTTGTTTTCCCCTCTCTTTTGACTTGACATTAATTCTAACGCTAACCCCGGCTTGTAGTGTGCGCTTAATTTTATAAATTTTAGGTTTCGCCTATTCACCCCCTCTAGTCCACTTTCAATTGGTATCAGAGCCAGTGCTTCATTAAGAGTCTAACCAACTTGAAGTGATGTCTAGAGAACACACCAAGAGGGAGATCGTGACCGGCGACAAGCCCGCAAGCTCGAGGAGGACTCACTCAAGGGAGTCCGGCAACAAGTATAAGGAGGAATCCTCTTCCTCCATCAAGCCGCATCGGAAGGGTGACAAAAATAAGAAGATGAAGAAGGTGGTCTACTACGAGACCGACTCTTCGTCACCCTCCACCACTACTTCTAAGCATCATGAGCGCAAGAAGTATAGTAAGATGCCCCTTCGCTCTCCCCGTATTTCAAAGCGTGCTCCTTTACTTTCTGTCCCCTTAGGCAAACCACCATATTTTGATGGTGAAGACTATTCTATGTGGAGTGATAAAATGAGGCACCATCTAACCTCACTCCACGAAAGTATTTGGAAAATTGTTGAGTATGAAGCGTAGGTACCTAAGGTAGGGGACAAGGATTACGACTCGGAAGAGGCCACCCAAATTAGGCACTTTAACTCCTAAGCCACGTCATACTCCTTGCCTCCTTGTGTCGAGAGGAGTATAACAAAGTGCAAGGGTTAAAGAACGCCAAAGAAATTTGGGACATCCTCAAAACAGTGCACGAAGGGGACAAGGAGACCAAGATCACCAAGCACGAGACGATCAAGGGAGAACTCGGTCATTTCGTCCTCAACAAAGGAAAAGAGCCACAAGCAATGTACAATCGGCTCAAGACCATGGTGAACCAAGTGCGCAACCTCGGGAGCACCAAGTGGGATGACCATGAAATGGTCAAGGTTATTCTAAGATCCCTTGTTTTTCGTAATCCTACTTAAGTACAATTAATTCGTGGGGATCCTAGATATAAACTAATGTCTCTCGAGGAGGTGATTGGCAAGTTTGTGAGCTTTGAACTTATGATCAAAGACTCCAAACACATTGTCAACTTGGAGCAAGGTGCCACCTCCACACCCGAGGTGCAACCCGTCGCATTCAAAGCGACGAAAGAAGAGATGAGGGAGTCTACACCAAGTAGGCTTCCAATCGATGCCTCCAAGCTCGACAACGAGGAAATTGCGCTCATCATCAAGAGCTTCCACCAAATCCTCAAACAAATGAGGGGGAAGGATTACAAGCCCCGCTCCAAAAGGGTGTGCTACAAATGTGGTAAGCCCGGTCATTTTATTGCTAAATGTCCAATGTCAAGTGAAAGTGACAGGGACGATGACAAGAAAGGGAAAAAGAAGGAGAAGAAGAAGTACTACAAGAAAAAGGGCAGCGATGCCCACATATGTCATGAATGGGACTCCGACGAGAGCTCCACCGACTCCTCCTCCGATGAGGACGTCGCCAACATCGCCGTCAACAAAGGTCTTCTATTCCCCAACGTCGGCCACAAGTGTCTCATGGCTAAGGATGGCAAAAAGAAGAAGGTACACTCTAGAGCCACCCCAAAATATACAACATCTAGTGATGAGGGTAGCTCTATTGATAATGAAGATGATTTACTTGCTCTTTTTGCCAACCTTAACATGAAACAAAAGAAAAAATTAAATGAACTAATTGAGGCCATTAATGAGAAGGATGATCTCTTGGAAAGCTAAGAGGACTTTCTCATTAAAGAAAACAAAAAATTTGTTAAGTTGAAAAATGCTTATGCTTAGGAAATAGAAAAACATAAAAACTTATCTAAGGAGCTTAGCATTTGTCATGATTCAATTTCAAGTCTTAGAACTGAGAATGCTAGTTTAATTTCTAAGATTGAAAATTTGAATGCTTTCAATGATTCTATTATCTGCCTTAGAGATGAGAATGCCATTTTGAATGCTAAGATAGAAGAATTAAATACTTGCAAACCATCTACATCTACCGTCGAGTATGTTTCCATTTGCACTAGATGTAGAGATATAAATGTTGAAGCTATGGATGATCACCTTGCCATGATTAAACAACAAAATGATCACATAGCTAAATTAACTGCTAAAATAAATGAGCATGAACTTGAAAATGAAAAATTTAAATTTGCTAGAAGCAAGCTCTACAATGGGAGACACCCTGGCATTAAGGATGAAATTGGTTTCCAACAGGGGAGCAATGTCAAGCTTAATGCCCCTAAAAGATTGTCTAATTTTGTAAAGGGCAAGGCACCCATGGTTTAGGATAGTGAGGGCTACATTTTATATCCTGCTAACTATCCTGAGCACAAAATTAGGAGAATTCATGCTAAGATACCTCACACTGTTTCTCATCATGCATTTATATATAAGAATGAGGCTTCTAGCTCTAAGCATTCCACTTATGTTAAAATGCCTAAAAAGAAAACTCCTACTGCATCAAATAAGCATAATATTTCATTTAAAACTTTTGATGCTTCCTATGTGCTTACTAACAAATCAGGCAAAATAGTTGCCAAATATGTTGGGGGCAAACACAAGAGTCCTAAGACTTATGTTTGGGTACCCAAGGTGCTTGTTTCTAACGTGAAAGGACCCAAAACTGTTTGGGTACCTAAGAACAAGGCCTAAATTGTTTTGCAGGTTTATGCATCCGGTGGTTTAAGTTAGATAATCGATAACGGGTGTACAAACCACATGACAGGGGAGAAAAGAATGTTCTCCTCCTATGAGAAAAATAAAGATCCCCAACGAGCTATCACATTCGGGGGATGGAAATCAAGGTTTGGTCAAAGGTTTGGGTAAAATTGCTATATCACCTGACCATTCTATTTCCAATGTTTTTCTTGTAGATTTATTAGATTACAATTTGCTTTCTATTTTTCAATTATGTAAAATGTGCTACAACTGTCTATTTGCTGATGTAGGTGTTACTGTCTTTAGAGGAAGTGATGATTCAGTAGCATTTAAAGGAGTGTTAGATGGTCAGCTATATTTGGTTGATTTTAATGATAACAAAGCTGAACTAGACACTTGTTTAATTGCTAAGACTAATATGGGTTGGCTCTGGCATCGCCAACTTGCCTATGTTGGGATGAAGAATCTTCATAAGCTTCTAAAGAGATAGCACATTTTAGGACTAACCAAAGTTCATTTTGAGAAAGACAGGATTTGTAGCGCATGCCAAGCAGGGAAGCAAGTTGGAGTCCATCATCCACACAAGAACATAATGACGATGGACAGGCCGCTCGAGCTACTCCACATGGATTTATTCGGCCCGATCACTTACATAAGCATCGGCGGGAGTAAGTACTGTCTAGTAATTGTGGATGATTATTCTCGCTTCACTTGGGTATTCTTTTTGTAGGAAAAATCACAAACCCAAGATACTTTAAAGGGATTCTTGAGACGGGCTCAAAATGAGTTCGGATTAAGGATCAAAAAGATAAGAAGCGACAATGGGACGGAGTTCAAGAATTCACAAATAGAAGGATTTCTTGAGGATGAGGGCATCAAGCATGAGTTCTATTCTCCCTACACACCTCAACAAAATGGTGTAGTGGAGAGGAAGAATAGAACTCTACTAGACATGGCAAGACCATGCTTGATGAATACAAGACACCAGACCGGTTTTGGGCGGAAGCAATCAACACTGCTTGCTACTCCATCAACCGGCTCTACCTTCACCGAATCCTCAACAAGACATCATATGAACTCCTCACGGATAAAAAGCCTAATGTTTCATATTTTAGAGTCTTTGGGAATAAATGCTTTGTTCTTATTAAGAGAGGTAGAAAATCTAAATTTGCTCCTAAGGCTGTAGAAGGCTTTTTACTAGGTTATGACTCAAACACAAGGGCATATAGAGTCTTCAATAAATCCACTGGATTAGTTGAAGTTTCTTGTGACATTGTGTTTGATGAGACTAATGGCTCCCAACTGGAGCAAATTGATCTTGATGAATTAGATGATGAAGAGGCTCTGTGCGTCACATTAAGGAACATGTCCACTAGTGATGTGTGTCCTAAAGAATCCGAAGAGCCCACACAAGCACAAGATCAACCATCATCTTCCATGCAAGCATCTCCACCAACCCAAGATGAGGGTCAGGTTCAAGATGATGAAGATGAAGATCAAGAGGATGAGCCACCTCAAGAGGAGGACAATGATCAAGGGGGAGATGAAGATAATGAAGACAAGGAAGATGAGCAAGAAATACAGGGTCAAAGACCGCCACACCCAAGAGTCCACCAAGCAATTCAACGAGATCACCCCGTCAACTCCATTCTTGGTGACATTCATAAGGGGGTAACCACTAGATCTCGAGTTGCTCATTTATATGAACATTACTCTTTTGTTTCCTCTATTGAGCCATACAGGGTAGATGATGCACAAAGAGATCCGGATTGGGTGATGGTAATGCAAGAGGAGCTCAACAACTTCACAAGGAATGAGGTATGACATTTAGTTCCACGTCCTAATCAAAATGTTGCAGGTACCAAATGGGTATTCCGCAACAAGCAAGATGAGCATGGTGTGGTGACAAGAAACAAAGCCCGACTTGTGGCAAAAGGATATTCACAAGTCAAAGGTTTGGATTTCGATGAAACTTATGCACCCGTAGCTAGGCTTGAGTCAATTCATATATTAATTGCCTATGCTACTTACCATGGCTTCAAGCTTTATCAAATGGACGTGAAGAGTGCCTTCCTCAATGGACCCATCAAGGAAGAGGTCTATGTTGAGCAACCTCCCGACTTTGAAGACAGTGAGTACCCTAACCATATGTATAAACTCTCAAAGGTGCTTTATGGGCTCAAACAAGCCCCAAGAGCATGGTATGAGTGCCTGAGAGATTTTCTTATCACTAATGGCTTCAAAGTCGGAAAAGCCGATCCTACTCTCTTTACTAAAACTGTTGCAAGAGACTTGTTTATATGCCAAATTTATGTTGATGATATCATATTTGGGCCTACTAACAAGTCAACTTGTGAAGAGTTTAGTAGGATCATGATTCAAAAATTCGAGATGTCTATGATGGGGGAGTTGAAGTATTTCCTTGGATTTCAAATCAAGCAACTCCAAGATGGCACCTTCATCAGCCAAACAAAATACATTCAGGACATACTTAAGAAGTTTGGAATGAAGGATGGCAAGCCCATCAAGACACCCATGGGAACTAATGGGCATCTCGACCTCGACACGGGAGGTAAATTCGTAGATCAAAAGGTATACTGGTCGATGATAGAATCTTTACTCTACTTATGTGCATCTCGACTGGATATTATGCTTTCTGTATGCATGTGTGCAAGATTTTAGGCAAATCCTAAGGAAGTTCACCTTAGGGCCGTGAAGAGAATCATGAGATACTTAGTTTACACTCCTAAGTTTGGGCTTTGGTATTCCAGGGGATCCATATTTGATTTAATAGGTTATTCCGATGCCGATTGGGCAGGGTGCAAAATTGATAGGAAGAGCACATTAGGGACTTTTCAGTTTTTGGGGAGATCCCTGGTGTCATGGGCTTCAAAGAAACAAAATTCAGTAGCCTTTCCACCAGCGAAGCTGAGTACATTGCCGCAGGCCATTGTTGTGCGCAATTACTTTGGATGAGGCAAACCCTTAGGGACTATGGCTACAAATTGAGCAAAGTCCCTCTCCTATGTGATAATGAGAGTGCAATCTGCAATGATGGATAATCCCGTTGAACACTGCCGCACTAAACACATAGACATTCGGTATCACTTTCTGAGGGATCACCAACAAAAGGGAGATATCGAAATAGCTTTTGTAAACACCAAAAACCAATTAGCCGATATCTTTACGAAGCCACTAGATGAGAAAACCTTTAGCAAACTTAGAAATGAGCTAAATATACTTGATTCTCAGAATTTTGATTGAAACATTGCACACATAGCTCATTTATATACCTTTGATCATATCTCTTTCATTTGGTACAATTGCATATCTCTTATTCTTCTTGTGCCAAGGCTAAGACTAATATGTTTCCATGAGCATCTCTTGTATTAGTCTTAGATTGAAAGGAAAATGGAGTACTCGGCAAAGACAATGCTTCCACTCAAGTCTAACGATATTATTTGCCCTTTGCCGGTATTCCACAAACTCTCAATGGTATGACCTTTCACTCGTATTTATTTCACCATTTGGGAGGTAATGTTAGGCCCCAAAGGGGGAGAAAATGCTAAAGGGCTCCAACGTTCTCTGTTTTTGGCGATTAATGCCAAAGGGGGAGAAAATATTAAGCCTAAAGCAAAAGGACCGCACCACCATTTGAAATTTCAAAAATTTTCACAAGTGTTTGTTTTTCAATTGGTATCCAAGGAACTTTTGAAGTAGTATGAATTTTCAATTGATTTCTTCAAAAGTAAAATTTCAATTAATGTATTCTCAATTAGTATCAATTGGTATCTATGTCTCGATTGATCCTTCAATTAGTATCATTAGAAGTCAATTTTCAAATTGGTATCTATTTAAAAAAACCCTCTTGAAAGCTAAACAGATAATTCATTCAGGGTGAGTTTTCATTTAGTCAAAGGAAAAGCATTTGAAATAGGGGGAGAAATTTCAAATCCTAAAAATGCTTATTGCAATCCTATTCCTAAACCTTTGATTATTTGCAAAAAGACTTTGAAAAGATTTTCCAAAAGATTTGCAAAAACAAACAAGTGGTGAAAATGAGGTCCAAAATGTTAAATAAAAAAAGCCAATCCATTCACTCTTATTCTTAGCAAGACTTTCAATTGGTTTAACTCCAAGTAACCTATGCACATTCATAAATGCAAACTAGTTACATTTCTACACTTTATATATGCTTTGGTTTGTGTTGGGTTCAATCACCAAAAGGGGGAGATTGAAAGGGAAATTGGGCTATCCATTTCCTATAATTAATTTTGGTGGTTGACGACCAACGCAAACCTATGAACTAACTAGTTTGTCTAGAATTCATGTATTACAGGTGCATAAGGTTCAACAAAAACCAATAAAAGAATCAAGTTAGGGACACAATTTTAAAGGAGCAAAAGGACTCAAGTGTGCTGAAGAATGGCGCATCAGACTGTCCGGTGTGCGACCAGACAGTGTCTAGTGCACCAGGACCGTACAAGATTGAACCAGCCACTCTCGAAAAACGGAGGCGCGCTCCACTATAATTCCCCAGACTGTCCAGTGTGCCACTAGACTGTCCGGTGAGTCAGCGGAACAATGGCTCCCTGCTCCAACAGTCGACTCTGCAAAGTGCTACAGTGAAGAACAGTGTCGCGCAGAAGTCAGAGCAACGAAGTCAGAGGGGCACCGGACTGTTCGGTGTAGCACCAGACTGTCCGGTATAGCACCGGACTGTCCGGTGCCGCAAGAGGACAAAAGCCTCCAACGGTCGACCAGCTCCAGACCCTAACGGTTGGGTGACGTGGCGGCGCACCGGACAAGGAACAGTGCGTGTCTGGTGACGCACCGGACTGTCCGGTGTGCCCATCGCCAGCAGCCTCCCGAATGGCTATGGAAGTGGTTGGGGGCTATAAATACCCCCAACCACCTCATTTATATCAATCCAAGCATTCTGAATATTGCATTCAATACAAGAGCAAAAGACTCCACTCCAAGACACAATCAAAGCGATCGATCCACTCAAAGTCCCTGAATCAACTCTAGTGCTTTAGGACTTATGAGAGGATCTCTTTTGTTCTTTTGTTGCTCTTGTTTCTTGGTTGGCCTTTCTTCTTTTCGATTCTTATTCTCAAGTGCTTTGTAAGCAAGGCAAGAGACACCAAGTGTGTGGTGGTCCTTGCGGGGTCTAAGTGACCCGTGAGATTAAGGAAGAAGGCTCACTCGGTCTAAGTGACCATTTGAGAAAGGGAAAGGGTTGAAATAGACCCAGTCTTTGTGACCTCCTCAATGGGGACTAGGTTCTTTGGAACCGAACCTCGATAAAACATATCACCGTGTTCACTCACCTCAATTCTTGTTGATTTGTTTTCCCCTCTCTTTTGACTTGACATTAATTCTAACGCTAACTCTGACTTGTAGTGTGCGCTTAATTTTATAAATTTCAGATTTCGCCTATTCACCCCCCTCTAGGCCACTTTCACAAACCATGTGGACTAACTAATTTGCCTAGTTGTCACTTATCTCAGGTGCATAAAGTTCAACACAAACCAACAAAGAAAAAGAGTTGGGGACTATACAAAGTTTGGAGCAAAAGACAAGTAGAGGTGCTGCCAGTGGCACATCGGACACTGTCCGGTGTGCACCGGACACTGTTAGTGCCTAGGCCAAGGCACCCATGAACTGGCCGCTCTCATGATTTTCTAGAGTCACTCCGCTATAATTCACCGGACTATCCGGTGTGCACCGGACATGTCCGGTGAGCCAATGGAGCAACGATCAATTGCGCTCAACGGTCGACTACAATATCAGATGAACAGTGAACAGTGAACAGTGAACAGTGCGCAAGTCAGAAGTCAAAGTAGTGAAGTTAGAATGCACCGGACTATCCGGTGTGCCACCGGACTATCCGGTGCCGCAAGAGGACAAAGGACCTCAACGGTCAACCGCTCCAAACCCCAACGGTTTGCTGACATGGTGCGCACCAGAAAATGAACATTGCCATGTCCAGTGCACCACCGGACTATCTGGTAAAGCTTGCAAGAGACACCTCTTTGTGTGGTGATCCTTACGGGGTCTTAGTGACCCAAGTGATTAAGGAGAAGCACTCAACCGACCTGTGTGACCGATTGAGAGAGAGAGAGAGAGGGTTGGAATAGACCTAGCCTTTGTGGCCTCCTCAATGGGGACTAGTTTCTTTGGAACCGAACCTCGATAAACAAATCACCGTGTTCATTTGTGTTGATCTCTACTTGATTGGTTTCCCTCTCTAAAAGTTTCCTTGCTAATATTGATTTGAGTTTGCTCCCAAAGTTATCCTCATCAATTGAGCAACTCACGGCAAGAGAAACATTCTTCTGCACTCCGATTTATTTCTAACCCTAACCCCGATCAAAATGCATGTTCAAAGTTTATAATTTTTAGGTTTCGCCTATTCACCCCCCTTTAGGCGACTTTCAATTGGTATCGAAGCCCGATGCTTCATTAGAGTCTAACAACTTGAAGTGATGTCAGAAGAACACGCCAAGAGGGAGATGGTCACCGGCAACAAGCCCGAAGGATCGGGAAGGAATAATGATGAACGGACTCCATTGAAGGAGGCCAGCAACAAGCTTAAGGAGCACAAGGAAGAATCCGCCGGCTCCATCAAGTCACATAGGAAGGGTGACATGAAGAAAACAAAAATGAAGAAGGTGGTCTACTATGAGACCGACTCTTCATCACCTTCCACATCTGGCTCCGAGTCTACCACTTCTAAACGCCAAGAGCATAAGAAGTATAGTAAGATGCCTCTTCGCTATCCTCACATTCCTAAACATGCTCCTTTACTTTTGGTACCCTTAGGCAAACCACCATATTTTGATGGTGAGGATTATTGTATGTGGAGTGATAAAATGAGGCACCATCTAACCTCACTCCACGAAAGCATATGGGATATTGTTGAGTTTGGAGCACAGGCACCACATGTGGGCAACGAGGATTACGACTCCAATGAGGCCATCCAAATAAGGCACTTCAATTCCCATGCCACCTCTATACTCCTCGCTTCCTTGTGTCGAGAGGAGCATAACAAGGTGCAAGGGTTGAAGAGTGCCAAAAAAATTTGGGATGTCCTCAAGACAGCGCATGAAGGGGATGAGGTGACCAAGATCACCAAGCGTGAAACGATCGAGGGAGAACTCGGTCGATTTGTCCTCAACAAAGGAGAGAAGCCACAAGCAATGTACAACCGACTCAAAACAATGGTCAACCAAGTGCGCAACCTCGGGAGCACCAAATGGGATGGCCATGAAATGGTCAAGGTTATTCTAAGATCTCTTATTTTTTGTTATCCTACTCAAGTTCAATTAATTCATGGAGATCCTAGATACAAACAGATGTCCCCAAGGAAGTTATTGGCAAGTTTGTGAGCTTTGAACTTATGATCAAAGACTCCAAACATATTGTCAACTTGGAGCAAGGCGCCACCTCCACTCCTGAGGTGCAACCCGTTGCATTCAAAGCAACGGAAGAAAAGAAGGAAGAGTCTACACCAACAAGTAGACTCCCAATTGACGCCTCCAAGCTCGACAACGAGGAGATGGCTCTTACCATCAAGAGCTTCTGACAAATCCTCAAGCAAAGGAAGGGAAAGGACTACATACCCCGCTCCAAGAGGGTTTGCTACAAGTGTGGTAAGTCTAGTCACTTTATTACAAAATGTCCATATGCAAGTGACAGAGACAGGGACGAAGACAAGAAAGGGAAGAAGGGTGGCGAGGCGCACATGGGGCGGGAATGGGACTCCGATGAGAGCTCCACCGACTCCTCCTCCAACGAGGACGCTGCCAAAATCGCCATCAACAAAGGCCTTCTCTTCCCCAACATCGGACACAAATGTCCTATGGCTAAGGAGAGCGAAAAGAAGAAGGTACACTCTAGAGATACCCCCAAACACACTACTTCCGATGATGAGGGTAACTCTAGTGATAATGAAGATGATTTGACTTCTCTTTTTGCAAACCTCACCAAGGATCAAAAGAAAAAGATAAATGAATTGATAGAAACCATTAACGAGAAGGATGATCTCTTGGGATGCCAAGAGGACTTGCTTGTTAAGGAAAATAAAAATTTTATTAAGTTGAAAAATGCATATGCTCTTGAAGTAGAAAAATGTGAAAATTTGTCTAAAGAGCTCAATGTTTGCAATGATTCAATTTCTTGTCTTAGATCTAAAAATGCTAGTTTGTTTGCTAAGATTGAAGGATTGAACACTTGTAATGTTCCTACATCTACTGTTGAGCATGTCACTATTTGCACTATTTGTAGAGATGGTAATATTGATGCTATGAATGATCAGCTTGCTATGATTAAAGAACAAATGATCACATAGCTAAATTAAATGCTAAAATTGCCGAGCAAGAGTTAGAGAATGAAAAATTTAAATTTGCTTGTAGTATGCTTTTATAATGGGAGATGCCCTGGCATTAAGGTCGGCATTGGTTTCCAATGGGGGAGCCAAAGCAACATCAAACTTAATGCCCCTAATAACAAGCTTTCTAATTTTGTTAAGGGTAAGGCTCCCATGGTTCAAGATAGAGAGGGTTACATTTTATATCCTGAAAACTATCCGGAGCACAAAATTAGAAGGATTCATGCTAGAAAAACTCATTATATTTCTCATCATGGTTACATGTATAGTAATGAGGCATCTAGCTCTAGGCATTCAACTCATATTAAAATGCCTAAAAAGAAAACTGTCAATGCATCAAATGAGCATAGCATATTATTTAAGACCTTTGATGCATCTTTTGTGCTTACTAACAAATCAGGCAAGGTAGTTGCCAAATATGTTGGGGGCAAACACAAGAGTCCAAAGACTTGTGTTTGGTTACGCAAGGTGCTTGTTTCTAATGTGAAAAGACCCAAGACCGTTTGGGTACCTAAGAACAAGGCCTAAATTTGTTTTGTAGGTTTATGCATTCGGTGAAAAAAGTTTGATAATTGATAGCGGGTGTACAAACCACATGATAGGGGAGAAAAGGATGTTCTCATATGAGAAAAATGAAGATCCCCAAAGAGCGATCACATTCGGGGATAGAAATCAATGTTTGGTCAAAGGTTTGGGTAAAATAGCTATATCTCCTGACCATTCTATTTCCAATGTTTTTCTTGTAGATTCTTTAGACTGCAACTTGCTTTCTATCTCTCAATTATGTAAAATGGGCTACAACTATCTATTTACTGATGTTGGTGTTACTGTCTTTAGAAGAAGTGATGATTCAATAACTTTTAAGGGAGTGTTAGATGGTCAACTATATTTAGTTAATTTTAGTAATAACAATGCTAAACTAGACACTTGCTTAATTACTAAGACTAATATGGGCTGGCTATGGCATCGCCGACTTACTCATGTTGGGATAAAGAATCTTCACAAGCTTCTAAAGGGAGAGCACATTTTAGGACTAACAAATGTTCATTTTGAGAAAGACAGGATTTGTAGCACATGTCAAGCAGAGAAGCAGGTTGGAGTTCATCATCCCCACAAGAACATCATGACGACTGAAAGGCCGCTTAAGCTACTCCACATGGACCTATTCGGCCCGATCGCTTACATCATATGAACTCCTCATCGGTAAAAAGCCCAATGTTTCTTATTATAGAGTTTTTGGGAGCAAATGCTTTATTCCTATTAAAAGAGGTAGAAATTCAAAATTTGCTCCTAAAGCAGTAGAAGGCTCTTTTACTTGGTTATGACTCAAACACAAGGGCATATAGAGTCTTCAACAAGTCCACTAGATTGGTTGAAGTTTCTTATGATATTATGTTTGATGAGACTAATGGCTCCCAAGTGGAGCAATACAGTGTTTGGTTCGGATTCTTACGGCTTCTGGCCACCAGAATCGGTGTAGCCGCCCCAAACTTCCGGCTTCCGCGGCGGATGCGAGCAGAAGCGTGGTGTGCGGCAGCGGCTGGACAACGAGTGGAAAGAAGCGGTTCCAGGCCTGCGTCCACAAGAAGTTGCTCAGCTTATTCGAACCCATGACCTATTTGATCCTGTTCAGCTTATTTTAGTAAAGAACACATCTGCTATTTTCAAATTATGTGTTGATTATTAGTACGACAATTTACTCTACAGCAGTCGAACCAAACACTCAGATTCTTCTCAGCCAACTTCTCCCCACCGTCGGCTTTTTCTCACAGTCAACTTTTCAGAAAAGCTCATAAAAAAAGCCGAACCAAACAGGCCCCAAGTTGAACTTGATGAATTAGATGATGAAGAGGCTTTGTGTGTCGCGCTAAGGAACATGACCATTGGGGATGTGTGTCCAAAAGAATCCGAAGAGGCTCCACAAGCACAAGGTCAACCATCGTCTTCCATACAAGCATCTCCACCAACACAAAATGAGGAAATGGCTCAAGAAGAAGAGGATGAAGATCAAGATGAAGAGCCAACTCAAGAGGACATTAATCAAGGGGAGATGAAAATGATCAAGACAAGGAAGATGATCAAGAGATTCAATACCAAAGACCACCACACCCAAGAGTCCACTAAGCAATTCAAAGAGATCACCCCGTCAATTCCATACTTGGTGACATCCATAAAGGGGTAACCACTCGATCTCGAGTTGCTCACTTTTGTGAACATTATTCTTTTATGTCTTCTATTGAGCCATACAGGGTAGAAGATGCACTTAGAGATCCAGACTGGGTGGTGGCAATGCAAGAGGAGCTCAACAACATCACGAGGAACGAGGTATGGCATTTAGTTCCACGACCTAACCAAAATGTTATAGGTACCAAGTGGGTATTCCGCAACAAACAGGATGAACATGGTGTGGTGACTATGAAGAAAGCCCGACTTGTTGCCAAAGGTTATTCACAGGTCGAAGGTTTGGATTACGATCAAACCTATGCACTCGTAGCTAGGCTTGAGTCAATTCATATATTACTTGCTTATGTTACTTACCATGGCTTTAAGTTATATCAAATGGACATGAAGAGTGCTTTCCTTAATGCCCTATCAAGGAAGAGGTATATGTTGAGCAACCTCTCGGCTTTGAAGATAGTGAGTATCCTACATATGTTTATAAGCTCTCAAAGGCGCTTTATGGGCTCACGCAAGCCCCAAGAGCATGATATGAATGCCTAGGAGACTTTCTTCTCACTAATGGATTTAAAGTCAGAAAAGCTGACCCTACTCTCTTCACTAAAACAATTGCTAAAGACTTGTTTATATGCCAAATTTATGTTGATGATATTATATTTGGGTCTACTAACATGTCATCTTGTGAAGAGTTTAGTAGGATTATGATACAGAAATTCGAGATGTCAATGATGAGGGAGTTGAAGTATTTCCTTGGATTTCAAATCAAGCAACTCCAAGAGGGCACCTTCATTTGCCAAACTAAGTACATTCAAGACATCCTTAAGAAATTTGGAATGAAGGATGCCAAACCCATCAAGACATCCATGGGAACAAATGGGCATCTTGACCTCGACACGGGAAGTAAATCCATAGATCAAAAGGTAAACCGGATGATGATAGGTTCTTTACTCTATTTTTGTGCTTCACGACCAGATATTATATTTTTCGTATGCATGTGTGCAAGGTTTTAGGCAAATCCTAAGGAAGTTCACCTTAGATCCATGAAAAGAATCATGAGATCTTTAATTTACACTCCTAAGTTAGGGCTATGGTACCTTTGATCTAATTGGGTATTCCGATGCTGATTATGCCGGATGTAAAATTGATAGGAAGAGCACATTAGGGACTTGTCAGTTTTTGGGAAGATCCATGGTGTCTTGGGCTTCAAAGAAACAAAACTCAGTAGCTCTATCCACCGTCGAAGCCGAGTATATTGCTACAGGATATTGTTGTGCACAATTACTCTAGATGAGGCAAACTCTTAGGGACTATGGCTAGAAGTTGAGCAAAGTCTCTCTCCTATGTGACAATGAGAGTGCAATCTGTATGGCAGACAATCCCGTTGAACACAGCCGCACTAAGCACAAACACATCCGGTATCACTTTCTGGGAGATCGCCAACAAAAGGGGATATCGAAATTGCTTATGTTAGCACCCACAACCAATTAGCCGATATCTTCACCAAGCCCATGGATGAAAAGATCTTTAGCAAGCTTAGGAATGAACTAAACATCTTAGATTCTTGGAACTTTGATTGAAATATTGCACATTTTTATACCTTTGATCTTGTCTCTTTCATTTGGTACAAATGCATATTTCTTATTCTTCTTGTGCCAAGGCTAAGACTAATGTGCTACCATGAGTATCTTTATGGTCAATCTTAGAATGAAAGGGAAATGGAGTATTCGACAAAGGCAGGGCTTCCACTCAACTCTATCGGTATCATTTGTCCTTTGCCCTCCTCATAAACTTTCACTCATATCTCTTTTTCCAAAGGGGAGAAAATAGGTCGAAAGGGGGAGAAGTACGATGGCCTCGAATTCTTCATTTTTGGTGATTAATGCCAAAGGAGGAGAAATTCATATTGGCCCAAAGCAAAAGGACCACACCACCACTATTTTCAAAATTTTCAAAATTGGTATGTTTTCAAATTGGTACTATTTCCTAAAACTCCTTCACAAATGGGAAGAAATTATTTCAATTGCAAAAACCCTCTTGACAGCTAAGGAGAGGACTTCTTCAAGGGGAGCTTTTATTTAGCCAAAGGAAAAGCATTTGAAACAGGGGGAGAATTTTCAAAATCAAGAAAATGCTATTTAAAATCATAATCATATACCATTGGCAATTTGCAAAAGAATTTGAAATGATTTGCAAAAACAAGCAAAGTGTTGTAAATGTGGTCCAAAATGTTAAAATAGAAGAAAGCAATCTTATATACTTAGAAACACTATCAGTTGGTTTAAATTCAAAATAACTTATGCACATCTGTCAAAATTGCAAACTAGTTACATTTATACACTTTATATTTACTTTGGTTTATATTGGCATCAATCACCAAAAAGGGGAAATTGAAAGGGAAATGGACTTGTACATTTCCTATAATCAATTTTGGAGGTTGATGTCCATCACAAACCACGTGGACTAACTAGTTTGTCAAGTTGTCACTTATCTCAGGTGCATAAAGTTCAACACAAACCAACAAAGAAAAAGAGTTGGGGACTATACAAAGTTTGGAGCAAAAGACAAGTAGAGGTGCTGCCAGTGGCGCACCAAACACTGTCTGGTGCTCAGGCCAAGGCACCCATGAACTAGCCGCTCTCAAGATTTTCCAGAGTCACTCTGCTATAATTCACCGGACTGTCCTATGTGCACAGGACATGTTTGGTGAGCCAAAGGAGCAACGGTCAACTGCGCTCAACAGTCGACTGCGATATCAGATGAACAGTGAATAGTGCGCAAGTCAGAAGTCAGAGCAGTGAAGTCAGAACACACCGGACTATCCGGTGTGCCACCGGCCTGTCCGGTGCCGCAAGAGGACAAAGGACTTCAGCGGTCAACCGCTCTAAACCCCAATGGTCTGCTGACTTGGCGCGCATCGGACAATGAACAGTGCCATGTCCGGTGCACCACCGAACTGTCCGATGTGCCCGTCGACAGCAGAGTCAGCCAACAGCTGAATTGGTGGATGGGGGCTATAAATACCCCCCAACCACCCCCATTCAAGCCATCCAAGTTTTATGAACTCCACATTCAATACAATAGCAAAAGCATTCACTACAAGACACATTCGAAAGATCAAATCCTCTCCAAGCCTCAAAATCAACTCAATTGCTTAGTGATTTGAGAGAGAGTGTTTTGTGTTCTTTTGTTGCTCTTGTTGCTTGGATTGCTTCCTTATTCTCACTCTAATTCCTTCTCAAATGCCTTATAAAGCTTGCAAGAGACACCTCTTTGTGTCGTGATCCTTGCAGGGTCTTAGTGACCCAAGTGATTAAGGAGAAGCACTCAACCGGTCTATATGACCGATTGAGAGAGGGAAAGGGTTGGAATAGACCCGGCCTTTGTGGCCTCCTCAACAGGGACTAGGTTCTTTGGAACCAAACCTTGGTAAACAAATCACCGTGTTCATTTGTATTAATATCTATTTGATTTGTTTCCCTCTCTAAAGTTTCCTTGCTAATATTGATTTGAGTTTGCTCCCAAAGTTATCCGCATCAGTTGAGCAACTCACGACAAGAGAAACATTCTTCCGCACTCTGATTTATTTCTAACCCTAACCTCGATCAAAGTGCGTGTTCAATGTTTATAATTTTCAGGTTTTACCTATTCACCCCCTCTAGGCGACTTTCAAGGACAACCTTTATTAAAGGTATTATGCCTTTGAACCACCAAAAACAAGGTAAAAAAATGAAAGCCCCATGCATAAAGATAAGGATTACATTGGTGTAAAGATAAATATATTTTTTGTTACATGAGCCCCTATACTCGGTCGAGGATGGAAAGGCTGCTCTCTCGGTATTTGTCACGCCCGGATTTAAGGGACAAGACCAGGTGCATCTCATATATGCGCCAAAGAAGACAACACATATGATAACAGAGTTTATAGAGATAAATGTCACAATAACTTCAGAGTACTTATTACATCGCGAAGTCTTACAAAATAAAATATAAATCGAACTAAAATCCATCCTTGGCGCTAATAAGTCAACTGGGGGACACCACCTAGATAAAGTTGAACTCCTCGCTGTGAGGCTCCTCTTGTACCACTTGTTCTTCTCCTATGGGGGGGTGTGAGACAGCAAGGGTGAGCTCATAGATGTTCATCGCTCAACAAGTTGTGGGGAACAATGTGCATGAACTCACCAAAGGTGGGAGTTCATGTGATGTGTAAGGCTGATCAATAATAGGGGTTAAAGCTGAGCATTGCTTTTAATAAGTTGGTCAAATTTTATTAGCAGTTACTAAATGTAAGTAAATAACAAACCATAATAAGAAATAATAGAACAAAATTAAAAATAAATCCCATGCAATGCAAATGACAAATTGAATTTAGTTCCATAGTTTAATCATGCGAGAGCCCTGAGATGCTTATGACCATGAGCTCGGCTAGTATACTAGTTTTACACTCTGCAGAGGTTGTACCCTTTATCCACAAGTTATGTCACCTGGTTGCCAAGGGGTCTAGAAGTCCCATTCATCTCTACCAAGGAGACGAGGCAGGGTAACACTACGAGGCCTTTACAAAGTTCCACTAGCTTCCGAAAACCTGCTACAATTTATGGGAAGAGCAATTGGTAGGAATCCCCCGTCTGACCGTCATCATAGCAAAATCAACCAGAGAACCTCCCTACATGCCTACTCCCCTATTGCCCTTGCCGCTTTCGGGTAAGGTAGTCTTCCACTAGCTTTCCTAATTAGTCAGCCAAGGGGTCACATTCCTCCCTTGTGGTGGCACGTGTTTCTCAAGTTAAGCTCCATGTTCCAATTAAAATTAATGATCTTGACATGAACATAAATAAAATAACATAATAATTGGAACATGGATATAATGAAATATTAACCCAAAACCATGTAAAGCAATAACATGACTACCCAAATGTTTCAGGGATAAACAAGGTAAAAAGATAAACAGCCTAGGGTGACCTATTGGGTCCCATCAAAATTAAACCTATGCATTAATGAGTGATATAAAAGAACATTATTGGGTAAAAAGTGGTCAAGGGCATAACTTGCCTTCAATGAGCTCCTGCTCAGCAACTTCTATCTGATGAACATCGGGATCCTCAGCCACTGGCTCTTCTACTCGCCACAATACAAACAAGCATAGTATAAAGGAGAAAATTAACATCACATCAAACATGTAAACAAAATACATAATAATAATCTACACATTAAAATAAGATCATAGGAACATGAATCATTAATTTGGAATTATAGATTTTAAGTTATGAATTTCCAAAGGTTTTATGTGTTTGGTACAAGATTAAATAGGATATTAATTTTAATGTGGCTTTCATGCAAAACAGTGGCACTAATTGATAAACAATAATATTACGAAAATATAGAAACTGTAATGGATTAGTTTAGACTTCATATGAATTTTATGTGACTTGAACAAGTTCTAGCATTTATTTATACATTAAAAATCAATTTCTGTTATTAATTATCAATTTCCTCTAATCTCTGGACCGGGCGCATAATTACAGAAATCAGCAGGGGCCTCTACGCATTATTTCCTAGACTCAGTACACAGTGAATATGGATGGTGGGTTGATACTAAAATAATAGAGGGTCTCTTTTGCAGTTTTATAGAGCCGAAGGGGTATCACAGTATTTTGGCCGCCAGATCTAACTTCAACGTATCCGATTAGATTGAAGGCCACCCTACTCCCATGCCGCCAGATCGAAATCCAAGGACCCATGTCAACCTGGCGATACCGCTGTCCTACACATGATCCCGACGGTCCCCTTACATTCGAACGATTCAGATTCAAAACAACCCTGATTGTATCTGAACCCATCACGGTCAATCTAGTGGCCTAGGTTTCACCTACGCAGTGGCACGCTTAGGACCGTTGATCTACCCATCAATCGTCCAAAACCCGTCTTCCCCCTTCGCTTATCTTCCCCCCAAAACTGAGAACGGCGCCCGCATTATAGTTACGGTGAGCGCCAATGTCGGTGAGGTGAATCCTCGACAAAGGCGCACCAACTTCGAATCAAACGGTTCTACACGTTGCAGAAATGAATGCGAATACGGGCAAGGGATCCATACCAATAATCGTGCGCATAGGCGTGCAGTCCACGATCACCCACGGTTCCCTAGCGATTCGTGATTGACAGCGAGGAATTGCCACGGTTCCGCGAGCTTCGCCTTCTAGTCGTGGACACGGACGACAACCTCGGATGCAGACGATCCACCTCAACCCTACACCAAGGGCGGACACTCCACGATGACGAGCTTCACCGGTGGTGGAACAACCACGTTGCTCCCTCCGACTTCTCTTCTCACAGCGGTGGCGAGCACGGCGGTGTGGCTACTGGTGTGCGCAAGGCAAAAAGAGAGGAGAGGACCGTGACAGGGCCTCCCTATAATGACCGGGGAAAAAAGGGTCCACGCTAATCGCGAGGATCACGGCAGCAGCTGCGTCAACCGTGCGCGAGTGGAGGTCGAGGAAATAGCCAACAGAAGGGCCCCACCCATAAGTGAGAATGAGAGGCAGGCGTGATACCGGCTGACAGGTCAGTCCCGCGTGATAGCGACTGTACGCGCACAGAATGGTGGAATCCGCTAGTCAGTGAAAGGGGCAAGACGCGTGACGTGGTAGTGTGGCTGACCAGTGGGTCCCCATTGTCGGCTCCGATCCTCAGGCTTGGCTACGCGGCCGCGAACCCTAATGGGCCGAAATGAGTAGAGGTGGCCCAGTGCAGGGTTTTTCTTTCTCTTTTATGTTTTTTCTTTTTCCTTTTCATTTGAATCTCAAATTTGAATTTGAATCTTGTTATGAGTTTCACCTTTGAGTCAAATATACAAATTCAAATCCTAGTGTAGAAATAATATATTTTATTATATATATTTTTATACTTATTTTTACTCAAATAATATTTTCTTTCTCCTCTTTTCTAAATTCTAGAATTTCTTTTAGATCTTAAATTCCACTATGGACTTTAGTATATTTAATTTTAGATTATTTTTAAATTGTCACAAAATGCACACAAAATGAAATCTCAGAATGATGCATTTTCCATTTTAGTATCATCTATTTTAATTAATCATTTTTATTATAGGTATGCTCTTGTTATGATGAATATATGACACACAAAATACGGAGGTCAACTACATTCTCATTGTATGCATTTTTGGGTATTACAAATCCTGCCCCCTTAACAAGAATCTCGTCCTCAAGATTTAGGAAGGACTAGGGAAAAGATGAGGAAATTCTATCCGAAGCTCTTCTTCTCTCTCCCAAGTAGCTTCATCTTCACCATGGTGACTCCATTGCACCTTGCACATCTTTATCACCTTATTTCTTGTAACTCGAGTCAAACTATCAAGAATCTTGATAGGATATTCTGTATAAGTCAAATCACCCTAAACACTAAGCTCTTCCATTGGTAATTGTTCTTCAGGGGCATGAAGACACTTCTTAAGTTGAGACACATGGAATACATTATGCACATCAGATAGATTATCAAGTAGCTCGAGTTGATATGCCATCTCCACAACTCGCCTAAAAACTCTGAAGGATCCAATGAAGCGAGGGGTCAATTTGCCTTTAACTTTGAATCTCCTTATTCCACGAAGTGGTGACACCTTGAGGTACACATAATCACCTTCCTCAAACTCTAGTGGTCTTCTTCTATTATCTACATAGCTCTTTTGCCTGGTCTGAGCTACTCTCAAGTTCTCCCTGATTATACAGACTTGTTCTTCTGCCTCTTGAATAAGTTCAGGCCCAAAGAATTGTCTTACTCTAGTTTGATCCCAATATAGAGGAGTCCTGCACTTCCTGCCATATAAAGCTTCGAATGGTGACATCTTCAGACTGGCCTAGTAACTATTATTATATGAGAATTCAACATATGGTAGACTTTTATCCCAACTTCTTTCATGCTGAAGGGTACAAGCTCTCAACATATCTTCCAATACTTGATTAGTCCTTTCAGTCTATCCATCAGTCTGAGGGTGATAAGCCGTACTAAAGTTCAACTTTGTATTCATATTCTCAAGAAAGCTTCTCCAGAATCTTGAGGTAAACTGTGAACCTCAATCAGACACAATCTTCTTTGGTACTCCGTGTAGACACAAAATCCGAGCCATGTATAACTCTGCCAGCTAAGAGCCTTTATAAGTAGTCTTGACCGAAATGAAATGAGCTACTTTGGTCAGTCTATCCACAATCACCCATTTGGAATCATATCCCTTTGAGGTGTGAGGCAATCCAGTAATGAAATCCATACAAATCTCTTCCCACTTCCATTCGGGTATCCTTAATGGGTGCAATAGTCCAGCTGGTCTTTGGTGTTCGGCCTTGACTCTTTGACATACATCACACATAGCCACATGCACAGCCACATCACTTTTCAGCCCATTCCACCAATACTTTTGCTTCAAATCCTGATACATCTTGGTTCTACAGGGTGAATAGAATAATCAAAATCATGGGCTTCCTTCAATATAGTCTCCCGAAGGCAATCAATCTCAGGAACACATATCCGGTTCTTAAACCATACTGTGCCTTGCTTATCCTTCGTGAATTCTAGACCTCTACCTTCGGTAATAAGATCCTTGATCTCTTGAATTTTAGCATCACCAATCTGACCTTTGAGAATTTCTTGTTTTAGGGTAGGTTCCACATCAATAATGACTCCTTTAGTATGTGCAACTATTCCCAGGTTGAGTCTTCTGAAATCCTCAACAATCTCGTTGGGTAGATGGGCAACAATAGCTGAATGAACATGTCCCTTTCAACTCAAGGCATCGACAACCAGATTCGCCTTGCCCGGATGATAGTGAATCTCCAGGTCATAGTCCTTAATGAGCTCCAACCATCGGCGTTGCCTAAGGTTGAGATCCTTTTGTGTGAATATGTATTTCAAACTCTTGTGATCAGTGTATATTTGGCACTTGGTTCCCATAATATAATGTCTCCATATTTTAAGTGCATGCACTATGACTGCCAGTTCTAAGTCATGAGTGGGATAGTTCAACTCATGTTTTCAGAACTACGAGATGCATAGGAAATCACATGTCCTTCTTGCATAAGCACACACCCCAAGCCTTGGCCGCATGCATCACAATATATGTCAAATCCCTTCTGTAGATCTGGCATAACCAACACTGGGGGTGACATCAATCTCATCTTCAGTTGACCAAAGCTATCTTGGCACTTCTCGTCCCACTTAAACTCTCTTCCCTTCTCCAGAAGTGAGGTCATAGGCTTAGCAATATTAGAAAACCCTTCAATAAATCATCGATAATAGCCTGCAAGTCCCAAGAAACTCCAGACTTCAGTAACTGTACTGGGTATGCTCCACGCCATTATCTCTTTGACTTTACCAGGATCCACTGATATCCCACCATTAGAAATGATATGTCCAAGGAATGGCACTTCATCAATCCAGAACTCGCATTTGCTGTACTTGGCGTAGAGTTGATTATCTCGTAGCTTCTGTAGCACCAATCTCAAATGTTCCTCATGATCACTATCACTCTTGGAATAAATAAGAATATCATCGATGAATACCACGATGAATCTGTCAAGATACTCCATGAACACCTTATTCATCAGATTCATAAAATAAGCTGGTGCATTAGTTAGTCCAAATGACATAACTGTGAACTCATATAAACCATATCGGGTTGAGAAAGCCGTCTTCGGAATATCAGATGACCTAATCTTCATTTGGTGATAACCCAATCGGAGATCAATCTTTGAGAATACCCTTGCACCTCTCATCTGATCAAATAAATCCTCAATTGGGGGTAACAGATACTTGTTCTTCATAGTGACATCATTAAGGGATCTATAATCCACACACATTCTTTGTGATCCATCTTTCTTCTGTATAAACAGAACCAGTGCTCCCCAAGGTGAGGAACTCAGACGAATGTACCTAGCCTCCTGTAATTCCATTAACTGTTTCTTAAGTTCTTTTAGTTCTTCTACAGACATCCTATATGGCTGTTTAGAAATAGGAGCAGTCCCAGGTAAGAGATCAATGACAAACTCAACTTCCCTATCTGTTGGCATCCCTGGTAACTCCTCTGGAAAGACATCTAGAAAATCCCTAACCACATGGATGTTGTCACCAATAAACACCCCATCTATTAAGAATGACGCACGTCTAGTAGAGATGGTTACTGTAATTTCAACTTGAAATCTTTCTCCTTTAGGGCTGGTGAGTTCTACAGTACCCCTACCACATTGTATAATGGCCTTCACCTTTCTTAACCATGACATACCAAGGATCAGATTTGTACTGCTTTCCTCTAATATTATAGTGGTAGCCCAGAATTCTCTTCCCATAATTGTCGATGCCAATCTATGTGTTGGGGACTTGTTCTCAAATGCTTCGGATTAAGAACAAGGCAACATAAAAAGTGTTAAATGATAAAGCCCTTCGTCCTTTGAAACATTATTTCCCTTCGGGATATAATGTGTTCCGGACGAAGGTCACAAACAACATATCTTCGTAAGCACAATAAACTATGACGAAGAAATTACATGCAACATAAAAAGTAATATAAACATTTAAATATTATCACAACGTCATTTCTATTTTATTATCATATAAAAATAGAAATGACTTCAGATTACAAGTGTACCTTCGGATTGCAGGAAGGCAAAAGTACAAGGATGACGGAAAGCAAATGTCAAGTCAGCGTGTCCAGTACGGGAGTACTGTTCATCTATTTATAGGCGTGGGACGTAGCCCATGCAAAATTACATTCATGTCCATTACATTTGCTAATGACTTATGGGAATCTATTAAGGCCTAAGTAGTCTTTTCATCTTTAAGTCGGTTCCCCTTTCTGCTACCGCGACGAAGCTTTCTGCGCATAGCTTCGGTTGTGCACCATCCTTCGTACAGCTTGGTAACCAGCTTCGTACAACTTGGGCTTCATTCTGACCGTACTCCATGTTCATGATCTGAGTCCGAAGATACCTGTTCATATAATTCACTTGGAAAATATTGTCAAATCATGTTTTTGAGGACCTTCGGAGGACGAAGGCCCCCAACAGTAGCCCCTCGCAATATTAATTTGTTAGTGATAAATTCAGATTGCGATATGGACGAAGGCCTTAAGCCGAAGGTCCGAAAAAACACCTTCCCTTTGCTAGAATAGCAAAAGTTACTGACACCTGGGACCACACAGTTTCTGTCATACCGAGTGTATAAATAGGAGCCCGCCACATTTGATTTGGCACGCTCTCTTTGCCATCTGTTTTTCCTGCTTATAAAACTTTCTGCCCACAAATATTTGTTTTCTTTCCTAGTTTTAAGCTTCGGAAGCGAGAAGTAGGATCTCCGAAGAGATGTCTGAGGAGAAGAAGGCTGTTGTCGAGATGAAGCTAAGTCTCTCTGAAGAGAAGAACCTGGGCTTTCTTGAGGCAATGTCGAAGACCAATACAGAAAAGATCACCAAAGAGATTTTAGAAGGTTTATCTGAAGATACTGGTGACAGCGACAGTTATGATGTAGAAAGCGGCGGGGGAGAGTCTGAAGATCGACCATGGCGGCCAAGTCACTCGGTTTTCGGGAAAACCACTATTAAGCAGAGTCATATTGACAATATGAGGGGGAGATATTTTCGAGATATATCTATCGTGAGGGCTGATGCTGGAGAAAAGACTTCTCCTACCCCCGAAGAAGATGAGGTCGTGATCTTCCGAAGCTTTCTTAAGGCTGGGCTTCGGTTCCCCCTAAGCAGCTTTGTTGTCGAAGTCCTGAAGACATTTCAAATCTACCTTCATCAAATTACTCCCGAAGCTATCATAAGAATGGGAATCTTTGTCTGGGCTGTGAAAAGCCAAGGTTTAGAACCAAATGCTAAAAGCTTTTGCAAAATTCATGAGTTGGTATATGAGACGAAACCCTGGGGGAAAGAACAATATCACAACAACTTTGGTTGTTACAGCTTCGGTGCCCGCTCCGGGTCAAGCTGCCCTGTGCCAACCTTTCGGAAGAGGTGGCCCGGAGCCTGGATGACAGAATGGTTCTATGTAAAGAATGACTTGACAGCGCAGGAAGATGTTAAGAGTATCATTATGCGCCCCATCTGGCAACGCTTCGGACTCCGAAAGCCGAAGGTTGAAATGGATGAAGCGGCCGAAGAATGCCAAAGAGCCTTCGGCGTAATCTGCTCTTTTATTGGGACAAGGGATCTGGTCCAAGAGCATATTGCCTTCAGGGTGTGGCCACTTGCAGGAAAGTGGGAAATGCCGAAGGAGACCATCAAAGAGTCTGACGAAGGTGGACTAGTCAGACTAAAATACACATTCAAATACGGGGATAAGTTTGTTGAACCTAATGACGACTGGTTAAAAAGCATTGAAACATTAAGTGACGAACTGCTTGGGGTATATTCGAAGGCCGAGAACACTGCATTATCGGCAGCCTTCGGAGGCCGAAAGAAGAAGAGGCTCAACCGGGTATTTGATGCAATCGGGTTTGTCTACCCTGACTATCATTATCCGGTGCCAGGCCGCAAAAGAAAAAATACTTCTCCTGCAACAGAAGTTGCCACAAGTGCTTCTAGTGAGCCAGCGCCGCAAAGAAAAAAGATGAAGGTGCTCACCCACCGGGCACGTTTTATTGAGCCGGCCACAGTGCCTGAATTTATCGGTAAAGTCTCCTTGGCCACTGAAAGTACAGAGCCAGCTCCAGTGCCGAAGATCGAAGAAAAAACTGAAGTACCTTCAGCAGAGAAAGCAGAAAAACCGAAAATTGAAGGACCAAAAATATTAGAAATCTTAAGTCCTTCAGCAAGTGTTGAAACAATAAAAAATCAAAAGGGTCCATCGGTAACCCCGAAAAGAAAAAGAATGGTGAACGTGCTAGATGTTTTGGAGACAATTAAGTCTTCAAGCATAACTCCAAAGAAGACCGTTGAACTTTCTGAAGTGTCTACTGAAGCTTTAGTTGCTGAAGCTTCGAAGCAACAACCTGAAGTTGAAGCTGGGACTTCAGAGCCCACCAAGGAACAACCTTTGGAAACCGAAGAAAAAAATAAAAATGTCAGAGCCAATTTTAGTTGAAGAAATTGACACTGCTGCCCTCGAAGCTCCTTCCACCATATGCGATTACATTGTGCGACATGCTTCGGGGAAGAAATTATCTGAAGAAGAGATTTATGAAGCCAACCACTATGCCAAAGAATTAAAATATCCGAAGGGGGCATTAGTGTTCAATGGGACAAACGAAGATGACTTCCTATACTGTCTCCCTGACAACAAAGAATTATCTGTCTGCCGGGAGATGGCTAGAAGTATGGGGTTTCCGAAGCTTGAAGCTGGACTATGCGCTATGACGAAGGAGGATCTTGCGGATAGCCTTGCATATAATAGTCTGAAGGTGCGAGAATTGCGCATTTTGGAAACTTTATGATTCGAAATCTATTGTTTTATTCTTATACTAACTTTTGACATATAGGGATTAATACTAAGCAACGCGCTGAGAGCGCAAAAGAGTGACGAAGACGAAAGCTATGAAATTGCCTTCAACAACCTTCGAACAGAGGTTATCAAGCTAAGGAACGAAGCCCTGGAAAAGGACAAGATTCTAGTTACATTAGTGGATAAAGTAAAGGAGAACGAAGCTGCGTCCAAAGCCCAAATTGCAGCTCAAAAGCACGAGATTGACGATCTTCGGAAGCAATTGGCCCAGGCGAAAGAAGAACGCATACTTGAAGAAACGAGACGGGAATGTAGCGACCAATGGGCTAATCATTTGGAAGGAACCGTTGAAGAGCTTCGGTCTTCTAAGAAAAGGTGCTACGAAAAATCCATGGATTGTGTAAAGAAAATAAAAACCAGCTTCGCCAGTGTTGGCGCATTTTCGAGTGAAGAAGATTTTGTGAGAGGTAACCCAGAAGGACCGATAGAATGGATCTGCCACGAAGCTGAAGCCTTCGAAGAAATTCTAAACAGTCGAGGAGATATTTGCGCCTTCTCGGGTGCCAGGGGGATTGCTTCTATACTGGAGAAAAAAGGCTGCGATCATGTTAAGGTTCTTGCACAATCCGAAGCCAGCTTATCCCCTGAAGATATTAAAGACCCCTCGGCCGAAGCTAGCCAGGCTGGTGGAAAATTTTTCACCGACGTCTGGGACAATGGTGGTCGAGAAATGGCCCGAGAAATCATTCAGAAAAGTGAGAAAGGCATTCACGACGCTAGAGAAGTAGCTAAGGCCGATGACAAAAGCTCAGAGCCCGAAGGGCAATTAGGTATTAGCTAATGGTTTTTATTGCGTTGTAATTTTTGATTTTAAACTTCGTTCACAATTTGTAATAGCAATGTGGCCGTATCATGTTTTCCTTCAGATCCTACTAAAGCGTCTCCGGGCCCTCACCCGAAAGGAGACGAAGAAATTAAAAAGATGGCTGAAGCTATAATGGATGAAGTTGTTAACCGACTCCTGACCGAAGCTGCCGAAGTTGTTTTGAGAGAAGATTAAGCACTTTTGTAAAGACTTCTTGAAATGAAACATGTGTGACATTTTGTAACCCTGTGATATATTTGCTTTTAATGACTCGATTCTTTACGATGCATGAAACTTTACATACGTACCGTTTTTGAGACTTCGGCGAAAAAACACCTTCCCTTCTTTTCATGCTTCGTGAAGATAGAAAAACTTTTATGCATCACGACAATGTCCATAGTGCTCTGATGAAGGATATCCAAGCTTCATGAAAATATTCTCCGAAGCTATATTCCAAAGATCAATATTGTGTCCCCTTGTGACTTAGCACGATTTTTACTTTCTCAAAGTATCCTTCCGAAGGTTGATACCGTGTCCCCTTCTTTTGCCATATGCAACATGATGTATGATGCTTATGCTATGCAAAATGATGTGATGATGTTATGTTATGTAGATGACATTTGTTCCGAAGATACACACATATCCCCATAAAACACAAAATACTTTTGTACCAGCGCTGACTTTTCGCTGTAAGCTCTGCATTCCCTTAGGAACGACTTTGGAGCTTCTTCGCCTTTTACTTAGGCGGTATCAGCGTTGACTTTTCGCTGTAAGCTCTGCATTCCCTTAGGAACGACTTTGGAGCTTCTTCGCCCTTTACTTAGGCGGTATCAGCGTTGACTTTTCGCTGTATGCTCTGCATTCCCTTTGGAACAACTTTGGAGCAGAAAACTTACACTGTGTTCCCTTTGGAACGACTTTTTGTGATTTCAGCAAACTTACTCTGCGTTCCTTAGAACGACTTTTTGTTGCTCCGAAGGATTTTCGATAATTCGAAGGTCCTCCTTGTTATCGTAAATTTTTAAGCTTCAGCAACTTAAGCCTGAGAAAATACATTTTCCTTGGAGCAAGCAAAGAAACTTTTACATGAAAACTAAAAAATGTCCTTTATTACACAAGGAATAGAACTGAATGGAAAAAACTGGTAGGATATTTGTCAATAGATGTGCTTCGACTCTGGCACAGTGCTATTGACTGTGCGAGCTTCGGATTGTTCTCTGAGATCCCTTTGGTGTGGAGCATATTGGCTCCCTTCTGGCTGTTGGCCTTGTTGCAACGGTGGTGGAGGCGGAGGCTGTTGCCAGGAAGCTTGAGGTTGACTCGCCGAAGCAACAGAAACTGCAGGGTGGTTGCCTATGTATTCTGGGATGTAAGGCGGATGATACGAAGCAGTATGCATGACCTGCTTTGGCTGAGCTTGTTGCGCTGCAGCTTCGGCTATCTTCTTTTGCTTCTGGATGGTAACATGGCACATCCTGGTGGTATGGCCCTTGTTTTCACCACAGAATAAGCAAAATACTCTCCTTGGTTGATCTCCAAATCTTCCGCCGAAGCCCCTGGCGCCTCTGCCTCTTGGAGCTGGTGGCCGGAAGAAACTTTGCTGTTGCCCCGAAGCCTGTGAGGAGCACTGCGGCCTGTTCTGCTGACTCCCCTTATCATCATTTTGAGTAGAGTTGTGGATGGACCTGACATGCCTCGGATAGAATCTTCCTCCGAAGCCCCTGGTCATTTCAGAAAACCTGAAAGCCTCCTCCCTTCTTTGGCGAAAATCATTGTCGGCACGAATATACTCGTCCATCTTCTGGAGCAATTTTTCCAAAGTTTGTGGAGGCTTCCTAGCAAAGTATTGAGCTGAAGGTCCAGGCCGAAGTCCCTTGATCATGGCCTCAATGACAATTTCGTTGGGTACCGTTGGTGCCTGCGCCCTCAAACGCAAGAACCTTCTGACATACGCCTGAAGGTATTCTTCATGATCCTGAGTGCATTGGAACAGGGCCTGAGCAGTGACCGGCTTCGTCTGAAACCCTTGGAAGCTGGTTAACAACATGTCCTTTAGTTTTTGCCATGAAGTGATCGTTCCTGGTCGAAGGGAGGAATACCAGGTTTGAGCAACACTCCTGACAGCCATAACAAAAGACTTTGCCATGACTGCAGCATTGCCACCATACGAAGATACTGTTGCTTCGTAGCTCATCAAAAACTGCTTCGGGTCTGAATGGCCATCGAATATGGGAAGCTGGGGCGGCTTATAGGACGGAGGCCAAGGTGTAGCCTGCAACTCAGCGGACAAGGGAGAAGCATCATCGAAAACAAAATTTCCATGATGGAAATTGTCATACCAGTCATCTTCGTTGAAGAAACCCTCCTGATGAAGGTCTTTTTGTTGAGGCCTTTGGTTCTGCTCGTCGTGAGTAAGATGGCAAACTTCTTCAGAAGCTTCGTCTATCTGCCTTTGCAGTTCAGCTAGCCTGGCCATCTTTTCCTTCTTCCTCTGCACCTGCTGATGAAGCATCTCCATATCTCTGATCTCTTGGTCTAGCTCATCCTCTTGAGGCGTCGGGCTGACAGCCTTCCTCTTCTGGCTTCGGGCCTCCCGAAGAGAGACAGTCTCCTGATTGTGGTCCAGCGGTTGGAGAGCTGCAGTGCCAGCTGCTGAAGCTTTCTTCGGCGCCATAGCGAAGGTTGATGATCGCCGAGGGCGCTCAAAGACTCAAAGAGTGGAAGTGAGTTCACCGGAGGTGGGCGCCAATGTTGGGGACTTGTTCTCAAATGCTTCGAATTAAGAACAAGGCAACATAAAAAGTGTTAAATGATAAAGCCTTTCGTCCTTTGAAACATTATTTCCCTTCGGGATATAATGTGTTCCGGACGAAGGTCACAAACAACATATCTTCATAAGCACAATAAACTATGACGAAGAAATTACATGCAACATAAAAAGTAATATAAACATTTAAATATTATCACAACGTCATTTCTATTTTATTATCATATAAAAATAGAAATGACTTCAGATTACAAGTGTACCTTCGGATTGCAGGAAGGCAAAAGTACAAGGATGACGGAAAGCAAATGTCAAGTCAGTGTGTCCAGTACGGGAGTACTGTTCATCTATTTATAGGCGTGGGACGTAGCCCATGCAAAATTACATTCATGTCCATTACATTTGCTAATGACTTATGGGAATCTATTAATGCCTAAGTAGTCTTTTCATCTTTAAGTCGGTTCCCCTTTCTGCTACCGCGACGAAGCTTTCTGCGCATAGCTTCGGCTGTGCACCATCCTTCGTACAGCTTGGTAACCAGCTTCGTACAGCTTGGGCTTCGTTCTGACCGTACTCCATGTTCATGATCTGAGTCCGAAGATACCTGTTCATATAATTCACTTGGAAAATATTGTCAAATCATGTTTTTGAGGACCTTCGGAGGACGAAGGCCCCCAACACTATGTGTCATACAATTTGCCTCAACAGGCCCTTTAGGTGTAATTACTATCATTGGTGTTTTCATATTTTTCAGTGGTAACTCATTTGTGTTGGCATATTGAGCAGACATAAATGAATATGTAGCACCAGAATCAAATAATATTGTTGCAGGAATTGCATTAATATAAAACATACCAAGTGCGATGTCAGCTCCTTCAGCAGTAGCATCAGCGCTGACTTGATTAACCCTAGCAATAGAAAATCTCTTGCCAGATCTTGGAGTCTGTTGCTTGTTCTGCATAGGTGTAGTAGCACTCCTTTGTGGACAAACATTAGTATAATGATCAATCTTACCACACTTGTAGCATGTGGTACCAGCACTATCGTGAGAATTTTGTCGGGGTGCCAGTGGGGACAGCCTGACGAGTCGGTGGAGTCCCCTGTGGTGCGTGCTGAGCTAGACACTGGCCTTCTCCAGTGCGGACTGGTGTACCCAGGGGTGGAACGTAGCGAGGATGAACGCTGCTACTTCCCTGACCCTGGGATATCACCTTCCTCTTCAAATCTCCTAGCTGAACACGCTTGTGTTCAATAGCTAGGGCCTTGTCGAGCAGCCTCTGGAATGATGGAAATGTATGAGCCACCAGAGCATACTGCAGAGGTCCATTGAGTCCTTCAATGAAATGCTCCTGCTTTTCTCTCATCTTCTGCCACTTCATCAGGTGCATATCTAGATAGCTAGATGAATTTATCGCAGTACTCGTTGACTGACATGTTTCCCTGCTTTAGCGACAGAAATTCCTTCTTCTTGATCTTCATCAGTCCAGCAGGAATATGATAGTTTCTGAACTGAGTTGCAAATTCCACCCATGTCATAGTATTAGCAGCATCGTGGGCAGCAATGTAAGAATCCCACCAATCAGCAGCAGGACCAGTCAGACAACCAGAAGCATAAAGAACCTTCTCCCGGTTAGAGCACTGTGCAATGTTCAACATCTTCTCCATAGACTTCAGCCAATCATCAACGTGCAGAGGATCTGGAGAGCTAGCGAACATCGGTGGCTTGTGGCTCATGAATTCCCGGTGCTTGTCCCGGGGTGGAACTGGTGGTAGAGGTGGTGGCAGTGGTGCTTGCTGTTGTTGCGCCCTTCCCTCCTGACGCATCTCCTCTCGCTCTTGGCGCATCTCTTGGCGTTCCTGCCGTATCTACGCATGCATATCTGCCATAGTATCAGCCATCTGTTGCATTATCTGCATCTGGGTTGCAACTGCTGGATCAGTTTCGACTGGTGGAGGATTTGGAGGATTCGGATGATTCATCTCGACTTGTTGTTGTTGTTGTCGAAGTACCCTCCGGTTGAATGGGTTGGTAGGTAAATCAATTCCTCCTCCCTTCCTGGTATTGACCATCTGAGTTAGAAACATATGGTATGAAAGAATTGTAGACAAGGCAAGTAATTACGAATTATGTTACTTTGGGGGATTTATTACCTAAGTAGATTAGTGTGTTACCTACTAAGCTAATACATTACCCTATGGTGGTACATGCTAAGATGCCCAACTATAATGTCTCAATCAATCAAAGAAGCAAATCAGGCATTTATCATCAGAACAATCAATCAACATTTTTAAAATAGAGAAAATAGTTTTAATTTTGTCTTAGGCCCCTACTATTAAAAAGGTCATAAATGTAGGATTCCAAGGTGTGAAATCCATCTTGTCTTAGAGTAGAAAAGGTAAGAATGATCAGAGTAGAATAGTAGAAGGTGAGACATGATCAAGATAAGTATAGAAAGAGTCAGAATAAGGTAAGTAGGTCAGGGTTTTGTCCATTTCTATCTAGGTTTCGTCCTACAGTCAATAATTCCTTTGATACCACTTTTGTCACACCCGGATTTAATGGACAAGGCTGGGTGCATCTCATATATGCATCAAAGAAGACAACACATATAATAACAGAGTGTATAGAGATAAATGTCACAATAACATTAGAGTACTTATTACATCGTGGAAGTCTTACAAAATAAAATATAAAATGAACTAAAATCCATCCTTGGCGCCGATAAGTCAATTGGGAGACACCACCTAGATCAAGTCAAACTCCTCGCTGTGAGGCTCCTCTTGTACCACCTGTTCTTCTCCTGTGGGGGGTGTGAGGCAGCAAGGGTGAGCTCACACATGTTCATCACTCAACAAGTTATGGGAAATAATGTGCATGAACTCACAAAAGATGGGAATTTATGTGATGTGTAAGGCTGATCAATAACAGGGGTTAAAGATGAGCATTGCTTTTAATAAGTTGGTCAAATTTTATTAGCAGTTACTAAATGCAAGTAAATACCAAACCATAATAAGAAATAATAAAACAACATTAATAATAAATTCCATGCAATGCAAATGACAAATTGAATTTAGTTCCATATTTTAATCATGCGAGAGTCCTAAGCTGCTAATGACCGTGAGCTCGGCTAGTATACCAGTTTTACACTCTACATAGGTTGTACCCTTTACCCACAAGTCATGTCACCCGGTTGCCAAGGGGTCTAGAAGTCCCATTCATCTCTATCGAGGAGACGAGGCAGGGTAACACTATGAGGCCTTTACAAAGTTCCACTAGCTTCTGAAACCCCGCTACAGTTTATGGAAAGAGCAATTGTAGGAATCCCCTGTCTGACCGCCATCGCAGCAAAATCAACTAGAGAACCTCCCTACATGCCTACTCCCCTGCTGTTAGGGACTTGTTCTCAAATGCTATAAGTTAAGAACTAGACAACATAGAAAATGTTAAACGTTACAGTCCTTCGTCCTTCGAAGCATTAATTCCCTTAGGATTTAATGATCTTCGGATGAAGGTTATGAAGGGCATACCTTCATCGATGCAACATAGCGAAGATCATTAAATCCTAAGGGAATTAATGCAGAGTGAAGCTGTGTGCAGAAGAGCTTCGGCATGATAACAGAAAAGGGAACCGACTTAAAGATGAAAAGGCTATTTAGGCCTCGATGGATTAATGTAGAGTTATTAGCAAATATAAAGGACATGGGTGTAATTTTACATGGGCTGCGTCCCGTGCCTATAAATAGATGAACAGTGCTCCCATACTGTTCACGCTGAGCCTTTCTGAGGAGAAGAATCTTGGCTTTCTTGAATCAATAGCAAAGACAAATACAGAGAAGATTACAAGGGAGATTTTGGAAGGTTTATCTGAAGACACTGGTGATAGTGACAGTTATGATGTGGAAAGTGGTGGCGAAGACTCCGAAGATCGACCCTGGCGACCAAGTCATACAGTTTTCGGAAAATCAATTATTAAACAGAGTCATCTCGACAATATGAGGGGAAGGTATTTTCGAGATGTGTCTATTGTGAGGGCTGACAACAGAGACAAGACTTCTCCTACTCCCGAAGAGAACGAAGTCGTGATCTTCCGAAGCTTCTTTAGGGCTGGACTTTGGTTCCCCCTAAGCAGTTTTGTGGTGGAAGTTCTGAAGACATACCAGGTTTACCTTCACCAACTTACGCCCGAAGCGATCATAAGAATGGGGATCTTCGTATGGGCTGTAAGGAGCCAAGGTTTGGAGCCAAATGCAAAAAGTTTTTGTAGTATGCACGAACTATTATATGAGACAAAGCCCTGGGGAAAGGAGCGGTATCATAACAATTTTGGCTGCTATAGCTTCGTTGCTCGCTCTGGGTCAAGCTGCCCCATGCCAACCTTTCGGAAAAGATGGCTGGGAAATTGGATGAAAGAATGGTTCTACGTGAAAAATGATTTAAAGGCACGAGAGGATATTAAAGGGATTATCATGCACCCTATCTGGCAACGCTTCGGCCTTCGAAAACCGAAGGTAGAAATTAACGAAGCGACCGAAGAATGTCGCAAGGCCTTCGGCTTAGTGTGCTCTTTCATCGGGACAAGAGACTTAGTTCAAGAGCACGTGGCCTACAGGATATGGCCATTGGCAGCCAACTGGGAGATGCCAAAAGAATCCATCAGCAATCCCCACGAAGGTGGTTTGGTTCGATTAAAATATACCTTCAGGTTTAGAGACCAGTTTATCGAGCCAGACGATAACTGGCTGAAAAGCGTCGAAGCTACAAGTGATGATCTACTTGGGCTGTACTCCAAAGCGGAAGACAATGTGCTATCTACGGCCTTCGGAGGCTAGAAAAAGAAGAGACTAAATAGAGTTTTTGATGCTATTGGGTTCATGTACCCTGACTACCGCTACCTGACGCGGGGGCAAAAAAGGAATAATGCAACTTCCGGGAAAGACGTTGCTTCAGCTGCTCCAAGCGAGCCCACGCCGAAGAGCAAAAAGGTGAAAGTCCTTACTCACCGACCGCGCTTCATCGAACCGGCCATAGTGCCCGAATTTGGCGGTGAAACATCTTCGGCGATCGAAGCCAAAGAACCTGTGATTACACAGAAAACTAAAGAGCCAGCTGCAATGCCGAAGGCGTCATCAGCCAAATCAGATGAGTCAAAGGCCACTAATGTTGAAGAGATAGCGGTCGAGAAAACAAAGACATTAGAAGTTATAAGCCCTTCGGCAGAGGTGACAATGCCGAAGGCACAAAAGAATCTTACAACGACTCCCAAGAGGAGGATGGTGAACGTACTAGATGTGCTGGAAACAATAAAAACTTCAAGCTCTACTCCAAAGAAGACCATCGAAGCTTTGAAACCACAAATTGAAACAAAACTATCTGAAGCCGAAGCTTCCAAGAGCCAAGCCAAGACCGAAGCTGGGCCCTCAGAGCCTGCGAAGGAGAAATCCTTGGAAATAGAAGAAACAGAAAAAGAGGTTGCAGAAGAAATTTTGTCTGAAAAAAACTGCCATTCCTATTCCCGAAGCATCTTCCGAAGCCCTCGATTATATTATACGACATGCTTCAGGAAAGAAGTTATCTGCAGAAGAGAAGCGAGAAGCCCAATGTTATGCCCAGAGACTGAAATATCCGAAAGGGGCATTGATATTCAACGGCAGCGGAGAAGAAGACTTCTTGTATTGTCTCCCGGACAACAAAGAGATTTCAGTCTGCCGGGAGATGAGCAGGAGCTTCAGATTCCCGAAACTAGAAGAGGGGCTCTCGGTGCTATCAAAAGATGAACTGGCCGACAGCTTAGCATAGAATAGCTTAAAGGTGAGAGAATTAGATTCTTGTACTTAAAAAAATTCCAATTGCTTATACTTAATACCGCACTCCTTTTGTAGGGCCTTATTCTTAGCAACACCCTCAGGGCGCAAAAAAGTGCCGAAAACGAAGGATATGCTATAGCTTTGAGCAACCTTCGTTTCGAAGTAATTGAACTAAGGAACGAAGGTATTAAAAAGATAAAATATTAAACTCATTAGTGAATAAGATAAAAGAAGACGAAGCTACTTCCAAAGCCCAATCTGAAGCCCAGAAATGCGAAATTGAAGATCTTCAGAAACAGCTGGCCGAGGCGAATTTGAAATGCACTATCACCGAAGCTGACCGAGACGCCAGTAACTATTGGAAAAATTATTGGGAGAAGAAAGTTGTAGAACTTCGCTCTTCGAAAGAGAAATGTTATGAAAAATCTATAGAATGTGTAGATAAAATAAAAACTAGCTTCGCCAAAGTTGGCGCATACTCTAGCGAGGATAACTTCGTAAGAGGCGATCTTGAGGGCCCGATTGACTGGATCAGCAACGAGGCTGAAGCTTTTGAGGAAATTTTGAGCGGTCGTGGGGACGTCTACGCCTTCTCAGGTGCCAGAGGGATTGCGGCTATTTTGGAGAAGTCTGGTTGCGAGCATGTGAAAGCCTTGGCCCAAGCCGAAGCTAGTTTGTCCATTGAAGATACCAAAGACCCCTCGGCCGAAGCAAGCTTGGTTGGCAGAAAATTCTTCACTGACATCTGGGAGAATGGTGGCCGAGGGATGGCCCACGAGATAATAAAAAAGGGCGAGAAAGATTCTCACGATGCAAAAGAAGCAACAAAGGCAGCTGAGAAAGCTGCGGAACTCGAGAGGCGGATATGTATTGTTTAGTAACTTTTAACTTTATTTTCTAATTTTGTGACTTTGAACTTATTTACGTTTTCTACTGCAGCCGAACTATCTCCTTTCTTGGAGCTCTTCGAGCCAATGGTCGACCCAGAAGCAAACAAAGAAGATGAGATCATTAAAATGGCCGAAGCTATTTTGGACGAAGCTGTTGCTCAACTCTTAAACGAAACTGCAGAAGCAGTTTTAAAAGAAAAATAGCTTTTATTGTAAAAACATTTGGAATGTAATATTTGCTGAACAAAGTGTGTAACCTCTTGTAGTCTTGAATGTAATATATAAGCTATTTGTGACTTAATTCTTTACGATGCATGAAACTTTACGTACATACCAATTTTGAGCCTTCGACGAAAAAACACCTTCCCTTCTTTTTATGCTTCGTGAAGAAAATCCATATTCCGTAAAAACATTAAGCTTTGTGAGCAATAGATTTCTTTCCACATTAAAAATTGATGAGGCTACACTTCTTCAAAACATTTTGTGCCTTGGCATAACTTCTTCAAAGCAATCTCTGAAGATCAATATTATATCCCCTTCTTGTGCCATTGATGCGATATGATGTATGATGTTATGTTATACGAATGATGTGATGATGTTATGCTATGCAAATGATATTCGTGCCGAAGATATACACACATTCCCTCAGTGGTATACACAATCACTTTGTCGTTTATTTTTCGGCTTCACCGCTTATTTTTCGGTGTATCAGCGTTGACTTTTCGCTGTAAGTTCTGCATCCCCTTAGGGACATCTTTTGAACTTCTTCGCCTTCTATTTCGGCGGTATTCGCATTGACTTTTCGCGCTTCTCCTTATATTTCGGTGGAATCAGCGTTTATTTTTCGCTGTAAGCTCTGCATTCCCTTTGGAACGACTTTTGAGCAGAAAACTTACGCTGCGCTCCCTTAGGAACGACTTTTTGTAGCTTCAGCAAGCTTACGCTGCGTTCCGTAGAACGACTTTTTGTAGCTTTGGAGATGTTTTTTGTAGCCACAAGTTCTTTTAGGAACGAATTTTCATGCTTCGGCAACTTTCGGGCTCCGTGAGTATGTGAAGAAGGTATATTATATCATGACAATAACGAAGCTATTACAAGAATCTAAAAACAACAAAAGAAACTGTGCTTTCAATGATTGCCCTTTATTAAAAAGAAAATGATGGCGAATGCAAAAAACTGTTGCAGAGGTAGGATATCTTCTAATAGATGTGCTTCGATTCTGGCACAGTGCTGTTGACTGTGCGAGCTTCGGACTCCTCTCTGAAGTCTCGTTGCTGGTGAGTGTGTTGGCTCCCTTCTGGCTGCTGGCCTCGTTGCATTGGTGGTGGAGGTGGAGGTTGTTGCCAAGATGCCTGAGGTTGACTTGCCGAAGCAACAGAAGCTGTAGGATGGTTACCCACATACTCTGGGACGTACGGTGAATGATACGAAGCAGTATGCATAACTTGCTTCGGCTGGTTCTGTTGGGCTGCAGCTTCTGCTATCTCCTTCTGTTTCTGGATGGTGACATGGCACATCCTTATAGTATGGCCCTTGTCCTCACCGCAGAATAGACAATAAATTTTCCTGGGCTGATCCCCAAACCTTCCACCGAAGCCCCTGGCGCCTCTGCCCCTTGGAGCTGAAGGCCGAGGGTAGCTTTGTTGCTGTCCCGAAGCTTGGGAAGAATATTGCAGCCTCTGTTGCTGACTTCCTCTATCGTCATTCTGAGCGGAGTGGATCGACCTGACGTGCCTTGGGTGGATTCTCCCTCCGAAGCCCCTGGTCATTTCGGAGAACCTGCAAGCTTCCTCCCTTCTTTAACGAAAGTCATTATCAGCGCGAATGTATTCATCCATCTTTTGGAGCAGCTTCTCCAGAGTTTGAGGGGGTTTCCTAGCGAAGTATTGGGCCGTAGGTCCTGGCCGAAGCCCCTTGATCATGGCCTCAATGACAATTTCATTGGGCACCGTTGGCGCCTGTGCCTTCAGACGCAAGAACCTTCGAACATACGCCTGAAGGTATTCTTCGTGATCTTGGGTGCACTGGAACAAAGCTTGAGCGGTGACCGGCTTTGTCTGAAACCCTTAGAAACTGGTGATCAGCATGTCCTTCAGCTGCTGCCATGATGTGATTGTTCCTGGCCAAAGAGAGGAGTACCAGGTTTGTGCAACATTCTTGACTGCCATGACGAAAGACTTCGCCATAACTGCAGTATTGCCACCATACGAAGATATGGTCGCTTCATAGCTCATCAAAAACTGCTTCGGATCTGAGTGTCCGTCATACATGGGGAGCTAGGGTGGCTTGTAAGACGGGGGCCAAGGTGTAGCCTGTAGTTCTGCTGACAGAGGAGAAGCATCATCAAAAGCAAAATTTCCATGATGGAAATCCTCATATTAGTCATCCTCGTTGAAGAAGCCCTCTTGATGAAGTTCTCTGTGCTGGGGCCTTCGGTTTTGCTCATCTTGTGCAAGATGACGAACTTCTTCAGTGGCTTCGTCTATCTACCTTTGTAGGTCAGCTAGCCGAGCCATCTTTTCCTTCTTCCTTTGCACTTGCTGATGGAGCATCTCCATATTCCTGATCTCTTGGTCCAAGTCGTCCTCCTGGGGCATTGGACTGGTGGCCTTCCTCTTCTGGCTTCGGGCCTCTCAAAGAGAAAGGGTGTCCTGGTTCGGGTCCAGCGGCTGTAGAGCGACAGCCCCTGTCGCTGAAGCTTTCTTTAGCGGCATGACGAAGGTCGATGCTTGCCGAAGGTGGTCGAAAAGGGTTCACCGGAGGTGGGCGCCAATGTTGGGGACTTGTTCTCAACTGCTATAAGTTAAGAACAAGACAACACAGAAAATGTTAAACGTTACAGTCCTTCGTCCTTCGAAGCATTAATTCCATTAGGATTTAATGATCTTCGGACGAAGGTTATGAAGGGCATACCTTCATCGATGCAACATATAATGGTGAAAAAAGAATAATATAAAACACAAAAGATAATATAAACAGTCATATGTTATTATTAGCTCATTTCTATTTATCGCTATGGGAAAATAGAAATGATAACAAATCACAAGTGTACCTTCGGCCTGAAAGAAGGTAAAAATACAAGCGTGGCACGAAAGCAAATACCCAGTCAGCGTGAACAGTACGGGAGCACTGTTCATCTATTTATAGGCACGGGACGCAGCCCATGTAAAATTACACCCATGTCCTTTATATTTGCTAATAACTCTACATTAATCCGTCGAGGCCTAAATAGCCTTTTCATCTTTAAGTCCGTTCCCTTTTCTGTTATCATGCCGAAGCTCTTCTGCGCACAGCTTCGGCTCTGCGCCATCCTTCGTACTCCTTTCGTGCTTTTTCACACTGTGGCTTTAACTCAAGTCCGAAGATACTTGTTCATGCATTATACTTCCAGAAACATTGTTAAATCATGTTTTTGAGGACCTTCGGAAGCCGAAGGCCTCCAACACCTACTGCCCTTGCCCCTTTCGGGTAAGGTAGTCTTCCACTAGCTTTCCTAATTAGTCAGCCAAGGGGTCCCATTCCTCCCTTGTGGTGGCACATGTTTCTCAAGTTAAGCTCCATGTTCCAATTAAAATTAATGATCTTGACATGAACATAAATAAAATAACATAATATTTAGAACATGGATATAATGAAATATTAACCCAAAACCATGTAAAGCAATAGCATGACTGCCCAAATGTTTCAGGGATAAACAAGGTAAAAAGATAAATAGTCTAGGGTGACTTATTGGGTCCCATCAAAATTAAGCATATGCATTAATGAGTGATATTAAAGAACATTATTGGGTAAAAAGTGGTCAAGGGCATAACTTGCCTTCAATGAGCTCTTGCTCAACAACTTCTATCTGCTGAACACCGGAATCCTCAGGCACTAGCTCTTCTACTCGCTACAATACAAACAAGCATAGTATAAAGGAGAAAATTAACATCACATCAAACATATAAACAAAATACATAATAATAATCTACACATTAAAATAATATCATAGGAACATGAATCATTAATTTTGGAATTATAGATTTTAAGTTATGAATTTCCAAAGGTTTTATGTGTTTGGTACAAGATTAAATAGGATATTAATTTTAATGTGGCTTTCATGTCAAAATAGTGGATCTAATTGATAAAAAATAATATTATAGAATTATAGAAACTGGAATGGATTAGTTTGGACTTCATATGAATTTTATATGAATTGAATAAGTTCTAGCATTTATTTATACATTAAAAATCAATTTCTGTTATTAATTATCAAATTTCTCTGATCTCGGGACCGGGCGCATAATTACAGAAATCAGCAGGGGCCTCTGCGCATTATTTCCTAGACTCAGTACATAGTGAATATGGACGGCGGGTTGATACTAAAATAACAGAGGGTCCCTTTTGTAGTTTTACAGGGCCGAAGGGGTATTGCAGTATTCTAGCCGCCGGATCTAACTTCAACGTATCCGATTAGATTGATGGCCACCCAACTCCCATGCTGCTACATCAGAATCCAAGGGCCCACGTCAACCCGGCGATACCGCTGTCCTACACATGATTCCGACGGTCCCCTTACATTCCAACGATCCGGATTCAAAACAACCTTGATCGTATCTGAACCCATCACGGTCAATCCAGTGGCCTAGGTTTCACCTGCGTAGTGGCACGCTCAGGACCGTTGATCTCCCCCCCAAAACTGAGAACGACGCTCGCGTTACAGTTACGGCGAGCGCCATTGCCGGCGAGGTGAATCCTCGACAAAGGTGCACCAACTTCGAATCAAACGGTTCTACTCGTTGCGGAAATGAAGGCAAATACGGGCAAGGGATCCATACCAAGAATCGTGCGCGCAGGCGTGCAGTCCACGGTCACCCATGGTTCCCTGGCAATTCGTGATTGACAGCGAGGAATTGCCACAGTTCCGCGAGCTCCGCCTTCCAGCCGTGGACACGGACGACAACCCTGGATGCAAACGATCCACCTCAACCCTACACTGAGGGCGAACACTCCGCAATGACGAGCTTCACCGGCGGTGGAACAACCACGTTGCTCCCTCTGACTTCTCTTCTCACAGCGGTGGCGAGCACGGCGATGTGGCTACTGGTGTGCACAAGGCGACAAGAGAGAAGAGGACCGTGACCAGGGCCTCCCTATAACGACCGAGGGAAAAAAGGGTCCACGCTGATCGCGAGGATCACGGTGGCAGCTGCGTCAACCGTGCGCGAGTGGAGGTCGAGGAAATAGCTGACAGAAGGGTCCCACCCATCAGTGAGAATGAGAGGCAGGCGTGATACCGGCTGATAGGTCGGTCCCGCGTGACAGCGACTGTACGCACGTAGAACGGTGGAGTCCGCCAGCGAAAGGGGCAAGACGCGTGACGCGATAGTGTGGCTGACCAGTGGGTCCCCATTGTCGACGCCGATCCCCAGGCTGGGCTGCGCGGCCGCGAACCCTAATGGGCCGAAATGAGCAGAGGCGACCCAGTGTAGGGTTTTTCTTTTTCTTTTATGTTTTTTCTTTTTTCCTTTTCATTTGTATCTCAAATTTGAATTTGAGTCTTGTTATGAGTTTCACCTTTGAGTCAAATATACAAATTCAAATCCTAGTGTAGAAATAATATATTTTATTATATATTTTTATACTTATTTTTACTCACATAATATTTTCTTTCTCCTCTTTTCTAAATTCTAGAATTTCTTTTAGATCTTAAATTCCATTTTGGACTTCAATATATTTATTTTTACATTATTTTTATATTGTCACAAAATGAAATCTCGGCATAATGCATATTGCATTTTAGTATCATTTATTTTAATTAATCATTTTTATTATAGGTATGCTCTTGTTATGATGAATATATGGCACACAAAATAGGGAGATCAATTACATTCTCATTGTATGTATTTTTGGGTATTACAGTATTATATTAAGAAGAGACAAAAATATGGTCTTGGCCGAGAAAACCCCGAAGCCTGTCCTCTATCACTAACGAGTCAATCAACTGCCCGCTCTACAATGGTCCAACCGGAGGATGACGCGCATGATTCTAATCCCCTAGATATGCCCACATACTTGTCTATAGATCTATCCCGCTCGATCAAACAAGCCATTACTTCCCTACATGATATCGTATGTACGTGTCAATGACATGTAGGTCCTAGACGCACCTGTGGTTGAGACACGTGATATGCCATATACAAGGAATACATGGATTATTCAATGCCACATGAGGGGAATTGTCTTCTTACCTACAAATTTAAAGTACTTAAGTATGTCTTTTGTTGAGCATAAAAAGTGGCGTAGCCGCGTAGGGTCTGACCCTAGAGCCTGGATGGTCTGCACGCCCCACGAATAGATTAACTAAGGTGATCATCCTTATCTCGTACGTAGTTATCTATCTAATCACGTGAGATCTGTTGGTTATCGCCTAGGAATAGATCCAAACCTCCTCCGCTATAAATATAAAGGGGTACGACTGATTGAGAACCCCCAAAAACATTCCAATCGAATCAATCTACTTTATTTACCTTTCCTGCCTTAGGAGTAGATGTAACGTATCTTTAGTTATAGCTTTCCGCATATTCACCGTCACCCCTATTCGACTCTACGTCATCTAGATTGTTATATCCTGGTCCCTAAGATGGGATATCCTGGCCCAAGGCTTAATAGAATTAATAGTGTATTCATACCAACAGGGTGCATCTTCTTTTTCGGAAGCCTATCTCGAAAAAAGCTCTAAGTTAAGCGTGCTTGTATTGAAGCAATTTGGGATGAGTGACCTACCGGGATGTTTTCTCGGATGCGCATGAGTGAGGACAAAGTACGCACAAAAGACTCGTGTTGGTCTATGGGGACAATACATGATCCTAGAGAGCTGCCAAGAGTAAGTACCGTTGGTCCAAGTATTGGACGGGGTGTTACAAGTGGTATAAGAGTCGACTCTCGAGGTTTCACGGGCATGTGTGGGATAGGGGGTTCGGGTATATGGCACATGGAGCATGTGGGTCTGGAGTGGTCACATGGCATGACATATGACGATACTAGACACACAGATGTGGCTAAGAGGGGAGGTTCCTGGATTAGGGTTGACCGACAAGGACGTTGGTCTGCTAAGGGGGTGGATTATGATATCCTGGCCCAAGGCTTAATAGAATTAATAGTGTATCCATACTAATAAGGTGCATCTTTTTTCGGAAGCCTATCTTGAAAGAACCTTCAGGTTAAGCATGCTTGGCTTGGAGCAATTTGGATGGGTGACCGACCGGCAAGTTTTTTCGGGTGCGCATGAGTGAGGATAAAGTGTGCACAAAAGACTCGTGTTGGTCTGTGGGGACAATATATAATCTAGAGAGCTGCCAGGAGTAAGTACCGCCGGTCCAGGGATTGGACGGGATGTTTACATAGATCCATCTTGGGTGGCCTACCAACCCTAAGGCGACTCTAGAATCTTACCCCTCCTAGGGTAAGATCCACTTCATTCAAGATTTAATCCTCGGAGTAAAATCGAAGCTTGATATCTTAATCCCTAGATCTGATCCTTAGATGACCTATCGATCCATAGAGCACCCTAGCTAAGATCTCTCCTCCATGCGAGCGAGATCTAGGTTCCTACAAGAAATAAGACGATCTTGCACCATTATGGACCATATGGCCTAGAGTGTGGACCGTCTGGCTCGATGCAGGGAAGAAGCCGCTTCCGCCTCTAGGTCGCGAATCGTCCAGCCCTAGGCCACAAATCGTTCGCGCTGTCGCATGGAGCACTACCAACCCACCACGTGATCCGGTGACCCGTCACAGATTTCTTCCGTCGTCCACCTAGCATAGCCGAATCCTTGGTATTGATCATCACGAGAATGACCTAAGGTTCGTTGTTGTTTGACCCCAAATAGTTAGTGGCCATCATAAAGGTGATTCAGTGCTTTAAAGATCTTCAACTTTATTTAATCTACATTATCCGAATGTGTCTTGGATGGTTTGTCAACCCCAAGACCATCCGACACATAGAGAAATCACTCTTGTAGCGAGGTCGTGGTCCTAAACCATGGACAGTCCACGCTATCGTAAACAGTACTGCCAGGTGGTTCATTCTAGTGATTGGTGTCAAATCGATGCATATGTTAAAACGCTAGCTTAGATTATGCAGGAACCCGATGCTACATTTGTTGAATTGGTGACAGTATATATAGTTATCAACTCGAGAGCACAGTCCGTGAGTTGATATGATTATTAATACTGTATCTAATAAACAGATACTCTATATACGTCTGTCATAAATCAGGCTGTCTCGTCTTGCTGTTCAGGATTGTGTACAGAATCCCCATGTGGCCTAGTGAAGCATGAGCATGATTTCTTTTCTTTTTTAAAGAAAGTACTATATATAATATACCACACCTATGACCTATGTCATATTGGCCTGGTTATTTATATGTCTACTGCGTACGTACGTACGTTCCTGCTGTACCGCGTCTTTCACCATCATCGCTTTTCCACGGATCGGATCGGAATCGCTGATGAGGGTCGGTCGGCATACTCATCAGAGAGACAGTATAATACACAAGGATTCTCATAGGCTATATAACTCTCGGACCTTGATTACAAGTCAGACGCGCTTAAAATATGCGTCCCCAGAAATTAATCTTTCACAGCACATAGGCTTGCCGCATGCATGGGTCACATGGGCATATGATGTGATTATGTCTATACTATTCGCATGAATGCCATGTTTTGAATCTGAATGGAAGTAAACCTAGCTATAGTAGTAATATGGTGGAAAAGTTTTGAATTTTAAAAATAGTTTTACAGAAGCAGATTCATGCTATTTGAGCCCTGTTTGTACAAGACTAGTCCCTATCACATCTAATATTTGAATGCTAGTTAAAAGTATTAAATATATATAGTTTAATTATAAAACTAATTACACAGACGGGACTAAAGGTAAGAGAAACCTATTAAACCTAATTAGTTGATGATTTACTCATGTGATGACACAGTAAACATTTTCTAATAATCATGTATTAATTAAGCTTAATAAATTAGTCTCACCATGTAGTCTTTATCTGTGTAATTATTTTATAATTAGACTATATTCAATACTCGTAATTGACATTTAAATGTCGAATGTGATACAGACTAAACTTTAACCAAGAGAACCAGACACTCTCTTAGCCGTCTCAGAAAACAAATTTTTAGAGGTGACAGCTTTACACAAATTGTGAGTATAAATACATTTACACTAACGATTGTTTAGTAGACGCCAGCGGAGCTCACGATGGTCCTATAGATAGTCAAGTGGGCCATCTTAAATGGATGGACACTACACACGATATGATCCCGTAGTGTTTCAACACGATCCATATAGTGTCCGTGTGCCTAGGGTGCCACCTCAACACGATGGGCTGACATGAGCACAACATGTTAGACACGGCATAGGCCAACTAGTAGTATATATATATATATATATATATATATATATATATATATATATATATATATATATATATATATATATATATATATATATATATTGTATATTAGGAGCCCTGGGCTTCCAATAACTAAAGGAAGCCCGGGCCAGACAGTGCAATCCGGTCGAGCCGGACCACATCCGGACGTCTATAAAATAGGACCCGGAGTGCTATGGTTCAATTTTTCATGCCCCATCTCGATTCATTAGCGACGGCGGTTGCCCGATAGCGCGCGCGCGGCGGACCCCGACCAGTGGCTGCGGTGGCCGTGGCTCCCCGACCTCGACATGCGGTGGCGGCGGTTCCCAGGCCGACGGTGGCGGCCCCCGATCCAGAGGGCGAGCGGCGGCAGCGCCCTTGTGCGGCGACGACGGATCCCAGGCCGGTGGCCGCAACTCCATTACCTCGACGCGCGGTGGCGGAGGTTCCTCGATCCGCAGCGAGGCCCTTGTGTGGGCAAGCGGCGGCGTCCTCGAAGCCCCGAGGAAGCGGCACTTCCAAGGCCGACGAGCAAGCGACGCCCGTCGACGTGCGAGTAGCGACGGCGACGCATGAGGCGCGATGTTCGAGTGAGCGACGTCACGGAAGGGGCGAGATGCGCGTAGCGATGATCGCGCGTGACATCCTCCGATCCGGCGCATTTTTCTTTTCGTTTATTGTGTTTTATGCCTACCACATGTATTATTTACGCTAAAAACTGTATGATTTTATGCTTTAACACAGAGTTCGTATATCAGTTTACTGCATGCACATTAGAAAGACAATTCCTTGATTTATGCTGTTCTTAATTTGCGCGCATGCAATGGAAACTCCCACGATTTTGCCATAATTTTTGGATCTGTATAAAAATAGAAACCGCATGCATGCGGCTGCCATGTTTTTCGGATCTGTCATAAAAATAGGATCGTAATAACAACCTACTAAAGCTATCAACCTCTAATTGACTCGGTATTTACGCTTATAATTGAGGGATTTTATGCTCAAAACTTAAGGTTTTTACGCTCCACCCGGAGATGCGTCCACCAGTGAACAACATGCCAGATTTTTTACGCAGTGTAAGGAATTGCATAAATACCTACACCGTGTAGTATAATTTGTTTCAGTATACATCATAAACTAGTTCTAATGCGTTTAGTTGCATGGCTGTTGGAGGGATCCTATATTTATGAAGCAAATAAAATATTAAATGTGATTTTTTGTTTCTATGCATGCAATTCATTTACTTTCATTGCATAATCTTTCCATCATAAATTCGTGTGCATGCAGCCTGTAGCAGATTTTTACGCAGTATACCGAATTGCATAATTATCTACACAGTGTAGCATATTTAGTATCAGTATATAGCATAAAATGGTCATTACGAGTTTTAGTTGCATGTCTGTTGCAGCGATCCTAAATTAATGGAGGAAATAAAGCATTTAAAATAGAAACCGCCACACATATCTTTCCTAAATTTACGCGCATGCAACGGAACGTGTTTGACTCATGCATGCATTTTGCCATAATTTTAGGATCTGTATAACCGCATGCATGCGACTGCCATATTTTTCGGATCTGCCATAAAAATAGGATCGTAATAACAACCTACTAGAGCTATCAACCTCTCACATTGGCTCGGTATATACGCTTATAATTGAGGGATTTTATGCTCAAAACTTAAGGTTATTACGCTCCAACCCGGAGGTGCGTCCACCAGTGAACAACATGCCAGATTTTTTACGCAGTGTAACGAATTGCATAAATACCTACGCATGTAGTATAATTTGTATCAGTATATGTCATAAACTAGATTTAATGTGTTTTAGCTGCATGGCTGTTGGAGGGACCTTATATTTATGAAGGAAATAAAACATTAAATACGATTTTTTGTTTCTATGCGTGTAATTCATTACCTTTCATTGCACATTTTTTTATCATAAATTCGTGTGCATGCAGCTGGTAACAGATTTTTACGCAGTATATCGAATTGCATAATTATTAACACAGTGTAGCATATTTAGTCTCAGTATATATCATAAAATGATCCTTACGCGTCTAGCTGCATGGCTGTTGCAGCGATCCTAAATTTATGGAGGAAATAAAGGATTTTAAAAACAGAAACTGTCGCACATATCTTTCCTAAATTTATGCGCATGCATTGGATCGTGTTTGACTCATGCATGCATTCCTTTTTTTGCGCTAACAGACGTGGGGCAGGTGGCGCACCCGACAGTATGTTTGGGCGCGCTGGTTGAACCAGTTTGCAGGGGTGGTCGGCCTGGGCTTCCTTTAACTATTGGAAGCCCAGGGCTCCCGTTATACCTGCCCTATATATATATATGATTGTGATGTGTACATGTAATTGCGAATTATGATTTATAATGGTTTTAAATGGAATAAATCTACTATATACTAGTATGAATGTTCATTTATAAAATTATATATGTAATCTTAAATATGTTATAGATCTTTTGAGCTTTTAAAGGGAAATAGTGCCTAGATTGGTAGGTGCACTAGTAGGTGCTAGTGCCATATAGTGCTAATACGACACGATTAGGCATTGTAGTGTTGTGTTTGGGCTAATGGCTAGGCACTAGTGATGGCGCGATAAGATGCAATTACTAATAGTGCGTAATAATTGTCAGGGAAATGATCCTCGGTCCTCGAGACCCGCTAGTTAGAGAGTGCACTGAGGAAAGGAGCCCCTGATCGCTGGGGCCCGTTAGTCAGTTGGGAGAGGCAGATACGTCAATCCTGAAAGGACCTACCACCGGTCGAACCCTATGTCACCGAGCCTAGGGCCGAGCGTGGCAGAACCTAACAAGGGAGTCTAGGCATGCCAGAAGGGAACCACTCGAGTGGATCCTGATGAGGACATCCTCCACTATTACCCGTTGACAAAGACACAATTGGCCTAGTTGGTCCAATTGTAGTCGAACGGCGACCGTGTGTGCCTCAGAATTATCCCACCTCGCTTAACTTGGGAGGAGTAAGCCACCTTAAAAGGAAGAGCCACCCTTTCCCCATCATACTAGTCTTTTGGGGTGATTTAGCCTTTCCCTGATTTGGATGTGCTTAATGAACTATGGGCTCCGGTCAACCCTAATTTGTTGGGCCTCGACCAACCCCACGTAGGCTAGGTGTATCATCTGGTATCAGAGTTAGGGCCCATCTTAAGAAGGTGGGAATGATGAGGACATCCTCCACTATTACCCGTTGGCAAAGACGCAACTGCCCCAATTGGTCAATTGTAGTCGAACGACAATCGTGTGAGCCTCACAATTATCCCACCTTGCTTAACTTGGGAGGAGGAAGCCACCTTAAAAGGGAGAGCCACCCTTCCCCATCGGACTAGTCTTTTGGGCGATTAGGCCTTCCTTTGAGTTGGGTGTGCTTAATAAACTGTTGGGCTCTGGGCAACCCTAATTTGTTGGGCCTCGGCCAACCCCACCTGGGCTGGGTGTATCAATGCCCCGACGGTAATCGCCGCCCTCGTGGCCTGCAGCCACCTCCCCATGACAGACGACTTGAAGTTTGTGGAGATGGTCGGTGGCGGCGAGGACCTCATCTATGGCGCACTCTGCACGGACTCAGACTCGGATCTGGGTCCCTCTAGGAGCGATGATGAGTAGGTCCCCTAGCGACGAAGGAGACGAGGACCACCTAGCCACTACAACTTCATTAGCAGTCCTGGTAGGATGGGACACCATGCATGGTAGGACCGGAGGGAATACCGGATGTAATGCCTACGACAAAAGAGCATGTAGTAGATGACCGACCGAAGTAGATCCATGCTTTCTTTGTAAAACCCCCGAATGATTATAAATAAAGTGTGTTGTCAAGAACGCTCTTTTGCGATGAACATGGTAAGCGAGGGAGAGAGCTTTGGTCGAACCCTGGTCTCCCCTCTCTTGATTTCTTATTTTTTATTTCCCTTCTGCTCGTTTCCCATTAGTGACTTTCACAACAAGAAGCGTACTAGGAACCGAACGAGGTGGGATGAACGAACAATGGACTCGACAGAGTAACAAGCAGAAACTCCAATCGTGAAACCAGCTATGTCATTTTCTCTTTTTTATAACAACACACTTTGAGTCTTTACAACTTTTCGTCGAACAATCCTATGCAAAAGCAACATCGCGCCGCTCGTGCTTACTCGAGGCACCCTCGACGGGAAGGGGACCTCAAGACAACGTAACTAGAGACCCCCGTGGCCGAACCTTGGGGAAAGCATTGAGCGAGATGACTTCCTCCCCATCTTCCCTAGAAATAGAACTATGGGACAGGCAACATGAACGGAAGGACCTAACAAGGAAGCTGCTTGAGACTGCGAATACCTACACCTCGAAGGCTATGGTAATGGTCAGCAGTGGAACTCGAGGGACCCAAAAACTTGCGAACAGCCGTCCCGACGGAAAGGTTGCTAGCGAAGACGAATGAGAAGCATGGCACCAAGGGCCCTAATGACTTTTATTACAACATATCCTTGTTCTTACAATACCCCACAAAAAACTTATTTCTCTGCTTTCCCTTCTCTAGGAAACTCAAAAAATGAGCGAACGCAGAGAGAGCGCCGTGCAATGGGTCCCGCCAACACCCTCGCGTCTTTAGAGCTCACCATGTGACCAACTGACAGCACATCCGTGGCAAGCTCAGCCTCGCTTTAGTGAGTCCTCATCGAGAGGATGAGCGATGACTAAGGCGTAGAGGACCCCAAGCCGAAATGCAATGGCCTCTAGTTCGTGAATGAGGCCGGAGACGAGCGCAAACTAGGGAGTATGGGCAGACACTTCCCCCAACTCTGAAATCCCAAAATGGTCGCATACAAGGTCGATGGTCGTGGACTGATTGGAGCGCTTAGCGCTAAGGGCCTGGAGGCTCTCCTTCGCACGTGCAAGCTTCTCTAGCACCATCATTGGTAAAAAATAGGAAAACCCATCAACGAACTGCTAGGACTAAAAGGATAAAAAATCAGGGATGGGAGAGTATGATACTCACCTTCAGTCAAGAACCCCAACACGAATGCATCTACACGACATCCTGATGACAGCATCTCCACGAGATCTGGCTGGGCCATTGGGAGGCCGTTATTCGTGTTGACCACTAGATGCTTAGGACATGTCGATTGACCGAACGCGGACCCTGCTGCCGCAACCCCCTCTACGGTGGGACTTCGAACGACGGCATAAGTCCCATGCCTCCTCAAATGACTGAGCCAAATTCGAACTATTGATGCCTAGGCTCGGGGAAAATAAAACACTCCCCAATCGCCACGGGGCAGCTGCGCACCTCAGACCTGTGCGTGGACCGTCCCTGTTCTTCGAACGTGATCCACCCCGACGGCGAGGATGCTGTGTCTCCTCCACAAGTGACAGTTAGCGCAGGGGGCGACACTCTTGGGAGGCAGTTCGACGAAGGGATGACCTCTTGTAGTGATCCTCGGTTGGGGAGGCCCTTCGTCAACCGCGCTCACCGTGGCAGGCTCCTAGGCCACCAACAAGGGATGCACATGGGGACCGTGACCTCCATTAACACCTGGGTCTCGCCCAAAGATGGCGCCGAACTCGAAAAAGGTTCAAAAGCGCCGAACTCGAAAAAGGTTCAGAAGCACCTAGGAGGGGAGTCAGGACGACGGAATAAAGACATCATCATAGGCCACCCTTGTGGCGCTAGATCCCCAATTAGGAAAGGCTACAAAGGCATCGGAATAAACCCATAAGAGCCATGAGATTAGGAAAGGCACCCAAAAGAGCGATGAATGCTACTTATGAATTTGATGAAACCCGGCTCAGGGCAGATCAGAGGGCACTCGTGGGGTCATATGCAAGGATGGCCCATCGCCCCCTTCGCCTCTCTTCAAATTTCCAGAGCCTGTCTCACCCACTGGGCAACGTCCGAGTTGTTTGAAAGGACCACAACAGTCGAGGGTGAGAAATATTTCCCCATCTTGTATAGGGGCACAGATCGAGCCTTTAAAGGAGCCACCCCTTGCCGAAGATAGGCTCTAATGACACCTGTGCCTATGACACCTTTCTCTCTCGGAGGAAGAGCACCCCCACCAGATGGTTTCAAACTCGGATTTTCTCATCAGGTGTGACATCGTAGCTCCAATTCAAGGGAACCTCGGATGGAGTGCTTTGATCGACGCCAAGTAGCTATGGACCCAGAAAAGGCCCTCGGCTGGCATCTCGCAGATAGAACCATCACCTATGCCAGCCCTTGTTAGACAGGGAAAGAGGAATTGGGATGTACTCGCATGACCTTCCGCTGTGGAGGCGGATGCTGGCACACCCGATGGGCCACGCTTCTTGAAAGGGAAATAGGATCAAACCTTTTCCTATAAATGATTTTGGTGGTTGAATGCCTAATATAAATATTGGACTAACTAGTTTGCTCTAGATTATGTATTCTACAGGTGCATAAAGGTTCAACACAAACCAATAAAAAGATCAAGTTAGGGTTCAAAAGAAAGGAGCAAAACAAACCGAAGAGAACCCTGGTCTGGCGCACCGGACTGTCCGGTGTGCCATCGAACAGTGTCCGGTGCACCACCGGACAGTGTCATTTGCACCAGGGGCCGTACAGTCTGAACTCTTCACCTTCAGGTTTCTCAGGCGCTGCTCCGCTATAATTCACCGGACTGTCCGGTATGCCACCGGACTATCCGGTGCACCAGCGGAGCAACGGCTATCCAATGCAATGGTCGTCTACAAAAGTGTGAACAGTGCGTGAACAGTGCGCAGAAGTCAGAGCAGGCGTCAGAGGCGCACCGGACAGTGAACAGGACCTGTCCGGTGCAGCACCGGACTGTCTGGTGTGATATGAAGTCAGCACTCCAACGGTCAGAATCTTCAGAACCCTAACAGTTGGGTGATGTGGCTGGCACACCGGACAGTGTCCGGTGGCGCACCGGACTGTCCGGTGTGCCCATCGACAGACAGCCTCCCCAACGACTATGTGGTGGTTGAGGGCTATAAAAACCCCCAACCACCACCACTCCAGGCATCCAAGTTTTTCAGACATCTCATTCAATACAAGAGCTAGTGCAATCAATACAAGATACAATTCAAAAGAATCAAAGCCTCTCTAAGTCCCAAATTCACTCCAGACAACTAGTGACTAGAGAGAGAGTTTTTGCTCGTGTTCTTTGAGCTCTTGTTCTTGAATTGCTTTCTTCTTCCTCATTCTTGTTCTTCAAGTGACTTGTAATCAAAGCAAGAGACACCAAGTGTGTGGTGGTCCTTGTAGGGTCTAAGTGACCCGTTTGATTAAGGAGAAAGCTCACTCGGTCTAGGTGACCGTTTGAGAGAGGGAAAGGGTTGAAAGAGACCCGGTCTTTGTGACCACCTCAACGGGGACTAGGTTCTCAAGGACCGAACCTCGGTAAAACAAATCACCATGTCATATGCCTTATTTCTTGGTTGATTTGTTTTTGCCCTCTCTTTCGGACTCGGTTTTTATTCTAACGCTAACCCCGGCTTGTAGATTGTTGTTTTAAGTTGTAAATTTCAGATTACGCCTATTCACCCTCTCTCTAGGCGACTTTCACTTCTGTTACCCATTCCTCCTCCCTCTTCCGCAATAGCTCGGCATAGAAGAAGTACCGCCACATAGTGAGGTTGGGCTTGACGCCCAGATACCCCTCACATAGAGCAACCGAAATAGACATGCACACAAAAGGTACACCCATAGGTACTTAAAGAGGGTCACAACAAAAGGGTGAAGGGGAAGAGCGAGGCCTTGCTCGTGGAAGTGAACAAATGAAATCACATAACCAGGAGGCAGGGTCGGATAACTTTGTCGATAACCTCAAATGAAACCACGTAATCACAACAAAAGGTTAGATAACTTCATCGATAACCTCAAGCCTTCTCCATGCACAAGGGGTGCTCTAGTTGTGGTCTCCCAATATGCTCCACGCTGTATCCACTAGAATTTTCTGCCAAAATGTCATGGTCCTCATTCTCTAGTATGCAACGGCAGTCATACCATAAACACATTTGGTTTGACCTTGCAAGACTTATAGCCTCTCTAGGTACAACTATTACAACGACACAATCAAGCGTCAAGGTGTAAGAGGTGTGTCTCACCTTACTTCTAATCACTAGGACTAAACCAAGATAAAACACTATGAAGTGTATAACTAACCTAATCGCTTCATAAAGGACCCTCACTAATTACCAATTGATATTTGCGCATTTGGATGTCTAGAGCTACTAGAGATGAGCCTAAACTCTCTTAGCATGTTCCTTAGATCTCCCACATCTCAAATGATCAGTTGGGTGGTATATATAGCGTTATGTCCAAACCTAGCAGTTCGAAAAGATATAGAAACCTTTCAAGAAAAAAAAGAAAAGATATAGAAATTCTATGTATTCATTGGACATGTTGAGTGCAATCGCTAGACAGGTCTGTTATGTACACATAAGCTAGATATTAGAATTCTAGTTGTTGATGTTCATTTGAAGTTTGGGCATCTGATGCTTTGACCGATGTTACACCGAACAAGTCTAGAATGTTATAGCCCTTCTTGGGTTTCTATGCAACCTCTCTAAGTACCTTGACTATTGGGTATTTGGTAGCATACTAGACACATTTGGTGCCTTGTGAATCTCCCAAAACATGCTATAGTGTTCACTAAGTTCTATATCTGGCACCATGTCTGGTGTACTCTATGCTAGTAGCCCTTTCTTTAGTATAGTGCAACTCCTCTGGTGCCTCGTCGGACATGTTTGGTGCTATCGAACAACTTTTTTCTTTGTTTCTTTGGATCTCTTTGTCCATGTTTCTTACTTTTTGTGTCTTGGACTCTTGGGTGATCTTTGTAGGTCTTCAACGGGTCTCCAATTATATTACTTGAAGTATTGATCTTCTCGATCACCACTTTGTCTCTGTCCAAGTTCTTGTTGTATCCTTTGAACTATATTCAAAACTCTAGCAAATAATGTTAGTCTAAATAGTTATGTTAATCATCAAACACCAAAACTCAACTATCAAATGGGCGTTGGTTATTTTCCAAACAACCTCCCCTTTTTGATGCTTGATAATAACATAACCAAAGGAATTAACCACAAGAAAGCGTTTAAAGAACGTCGATTAGGAACCAACGTTCTTACTCTAATGGGCCAATGTACTTAGCTTAAGTATGTCGGTAACCTGACGTAATTCGGCAACTTAGAATGTTGGCCCTGACGTACTTAATCTAAGTAAGTCAGGCTAGGATAGACCGACGTTCTTATTAGCAATAAATACATCGGTTTCCTCTCGCCAACATACTTAAATCCCTACCACATGGTAGCCATCATGAGCTTCCTCTTTAAGCCACATGGCTTTAAATATGTCACCTCCAACGTACTTAAGTACATCGGCTTGCGCAGGCTGATGTACTTAATTAGGCCATGTGGCGTTTCCCATAGGAGGCTGGACATGCCGCATGACACTAAGTACGTCAAGACATGACAAACTTAAGCTAACGTGGCATTAAGTACGTCAGTGAAACCGACCTTCTTATCTATTTTTAAAAAAATACAAAACTTGTTCTAGCTCCTTCCCTAGATGGAAAGCCTCCAAAACAAGTTCTATATTTTTGAAACATGCATTGTCACATACATGCAATATCTCATACAAGAAATAGTTCAAACATCACAAACATCATCACATAAAATCCAAACAAAGTCTACAAGTCCACACAACACAAGTCCACAAGTCCAGACATCACATCCACAAGTTTACAAGTCCACATGACATTGGCAACTCACATATCCACAAGTTTGTAAGTCCAAAGATCACTCTTGAGGTGGCTTGTTAGAAGGCACGCCGCTCATGTTAAAGATCTAGTTGACGAATTCGTAGTGTCGTCTGGAGTATGACCCAAACCCTATAAGAGATATAGTACATGTGTTACTGTATAGATTTAGCTTGAATTACTACATTTTCTGTAACTAAATCTCAAAGTACTCAAAATAGACTTAACTTACAACTCTTGGTGATGGAGGTGGCTGTGTCCCCCCAAGTCATTTGTGACTACCCCATAGAAGGATATCCCTAAGGCATCTAGAGTGGTGCAATCAGCGGTGGCATATACAACGCCATCTATGGTATCTGTGGTGGAATTTGAGACAACCATGGAGCAAATCCCCATGACATCGATGGCGGCATCACTTGGTCACGGGAACCCATCCTAAAACCCTATAACAAGAGAATCAATTTCATGTTCAAGATTTAGAACTCTAACTTGATCAAGTTACACAAGTTTACATGTGACGCTTCACCATGTGAGGGATTCATTGATGTAGTCGAAGTCATGCAATACTAAGGCCTACCACTACCGTATGCCTGCAAGTAAATTAATCATCACTTGTGTATTCAGAATCATTTGGAAACCTAACAAATGACTAGATTGAAGTCGAGCCATTACATGTTGTTGCATCCACATACTCTGCATCATCTATTGTGATTGCATCATTTGCAATTCTTGTTGCATTTACTACATCTTCTACTGCATTGTCATTGCTTCTCAATTAGCTCTTCCTCCCGTGCAGATGATCGCTGAGGCTGACTAGTCCCGAGCAAATGGTAAGTTAGGTCACATTACAGGAAGTTGCGCTACAATGGTGAAAACAATCCCTCAGATGAGAACTTGAAGCGACGGCTGAAAAAGGCAAATCAAAAGATGAAGGTCTTCATATTCTAAGTGTCGAAGTAGTTATGGACACTTGGTATAGAGTTAGGTCTTCTATTTTTATTTTAGTCATACTATAAAGAGGGGTTGTGGATGAGTAGTTTGACCAAGAGAAATCTAGTGTAGTGTTGGTGCATGTTCTCACTCCAACTAGTGCTAGGTGTCACTCTATAACTCACTTACAAGTTAAAATGAAAACGGGTTAGAAAAACCTAAGGAAAAGAACTTAGACTTGCTGATCTAGGGGCACCGGACTGTTCGGTGCGTCCCCTGACAGTGGGCCCGAGAATGCCTCGAGAGCAGCCCTTTGCCCCTGAGAAACCCAAGAGCGCGTTGTTCACTGGCTCGAATTTTAGCCAGGCATCGGACTGTCTGGTGCGCTGTCAGAGCAACGGCTAGCTGTCAGAACTAGCCGTTGGTTGCGCACCGTTGGCGCACCGGTGGCACACCAGACTGTCTGGTGTGCCCATGCACAGTAACCACAATAACAGTTAGTTTTGGTTAGTGGGGGTATTTATACCCCCTCTACCAGCCATATTTAGTGTCTTGCTTCCCATATACACTTGTATTCATTGCTAGTGCACTGCAAGCCCACAAAGCATAGTGAGGTGTTTAGCAAAATCATAATCCCATGTTAGGACCTCATTAGTGCGCATGAGAGCCACCTATAGCACACACCACATGCATTAGGCTTCTCTTGGTCAAGTGAAAGTCTATAGCTTGTTACTCTTGGTGATCGACATCACCTAGATGGCTTGGTGGCGATTGGAGTTCGGTGATCACCTTGGAGGACTTGTCGGTGACCCGACTTGGAGATTGTACGTGGTTGTGAGGGATCCACCGTGCTGAAGAGGAAAATGATCATCTCATAGTGAGCACTTGGTTCTTGCGAGGACCAAGAGGGAGCGATACCCTTGCGCGGGTGCTCCAACAAGGACTAGGGAAGAGTGCCGACTCTTCAATACCTCGAAAAAATTGGGGAGTCTTCTTGTCCTTTCTTTACATTCCGCATTTACTTTGAGCATATTACTTTATGTATTTGCTTAGTTAGTATTTGTCACAATGACTTAGGATTGTTGTCGATCTCATAGCATTTACTTATTGCTAGTAGTTTGGGTGAAGTTGGGCTCATGATTAGGGTTTAATTTTTGTTGGAATTTTAGAAAAGCCCAATTCACCGCCCTCTTGGGCATCGTGATCCTTCCACACATAAGCTGACACTGTGTCAAACATGGCAGGCATCCAGTCCATGTTTTGTCTATGTTTATCTCGCAAAGTTTCAATATAGCGACCCTGCAAAACATTAATGTCAAAAATACATTAATTCCAACATAGAGATAGAGAGAGAGAACATTGAAATTAGACATTCGAGTCAATATTTGGACTTACCAACTTTTGTGTCGCATTCTCATCGCATAGAATCTCTAGGTGATCCAAATATAGACCCTTGTGCCCCTCAACGAAAACTTTGACAACTGAAGGGTCGATGCCATCTTGAGATGTTTGCAATACAAGATTTGTCCATGTTTTGTCCATGTAACAATACATTAATTCGAACATGAAGAAAATGATATGACCACGCTGACCAACACGCCAACCTCGCTGACCTATACGCCAACCAAAGCACTTATTGTACCAGTCACTCAGAGCTAAGCGAAAAAGATATAACAAGAGGTGCATGTGCTACTTTATGAATTTCAACTCAACACTAAGGAGAACTATATGCTACCTAAGTCGTGTATGTTGATATTTCTTAGGTACACCAAAGATGAAGGTCACAATACATCAAGGGTGAATCAGAAAGAAGAATCATGTTTGAGCTAGTCCAGCATGATAGAACTGTCCAGAACAAATAGTCATAGCTTTTGATTCCCAAAAGCTATGAAGGCTCATAAGCACTTGTTGGAAAGCTCATCAGGTCTAGTTTCCAATGCTTCTAAGGCCAACTAAATTGGATCTCCCAGCAAGGTGGCCGACCTATTTTAGTGTTGATTGGTCAGAAGGATAACAATCTGCATGATGACCAAGTTTTTGTATTAAAAGTGTTATTCTACAAAGTTTCATTATGCATGATATATATGGTGAGAAAGCTTATCAAGTCAGCTTTCCAAAGCATCCAACCCCATACCATTTGGATATCCTTAGGTGACGTTATTATCAAAATACTGAAGGCTGCGTAGAAGTCAAACAACCATGTGTAATCAGCTCTGGAGACCTTCTCGAATAGGCGCTTTCACATTAGCTTGTTAATATACTTTCTTTTTGTGTTTATACATATCTAAGGAAGGCTGTTACTAGTATAAATTCTCCCCCATGTCTAAGATGTAAGGCAACCCTTTGATAATTTGATGATCTAAGTGATTTGTGCAGCCGAGCTGCTGAGTGCATACTCTACCCTTGTTCTACCTGGACTTGTGAAGAGATTCCTCTAGGATCCCCTGGTTCATGCACTATGGGTTCCAATATGGTTGCCTCTCATTGTGTGGATTAGCTCCAATTGTGGTTCTGCAGTCATTTGGAGATCGAGTCGAAGTCTACACGGTTTCAGTGTCTCTCTCCTTGTCGCTTGGTCGCATCCGATCTTGGTCAGGTATAAAGCTAATTACCCACTGATCTTTAGTAAATTTACTCTACTTCTCTACTACCTCTATAGTTGAGTTATCTTGTCCATAGACCTACTGCTATAAAGATCGTACCAACCTAGTACCGAATATAAATCGGTATCTAACAAAAAACGTTATATAGCATTTGCAAATTCGTGAAAATGCCAGAATTTGTGGTTGTCTCGCTCAATTAAAAATAAAAATTTGCTGTTTATTTTTTTGTTGAGTGTTTTTCTCTACATGTGTTTTTTGACACTTGGCTAAGTTTTTTGTTAAATGTCCGACAAAAAACGCTCGCTTACTGATTTTTTTATCAAACGCTCTTTGCCGACAAGTGTAGATGACCAAACGGGCGGCCCGACATGGCACGGGCACAGCCAGGCATGACACGCTGAGGGCACGGCCCGTTTGGTCCGTTTAACAGTCGTGTCGTGTCAGCATGGCACTAGTGCCTGAAACCAGGCCCAAGCACGGCACTAAGGCCTCTTCGCCGTGCCATGCCGACACGGTTGGCCCGGGCAGCCCGTAGTGCCAGGGCTGGCCCGAGCACTACACAATAAATGAACATAAAACTTAACGTAATCTTGCACATTTACAAAAACATAGTTAAAGCATACTAATAGCTAATATTGAGCTGTTTAGTGCAATGGCTGCCTCATTAAAAACCTATCTAGGTAAAAACTCACCCTTGTGAGAAAACCCTAGATAGGAAAAAAGAGTACAGCCCACAACTCATTTAGTATTCTTACATATATCACAGACATTGTTCAGAGTTGTAGTATAGTTACAGACACAGACACACAACCATAGTTCAAAGTCCAAACTAGCTAAATAAGATCAGTCATCCACATGTGGATGTGGATCGGTAGGTGTCTGAGATTGAGATGCATGAGAGGACCCTGGAGTGTCAACTCAAACATGTTCATCATCAAAATATAGTTCAGAGAATGAGTCTTCAAGTTCTTTGTTCTCAACAGTGTGTTGGGTCCTTGCATTCCCTTCCTCCCAGTCCTTGAACAAGAAGGTAGTAGAGTAGATTAGGGTTTAGGGTTCGAACACAGATCACAAGCATAGATCACAAGAACAAGCACCGGATTAAAAACTTACCAAAGCAGGAGCACCAGATCAGTCCCTCACGAGGGCTAAAATCACAGAACAAGAAGATAGTAGAGTAGATTAGGGTTTAGGGTTCGAACATAGATCACAAGCACAGATCACAAGAACAAACACCAGATTAAGCACTTACCAAAAGCCGGAGCACCAGATCGGTCCCTCACGGTACAATCACAGAGCAAGAAGGCAGTAGAGTAGATTAGGGTTTGTGCACAGATCACAAGCATTCGGTGTTCGTCTTCTTCTTCCTCCAGACAGACCCAATTAGCCCGGCACTATTGGCCATCAATACCGACAAGTGTAAAATGACCTTTATCGAGTGTTTGGGACAGTCGGCGAGTATTTTTATCGATAGTAAAATGAAACTATATCTATATAGAGACTACAGGCTCGTGCCACCGTAGCTGGCCGGATACGGCCGGTACCGTACTCCGGGCGTGCCACCATAAATGGCTTCAAAATGGCATGTTTTGCATCTATCTCATCCAGCCTGCGCCTCCCATCATATTTGCAGATAACCGTTCAGTGCGGGCAAACAATGATGCATGGCTTATTATATGCAATCAAAACTTTCACTAACACCAGCGTAAACCGTACACCTGATTTCCATGATTCGACGCCTCAAGCCAGATACTGTCCCTATACGTTTGTTTGTTGGTACCATGTTATTATTGCTACTAGTTATATCACTACCGGAATCAGCTCCTTTGTCGTGTGTCTCAGACACACGGCAAAGGCAATCTTACACTCGGCAAATGCTTTGCCGAGTGTTACACTCGGCAAAGAACGCTCGGTGAACTGTACATCGGCAACTGCCTCTTTGCCGAGTACTATTTGTCGGGCACTCGGCAAAGACTTTGCTGAGTGCCAAATGGCACTCGACAAAAAAAAGTCACCGTCACGGCGCCAAGTAACGGTGACGGATCCTTTGCCGAGTGCCGTCTATGGCACTCGGCAAAGAGGTCAATGTTGCCGAGTGTTTGCTCGAGAGGCCCTCGGCAAAGACTGACCCAGTGGGCCCCACTGCCAGTCCCTGTGCCGAGAGCTCTAGTAGGCACTCGGCAAAGGAGGCTTCTTTGCCGAGTGTCTGTTGGACAGGTACTCGGCAAAGAACCCTCCAGTGAGCCCCTTTGCCAGTCCCTTTGCCGAGTGCCTTGGCAATGGCACTCGGCAAAGATGTCTTTGCCGGTTCCCAGGTTTCCTTCTTTGCCGAGTGCCATTGTCAGCACTCGGCAAAGATGGCTTTACCGGTTCCCAGGTTGCCTTCTTTGCCGAGTGCCATGATCATAGCACTCGGCAAAGCGCCCCTTTGCCGAGTGTTACACTCGGCAAAGTGACCAGAATGTCCCTTTTTTATTTGCTTTTGTTGTTCCATCCAAACAAACAAAAGATATATATGATTCACATCACATTATATATCAATCACATCACAGAATGAACACATTTATCATCAACACCATATATATCACAAAGTCTCACTAAAGTCTCACAAATATAAGTAAGGATCATCACAAAACAGATATAAGTCTGCGTCATCACTAACATCACCAAGTATCTCACAAGATAAAGTTTAACTAACATCACCAACACTCATAAAGGTAAGTCTGGATCATCACAAAACAGATCATCAACGAGGTGGGCATCTGGACTGGTTCGGCGAAGGGCTGGACGAAGCATGAGGGTTGTTCGACGCCGCTGATTGACCCTGCACAGAGAAGAGATTGTATGTGTGAGAACATATGAATAAATATCATGCAGTACTAAAATTTTGATACTCACAGGAGTAGTGAACTCTGTAGGGTCAGCTGCAGGGAACAACGGAGGTGGTGGAGCATGACCCTGTGCGGCGCCAAGGCTCTGCATGTACGCGAACATCTCCGCCATCCTCTTCTCCAGCTCCTCACGTTGCCTCCTCTCATCATCTAGCTGAGTCTGTAATATTTCGCCCCAATGTTACGATAATGCAAAGAGAAGATATATAAAAATCAATGAACGATGAATAGATAAGGAATAACCTGGAGTTGCTGGATACGATGCTGTGAGGTGTCCTGCCGAGGTCGTATGGCTGCGCTCGCGCTCGTGCTCCTTGCTCGCACCTGAGAGAGAGTGGGAGTGGAGGACGAGTCGATTGCCCCGTCGGCAATCCAGTACCGCCCATGCCTCTTGCCTCCTCCGACCCTCATGAGGACATCTCCGTCGATGTCCTCGGTCCTCGGATCGTAATCTGGCTCATGGACCTCCTTGGCCATGGCGGTGTACTCACTGAGTCGGCTGTGGATGGCGGGGTTGGTGTACGCCTCGGGCCCGTCATCCGGGTTGTAGGTGACGTCGGACGTTGCCTTCCCCTTGTGGGCCATGGCATATGCCGAGAACGTGGAGCAAGGCGCGCCACCATGTGCCGCCGACTGCGAGAAAACCAACGATATGGTTAGAAATCATGTCTAATCGAAAGTTATATACCTAAATAAAAAAGAGCGCGTACCCATGCTTCCGCGTATTTGCCCAGGCTCCGGCTGCCTTGATGGTGGGAGGGACCTTGCATCAGCAAACGCCGTTCCCGGCTAGCGTTGTGCGCCTCGTCCCACTCAGCCGAGCACCACCTCTGCACCATCTTCTCCCAGCACTCAGGATGCGCGGCGCACCAATGAGGAATCATCTAAAAAATATAAGTACACCGCATATCAGAAGATAAGAATAAGCATATTTAGTACCAATAATAAAGTTTTGTATTTACCTGCAAGTACTGGTCCGCAGTCAATGACATGGTTCGGGCGTCCTTCTTGTTCACCTTCTCCCCAAGGACGGAGCCGTGGTAAGTGACGATGGCCTGGATGCGCGCCTCGTAGTGCATGTCCACGACGAGCTTCTTACAGCACGTCGTAGACACCACATCCGCCCTGGCCTCGTATCCAGCATCGCACCTGAAGAAATCCTACATACAAAGACGATGTATCCATACATTATTTCAAGAATATGCAACAAATGCGACTTATTAAACAATATAGTGCGAGGAAGACTTACCCACAGCTCTTGCTTCACCCGCTCCGCCTTGTTGTTGAATTGTCTGCCGTCCCGATCTACAGCATCGGGGGCGACGGCGTAGTGGTCGAAGGTGTATGCTGGGCTCGTCACTCCGGCGTACTCGACAAGTCTAGGGAAGTGTTCCCGGCATAGAAGGCCGAGGATGCCATTGGGGTTGCGGCCGTGACCCCCTGCAGTCTCCAAAACCATCCAAGACCTGTCGAAGTGATTAAGATGAAGTATTAGTTTCTATTATTAATTTGAACATATAATATGAAAAAGCAGCAACAACATCTAAAGTTACCTACCTCTCTCCATCGGGTCGTATCAGCGGACGTCTGTCACGAAGTATGGGTCGCTTAGGTAGGCTCGCGGGACCTCGCAGGTAGATACTCCTCGAACCTGAGGAGCCAGAACCTGAGACGTCCTGCTGAGCGGCGTCGTCGTCGTCGTCGTCCTGCTGCGCCGCATCGTCGTCGTCCTGCTGTGCCGCATCGACAGCGGCTTGCTGCTCCACCTGCTGCTGTACGGCGTCGTCCTGCTGCGCCTCCTCCTCCGTCCTACGGGTGCTCCTCCTCCCCCTCCCCCTCCCCCTCCTCGTCCTCGTCCCACCGCCCACCATCTTTGTCCAACAACCTGCAATTAAGAGTAAACAATTAAGCACAGATAAAAAAATATGTATTTAGAAACATATGCAAAATAAATGAAATATAGCATTACATCGATTAAAAATAATCTTCATATGTGTCCGGGTTAGCCGGATCATAAGTGTCATCATCACTATCAACCATTTCATAGTCAACATCATCTGAAGGCGCAATTTCGTCATTGGCATTGCCTTCAAGTATTTCTAAGTCATTCTCATTTTGCACCTCATCATCCTCGTCATCAACAACCATTTCAATATCTACTTCCATTCCGATCGCTTCGGTTAAGTCTATCTCAAATTGCCCTTCGAGCCCATCTTCTTGGAAGAACTCTCCGTCATATGTGTCCGGGTCTAAGTTATAATCTTCATCGTTAGGAACAGGTAATTTAGCGTGCGGTGATACCTTATACACAACATCCCAACCCTTAAGATGTTGTTTCGTTTGGCACGTATATGGAAGATAATACACTTGTGTGGCCTGTTGGGCCACAATATAGACATCGTCTCCTGTTAAGGTGGAATCCTGTCAAATTTCGACTATCCCAAGATTAGAATGTGTCCGTCTCGTAACTTCAGGGTCAAACCAATGACATTTGAATATCACTGGAGTAAGAGGTTTGGAACCATAAAAATTGAGTTCATATATTTCTTCAATTCTTCCATAATACTCGACCTCGTCAAGCCCGGGCGTAAAGACTCCAGAACACGTGGTTTTTCGATTGGGCCGACTTTGGTCGTAGCTTGTTGTGCGAAAACGGTATCCATTGACGTCATACCCAGAAAATTTCCTGACCCTATAGGCAAAGCCATTGGCTACTTGTCTCAACTCGGCACTCATAGACGGCTCTCTTTGGCCCTGCAAGTTCAAACACGCTAGATTGTTATATTATTCGCACGTAAGAGCAACTTGGAATAACAAACTAAGCACGTACCTTATGTTTAAACCAGGAAATGAAATCGGGCAATCTATTTCCCGCACCCTTTCTAAGAAGGGTATCATATTCCTGTGGAGTTGGGTCCCTTGATCGACGCCAGAATTCATGAAGAAATTGCTCCATGTATGGCGTCACCTCTTCAAGGTTGGTCAATACATATAGCATGATATGGTGCCACTCTTCATGTCTCAGGGTCTTGGTGGTCGAACCACTCGCGCTTCCGAGTTGCCCTCGAAAAATGCTGAGGTTCGATTCATTGCCGCCATCATTGTAACGAGGGGGTGGATTATGCACGCTCGGCAGTTTGTCACCATAGTAAGTTGTTGTGAAGTTTGACACCTCCTCCAGTATGTATGCCTCTGCAATGGAAGCCTCGATTTTGCATTTATTTCTACATTTCTTTCGGATATTCTTTAGACATCTCTCGATTGGATAGCACCAACGTCCCTGCACGGGCCCCCCCATTCGTGCCTCATACGGGAGATGAATAATCAAATGCTGCATCGGGTTGAAGAAGCCGGGTGGAAAGATCTTCTCCAGCTTACACAGTAACACGGGTGCCATCCTTTCCAAGTCTGCAATCATGGTCCGAGCTAACTCTTTTGCACAAAGCTGGCGGAAGAAATAGCTCAACTCTGCAAGCGCTAGCCAGACATGCTCAGGGACATAGCCTCGAACCATCGCCGGAAGAATTCGTTCAATCCATATGTGGAAGTCATGACTCTTCATCCCTAAGACTCGCAGAGTAGATAAGTTCACCCCCCCTACTAAGGTTAGCTGCATACCCATCAGGGAACATTAACATCTTGATCCATTGTAGTACTTCCTTCCTCTGGGCCCTGCTCAGGACGAAATCGGCCTTAGGCCTTCTCCATGTCTTACCACCACTAGGCGGCTTCATCTCTTGGTTTGGTCTATCACATAACTCTGCCAGATCCACTCTTGCCTTTACGTTATCCTTTGACTTATCAGGAATCTCCATAATTGTCGCCCAAAGTGCCTCGGCGACATTCTTTTCAGTGTGCATCACGTCAATGTTGTGTGGAAGGAGCAGGTCATCATAATAGGGGAGCCGAGTCAAGCCCGACTTATGTGTCCACATATGTTGCTCACCATATCCCACAAAACCACCTTCTGGGTTGGCCACGAGACCATCTATCTGTTCGCGAACTTCGGCACCAGTCATCATTGCAGGTGGGCGGTCTGTCACCACGACACCTTTCGTAAAGTTCTTGATGTCTAGTCGGAATGCATGGTCAGGAGGGAGAAATTGTCGATGTTTATCGAATGACGAATATTTGCCACCCTTCTTCAACCAAATGAACCTAAGAGCTTCCTTGCAAACTGGGCATGGGAACTTACCGTGAACACACCAGGCGCAAAATAGCCCATACGCCGGAAAGTCATGCATGGAGTACTGGTACCAAACATGCATTTTGAAGTTTGTCTTCGTAGCTCGGTCGTACGTCCATACCCCTTCCTCCCAAGCATGGACCAATTCATCAATCAAAGGCTCCATGTACACGCCCATTTTATTCCCCGGGTGTCCAAGAATTATCAACGACACGAATATGTTCTGTCTTTGAAAGCATACGCCGGGGGGAGATTGATGGGGATAACGAACACGGGCCAACATGTGTATGGGGCAGCAGTCATTCCATAGGGATTGAACCCATCTGTGGCCAGTGCAACACGAACATTACGAGCCTCTTTGGCTTTCTCATGGTGAATGGCATCAAAGTGGGTCCATGCTTCACCATCGGATGCGTGAACCATCTTGTCAGGATTGCATCGTTTGCCTTTTTTGTGCCATGTCATCTGTTTCGCGGATTCCTCTGTCATGTATAGACGCTGGATCCTCGGTATGAACGGAAGGTGGCGTAGGATTGTCACGGGGATGTCGAGCTGCCTCTTCTGTCCATCACCAGAGTCTACCTCCATGAACCTAGATGATTTACACTTCGGACAGTACTTTGCCTCAGTGTGTTCTTTCCTAAATAGGACGCAGCCCTTCGGACAAGCATGTATCTGCTCATACGTCATCTTGAGTGCACGAAGGAGTTTCTGTGCCTCGTACATGCTCTTTGGCAGAACGTGATCCTCCGGAAGCAGGCTGCCAATAACTGTCAACAAACCATCGAATGCGTCTCGACTCATGCTATAATGCGACTTGAACGCCATTATACGCCCAATGGCATCCAGTTGAGAAACCTTTGTCTTGCCGTGAAGGGGTTTCTGTGCCGCGTCAAACATGTCGTAGAATGCCTTTGCGGTCGCCTCTGGCTCGTCCTCCGTACGTCCTTCGGCGAACTGTGCCTCGTGATAGTCGTTCAACATGTCTCCTACCCTGGCATCAATATCGTAATCCTCGACGCGTTGTCTCACCACCTCCTCTCTCGTGCGATGCGCTTCACCATGGAAGATCCACCGAGTATAGTCCGGCGTAAATCCATTCTTCCAAATATGTTCTACCATGGCCTTCTTTGGTTTTCTTTTCCGGTTGTCACATTTGCTGCATGGACAAGGGACTAGGCTAGCTCCTTTAGCAGCTTCGCCATATGCCCGTTCCACGAAAGCATCGGTCTTCCTAATCCATTCAGGGGTGACATCATTACGTCGAACGCGGCCCGTGTACATCCACTCACGGTCCTCCATCCTCTAACATATATAACCGAGTATAGTTTAATATAGACATGTAATGCATGTACACTACGTTCCTACCTTCTAATAGGTGATGATAGGTCCTAATCCCACCCGCGGTTGCGTAGATGGAGTTAGTTTCCATGCTCTACTCCGATCCGAGATAGAATTTCGGCAGCACCTCCCCGCTGTTCTCCGGATACACGTCCTGGCAGGGAGAGTGTACTGTCCGGAGAACAACAGGGAGGTGACGCCGAAACTCTATCTCGGACCGGAGTAGAGCATGAAACTAACACCATCTACGCAACCGCGGGCTGTCCAAAAAACATGGACAATCCGAAACTGATACATTTGTAGATATGCAAAGATCTGCATATCTACACTGTATCACTTTCGAACGGGAGACGCCTAACTGGGTTACGTGATCTATGACCATGATGCGGAAATAGAGGTTATACCTAAGGTGGCGGTGAAGTAAGGCTAGCGGGGCTGTGGCGGGTCGGTGCAGTGGCGACGCGACGCGGTGCAGGCAGACCCGCAACGGCTAGGAAGACAAGTATCTTCTCTGTAAAAAAGAAACACAAGTCTGTTAATACAAAAAATCGACATCACCTCCCCTGTACTTTGAGGTTTTTAAAACCTGCAAATAAAACTGTCGGCGTTCCGAGACCGGGGGGGCCTCGAGCCGACGAGTGAGAGTGCCGCGTGCCCCAGCCCAGATGGGTCGAGCGCGTGGAGCGAGCGCAAAGGGGGGAACGGAGTGAGAGAGAGGTCGGTGGCCGGAGCCGGATCGCGAGGGAGTCGGAGAAATTCCCACGGCCTTCGTGTTCGTCCCGCGCCCAGGTCGGGTGCGCTTGCAGTAGGGGGTTACAAGCGTCCGCACGAGGTGAAGGGAGAGGGCGGCCCCGAGAGAGCGCCTGCCCCTGCCTTTCGTCCCCGCGAGGCCAACCTTTTTTAAGAAGGCCCTGGCCCTTCCTTTTATAGTCGTAAGGAGAGGGTCCAGGTGTACAAGACGGGAGTGTAGCAAGGTGCTACGTGTCTAGCGAGGGAGAGCTAGCGCCCTATGTACATGCCCAGGTGGCAGCCAGAGAGGTCGTGGCACCCTGTTGGAGTGGCGTCGTGGCTGTTGGAGGAATAACGGAGCCGGACGGGGGGACAGCTGTCGAGGTGGCTGGGTCCTTGCTGACGTTCTCCTGCTTTCGTAAGGGAGCTGGGAGCCGCCGTCGTCATGATCTAGCGGGGCGCCATCATGGCCTATCTGGCATAGCTGGCCAGATGGGACGCCGGTCTTGTTCTCTGCGACCCAAGTCGGCTCAGGGCAGGGTGATGATGACGCTTCCTGTTGACGTGGCGGTCTCGTATCCTAGGTCGGGCGTCGTGGAGGCTCCTCCGAGGCTGTGGCCGAGTCCGTCCTGCAAGACAGAGACAGAGCCCGAGCCCTGGTCGGGCGAGGCGGAGATTATTCGGCAGAGGCCGAGGCGGAGTCCGAGCCCTGGGTCGGGCGAGGCGGAGGTCGCCGTCTTCCGAGGCCTTAGCCTGAGTCCGAGCCCTGGGTCGGGCGGAGCGGAGTTCGCCGTCTTCCGAGGCCTTAGCCTGAGTCCGAGCCCTGGGTCGGGCGGAGCGGAGTTCGCCGTCTTCCGAGGCCTTAGCCTGAGTCCGAGCCCTGGGTCGGGCGGAGCGGAGTTCGCCGTCTTCCGAGGCCTTAGCCTGAGTCCGAGCCCTGGGTCGGGCGGAGTCTCCTATGGCACCACTGGCGAAGTCTGGCCGCCCGTCGGTCTTACCTTTTGCGTTAAACGCCCTGGTGACTCGGTCGGTTGGTGCGGTGATTTAGTCAGGGTTTCTCCTTATCGGAGGCGGGGCCTAGGGCGAGCCGGGGATGCGCCTGCCGTGAAAGAGGAGACCTCAGGCGAGACGGAGTCATCTTAGGGTCGGCTGCCCTCGCCCGAGGCTAGGCTCGGGCGTGGCGTGGTCAAGTCACTCGTGTGGACTGATCCCTGACTTAATCAAACCCATCAGGCCTTTGCAGCTTTATGCTGATGGGGGTTACCAGCTGAGAATTAGGCGTCTTGAGGGTACCCCTAATTATGGTCCCCGACAGTAGCCCCCGAGCCTCGAAGAGAGTGTTAACACTCGCTTGGAGGCTTGCATCGCACTTTTTTGCAAGGGGACCAGCCTTTCTCGGAGGTACCTTGTTCCGGTGGGTGCGCGCGAGCGCACCCGCCGGGTGTAGCCCCCGAGGCCTCGGAGGAGTGGTTTCACTCCTTCGAGGTCTTAATGCCTTGCGCAATGCTTCGGCGTGACTAGCGGTTCCCTCATGCGAGCAGGGCGTAGCCCAGGTGCACTGTCGGGGCCCAAGTTCTCGGGCTGGTATGTTGACGCTGTCAACGGTTCGGCCGGAGCCGGGTTTGCGAGAGCAGCCCCCGAGCCTTCGCACGGAGCGAGAGGACGATCAGGGACAGACTCGACTTTTTATATACGCCCCTACGTCGCCTTTCCGCAAGGAGGAGGGGGGGAGTGCGCCATGTTACCCTCGATGGGCACCGAACATGGTGTCTCCGGTGAGCTGCGATCGGGTAATCCGAGTGGACGTCCGTGCCCCGTTCGTTAGGGGTCGGCTAGGGGCCCGGAGGCACGCCCAAAAGTACCTGCGGGTGATCTGCCGGACCCGGTCCCCTAGCGACGGGGTCCGAGGGCTCGTTGCCTCCCTCCGATGGGATTCCGTTACAGAGTCGTTCCCGCCGGTCTCGGAAATGTCCTAGGGTACCTCGGGAGCGCAGCCCGAGCCTCGGTTATGTATCGAACGTACCCCTGGTCATCCCTCGCTCGGCGTCTGAGGCGGCTGTGAACCCTTCGACAGGCCAGCCTTCGAACCCCTGATCAGTAGGGGGCACGGAGCCCTAGTAGCCTGAGGCGGTCATGGAACCTTTCGGGGGCCGACCTTCGAACCCCTGACCAGTAGTGGGTGTCGGGCCCACGCGATCTGAGGCGGCTGTTGAACCCTTCGGGGGGCCAGCCTTCGAACCCCTGATCAGTAGGGAGGCTCGGGGCCTAGTTCCTTCACGGGGAAGGATCCCTTTGGGGTTATCCCCCTTCTCGGTCCCTGTTGCAAGAGATAGAGAAAGAAGGAAAAGGAAAAAGGGATTCGAAATTGAACTTCGTGGCGTACCTTTCTCGGCGTGGCCGTTTTTGGCGGAGGCGAAGCGCCGCCAGCTGCCCCTGCCAGAAACGTCACCTATTTCGCCGTGGAGTTAACGCGCTGGGGTGAGTAGTTGGCGAGGTTGCCGTTGCGTGCGCGAGCCGTTCGAGGTACGGGTCACGGACGCGTCGTCTTCACGCCGTGTTTTTTCCTCATTTCTGAGCAATAAGACTTGCCTATCGATTGTCTGAATCGCTTCACCAAGCATGAGTCGCCCCGTGTCCAGGTGACGAGTGAGGTATCCGTATCCCGGAGGCGTAGGAATCCCTCGGCTCGGTCGGACCTGTTGTCCGAGGCTCTTCTAGCTTAGTTAAAAAGACCCCTCGGTCGCTCTTCGTCGAGCCGAGGCCAGGGGTAGCGATATCAGCACAAGCAGAGGCGTTGTTGGCTCGGAAATGGAACCTGGTTGGCCGGAGCCCAGCTGGGTCGTCTGCTGGCGGGCTCGGCGCCGGAGTTGATTGGCCGAGGCCTCGGACCGAGCTGGCGCCCTCGGAAGGGGTCGGTCGAGGCCTCGGGGGTTGCTCGAGCGCGGTGTCGACGTCGTCCTTTGGAGCGGAGGCCTTCGGACCGCGTGGCCACCCGAGGCCAGGTCGGGTCTTGCCGAAGGTGCTGCTGATGCCGAGGGTGTCGTCACCCTCTTCCAGCGCCGAGGTCCGCGCCTGCAGGGTCAAGTCGTTCTGTAGCGTGGGCCTTGTGCGGCCGTTGAGGCCAGAACACACACCCTTGTCGCGTTATAAAGCTGTGTCTCTTTTCCTCTTGCTTCGAGTATCTGGACTTTTTGTCGGTGGCAGGGATGTTAGTGCGAGCAAGAGTTGCTTCTCGCGGGAGGTGATGAGTGAGGTATCCGTATCCCGGAGGCGTGGGAGCCCCTCGGCTCGGTCGGCCTCGCCGCTTACGCGTACTTTTACCCATCCATGAGGCCCTGTCACCGACTCGGTCGAGAAGGCCCGAAGAACCTGCTTCAACAGAAGAGCCTCCGTACGTAAAGACTCATTCGATCCGCGGAGTCACCTTATCCGAACGCGAGTTACTTATCACAGAAGGTGACGAGTGAGGTATCCGTATCCCGGAGGCGTAGGAGTCCCTCGGCTCGGTCGGCCTTGGCTGTTTACGTGCACCCCGTCGTTTCTAGGACCCACTTTTCGAAGTAGTCAAAAAGCACGAAAGATGTTCTGGTAAAAGAGGTTTTTTGTTCGAGGAAAATTTTGACGCAGAGGGGGTTAACCCCCTTTTAGCCCCCGAGGGAGGGTCGGGCTCCGCCGAGGCGAGGCCGACCCTTCCTTGTTGACTAAACTTCGCGTGGGTACGGGGTATAAGAACAACTTGGAAACATTCTTAAGGATAGAAGCGACGTAGCTGCTGGATGTTCCAAGCGTTGCCGTAGACCTCGCCTTGACTGTTGGCCAGCTTGTAAGTTCCGGGCTTCAGAACTTTGGCGATGATGAACGGCCCCTCCCAGGGGGGCGTTAGCTTATGCCTCCCTCGGGCGTCCTGCCGCAGCCGAAGCACCAGATCGCCCACCTGGAGATGTCGGGGTCGGACCCCTCGGGCGTGGTAGCGTCGCAGGGACTGCTGATACCGCGCTGAGTGTAGGGCCCTGTCCCGAGCCTCGTCCAGCTGGTCCAGCGAGTCTTCTCGGCTGGCTTGGTTGCTTTCTTCGTCGTAAGCCCTCGTCCTCGGGGAACCGTATTCCAGGTCCGTGGGCAGGATTGCCTCGGCCCCGTAGACCAGGAAGAACGGCGTGAAACCCGTGGCTCGGCTTGGAGTCGTCCTCAGGCTCCAGACCACCGAGGGGAGTTCCTTCATCCATCGCTTGCCGAACTTGTTGAGACTGTTATAAATCCGAGGCTTAAGCCCCCGTAGAATCATGCCATTGGCACGTTCCACTTGCCCATTCGACATGGGGTGAGCTACGGCGGCCCAGTCCACCCGGATGTTGTGATCGTCGCAAAAATCCAAGAATTTTTTGCCGGTGAACTGGGTGCCATTGTCGGTGATGATGGAGTTCGGGACCCCGAAGCGATGGATGATGTTGGTGAAGAATGCCACCGCCTGCTCGGACCTGATGCTGCTTAGGGGTCGGACCTCGATCCACTTGGAGAATTTGTCGATGGCGACCAGCAGGTGCGTGTAGCCCCCGGGTGCCTTCTGCAGTGGGCCGACGAGGTCCAGGCCCCACACAGCGAAGGGCCAGGTGATGGGTATCGTCTGCAGAGCCTGAGCGGGCAGGTGGGTCTGCTTCGCATAGAATTGGCACCCTTCGCAGGCGCGGACAATTCTAGTGGCGTCAGCCACCGCCGTTGGCCAGTAGAAGCCTTGGCGGAAAGCATTCCCGACGAGGGTTCGAGGTGCTGCATGATGACCGCAAGCCCCCGAGTGTATTTCCTGCAGGAGGTCCTGACCCTCGGCGATGGTGATGCATCGCTGGAGGATGCCCAAGGGGCTGCGGTGGTAGAGCTCCTTCTCGTCGCCCAGCAGGACGAACGATTTTGCTCGTCGCGTTACCCGCCGAGCCTCGGTTTGGTCGAGGGGCAGCTCTCCTCGGCGGAGATATTGCAGGTACGGGGTCCTCCAATCTTGATCTGGCACGACCCCGTTCTGCCCCTCCTCGACGTGCAGCGCTTCGCGCTCGGGCCCCGAGGGTTCCTCGGATTGAGCCGAGGACGGCTCGGGCTGAGCCGAGGTCACCTCGGACGAGGCCGAGGGCGCCTCGGGTTCGGGCGCGTCGCCTATCTTGGCGGAGGGTTGGTGCAGATCGCGGGCGAAGACGTCCGGGGGAACCGTTGTCCGCCCCGAGGCTATCTTCGCCAGCTCGTCCGCAGTCTCGTTATAGCGTCGGGCGATGTGGTTAAGTTCGAGCCCGTAGAACTTGTCCTCCAGGCGTCGAACCTCTTCGCAGTAGGCCTCCATCTTCGGGTCGCGGCAGAGGGAATTCTTCATGACTTGGTCGATGACGAGCTGCGAATCGCCGCGTGCATCGAGGCGTCGAACCCCTAGCTCGATGGCGATTCGCAACCCGTTGATCAGAGCCTCGTACTCAGCTACATTGTTAGACGCCGGGAAATGGAGGCGAAGCACGTAGCGCAGGTGTTTTCCGAGGGGCGAGACGAAAAGCAGGCCCGCGCCAGCTCCCGTCTTCCTCAGCGACCCGTCGAAAAACATGGTCCAGAGTTCTGGTTGGATCGGAGCCGTTGGTAACTGGGTATCGACCCATTCGGCTACGAAATCCGCCAGTGCCTGGGACTTGATGGCCTTCCGAGGGGCGAACGAGATCGCCTCGCCCATGATTTCCACCGCCCACTTTGCGATCCGTCCCGAGGCTTCTCGGCACTGGATGATCTCCCCCAGGGGGAAGGATGACACCACAGTCACCGGATGGGACTCGAAGTAATGTCGCAACTTTCGCCTCGTCAGGACCACAGCGTATAGCAGCTTCTGGACTTGTGGGTAGCGGGTCTTGGTCTCGGACAGCACTTCGCTGACGAAGTAAACTGGCCTCTGAATGGGCAAAGCATGCCCTTCTTCCTGCCTTTCGACCACGATCGCGGCGCTGACCACCTGAGTGGTTGCGGCGACGTAGACCAGGAGGGTCTCTCCATCAGTTGGGGGTACCAAGATGGGCGCCCGTGTGAGGAGTGCCTTCAGGCTCCCGAGGGCTTCTTCGGCCTCGGGAGTCCAAGTGAAGCATTCGGCCTTCCTTAAGAGGCGGTACAGGGGCAGGCCTCTTTCGCCGAGGCGCGAGATGAAGCGGCTCAAGGCCGCGAGGCATCCCATGACCCTTTGTACGCCTTTTAAGTCCTTGATAGGTCCCATGTTTGTGATTGCTGCGATCTTCTCCGGATTGGCTTCGATGCCCCGCTCGGGGACGATGAACCCCAAGAGCATGCCCCGGGGCACCCCGAAGACGCACTTCTCGGGATTGAGCTTGACGCCCTTCGCCTTGAGACACCGGAATGTCAGTCCGAGGTCGGAGAGAAGGTCGGAGGCTTTCCTCGTCTTGACCACGATGTCGTCGACGTAGGCCTCGACCGTGCGACCAATGTGTTCGCCGAACACATGGTTCATGCACCGCTGGTACGTTGCACCCGCGTTCCTCAATCCGAACGGCATTGTGACATAACAGTACATGCCGAAGGGCGTGATGAAAGAAGTCGCGAGCTGGTCGGACTCTTTCATCTTGATTTGATGATACCCTGAGTAGGCATCGAGAAAAGACAGGGTTTCGCACCCTGCTGTGGAGTCCACAATTTGGTCGATGCGAGGTAGAGGGTAGGGGACCTTTGGACATGCTTTGTTGAGGCCAGTGTAGTCTACACACATCCGCCACTTCCCCCCTTTTTTCCTCACAAGTACAGGGTTGGCAAGCCATTCGGGATGGAATACCTCTTTAATGAACCCTGCTGCCATCAGCTTGTGGACCTCCTCGCCTATCACTCTGCGCCTTTCCTCGTCGAATCGGCGCAGAGGCTGTCTGACCGGTCGGGCCCCGGCCCTAATATCCAGCGAGTGCTCGGCGACTTCCCTCGGTATGCCGGGCATGTCCGAGGGACTCCACGCGAAAACGTCGGCGTTTGCGCGGAGAAAGTCGACGAGCACTGCCTCCTATTTGGGGTCGAGCCCCGAACCGATCCGGATCTGCTTGGAGGCGTCGCCACTGGGGTCGAGAGGGACGGCCTTAACCGTCTCTGCTGGCTCGAAGTTGCCGGCATGCCGCTTCACATCCGGCACCTCTCGGGAGAGGCTTTCCAGGTCGGCAATGAGGGCCTCGGACTCGGCGAGGGCCTCGGCGTACTCTACGCACTCCACATCGCATTCGAATGCGTGTTTGTACGTGGGGCCGACGGTGATGACCCCGTTGGGGCCCGGCATCTTGAGCTTCAGGTAGGTGTAGTTGGGGATGGCCATGAACTTCGCGTAGCATGGCCTTCCCAACACCGCGTGGTAGGTCCCTCGGAACCCGACCACCTCGAACGTCAAAGTCTCCCTCCGGAAGTTGGAGGGTGTTCCGAAGCAGACAGGGAGGTCGAGCTGTCCGAGGGGCTGGACGCGCTTCCCGGGAATGATCCCGTGGAAGGGCGCAGCGCCTGCTCGGACGGACGACAAGTCGACGCGCAGGAGCTTGAGAGTCTCGGCGTAGATGATGTTGAGGCAGCTGCCCCCATCCATCAGGACCTTGGTGAGCCTGACGTCGCCAATGACAGGATCGACGACGAGCGGGTACTTCCCCGGGCTCGGCACGTGGTCGGGGTGGTCGTCTTGGTCGAAGGTGATGGGCTTGTCGGACCAGTCTAGGTAGACTGGCGCCGCCACCTTCACCGAGCAGACCTCCCGACGCTCTCGCTTACGATGCCGAGCCGAGGCGTTTGCCACATGCCCTCCGTAGATCATGAAGCAGTCGCGGACCTCGGGGAACTCTCCTGCTTGGTGATCCTCCCTTTTGTCGTCGTCGTGAGCCTTGCCACCCTCGGCGGGTGGCCCGGCCCGATGGAAGTGACGCCGAAGCATGACGCACTCTTCGAGGGTGTGTTTGACGGGCCCCTGATGGTAGGGGCACGTCTCCTTGAGTGCCTTGTCGAAGAGGTTTGCACCTCCGGGGGGTTTCCGAGGGTTCTTGCGCTCGGCGGCGGCGACAAGGTCAGCATCGGGAACGTCGTGTTTCGCTTGCGACTTCCTCCTGCCTTTCTTCTTGGCGCCGCGCGGAGCAGACGCCTCGGGAGCATCTTCCGACGGGCGGCCCTGGGGCTGCTTGTCCTTTCGGAAGATGGCCTCTACCGCCTCCTGGCCGGAGGCGAACTTGGTAGCGATGTCCATCAGCTCGCTCGCCCTGGTGGGGGTCTTGCGACCCAACTTGCTCACCAGGTCGCGGCAGGTGGTGCCGGCGAGGAACGCGCCGATGACATCGGAGTCGGTGATGTTGGGCAGCTCGGTGCGCTGCTTCGAGAACCGCCGGATGTAGTCCCGAAGGGATTCTCCCGGCAATTGTCGACAGCTTCGGAGGTCCCAGGAATTCCCGGGGCGCACGTACGTGCCCTGGAAGTTCCCGGCGAAGGCCTGGACCAGGTCCTCCCAGTTGGAAATCTGCCCCGGGGGCAGGTGCTCCAACCAGGCGCGAGCGGTGTCGGAGAGAAATAGGGGGAGGTTTCGGATGATGAGGTTGTCATCGTCCGTCCCACCCAGCTGACAGGCCAGGCGGTAGTCTGCAAGCCACAATTCCGGTCTCGTCTCCCCCGAGTACTTCGTGATAGTAGTCGGGGGTCGGAATCGGGGCGGAAACGGCGCCCGCCGAATGGCTCGGCTAAAGACCTGCGGACCGGGTGGTTCGGGCGAGGGACTTCGATCCTCCCCGCTGTCATAACGTCCCCCACGCCGGGGGTGGTAGCCTCGGCGCACCCTTTCGTCGAGGCGTGCCCGACGGTCACGATGAGGGTGCTCGTCGCCGAGGTGGCCCGGGGCCGCAGGCGCGGTGTTGCGCGTGCGCCCGGTGAAGACCGAGGCTTCCCGCGTGAGTCGGGAAGTCGCGGCACGAGGATCCGGGGTGTATCCCCGCCTTCGAGAGGCAGAGCTCTCTGCCCGCCGGGCCGCAGCGCCTTCCAGGAGATGCCTGAGTTCTCCCTGGATCCGCCGTCCCTCGGTGGTTGATGACTCCGGCATCGCGCGGAGGAGCATTGCTGCAGCGACCAGGTCCTGGCCAGTCCCGCCGGATGCGGGTGGCGGTTTGTCCCTGGCATCGTTGGCGATGCGGTGCTGGAGACCTTGGGGCAAGTGACGTATTCCTCCGGCCGGGGGTTGGCTCGCCCATACCTGCCCGATGTTCTGACGGATTGCCTCGAGCGCTCCTGCTCCTTCATCGAACTCGGCCTGCGCCCCGCGGACTTGCTCGAGCTGTGGGTCGTGACCTCCCGCCGAAACGGGGACCACAGCTAGCTCCCGCGGGATGTCAGCGCGAGGCGCTGGCCTAGGGGGGTCACCATCCTCCGGCATGCCGAGACAGCCGCCTCCGGAGGGATCCCCTAGCTCGATGTGGAAACATTCGCGACTCAGGCCGCAGTCCTTGTCGCCAAGGCTGCGGCTGCCGTCGGAACAGTCGGAGAGGCAGTAGTCACATGCGGTCATGAAGTCCCGCATGGCACTAGGGTTGCCAGATCCGGAGAAATCCCAGCAGATGCTGGGGTCGTCGTCTTCCTCGGACCCAGAGGGTCCGTAGGTCGAGACACCCGTCAATCGGTCCCAAGGTGACCGCACAGGAAACCCCAGAGAGGTTGCACTCGCCTCAATGTGAGCGCCCGCCAAAGCGAGATCGCCAGGCGGGCTGAGGCCGAGTCGAAATAACGAAAGATGGGTAGCAGTCGATACCTTTTTGTCGACGAGGAGCGATGAAGTCGCGTCGGGGGCGGACCGCGTCGTCGTCTTGGGTCCGAGGGCGACGTCCTGCAGGCCTTCCGTGAGCGTGCTGGCGTCGTCCACTTGCTCGGAGTCGACGTGTTGCGGGGGGATGGCGCTCGCGTCTGCCTTGAACGCGAGGGCGACGCTTGGCGTGTCCTCCGTCGAGGCGCCGGGGACGTCGATTTGCCCGACAGCCGTCGGAGCGCGACCTCCCGCTCGGCCCCGGTTGCCCTGCCTCCTCCTCCTTCGACGGCGAGGGAGAGGATGGGGCGAGCTCGAAAGTTGTCCTTCCCCTACGCGGGAAAGACGTCGTCGATTCCGCCGCCAGCGGGCGGGCTGTCCGCCATCAATGTCGCCGTCGCGCGGCGGTGGAAGGAGTATCATGTCGTAGTCGCCGTCGAGCGAGACGAACTCGAGGTTCCCGAAACGGAGCACCGTCCCGGGTTGAAGAGGTTGTTGGAGACTGCCCATCTGGAGCTTGACGGGAAATCGAACGTCAACACGCAGCGTGCCCCTACCTGGCGCGCCAACTGTCGGCGTTCCGAGACCGGGGGGGCCTCGAGCCGACGAGTGAGAGTGCCGCGTGCCCCAGCCCAGATGGGTCGAGCGCGTGGAGCGAGCGCAAAGGGGGGAACGGAGTGAGAGAGAGGTCGGTGGCCGGAGCCGGATCGCGAGGGAGTCGGAGAAATTCCCACGGCCTTCGTGTTCGTCCCGCGCCCAGGTCGGGTGCGCTTGCAGTAGGGGGTTACAAGCGTCCGCACGAGGTGAAGGGAGAGGGCGGCCCCGAGAGAGCGCCTGCCCCTGCCTTTCGTCCCCGCGAGGCCAACCTTTTTTAAGAAGGCCCTGGCCCTTCCTTTTATAGTCGTAAGGAGAGGGTCCAGGTGTACAAGACGGGAGTGTAGCAAGGTGCTACGTGTCTAGCGAGGGAGAGCTAGCGCCCTATGTACATGCCCAGGTGGCAGCCAGAGAGGTCGTGGCACCCTGTTGGAGTGGCGTCGTGGCTGTTGGAGGAATAACGGAGCCGGACGGGGGGACAGCTGTCGAGGTGGCTGGGTCCTTGCTGACGTTCTCCTGCTTTCGTAAGGGAGCTGGGAGCCGCCGTCGTCATGATCTAGCGGGGCGCCATCATGGCCTATCTGGCATAGCTGGCCAGATGGGACGCCGGTCTTGTTCTCTGCGACCCAAGTCGGCTCAGGGCAGGGTGATGATGACGCTTCCTGTTGACGTGGCGGTCTCGTATCCTAGGTCGGGCGTCGTGGAGGCTCCTCCGAGGCTGTGGCCGAGTCCGTCCTGCAAGACAGAGACAGAGCCCGAGCCCTGGTCGGGCGAGGCGGAGATTATTCGGCAGAGGCCGAGGCGGAGTCCGAGCCCTGGGTCGGGCGAGGCGGAGGTCGCCGTCTTCCGAGGCCTTAGCCTGAGTCCGAGCCCTGGGTCGGGCGGAGCGGAGTTCGCCGTCTTCCGAGGCCTTAGCCTGAGTCCGAGCCCTGGGTCGGGCGGAGCGGAGTTCGCCGTCTTCCGAGGCCTTAGCCTGAGTCCGAGCCCTGGGTCGGGCGGAGCGGAGTTCGCCGTCTTCCGAGGCCTTAGCCTGAGTCCGAGCCCTGGGTCGGGCGGAGTCTCCTATGGCACCACTGGCGAAGTCTGGCCGCCCGTCGGTCTTACCTTTTGCGTTAAACGCCCTGGTGACTCGGTCGGTTGGTGCGGTGATTTAGTCAGGGTTTCTCCTTATCGGAGGCGGGGCCTAGGGCGAGCCGGGGATGCGCCTGCCGTGAAAGAGGAGACCTCAGGCGAGACGGAGTCATCTTAGGGTCGGCTGCCCTCGCCCGAGGCTAGGCTCGGGCGTGGCGTGGTCAAGTCACTCGTGTGGACTGATCCCTGACTTAATCAAACCCATCAGGCCTTTGCAGCTTTATGCTGATGGGGGTTACCAGCTGAGAATTAGGCGTCTTGAGGGTACCCCTAATTATGGTCCCCGACAAAAACTAACAGCACGATGGCTGACATGCACACAGTAACAAGTTTATAAATGGTTGGGTGACCTCGGCTTACATGATTTATACATTCTATCATCTAATCAATAATAAATATAAATTGACGCATAAAAAGTTTATACCTTTGTCGAGTGTCGTGGCGTGGCGTGGTACGCGTGGCCGGGAGGCGGTGGGCACGGCGGGGGCACGGCGTACGACGCGGGCAAGATGGATGCACGGCAGGGGCACGGCTTGGGCACGGCGGGGGGCACGGCTTGGGTGCACGGCTTGGGTGCTTGGGTTGCGACGGCGCGGCGAGGGCGTGCGCGGCGTGGGCAGGGCGTGGGCACCGGCTGTGGCGGCGAGGGCGCGGCTGCGGCGGCGCGGCGAGGGCGTGCGCGGCGGGGGCGTGCGTGGGGGAAGGCGGCGTGGCGGTGGCGGCCAGTGGTGGTTGTCGGCCGAGCGCGTGGGGAAGACGGTGGCGGGCCGGTGGCGGTGGCGGAGCGCGTGGCGGCCCGGTGGCGGTGGCGGTGGCGGCCGGGCACGTGGGGAAGACGACACGGCGGTGGCGGCGCTCGGGGAAGACGGCGGTGGCGGCGCTCGCGGGCGTCGGTGTGAGAGTGAAAGGAGAAGGAGAGAAGGAGAAGAAGAGGGCCTACCCGGCTGTATTTTTAACGTCTTTGCCGAGTGCCCGCGATCTGGCACTCGGCAAAGATTTTTTTAAAAATTAAAAAATATACTTTGCCGAGTGCCCCTGATCTGGCACTCGGCAAAGACTAGACTTAGGGTTTTAAAAAACATTGCCGAGTGCCGCACGGCAGGCACTCGGCAAAGCATTCTTTGCCGAGTGTCCAAGCTGGAGCACTCGGCAAAATATATTTTTATTTTTTTTATTTTCTTTACCAAACTTTTTGTGGTATGTTCCTACACTATGTAGACCTACATGTACCATTTTGGGACAATTATAACTGTGTTTTCAATAGCTAGTAGATTTAGTTCGTTTATTTGAATTTCTTCGTAAAATTTAGATTTGAACTGCAAGTCACTCGAAACTTGGAAAACCGTGCATGCAAAAATGATATCCATGCTACTTAGCACAAGTTACGACCGATTTCAGGATCGGATCGGAAACTTCGAGCACCATGCTCACTAAACATGGCCGTGAACTTGCCATCCACATGTTTAAAAATTTTATAAAACACAAACAAACTTAGAAAATCATGAAACTTGTCTACGTGTCATGATATCATATGTAGAGTCTGTGATAAAAAATTTAGAATGTTTGGAGAAAGTTGTGAGACATTATGTGTAGAAACCTAAGAGAACTACACATGAAATCATAGAGTTTCAATGTGGATCTTCTAGGTTTGTACACATAGTGTCTCACAACTTTGTCCAAACATTCTAAAATTTTTATCACAGCCTGTACATATGATATCATGACACGTGGACAAGTTTCAGGATTTTCTGACTTTGTTTGTGTTTTATACAATTTTTAAACATGTGGATGGCAAGTTCACGGCCATGTTTAGTGAGCATGTTGCTCGAAGTTTTCGGTCCGCTCCTGGAATCGGTCGTAACTTATGCTAAGTAACATGAATATCATTTTTGTATGCACGGTTTTCCAAGTTTCGAGTGACCTACAGTTCAAATCTAAATTTTCCGAAGAAATTCAAATAAACGAACTAAATCTACTAACGATTGAAAACTCTGTTAAAATTGTCCACAAATGATACATGCAGGTCTACATAGTGTAGGAACATACCACAAAAATTTTGATAGAAAAAATAAAAAAAAATAAAAATATACTTTGCCGAGTGTCCAGAGATGACACTCGGCAAAGTATGCTTTGCCGAGTGCCTACTATGTGGCACTCGGTACAGAACCTCTTTGCCGAGAGCCAACGGCTGGCACTCGGCAAAGACTGACGGCCGTCAGCTTTGGGACGGCCGCTGACGGCCGTTTTCCGAGAGCCCTTTTTGCCGAGTGTTTAACACTCGGTAAAGTTGTCTTTGCCGAGTGTCGTTCTGTGCCGAGTGTTCAGCCCTCGGCAAAGCACGGTTTGCCGAGTGCCTAACTTTACCGAGCGCGGCACTCGGCAAAGCCTTCTTTGCCGAGTGCCCGACAAAAGGCACTCGGCAAAGAGGCCAACACTCGGCAAAGCCTCGGATTCCGGTAGTGTATGCCCGTGCTTTGCAACGGCATACAAAATATTCGACAAAATTATTTACCAACAAATACTACAATTACAACCAGAGACAGGATGTCGTTGTTGCAGTTGGCCTAGCTCCTTTGCGACCATAGATGGGGGCCACCTCTCCTCTCATAAACCGTTTTTGCGCATAAATAGACCCCAGAGCAGTGCCTACAATATAGACAAGAATTCTGATCATGCTCCAGCTAATTGCATTGTTGGTGTGCTCGACGCTTTTAGCTGAAGCAACCAGCTATCCATCACCAGTGAGGAAAAGAATCAGCTAACAATGGCATCCCCCAGCAGCCTTGTTGTAGCGAGTAGCGACTGCAGGAGATCGTGTGCAGCAAATATCGTCGCCAGGCAGACACAGACAACCAGTATGCTTGCCAAGCCACCACAATAAGAAGATTTGGAGCGCGAGCAAGAAAAGAGAAATGCAAGAGGCAAGAAGCAGCTAGCCTTCGAAGCTCTCACCTATCACAATGCACACATGGGCTTGTCATTGGCTGGAGCTGAGTTCCTCTTCTCCTTCGACCTTGTTTCTGTTTCCTTCTCCTTGTCAAACAGAACACATGGCTAACTAGTATGTGAGAGGATTAGTGTGAACCAAGGGCCATATCTAAAAAAGAATATGGCACATAGTAAATATCTGAAAAAGAATCATTTTAGTAACATTTCATTCACTCAACAAAAATAAAAAGATGAACACTTAGGATTACATTACATTTTATAGAAGTGCATGATGATTCACAATGTCTGTCTTGGATATTGCTTCTGATTACACCAACTGAAGGTCCACGTACTTTGGATCTTGAGAACACTGCATTGGATGGTCAAAAGCGATACTAGCAAGCAAATCAATGATCTGGGGCTAAAACCTGTGAGCCATGTAACGGACAATTGGACAGAATCATGTGCAAGTACCAAGCAAACGATGCATAATGAATAGTTATATGAACACCAAAAAATATCAGCACGAATAAGAAATAGTTATATGAAGTATGAACTCCCATTTCGTACCGAGATCCATCTGATCCTAATTCTATTGAGCTAGATCCATAAAACCAGATTGTTCTTCGAAACCCACCACTATATGCTACTAAAAACAATAAGAAATTTATAGTAACACATGTATCATATATTTTACGTATTCACATGTATAAACAATAGGAAATTTCTTATCGATCTTAACAGGAAATTTATAGTAACACATGTATTCACATTTATATATTAATGAGAAATGATTACATAAAAATGAACACCACATATATTATCAATCTCAATATATCACAAACACATTATCGATCTTAACATCTCACAGATTCTTTGGCAACAACCAATACAGAACTAAATTGACAAAAATCAAATCTCTATTACAATGTGAATGTCACAAAAACAAAGTCTAAGAAGTGAGGACTTATTTATACACTATATTCTTTGTATATGTCTCATTCCAAGAAAGACCAAATTTAATACTTCTTTCAGATTCCTTATTAAATTCCATTGCATAGCTATCGCTTACCATAGCTTCTCAATGGTCGAGTGAGAAATCAGTACACTATCACATGACAAGGAAATTAAGGCGATAGGAGCCCAGACAGATAACACATCCGACAATGAACATCACATCCTGTAAACCCTGAATAATGCTTTAAGGAATTTTAGCTAGTTCTTTATTATTTCATAAGAATAATGGTAAGGATCTATAGGACATTAGTTAATCAAGAAAAAAATATTAGAGTTATTTTTAGTATGTGTCTAAGTGTTGAAGACATGTTCCTTTTGAATCAATAGGTGTGAATGATTTCACCATAATAATACCTATTGGATTATACAATGATGTGAATTTCTCGCTTATTGGATATCGTAAATGAAAATAAATACATGATCAAATTAAGAGAGGAATAAATACACATAAAATATTATTGCGTCATGCTAGGATTATTTTGTTTGTCAAAACTCAAAATTGAATTTGTTTGAAAAATTGAAATTGAAACTTGAAAATAAAATGAAATAGAGAAAAGGAATTGAAAAACATAAAATAAAAGAAATTGTCGTTTGGGCTGAATCCACTACATCGGCCCACCTCACCCCGCACCTGCGTGGCCCGTGATCCGTGCTTGGGTCACCGACACGTGGGACCCTCTGTGTCAGCCTCTTCGCTGGCTGCGCGGGTTGTTGTGGGTGGCTGACTTGTGGAGCTGATTTGTTAGCTGAGTTTTTCTCTTCCCCAACAAACGTCCACATTCGTGCTTCATGGTCAGCTCAACAGAACCTCCACAAATCCATGCGCCACAATGGTTGGCAAACTCAAACGCCGATACCGCCGTGAGTTGTTACATCCTCCCTACCCATCGCACGCTGTAGTTGATGAGGAACTCTGCCTTTGCGGACTATAAAATGGAGCTCGTATCCCCCCTTTTTCCTGGCCATCTTCACAGAGTCTGCAGATGGAGGAATCGGGCCACCGTTGGGGTATTCCACTTCCACCCACGCTGTTGGAACCCGCTCGAAGGCTCTGGGGTTCACTCAAGTCCACCGAAAGGCGGACAAGGCGGAATCTGCACGCGAAGATGACATGTGCTTCATGAATCCCTCATCGACGGGGATCCGCCGCCATGGGACCGAGCCCTAGCGTGGCGAGATGCTCCACCACGATTGTCACCGGTGGGTACCCGCCTCACTAATCCACCACCCTCTCCTCTCCGGGTACACTGATCTTATCAAAGATTCTAGCGCGGGTTGGGATGGGACCTTCCGCCAGTGCAGCGCCGCCATGGGGGAAAACGCTCCGCCGCGCTATGTGCGCGTGAGGAGGAAGATGGGGTGTCAGTCGTCAGTTGCCTGTTATGCGGTTGAGATTGTATCTCTGCATCGGCAATGACTTCAATGGATCAGACCATAAATCGACTATTGAAAGGATGGATGTGTGCGCGGGATGCTTTTGATCTGACCCTAGGATTAAGATCAAGCGGTCCATATCACGTACCGGTTCCCTTATAGACTAATCTAATCTGGACCCTCGATTTTGAACCCAACGGTCTGAAAGCCCTCATACCCCTTCGGCCCGCCTCTTTTGCTAATGAGCCCCTGACTTTATTAAAAATAAACCCACAGCCCTAGTCCTTTATAAAACTATTACGCAGAGGCCCTAGAATTTATGAATAGAACCCTGAACTACTTTGGAATCATGTGCGCAGTCCAGGAATTAAAGAAAACAGGAAAAAGATATTTAGAAATCATTTTTGAGTATAAAAATAATTGCAGAACTTATATAAATCATAGAAAATTCATATTTAATCCTTTTAAATCCATTCCAGCGGTATTAATTTTGTTTTAATGTTGTTTATTATCTAGTAACCCTATTTTAGTATGAAACATATGGTTAAATTTATGCGCTTGATTTCTTTTGTACCCCACACTTAAATCTTTGGAAATTCATAACTTCCCCATTTCAACTCCAAATTGACCCATTCTAGTTGCGTTAGCTTCATATGAATATTTACTATACAATAACAACATTTATTGTACTATGTCTCATTATTTTATAATTAGATCTTTATTTAACTTATGTTGGTTAGTCTTGTTAATCTGCCTATCATTATAATCTACTAAAATATGATCTATGGTCAATTTATAATTTAGATTAAAGTGCATTAATTACTACTTTAGGTTATCTTTTCTCTTGATTTATAAAATAAACATAAAACCTTGTTTTAATCATTTAATCACATCATAACTTGATGACCGTAACTCCGATTATAGCCATTCTCGAACCCACGATCTCTTGGCGACGCGTAGATTATTAACATGTATTTTATTCTTATGTTTGGTGTGATGTTAATTTTGCCTATACCATGTTTATCTATATTGCTACGTTTAGCAATGAGGACACGTGTCATCTGAAGAGCAAGTTGGTACCTGGAATCTCAAGTCCCAGGCAAGTTGTGCCCTTGATCACTTCTTTTTACCCAGTCATGTTCTGATTAATCATAATGATCTGTATAGGTTAATTTTGATGGGACCTAATAGGTTACCCTAGTTTGTCTATCTTTATGCCTTGTTTACCACTGAACTTCTAGGTAGTACTTGCTAGTGCTTTATGTGGATTTGAGCATTGAGATACGCATTATTCATACTTTTGTTATCAGTTTGTTAATTACTGTTCATGATAAGATCATTATGTTAATTGAAACATGGAGAACCACCCGGGAAAACAGTGCTACCACAAGGGTGGAATGAGAAGCCCTTGGCTGAGTAACTAGGAAAGCTAGTGGAGGACTGCCTTACCCGAAAGGGGCAAGGGCAGTAGGGGAGTGGTCAGTGTAGGGAGGTCCTCGGGTTGATTTTGCTGCGATGGCGGTCAGACGAGGGATTCCTGCATTGGAGCTTCCTATAAACTATAGCGGGTTTTCTGAAGCTAGTGGAACTTTGTAAAGGCCTCGTAGTGTTACCGTGCCTCGCCTCCTCAGTAGAGGTGTATGGGAAGTCGCGATCCCTTGGCAGATGGGTAACATGACTTGTGGATAAAGATGTGCAACCTCTGCAGAGTGTAAAACTGGTATACTAGCCGTGCTCACGGTCAAGAGCAGATCGAACACTCACATGATTAATTTATGTAACTAAATTCAAATTGTCATATGCATTGCATCGCAGGTGATGTTGTTACTTTTGTTCTACTACTTAATTGGGTTGGTATTTACTTATACTTAGTAATTGCTAATAAAATTTTGACCAACTTTAAAAGCAATGCTCAGCTTCAACTATCCTCTTTGGTAAGCCTTACACTTCACATGATCTCCCACCTTTGGCGAGTTCATGCACATTATTCTCCACAACTTATTGAGCTATGAACGTATGTGAGCTCACTCTTGCTGTCTCACACCCCCCCATAGGTCAAGAATAGGTATCGCAAGATGAGGCGCATGGAGGATGCTGTGATGATTTCGTGAGAGGTCTAGGCCGTCGTCTCCTAGTCAACTTTGGGTTGCTGGACCGTTGTCTCCTTATAATGTAATTATTTATTTATTTGTATAGAACTCCTATTATGTAGTAAAGATGTGACATTCGATCCTGTGCCATGATTCATCATATGTGTGAGACTTGGTCCCAGCACACCTGGTGATTATGTTTGCGCTCGGGTCTTGGTGCCCCGAAACCCGGGTGTGACACATCCGACAATGAACATCTTGAATGCAAGAAAGTATTGGTTGAGCTTGAGCGTATCTCTAGTAATATCTAACCAACCCAGCATTCTGATGCTAGATTTGATTTTAAACCCCATGTTTGACCACGCCACTCTCACTTCCCATTTGAAGGAAACATCATGCACCTATTCCCAATGAAACAAGTAAAGAACTTTCTTCTGGTTTTGGAAGATGAAACATGTATATGACAAGCAGCAGCAAACTATCAGTCAACAAATATGTCTGTTGTCGGCTCTAGTCCAGTATGTGCACATGCAAATACAGACCATAATCTGTCAGTCAACATGTTACTCAAATAAACTTGGGAAACAATAGAAGGTACATTAGATAGATATAAAAATCAGGATGGCTTGTTCTTAGCAGACACTTGATAGAAGTGTTTTACCAATAGAATATTGACTTAAGAGTCTAACCATTGGCTTTACATCACAATCACTACTTGTCTACAACATAAAAAAGGATTAACATTGGTCTACATGAACATGAGTAGTAGTAAAATGACAAAGAGAAGTCGATAATGATGGCATAGGAAGACACAGGAAAGTACCCATTTACATTGTCGCACACTGTTGAGCTGCTGCTCATCATGTATCGGTAGACGATAGGTAACATCCGCAGCAAGTTCTGCACAGGTTCCCTCAATGCTCCTATAGAACTCTTGATCTAACCAACAAGTCTCATCTTGGACCTTACCTTCAGGCCAATCTTTGGGGCTGACAGCAACCATTGACGACACAACCACCCCTCGCTGGTTTAAGATCATAGTCAAGGCTACGATTGCTCACTTTAAGATCTGAGTAAGTTATTAGGTATACAAAGGAAATAGAATTGACTTTAAGATCAGAGTCAATGCTATGATTACTCACTATGTCCCAACGACTCGATTCGTAATTGCTTCATTCCGGTTTGCACAAAAGATGCTTGCCATGGCAAAATATGATATCTTGGGGTTCATATCCGCGTCCAATAGTATGTTGCTCGTCTTAAGATCTCTATGAATTACAGTCAACCTTGAATCATGGTGAAAATAGAGAAGCCCTCTAGACACTCCTTTGATTATATTGAAATGTGTTGGCCAACAGAGGAGATGTTGCCTTGCAGCATCTAAAGTAATAAGCAATTTCCTAAGTAAACATGTCACATCTTTTCTATTTGCGGAAAAGGATGATGTTTTTTCCTAGAAAATTAATCATGAAGATATAATTTGGAGACATACCAAAGATAACAAAATCCAAGCTTCTGTTTGGTAAGTATTTCTAAACCAACAACTTCTCATCTATGTCGATGCACCATCCAATAAGTCGAACGAGGTTTCTGTGCTGCAGCTTTGCATTCAGAACAACTTCGTTTCTGAATTCCTGCGTGCCTTGTCCTGAACCTTGGCCGAGCCTTTTGATTGTGACTTCTATGTTGTGTCCTAGCATACCCTATGTTGTTTTGTTTCGCCATTGTTGTACTGAACAAGTAGCGCCATAATTCTCACGGTTCTACAATTTATTTAGAAGATGTGTGTATTTTTTATTACTGACCTTGTAAACCTTCCCAAAGCCACCTTGCCCGAGCATGTTCTCCTCAGAAAAATTGTCTGTTGCAGCTGCATTGTTTCCAAAGCCGACAAATGGAAGCTTTACATTTTTCATCATCGAGTTCATTTGACGCACTCAAGTATCCTAGGATCACTTTCCTCAAATTATCCTTGTTGTGACGTTTGGCTGACAGGAAGAGCCACTCCAATTGTTATTGATAAACATTATGCTAGCAATACAAAAAAACTGAGTTGGATAGTTCTTTATGGTGAATATATTGGCTCCCTCAAATTGTACCTCTAAGCTTGCATATCCAAACAAGGTACATGCCAGTGGCCGTGAGTGCAAGCACAGATGCCATCACTGGGACCGAGATCTTTGCCACATGCCCCATCTTCTTCCTTGTAGCTACAGAAATATATTTATTAGTAATGTATTAGTAGTAGCTGATAAGATGATGAGTTTTGCATCAGAATCTTGACTGCTTCAGTTTTTGCTTACCTGTTTCAGAGTTTGCCAGCCCAAGATAGAGATCCTGCCAATTTTCTTTGTACTTGACATCAACGATGTTATCTTTCCACATGATGCAGCCACTGCCATTACCCTCACCTGGATTTCGACATCAACCTTTGGGGTATATATATCTGCTGAGTAGCAATGGCATCGCGGAGTCCGTGAAGACCGCGCCGGAAGGCTAGCCTCCATGCACGCGGCCTTCCAGTTCCAGGTAGTCGCCGAAGGATGAAGCCGCGGCGAGCCACTCGCCGCGAACGCGAGCGTCCCCCGCCGGTGGCCCCGGGAGAGCGAATGGACTATGTCCCTTGCGACCATGATGCGAGTCAACGGGGTGCTGCTACCGCTGAGCCACCACAATTGGAGAAGCCCCGACGCGGTGAGATCCAACAGGCGTAGTAGATGGGGTTGCCACCGTGGCTGGAGTAGGAAGGCTTCCGCCATCGTGGCCAAAGGAGGGTCGCTACCCGACTTTCATGGGGAGGGCACCTGGTCCAGATCCTGTCGTCGTCACTACCTGATACAAATGGGGAAGGTTGAGGCGTCCTCCTTCTCGATGGACGCGGCGACAGAGGCGGAGACCATGGAGGCCGGGTAGGACAGAGGCGACGCCATGGGGGTGGCCACCATAGGGGTTGGTGCAGTTCTGGCGGCCAACATCGAGAAGGACAGGGTGTCGCAGATTCGAAGACGGGGTGTGGAGGGGAAGAAGGGGCGGCGGTCACGGACCTGCGCCATGGGGGGTGGGGCTTGCGCGAGGGCAAGGGTACAGAAATGGGGCAGACGTAGGCGCATCTTACGACGAGATTCTTAGGAGGCGAGGCAGTAGATGGAAGACCGAGAGGGAGGGTTGCTTGCATGGTGCGGAAGGCCGAGGGGCGACGCACGCGGTCGTTGGCGGACACAGAGTCACGAATGGACAATCCAGATTCAACAAAGACGAATGGACGGTGCAGATGTATAGAAGGCAAAACATAATGTACGGTGTGATCTATATTAGGTGCTTATAGAGTAGTAATAGATTGGTGGTGTCTGGCTAAAAGGCATGGCTCCGATGATGGTTTCCGCCGCTTGGGGGCTTGTTCGGTTATTTTCAATCCATATGGATTGGAGAGGATTGATAAAGATTGTAAGTGATTTTGACTTAATAGGGATTGAAACTCCCTCAGGCCTTGTTCATTTACATCGGATTGCACCCGGAATCGTTCCGACTAATCAAAGTTTATACAAATTAGAGAAGCAATCCGGCTCGGAATCGTTCCAACCCACTAATCCGACACAAACGAACAAGGGCTCAATCCCTCTCAATTCATATGGATTGGGGTAGAACCGAACAAGCTCTGGGTGGGCGCGTGGCTATGTGCACGCATGCCAGCCGTATACGAACCGGCTCCACAAGGTCCCAGAGACAAAGCGCAGCGCATACACGCGATACACGCGTACACGGTGTTGGTGGCGCGTGTTGGTTGAGTTGTGACTTGTGACGAGGAACCTTCGCAGCTGCTGCATGGAGACCGCGGCCGGGCCTGTGCTGATCGACCGACATGAGCGACGGTGATCCAGTGATGCCCCGAGCTCAGCTTTACGTACAGTTAGATCTGATCGTGGATGGAAGTCATTCCATCCGACCAACTTGACTCGAATCGTCTTAAAAAAAATCTGATCCGACCCGACCAATATAATGTATGAGTACAGCCTATTATTTTTGACCCATAATAATTCATACTGGCTATAATTTTTTATCTAAAATTGGATCTAACCCGAAGAAACCTAACCCAAAACTAAAAACCCGACTCAATCCAAAAAAACCAACCCGACACATTAAAAAGGCAGGCATATGCTAACCCCAATCGATCCGACACTAGGCATGGGTCAGGTACGAACCATACTAAATGGCGTACGACCCGACTTTGACTCAACCCGAACCCGATCCCACTATCGAAATTCGGCTCTTAGCCGAGCGCCTATAGATTTGCCGAGTTATCGAACACTCGGCAAAAGGAAGCACTCGACGAAGACAGTCTTTGCGAAGCACAGGACACTCAGCATAAAATAGCTCTGACCAGCACTCGACAAAGCGTCGCTAGTAGCTGATGGACGTTACCTTTGCCGAGTGTCTCAGTCAGAGCACTCGGCAACGAAGCTCCCTTTGCCTGAGTGCCAGTCAGCGCACTCGGCAAAGAGACTCACACCGGTGCTTTCTTTGCCGAGTGCCAGGCTGGCAGACACTCGACAAAGGCTCCCTCTTTGTTGAATGTCAGTTTGGGGCCCTTGGTACCAAGGCTTCCGTGGGGCTCACTGAAGCTTTCTTGGTCGAGTGCCAGGCTAGTAGACACTTGGTAAAAACTCTTTTTTTGCTGAATATCATTGAGTACACATAGCAAAAGTGTCTGTCATCGTCACTTGTCGCTGTCACGATGACTTTTTTTTGCTAAGCATCAGATGATATTCGACAAAGACTTTGTTGAGTGACCGACAAAAAACACTCGACATAAAAACCGTGGCTGACGTACAGTTCATCAAGTTTTCTTTATCAAGTAACACTTGACAAAAAAATTTACCGACCGTTTTCTGATCTTTACTGTGATATTTAGTCTGTTCCGCTAGTGTCCAACCCGATGTTTGAACACCCACTAGACCTCTGTATGATGGTGCCGGTGTCGGTGTAACCGCAGTCCATTTTTGACCAGCTAGAGCGACCTCTGTATGCTAGTGCGGGCTACAGAAAAATGATGGATATGCATGCACTCAGCTCCACGACTCGATCGATCTACTGGCAGTGACTCACGTAACACGTGTTTTTCAAATAAAAAAAAGACAGATGCCGGTCCCGGTGGTTGGCCCGCACTGCAATCAGGTGCACATGGCATGTGTCCCGGCCCGATCGATCAGGACACCCCCGTCCTATATATTGAGTACCTAGTTACGTGTGCTTCTCATCTCAGCAGTGACGAACTCGAAGCTTGCGTTCTTGTAGTAGAGTCGGCAGCAAGAGCGGTAGAGCGAGCGGTCGAGAAGATGAAGAGCAGCACTCTGTTGGCGATCCTAGTTCTCCAGGCCCTTCTGGTCTCTGCGGCCGTGGCCAAAGGACCTGCAGGTACGTGTGCTTGCCGAGATTTCATCTAGCTGGCTAGCTTGATTGGACGAAGTAAAGCAAGTACGCATCATGCTGCTGCGCGCAGGGCCGAAGAAGCAGTGCTGGTGCGGCGAGTGCACCAGCTGGTCGGGCGTGTGGACCTGCGACGACCTCCTCACCAAGTGCGCCGCCACCTGCAAGAACTGCGTCCCCGTGTCCACAGACAAGGGCGCCACCAAGTACAGGTGCCGCGACTTCCTCCCCGAAAACTGCGGCTGCAAGATCCACTAGAGACTCATCCAATTCCACCATGGCCGCGCGCCACAGCGGCACAGCCGATGGATCCTTCCATGCATGCTCCTCCGTCCGTCCGCCCTACTACAAGCAGGCAGCCACACCAATAAGCTAGCTCTTGTTGTTGTTTTGTATGTTTGATTGGGTGTCCCTTCCCAGTCGAGATGGAATAAAATAAATCATCAGGCGCCAATAAGCAAGATTTTGTTGTTGTTTTGCATGTTGCATTGGGTGTCCCTCCACAAATGAACAGGTTGTTTGGATTTGGACCTGCTGTGTCGCTAGCAGGTACGGTGGTGATTCAGGTTGTGAGCTCGGTCCGGTCTGTCACGAATAAGTGGGTCGGATTCGGACAGGAAATAAAGCACGGCGGGCTAGCCTGGCACGGTCCGTTTACCTCTAAGCTCCGTCAAGCCCGCTTTTTTGCACTAAACCGTGCTTACCGGCCCGTTTAGCCCGCTTTTTCTGTGCTTACCAGATCGGCCCGATCCGTTTAGGCCTGCAGCGGGCCGAGCTCGAACAGAAAAATGAGCCCACGGGCTTAGACGGCCCGGCCCGGTTTACTAACCATACCTAGCGGGCCGGGCCCAAAACGGGTCGGTAGGTCCGTTTGGCCATCTCTAGTCGTATCCGGGACATGCTCATCTCTGTGTCACCTGTTTTCGCATCCGCGCTCAGGAACCACCGGAAACCGTGTAATATGGATGGATATTATGGTTCTGTGTTTATTTTCATATTTTCTCTTTAGGTTCGGATAGGATACATATGTTGGGGCGAAGGCGAAGACGCTACCCTCCGCTCCAGCCTTCGTCTATCTCGCTACGCCGACAGGAAGCAGAACGACCGGCGAGATCCACCCTTCGTCTTCTACGTTACAAGACGAAGGCCTACGGCGACGTCGCCCCGTCCCATGTCCTCACTCCACCTGGAGGCCCACGTGGGATTCGGCCCATTGTAACGGGCCCCGCACGGATAAGTGTGTTACGAGCCCGATTTGTAATAGCTTTTCTGTAATGACAGTCTGTAACCCTCCTTTACAGGAATATTCCGGGGATAGACCGGGTGCCTGAGGGTACATGCGTCCTTACATTGAGACGTTGGGCACTCAGGCACCTATAAATACCCCCGTACAGTGCCCTTGAGAGGCTAGGTTAACAGAGCAATTGCCGCCTCGAGTTAAACTGTGTTCACTTCTCTCTCACTCCCCTGTTGGAATCAGCTTGCACGGGAGCGCAAGCTCCAACATTGGCGCCCACCGTTCGTGCTACGAGAAAGCCACCCGCGATGGCATCCAAAAGAGCTAACTCGATGGCAGCCCCATCCGTCGATGAAGCAGCCCAATGCCAAGCTGTAGAGAAAGCAGCCTGCTGCCATCTCTGTCTTTTATCTTTTTAGATGATGAATTAGCACTGCTCATATCTACTAGAAATATTATTTCATTCAATAGTACTGTCCATATCTAAAATGTATTGTAAATCTTTTAACAAATGTTCAATCTTCAATATATGTCATATTGAAATTTATAAATCCGACTTGTACATTATGTGTCAAGGTCTCTATTCTCACCAGATTCATTTTCTCACTTTAGAAACAAGAGAAATATAAGGATGCTGAATCGAGTGCAATAGATCTTTTCAAGGACATGCATTGCAGCAAGAAGAAAGGTTTTTCTGAAAATGTAAAGAAAGCAATTGTGAGTACTCGTTTGCTTTTATGTTTGTTCTGAAAAATTACAAGTACGACTATGTTATACTAACAAATAATATTTATAATAGGTTGACATGGAAGCAATGGTGACAACACCAGTTGAGGATGGACAACAACAGAAGTCTCCTATGGAAGTTGTTTCTGAAGTGCTAGGGGGCTCCAGTTTATTTCTACAGAATGTTGGTCTGCAAGATAACTCCAAGAAAAGCTCCACAACAACTGTTTCTGCAAAGTTTCAAGAACTTCAGAATCAATTGGAGTCTGAGAGGCTAGAAAAAGATGGACTTCAGGAAGAAGTAGAAACCTTAAAGGCTCAGGCACAGGCCTCAAAGGAGACCATGGACAATATGAAGAGATCGATGGAAGAAAATAACAGTCTCCTCCATCAACTGTTGAGCTTCAATCGAAGCCAAGCGCCCCCATCTTAAGGCTGCTATAGTATCATGTTATATTAGTTCTGGATTTAGGTTTTATAAATTTGGAATATGTTTAAACTTTCATACTTTGAGTTGAATTTATAGGATTTCCTTTGTATTTTAAGTTACATGATCTACAATCATATGATTTGAAGTTATAAAAGTATCTATTGTATGAATTGTGTGAATGTTGAACTAAATAATTCAATGTTTTGGTTATTAGCATGTGATTTCATAATATTCCATGACGCTATGAATTCATCACGCCTTATGATGAAAAATCCGTCACAAATATATTGCAACGTCATCATACTTTGTGATGAAAAAAATTCGTCACAAATATATTGCCACATCAGCTGCCACCTCATTGATATTTATGACAAATATTTTTGTCACATCATTTTACCACATCATCTACCATGTGGCATGCCACGTCATAACATCTGTGACGAATGAAATCGTCACAACATTTTCGCCACAACACCTGCCACGTCAATTGCCATGTCATCTCACCACGTAATCAACCACGTGGCAAGGCACGACTACATGAATTGTGACGTATTTAGACATAATTAGTGACGAATTCGAGTGTCATAGAATTAGTGACGTTTGTAGTTTGCGTCATAAACTATTATGACATTTTTTTGTTATTCGTCATAGTACTCCATTTAACACGCACCTTCTGTGACGATGTGATTTTCGTCATAATGACGTCACCAACATGTAAGGTATGACAAAAAATACTATTGTTTGTGACGTAATGTTAATGTCACATAAGGCATAAAAGGTTGTAGTGATGGTTATTTGATTCTCTCGGATCATGAGATGTGATGTTGTATCTTGCAAGAGCATCCAGTCGGATATTGGTTTGCAATGATTTGCTAGCTAACAACACATGAGATTGAGCCATGTTCTCTAAGAGCACTCATGATCTGGTTATGGTTGGATGTACTGATCTTGGATATCTATAGAAGATCCCTAGGTGCAAGATCAATGACATATTTCAGGTAAGTTGGACCTAATGTTTTGATAAATGTCTATCAACATAAATTAGTAGTCACTTACACTTATCATTATGTGGCACACTTCGTGTAATTGTACAGAATGATAAAATACATACTGAGGGTATGTGGTGGTTATGATTTTCTATCACTGACCTTATTACTTATGAAGATAATATCACTTTGTGTTGTTTAGATGAAAACAAGTTACAAAGTAAGTCTCTATCTTACTCCACATTTTAAATGTGTTTGAGAGCTGGTATGGGATGACTTAGTGATTTGCAAGGATTAAGGGGGAGTTTCCTCTTTGACCAGAGGAACTTGTTTGTACATCATGTTGTACTCTTTTTTTGCACGAGTTTTTTGCCATTTTGGGTTTCTCATTCAAAGTTTTTAACGAGACAACATCAACACAAAGTCTACGACGTATTATCTATTTTTCGTAGGGGTTCTCGAGGATGAACATTATGACATGGATATTGTTGTATTCGAACTAGGTTATGAGTTTATCTCATAAAAGTTTAAATAGATCAATATTAGATCGTTACTATTGTCCTTATTTTTCCTGTTGGGTTTTTAAGAAGACTCGACTAGTATGTTGATTTCTCAGATTTTCTGACCAAATTGTATGTATTGGAGGAATATTAGCCTAAGTTGTATGTCTCATCATTTATTTTCTCCACTGGAGGTTTTGAGATGATGGTTTTAGACATACTGTTGTTCTTTGGGCTAGAGGTTCATGGAAGAACAACGACGTATTATGGTTCTACTCTTTATTTCTCCCGCTTTGAGGAGTTCACTTGGTACTATTTAACCTATATAAATTCTTAAGTTTTTTCCACGGTTTTTTCTTGAAGGAATTAACAAGCACCCTTTATATCTTTATATAAGCATGCATGATATTAATAAAGTATAATGAATTTAATCTACTTCTTACCACTTGTAATCTAAGTTGGAGACGCGCGGACGGGCAGATCGACCGACAAGAGGGACGGTGATCCCGTGCTGCACCAAAAGCTCGGCTTTACGTACAGTAGGATGCATTATTATTATTGAGGCCTCTGCATGATGCCCTCATGGTGCAGAGGTGTCAGCATAACCGTAGGCCATCTTTGACCAGCTAGACCTAGGACGACCAAATATAGTGCGTGCTACAGGGACGAAATGATGGATATGCATTCTCGCCGCGCATCTACTAGCAGTAAGACTCGCGGAACACGTGCGTTTGCAAAAAGAAATTTAAAGAAAAAGGATAGATGGGCACGCACTGCAATGAGTCTATGCGCACATGGCATGTCCCCGATCGATCGACCGACCAGGAGAGGACACCCCCGCCTCGGCCCGCCCCGGCCTATATAGAGAGTACCGAGTTCGTCTAGTGAATCACATGTGCATCTCAGCAGCAGTGACAAACTCGAAGCTTGCCTTCTTGTTTACACCCGGCCCAAAACTAAAACTAGAATCGGCGGCGGCAACAAGCGGTACGTAGAGGATGAAGAGCAGGAGCAGCACTCTGTTGGTGATCCTAGTTCTCCAGGCCCTTCTGCTCTCTGCGGCTGTGGCCAAAGGACCAGCAGGTACGTACATGCATGCTTGCCTCTCCTCCGGCCTGACGCTGGAAAATTTCATCTAGCTGCGCTTGGACGCGCTGCTCGTGTATATATATAGTTCATCTTCGCGCCTGTGCGTGCGTGTGTGTGTGACGAAATAAAGCAAGTACGTACGCATGATGCTGCCGCGCAGGGCCGACGACGAAGAAGCAGTGCTGGTGCGGCGAGTGCACCAGCTGGTCGGGCGTGTGGACGTGCGACGACCTCCTCACCAAGTGCGCCGCCACCTGCAAGAACTGCGTCCCCGTGTCCACGGGCAAGGGCGCCATCAAGTACAGGTGCCGCGACTTCCTCCCCGAAAACTGCGGCTGCAAGATCCACTAGAGACTCATCCAATTCCACCATGGCCACAGCAGCCGATGGATCCTTCTTCCATATGCATTTCCATATGCATGCTCTCCTCCGTCCGTCCGCCTAGCTTTGCTAGAAGCAGGCGCTAATAAGCAAGCTGGTGGTGTTGTTGTTTTGCATGTTTGATTAGGTGACCCTTTCCAGTCGAGATGGAATAAAATAAATGTCAGGCGCACGTACTGACGTCTTATTATGATATTTCTTCCCTGTAGATAAAAGCCTCTGTTTGGTTCGCTGACTAACTTTTATATTTTATCTAACTTTTATATCTAAGGTTAGTTATTCAATTCGAACGACTAACATTAGATAAAGTATGATACAGTTAGTCACAAATCAAACAAGCCTAAAATCTCGATCTACGGGGTTAACACTGCCCTATGGTATTACAATTAAGAAAAAACTCGATCTGCGGGGTTAACACTGCCCCATGGTATTACAATTGACAAAAAGATGTTCTCAAGCATGTTAAGAAAACTTCTGAATCCCTATGTCACTCATACACAACAGTATACAGTATAGTAGCGTATATGTGAGAAGGATTGTGATCGGTGCTGGACGACTTCAGACCTATGCACTACCGGAATCAGCTTCTTTGCCGTGTGTCTGAGACACACGGCAAAGGCTATTTTACACTCGGCAAATGCTTTGCCGAGTGTAACACTCGGCAAAGAACGCTCGGCGAACTGTACATCGGCAACAGCATCTTTGCCGAGTACTTTTTGTCGGGCACTCGGCAAAGACTTTGCCGAGTGCCATTTGGCACTCGGCAAAGAAAAGTCACCGTCACGGCGCCAAGTGACGGTGACGGATCCTTCGCCGAGTGCCCACGGCGACACTCGGCAAAGGAGGTTTATTTGCCGAGTGTCTGGTGGACTGGCACTCGGCAAAGAACCCTCCAGTGGGCCCCTTTGCCAGTCCCTTTGCCGAGTGCCTTGGCAGTGGCACTCGGCAAAGACGGCTTTACCGGTTCCCAGGTTGTCTTCTTTGCCGAGTGCCATTTTCAGCACTCGGCAAAGACGGCTTTACCGGTTCCCAGGTTGCCTTCTTTGCCGAGTGCCATGGTCAGCACTCGGCAAAGATGGCTTTACCGGTTCCCAGGTTGCCTTCTTTGCCGAGTGCCATGGTCATAGCACTCGGCAAAGGGCCCCTTTGCCGAGTGTTACACTCGGCAAAGTGACCAGAATGTCCCTTTTTTATTTGCTTTTGTTGTTCCATCCAAACAAACAAAAGATATATATGATTCACATCACATTATATATCAATCACATCACAGAATGAACACATTTATCATCAACACCATATATATCACAAAGTCTCACTAAAGTCTCACAAATATAAGTAAGGATCATCACAAAACAGATATAAGTCTGCGTCATCACTAACATCACCAAGTATCTCACAAGATAAAGTTTAACTAACATCACCAACACTCATAAAGGTAAGTCTGGATTATCACAAAACAGATCATCAACGAGGTGGGCATCTGGACTGGATCGGCGAAGGGCTGGACGAAGCATGAGGGTTGTTCGACGCCGCCGATTGACCCTGCACAGAGAATAGATTGTATGTGTGAGAACATATGAATAAATATCATGCAGTACTAAAATTTTGATACTCACAGGAGTAGTGAACTCAGCAGGGTCAGTTGCAGGGAACAACGGAGGTGGTGGAGCATGACCCTGTGCGGCGCCAAGGCTCTGCACGTACGCGAACAAATCCGCCATCCTCTTCTCCAGCTCCTCACGTTGCCTCCTCTCATCATCTAGCTGAGTCTGTAATATTTCGCCCTAATGTTACGATAATGCAAAGAGAAGATATATAAAAATCAATGAACGATGAATAGATAAGGAATAACCTGGAGTTGCTGGATACGATGCTGTGAGGTGTCCTGCCGAGGTCGTATGGCTGGGCTCGCGCTCGTGCTCCTTGCTCGCACCTGAGAGAGAGTGGGAGTGGAGGACGAGTCGATTGCCCCGTCGGCAATCCAGTACCGCCCATGCCTCTTGCATCCTCCGACCCTCATGAGGACATCTCCGTCGATGTCCTCGGTCCTCGGATCGTAATCTGGCCCATGGACCTCCTTGGCCATTGCGGTGATAAAAAATTGAGAATGTTTGGACAAAGTTGTGAGACACTATGTGTAGAAACTTAAGAGAACTACACATGAAATCATAGAGTTTCAATGTGGATCTCTTAGGTTTGTACACATAGCGCGTCATAGTTTTCTCGAAATTTTTTCAATTTTTTATCGCAGCCTGTACATATGATATCATGACACGTGGACAAGTTTCAAGATTTTCTGACTTTGTTTGTGTTTTATACAAGTTTTAAACATGTTGATGACAAGTTCACGACCATGTTTAGTGAGCATGTTGCTCGAAGTTTTTGGTCCGCTCCTGGAATCGGTCGTAACTTATGCTAAGTAACATGAATATCATTTTTTCATGCACGGTTTTCCAAGTTTCGAGTGACCTGCAGTTCAAATCTAAATTTTCCGAAGAAATTCAAATAAACGAACTAAATCTACTAACGATTGAAACTCTGTTAAAATTGTCCACAAATGATACATGTAGGTCTACATAGTGTAGGAACATACCACAAAAAGTTTGGGAGACAAAATAAAAGAAATAAAAATATACTTTGCCGAGTGTCTAGGGATGGCACTCGGCAAAGAGTTCTTTGCCGAGCGTCAACTGGGCGACACTCGGCAAAGAAGACTCTTTGCCGAGTGCCAACCGTTGGCGCTCGGCAAAGACTGACGGCCGTCAGCTTTGGGACGGCCGCTGACGGCCCTTTGCCGAGAGCCCCGTTTGCCGAGTGTTTGACACTCGGCAAACATGGGTTTGCCGAGTGTGGACCTGTACCGAGTGTCCTACTCTCGGTAAAGACGCTCGTTACCGAGAGCCAAGCTTTGCCGAGTGCGGCTCTCGGCAAAGCCGTCTTTGCCGAGTGCCCGAGAAAAGGCACTCGGCAAAGCGACCGGCACTCGGCAAAGTCTCGGATTCCGGTAGTGATGTTTAATTTACTATAGGATTGTGGTCGGTGCTGGACGACTTCAGACCTTTGTTTAATTTACTATAGATTACTTAGGTATACAAAATAAAATAAAATATGTCTTTACTTTTGGACGATATTGATATAGTATTCTTACGGGAAAAACCGAGATATAAAGAAGAGAACTTTTAAAAGAGACAATAAATAAAGATATAAAGAACGTTGCTAGAGTCGGTGTTAGTAGAAAATTCTTTTAGGGCTAGTTTGGCAACTACATTTTTTCATGTGATTTTCAATTTCCTAAAGGAAAATAAACTAATTTCTCTTGGAGAAATGAAAAACCTTAGAAAAATATGGTTCTCAAACTAGCCTTTAACGTCTTAAATACTACTTCCTCTATTCCTAAATATAGTGCCGTCTCTATTCAAGCTGACCGCAACGGTTCTTTCTATATTATATTCATTCTTATCTCTACTAGCTTACCTATCGTCATACCTATATTTAAACTTTATTTTACGAACAGTGCAGTCTACAGTCTATAACAATACAAACAGTGCACATGGATAAATTTTGGATAATTTGTTGGAGTCAACCTTATATGCTGCTACAGTGACGATTCGTACATCTACCCTCTCACGTTCTATGGCCGTTACCCCTTTATTTTCTCTAATAACTCACCATCCCAATATATAATTACATTTCTCTCAACCACCGCAACTACCACCTATTTTATTTTCTATTTTGTTTTTTCTACAACCGAAATACATAATTAAACAAGATGATTAATTTCGTAATTAAATAAAATTGTACTCACAAGTTAAAAATGTGCCAATATATTAAAGAGACAGTACCGAGCAACCAGCCCCTGTCGAGCAACTTCGTGAGGCGGAGCCACCGACCAGAACCTACCGAGCAAGTCTGCGAGGCAGAGCCACCGACCAGGTTCCTACTGAGCAAGTCTGTGAGGCAAAGCAGCCAACCAGGTCCCTATCGAGCCAGTCCACGAGGCGGAGCCACCGACCAGGTCCCTACTGAGCAAGTCTGCGAGGCAAAGCAGCCGACCAGATCCCTATCGAGCCAGTCCACGAGGCGGAGTCACCGACCAGGCCCCTACAGAGCAAGTCCGCGAGGCAAAGCAGCCTACCAGGTCCGTACCGACCAAGTCCGCGAGACGGAGCGACCGACTAGGTCCCTATCGAGCAAGTCCACGAGACGGAGCCACCGATCAGGTCCCTGTCGAGCAAGTCTGCAAGGCAAAGCAGCTGACTAGGTCCCTGTCGAGCCAGTCCACAAGGCGGAGCAACCGACCAGGTCCCTACCGGACAAGTCCGTGAGGCGGAGCGGCCGAACAGGTCCCTGCCAAGCAAGTCCATGAGGCAGAATGACCACCCAGCCAGGTCCTTGCCAAGCAAGTCCATGAAGCAGAATGACCACCCAGCTAGGACCCTACCGAGCAAGTCTGCAAGGCAAAGCAGCTGACTAGGTCCCTGTCGAGCCAGTCCACGAGGCGGAGCAACCGACCAGATCCCTACTGAGCAAGTTCGCGAGGCGGAGTGGCCGAGCAGGTCCCTGCCTAGCAAGTCCATGAGGCAGAATGACCACACAGGTCCCAACCAAGAAAGGGAAGCAAGGCGGAAACCTAAGTCAAATGTCATGAAGTCTACGCCGGCTAAAGACAAGACATGACACCCTAGGATATGGCCACTCACCCAAACGACGGTATGAGTGCACGCCAAGTAGCCACTATCGACATGACCGCACCTCCCCAAGTACAGCCCCAGACGCGCTCCCACAGCCTCGAGGGGCCGGACGACCCTATTCATAAAATACCTCATCATCAGAGCTTCTACAGTGACCCAAATACCGGGTAGTGCGCAGCAGATACACCATACCGGGTGTACGCCTACGCACGCCAACGAGGAACGCAGGCTCATGATGACAAGCAAGATCGCACGACGCCCGGCTGCTCCATATGACTGGCCTGTGGGACCCCCGCACACTACCATGAGGATGTCAATAGAAGACCAGCGAAAGGGACCCATACAACGAGTGGACCAGATAGTACGCTATTATGGGAGTACGGCTACACACGACCCTACAAACAGCATCATAGGAAACCATGCTACCCAAGGGCCACCGGCCGAGCTCCCTCCAATAGAATACAAGTTCCCATTTTAAAGTCCAGCCTGTTACAAGTCCGAGCTCCCTCCAGGAGTGCGTTCTCACTCGCGAGAACGCACTTCGGCGGCAGCAAGAAGACCTTGACACTCTCGTCCGTAAGCTCGATCAAATTTACGGTGACATCGATCAAAAACGCCTCAAGGCCGAACGATCCCAAGCGAAACAGTTTTATGGCCAGCTTGCCAAAAGCAGTGACAGGGCGCAATACTTCCTCAACATCGGACAGAACATGGCAGCGACAGCCATGATGCTCCGGTCCATCCCCAAGCCCGACGAGCTAGAGGTGAGGGCGATGTACTGAAACCTCCTCCACATAGTGGAGGACAGAACATGACATACATATATATATTATATTCCTAGAGTTTTGGGTATTACATTCGATCCTCCGCTTCGATAAGTAAATTTCTATGTGTGCGTCCTGGACTCCGAACGGTGTGTTCGGTGGGCACAAGGTTTATACTAGTTTGAACAGAACGTCTCTACATCCAATATTCGACGGCTCGTGTTATCGGCACCTTTGCTACTCGATGCTTGTAGTAGGGGGTTATAAGCGAGTTACAAGCGGACGAGAGAGGGAAAAGGAGAGCTCCCAAGTATTATTCGGGGGTGGACCTAAAAGACTATAGGTATGGATTCCTACGCTAAGCCTTGGCTCTGGCCTCTAGGTCTTTAGGTCTTGTGTGTCATTGCCTTCCACTGAGTGTCTCCGGTTTTGAGAGTATAATCCCTCGTCCTCGTTATCGACATCCTCCTTTTATAGGCCAAGGTGGGGGTCAACCATTGATGGCTTCCTTGAGAAGGAGCCACTATACCATGGTAAAACCAGGTGTTTTACCCTGGTGAGACCACGTTGTCCGTATGTATTTTGGTTGCTTGGTCTTTTCAACTCGTGCTCATTATGACGGACGACGTGGGCGGAAAAGGCCTAGCACCATCATTACTACATCTGCGCCACGCTAACCCTTGGCCTCCGTAGCCTGGGTCTCGATGTTCGCGTTGCGAGCCCTATATATGGCCTGTGCACTTAGGTCTAGTCTCGATAGGTCACGAGTGCTCGCAACCCGAGGGGCACGTAGGTCATAAGTGCGTTGTGGGCCGAGGGGCTTCGAAGGTCATGAGTGGGAGGCGGACCAGCCCTCTACTACGGCTCGGTGTCAGGCGTAGTTAATACAGCGGGCCACTTATGGTGGGTTAGTCTTGGGCCAGACGAGGAATCTACTCAATTAGCTTCCCTTTGGTTCACACCCCCCTTTCTAGCTCATCCTTGCCTGACCCCGGGCGCGGTGCCTTAGTGTTTATTCGAGGGTGAGCCCTTACAGGGAAGACGATTCCCTTACTCCCTTGCTGGTCGGTGATCCCCGGTAGTGTAAGACCCAAAATTAGTAGAAAAATATAATAATTATAAAATAAATAAACAAATATAGCTATTATAGCGCTTTAGGAATTGGGAATGGGAAAAGAAATTTTGTAATAAAGTCAACTATGGTTAGAATAAAAAATGAGAAGGAGAATAAAATAGTAGGATTTAAAATAATATGGTTGATATTCACATTTGGATTTTCAATTGAGATATTTTGAGAATTTGAAATTTAAAATAGGAGTATAAATTTGAGTTTGAATAATTGAATTTGGAATTAGGAATAGAATATGGGAGAGAAAAATTTCAACTAAGCCATTTATTCCTTCCCTAAATTAATAACAAGAAAATAATAAATAATAATATGGGTAACAGTAATAATTATATTCACATTAATAGTAATTTGGACACTTGGAAAGTTTGAAGTTCAAACATGAATTTGAAATTGAGTTGGCATTGGAAAAATTGAAAAAAGGGGAAACAATAAACTAAATCGGATTTCGGCCCGGCTACTGTTGGGGGCCTTCGGCTTCCGAAGGTCCTCAAAAACATAATTTGACAATGTTTTCCAAGTATGCGAGCAGGTATCTTCGGAATCAGGTTGCGGGTATACAAGAGCATGGTCAAGACGAAGCTTGACTGAAATGGAAGACGATCATGACGAATGATGAAACGATCACGAAGCTATATGCAGAAAAGCTTCGGCATGACAGCAGAAAAGGGGAACCGACTTAAAGATGAAAAGCCAAATTAGACCCCGAAGAATTACTATAGAGTTATTGATAAAAGCAAAGGACATTAATGTAATTTTACATGGGCTGCGTCCCGTGCCTATAAATAGATGAATAGTACTCCCGTACTATTCACGCTGACTTGGCATTAGCATCACGCTTGTACCCTTACCTTCCTTCAAGTCGAAGGTACATTTGTAATTTGTTGTTGTTTATATAAGTAAAATAAATTAATAATAATGTTCAAAGTAATCATGTTATTTTCTGTGTTTTTTGTGTATAAATTTCTCTTATCTTTTATTATGATTATGAAGGTGTGACCTTCATAACCTTCGTTCGAAATCCATTATATCCAAAGGGAAATAATGTTTCGAAGGACGAAGGGCTTTGATATTTAACATTTTATGTTGCCTTGTTCTTAATTCGAAGCATTTGAGAACAAGTCCCCAACATTGGCGCCCACCTCCGGTGAACTCACTTCCATTTCTTGAGCTTTGAACATCTTCGGCAAGCATCACCTTCGTCATGCCGCCGAAAAAAGCTTCAGCGACAGGGGCTGCCACTCTGCAGCCGCTGGACCCCAATCAGGACGTCCTTTCTCTTAGGGAGGCCCGAAGCCAGAAGAGGAAGGCCACTAGTCCAACGCCTCCGGAGGACGACTTGGACCAGGAAATCCAAAAAATGGAGATGCTCCATCAACAGGTGCAAAGAAAGAAGGAGAAGATGGCTCATCTAGCTGACCTTCAGAGGCAGATAGATGAAGCTTCGGAAGAGGTTCGTCATCTTGTTCAAGATGACCAGAACCAAAGGCCTCCGCGCAGAGAGCTTCATCAGGAGGGCTTCTACAATGAGGACGACTGGTATGAAGACTTCCATCATGGAAATTTTGCTTTTGATGATGCTTCTCCTCTATCAACAGAATTGCAGGCTACACCATGGCCTCAGTCTTACAAGCCACCCCAGCTCCCCATGTACGACGGTCATTCAGACCCGAAGCAATTTTTGATGAGCTATGAAGCAACCATATCTTCGTATGGTGGCAATACTGCAGTCATGGCAAAGTCTTTTGTCATGGCCGTCAAGAGTGTCGCTCAAACTTGGTACTCCTCTCTTCGGCCAGGGACAATCACCTCATGGCAGAAGCTGAAGGATATGTTGATAACCAGCTTCCAAGGGTTTCAAACGAAGCTAGTTACTGCTCAAGCTTTATTCCAGTGTACCCAGGACCACGAAGAATACCTTCAGGCGTATGTCCGAAGGTTTCTGCGTCTGAGGGCATAGGTGCCAATAGTGCCCAATGAAATTGTCATTGAGGCCATGATTAAGGGACTTCGGCCGGGACCTTCAGCGCAATACTTTGCCAGGAAGGCACCACAAACTTTGGAGAAGCTGCTCCAGAAGATGGACGAGTATATCCGAGCTGACAATGACTTCCGCCAAAGAAGGGAGGAGGCATTCAGGTACTCTGAAATGACCAGGGGCTTCGGAGGAAGATTTCATCCGAGGCACGTCAGGTCAATTCATAACTCCACTTAAAGTGATGATAGAGGGAGCCAACAACAAAGGCCACAATACTCTTCGCAAGCTTCGGGGCAACAGCAAAGCTCTGTTTGGCCGCCAGCGCCAAGGGGCAGAGGTGCCAGGGGCTTCGGGGGAAGATTTGGGGATCAGCCAAGAAGAATTTACTGCCTATTCTGTGGTGAAGACAAGGGCCATACCACCAGGATGTGCCACGTCACCATCCAGAAGCAAAAGGAGATAGCAGAAGCTGCAGCACAACAGAGTCAGCTGAAGCAGGTCATGCACACTGCTTCGTACCATTCGCCTTACATTCCAGAGTATGTAGGCAATCACTCTGCAGCTTCTGTTGCTTCGGCAAGTCAACCCCAAGCATCTTGGCAACAGCCTCCACCGCCACCACCAACGCAGCGAGGTCAGCAGCCAGAAGGGAGTCAGCACACTCACCTTCAGAGGGACTTCAGAGAGGAGTCCGAAGCTCGCACAGTCAATAGCATTGTGCCAGAGTCGAAGCACATCTACTGATAGATATCCTACCTCGACAGCAATTTTTTCGCATTTTCACATTCAGTTTTACTTTTTTGTTAATAAGGAACAATTATGGGAAGTCTAAGTGTCTTTTATCGTTTTTCAATTTCTTGTAACAGTTTTGTCTTTTTGCCATAATGAAAATATATCTTCTCCATAGGCTTGAGTCGCCGAAGCACAAGAATTTATGGTGGCACGAAGGACCTTTGAATTATCAAAATTTTATTCTAAGGGACACAGTGCAATTTATTCGAAGCAGTAAAAAGTCGTTCCTAAGGGAGCGCAGTGTAAGTTTTCTGAGCCTACAGCGAAAAATAAACGCTGATTCCGCTAAAAGTAAAAGGCGAAGAAGCTCCTAAGGGAGGCTTACAGCGAAAAATAAACGCTGATTCCGCTGAAGTAAAAGGCGAAGAAGCTCCTAAGGGAGGCTTACAGCGAAAAGTCAGCGCTGATATAAAAAGATTGTGTACCCTATTGCAGGGATGTGTGTATCTTTGGCACAAATATCATTTTGCATAACATAACATCATCACATCATTTTGCATAACATAAGCATCATACAGCATATTGCATGTGGAACAAGAAGGGGATACAGTATTGATCTTCGGAGAATGTTTTGAAAAAGAGAAAATCGTGCTAAGGCACAAGATAAATTGAGAAGAAGTGTAGCTTCATTAGAGAGACAACATAAAACTTTTTTATAGCTTCGGAGAATGTTTTCACGAAGTTTGGATATTCTTCATCAGAGAAGTATGGAAATTCTTGTGATATATAAAAGATTTTCTTCACGAAGCATGAAAAGAAGGGAAGGTGTTTTTTTTCGCCGAAGGCTCAAAAAACAGTATGTATGCAAAATTTCATGCATCGTAAAGAATTGAACCATAAATAGATTATATATTACATTCAAAGTTACAAAGTATTACACATGTTACATTCCAAATGTTTTTACAATAGCATTTAATCTTCCCTAAGAACTACTTCTGCAGCTTCGTTCAGTAGCTGATCGACAACCTTGTCCATGATGGCTTCAGCCATTTTTCTAATTTCGTCGTCCCCCTTCGGGTGGGGGCCCAGAGATGCCTCAGCAGGTTCTGAGGGAGGAGAAGATACGGCTATATTACTATTACAAACCGCGAACAAAGTCTGAAATCAAAAATTACAACAGAATAAAAACCACTAGTTAATACCTATTTGCCCTTCGGGCTCTGCGCTTTTCTCAGCAGCCTCTGCTACCTTCCTAGCATCATGGATGCCTTTTTCGCTTCTTTGAATGATTCCTTGAGCCATTTCTCGGCCGCCATTGTCCCAGATGTCGGTGGAAATTTTCCACCAACCAGGCTTGCTTCGGCCGAGGGGTCCTTTATATCTTCGGAAGACAAGGCAGTTTTGGATTGCGCTAAAGGTTTCACATGATCACAGCCTTTTCTTTCCAAAACAGTAGCAATCCCCTTGGCGCCTGAAAAAGCACATATGTCTCCGCGGCTATTCAAGATTTCCTCGAATGCCTCAGCTTTGTGACTGACCCATTCAATCGGGCCTTCTAGATTCCCCCTTGTGAAATTTTCTTCGCTAGAGAATGCGCCAACGCTGGCGAAGCTGGATTTTATCTTCTTAACACACTCTATGGATTTATCATAGCACCTTTTCTTAGAAGCACGAAGCTCTTCAACATTTATTTCCAAATGATTTGCCCATTGATCACTAAGTTCTCGTTTTGTTTCTTCAAGTATGCGTTCTTCTTTAGCTCTGGCCAGCTGTTTTTGAAGATCCTGAATTTCGCGTTTTTGGGCTTCAGCTTGAGCCTTAGAGGTAGCTTCGTCTTCCTTTATTTTATCCACCAGTGTAAGCAGAATTTTATCTTTTTCCAAAGCTTCGTTCCTCAGCTTAATAACCTCTGTTCGTATGTTGTTGAAAGCAATATTATAGCTCTCGTCTTCGGCATTCTTTTGCGCTCTCAAAGCGTTGCTCAGTATTAAACCCTATATGAAAAAAGAATTAGTATAAGAATAAAAGAATGATTCAAAAATTGTAAATTTCCAAATATACAATTCTCATACCTTCAGACTATTATATGCAAGGCTGTCCGCAAGATCATCCTTCGTCATAGCGCAGAGCCCAGCTTCAAGCTTCGGGAACCCCATACTTCTAGCCATCTCCCGGCAGACAGATAATTCTTTATTGTCTGGGAGGCAGTATAAGAAGTCATCTTCATCTGTGCCGTTGAATATTAAGGCCCTTTCGGATACTTCAGTTCTCGGGCATAGTGATTAGCTTCAAAAATCTCTTCTTCAGATAATCTCTTCCCCGAAGCATGTCGTATAATATAATCATGTATTTTGGAAGATGCTTTGGGGGCAGCAGTGCCAGTTTCTTCACTCAAAATTTGTTCTGCCATTTCTGTTTTTTCAGCTTCCAAAGATTTCACCTTGGCAGGCTCTGAAGGCCCGGCTTCAGTTTCAGACTGTGGCTTTGAGGTTTCAGCGTCAAAGGTTTCAGTGTGCACTTCAGAAGTTTTAGCAATTCTCTTTGGAGTTGTGCTTGAAGATTTGATTGTCTCTAAAACATCTAGCACATTAACCATCCTTTTTCTTTTAGGGGTCACTGCTGGACCCTTTTGGCTTTTTGTTGCCACCTTCGTCAGTTTCTTTAATGGTTTCCTTCGGCATTTCCCATTTTTCCACAAGTGGCCATACTCTGAAGGCAATGTGTTCTTGGACCAAATCCCTTGTCCCAATAAAATAACAAACAACACCGAAGGCTCTCTAGCATTCTTCGGCTGCTTCATCCATTTCCACCTTCGGCCTCCGCAGGCCGAAGCGTTGCCAGATGGGGCGCATGATGATCTTTTTTATATCTTCCCGTGATTTCAAGTCATTCTTCACGTAAAACCATTCCGTCATCCAGTCGCCGGGCCACCTCTTTCGAAAGGTCAGCACGGGGCAGCTTGACCCAGACCGGGAGCCAAAGCTGTAGCAGCCAAAATTGTTGTGATACTGTTCCTTACCCCAGGGTTATGTCTCGTACAATAATTCATGTATGTTGCAGCAACTTTTCGCATTAGGTTCCAAGCCTTGGCTTCTCACAGCCCACACGAAGATATTCATCCTTATGATTGCTTCGGGGGTAAGTTGGTGAAGGTAGATTTCAAATATCTTCAGTACTTCTACAACAAAACTGCTTAAGGGAAATCGTAGTCCAGCTTTCAAGAAGCTTCAGAATACCACGACTTCATTTTCCTCAGGAGTTGGACAAGTCTTCTCTCCTTCATCAGCCCTCACAACGGACAAGTCCCGGAAATATCTGCCCCTCATGTTGACAAGATGATTTTCTTTAATACTTGATTTACCAAAAACCGCATGGCTTGGTCGCCAAGGTCGATCTTCGGAGTCTTCGCCACCACTATCCACATCATAACTGTCACTATCACCAGTATCTTCAGATAAACCCTCCAAAATTTCTTTAGTAATCTTCTTTGTATTAGTCTTCGACATTGATTGAAGAAAGCCCAGATGCATCTCCTCAGAAAGACTTAGCTTCGAATCACCAACAGCTTTTTTATCTTCAGACATCTTTGCAAACGCTGAGAAAATGCTCTCGAAACCGAAGCTTAAAAATCCAAAAGGCCAAGCAAGTGTTGTTGCGCGCAGGCTAAAAGTTGGATGAGTAAAAACAGTTGGCAAGAGAGCGTGCCAAATAAACCCGTGATGAGCTCTTATTTATACACCCAGGGCGTTGAAAACTGGAGGGTCCCGCTTGTCAAAGACTGTTGCTATTCTAGCAAACAGAAAGTGTTTTTTCGGACCTTCGGCTTAAGGCCTTCGTCCATATCGCAATATGAATTTATCATTACAGCAAATTAATATTGCGAGGGGCTACTGTTGGGGGCCTTCGGCTTCTGAAGGTCCTCAAAAACATAATTTGACAATGTTTTCCAAGTATGCGAGCAGGTATCTTCGGAATCAGGTTGCGGGTATACAAGAGCATGGTCAAGACGAAGCTTGACTGAAATGGAAGACGATCATGACGAAGGATGAAACGATCACGAAGCTATATGCAGAAAAGCTTCGGCATGACAGCAGAAAAGGGGAACCGACTTAAAGATGAAAAGCCAAATTAGACCCCGAAGAATTACTATAGAGTTATTGATAAAAGCAAAGGACATTAATATAATTTTACATGGGTTGCGTCCCGTGCCTATAAATAGATGAACAGTACTCCTGTACTGTTCACGCTGACTTGGCATTAGCATCACGCTTGTACCCTTACCTTCCTTCAAGTCGAAGGTACATTTGTAATTTGTTGTTGTTTATATAAGTAAAATAAATAGAAATAAATTAATAATAATGTTCAAAGTAATCATGTTATTTTTCCGTGTTTTTGTGTATAAATTTCTCTTATCTTTTATTATGATTATGAAGGTGTGACCTTCATAACCTTCGTCCGAAATCCATTATATCCAAAGGGAAATAATGTTTCGAAGGACGAAGGGCTTTGATATTTAACATTTTATGTTGCCTTGTTCTTAATTCGAAGCATTTGAGAACAAGTCCCCAACAGCTCCACCCCTCTGCATTGCCCTAATGGGCCAAATGCACATCCGCGCGGCCCACTTCCTTTCTCTCCCCTTTTCTTTAGTTCTGGTCACCTACTGGTGGGCCCAACTCGTCATTCTCACGCGCTTCCTCTCATTTCTCTGCCATGTGGGGCCGCCTTGTCTGCCGTTCTTCCACCTCGTAACAGAACCGCGCGTATCTCCGCTCACCCGTAACAAACTCCCCCCCCCCCCCCCGTGCGCCGAACGCTGCGAAATGCGTGCGGTGGACGAATCCCCGCCTCTGTCGCGCTTCCCCTCCGCCTATAAAATCAGCCGCACCTGGGAACCTCCTCCATACCACCACCGTCGTCGTGGGGAAGACAGAAGCTGCTGCCCAACCAACTCAGCGCCGCCGCGCGCGGAACCAGGTGAAACGCCGTTAGGGAGCTGAATTACTGGCCGGGGTTGATCAAAGGGTGCTCCTCGCATGTGTGGATAAACTGGCAGGCGAGGGAATCGGCTGGTGTACCTGTGATTGTTCACCGGAATCGTGCTCCACCTTGGGTCCGCTAGACATCTGCAACCAGTCGCATCTCCACCTCGAATCTAGGTGAGGACTCTTCCTTTAGATTCATAGTATTCCCTGGATTGTGTAGCGCCGCTTGAATGGTCGTTTGGGGCCCTCAGCGAGGTTTGGGCGCTCTCCGGTAATGTCCGCCGCCGCGGCATGCGCTCGGGCACCGCCGCCGGTGAGGACTGGGGTGAGCGATGCGCTGGGACCATTGGATTCTTAGCATGCGGTTGTGATCGGGTGTTGGATAAGGCTTCGCCCAGGGTTATCTGCACCGTTCGAACTAATCGGGCGGTTGGGGTGAAAGGAGACATCATGAAAATACTGACCGTGGATCATGGGATCGACGACCAGTAGCGCGTACCGTTTCAGACCCTATCAATCTAATCTGGCCCGTTGATTCCAAATCGCGGGGCCCATGTTGGTCGATACCCCTTTGGTGGCCTTTTTCCTAAAGAGTCCCCCGGAGAAGTAGATATCAACCCGCCATCCACGCGGTGTGAATATGAGTCTTGGAGAAATATACAAATTAGCCTCTGCACTTCTTTGATTTTGGCGCGCAGTCCAGATAAATTATAAAACAGAGAAATACATTTAGAAAAAGATTTATAATACACAATTAATTCAAATAACTTGTTTAATTCATAGAAAATTCATATTAAGTCCAAATTAGCCCATTCCAATTCCTATAATTTTGTAAGATTATTGTTTATCATTTAGTACCACTGTTTTGACATGAATATCATAATTAAATTTGTATCCTATTTAATCTTGTACAAAACACATAAAACCTTCAGAAATTCATAACTTAAAATCTATAACTCCAAAATTAATAATTCTTGTTCCTATGATCTTATTTTAATATGTAGATTATTAATATGTATCTTATTCTTATGTTTGGTGTAATGTTAATTTTGCCTATACCATATTTGTTTGTATTGCTACGACTAGCGCGAGGTCACGAGTCATCTAAAAAGCAAGTTGGTACTTGGAATCTCAAGTCCCAGGCAAGTTGTGCCCTTGATCACTTCTTTTACCCAATCATGTTCTAATTAATCATAATGATCTGCATAGGTTAATTTTGATGGGACCTAATAGGCTACCCTAGTTTGTCTATCTTTATGCCTTGTTTACCACTGAACTTTTTGGGGTACTTGCTAGTGCTATATGTGGTTTTGGGCATTGAGATAAACATTATTCATGATTATACTTTTGTTATCAGTTGTTAATTACTTTTCATGATAAGATCATTATGTTAATTGGAACATGGAGCGACCACCCGGGAAAACAGTGCTACCACAAGGGTTTAATGGGACGCCCTTGGCTGATTAATTAGGAAAGCTAGTGGAGGACTACCTTACCCGAAAAGGGCAAGGGCAGTAGGGGAGTGGTCAGTGTAGGGAGGTCCTTGGTTGATTTTGCTGCGATGGCGGTCATGCAAGGGATCTCTGCATTGGAGCTTCCTATAAACTGTAGCGGGTTTTCTGAAGCTAGTGGAACTTTGTAAAGGCCTCGTAGTGTTACCCTGCCTCGCTTCCTTGGTAGAGGTGTATGGGGCCCGTACAACCCCGTGGCAAATGGGTAACATGACTTGTGGGTAAAGATGTGCAACCTCTGCAGAGTGTAAAACCGGTATACTAGCCGTGCTCATGGTCATGAGCAGCTCGGACCCTCACATGATTAACTTATGGAACTAAATTCAATTTGTCATATGCATTGCATCGCAGGTGATGTTGTTACTTCTGTTCTACTATTTAATTGGGTTGGTATTTACTTATACTTAGTAATTGCTAATAAAATTTTGACCAACTTTAAAAGCAATGCTCAGCTCTAACCATCCTCTTTGGTAAGCCTTACACTTCACGTGAGCTCCCACCTTTGGCAAGTTCATGCACATTATTCCCCACAACTTGTTGAGCGATGAACGTATGAGAGCTCACTCTTGCTGTCTCACACCCCCCCATAGGTCAAGAACAGGTACCACAGGATGAGGCGCATGGAGGATGCTGTGATGAGTTCGTGAGTGGTCTAGGCCATCGTCTCCCAGTCAACTTTGGGTTGCTGGACCGTTGTCTCCTTATAATGTAATTATTTATTTATTTTGTATAGAACTCCTATTATATAGTAAAGATGTGACATTTGATCCTATGCCATGATTCATCATATGTGTGAGACTTGGTCCCAGCACACCTGGTGATTATGTTCGCGCCCGGGTCTTGGTGCCCCTAAAACCCGGGTGTGACAGAAGTGGTATCAGAGGAATGTGACTGTAGGATGAAACCTAGATAGAATTGAACCATTATCTACTTACCTTTGCTACTCTGATTCTTTCTAAACTTATCTTAATCTACTCTCATCTATTTCCGCTTTACTCTGATTACTCTTATCTTTTCACTTCTAAAGACAAATGTAGATTTCACACTTTGAAATCTTGTGCCTAAAGTGACCTTTAGGAATAGGAGACCTACTCTTAGGAACAAAAACAAAAGTATTTTTTTAGTATCTATATGCTTGAATGCTTGTTCTTATGACTCTTGTCTGATTTGGATCTTTGATTGAGTGTGATGAGTTGTGGAGTAACGTCCACAATTACATCTACATATACCTATAGGAAAAAATGCTCATCAAAATAACTAGACAAACTAGATTATCTCTCATTAAAGTATGTAGCCTAACAATATCCATCTCATCTTAAAAGATTCTATCCACACTCATAGATCCATCTTATCCCAAAAGATCCTAACTTATCCTAATATATCTACCTTAATGGACCCATCTTATCTTAAAAGATACTCTATTACCTTAGTAGATTCATCTTATCTTAAAAAGATTTTTATGTCATCCTAATAGATCTAACTGACCTCAAAAAGATTCTACCTTATCCATATGGATTCATCTTGCCCTAATAAGCATATTTATCCCACACTAGTGTAACAACCATGATCTAATCCAAAATAATCAGATCTTAACTAGTCTAATCTAGTTATATCCAACCTAATCTAGATTCTATCTGATATGATCTAGTCTAGAGTGATGTTGGGGCGAAGGCAAAGACGCCACCCTTTGCTCGAGGCCTTCGCTGATGTCGCTGGTCCGATGGAGACAAAGCGGGCAGGGACACCCTTCGCTTTATCCGGCACCAGACGAAGGCCTGCGACGTCGTCATCCCACCGTGCGGCCTCGTCTAGCTCAGAGGCCCACGTGTGATCCGGCCCATTGTAACGGGCCCCGCGTGGTCGCCGCGTGTTACGGGCCTAATTTGTAAAGGCATTCCTGTAATTACAGTCTGTAACCCTGCTTTACGGGAATATTCTGGGGATAACCTAGGTGGCTGAGGGCACATGCGTCCTTAACACAAGGCGCTGGGCGCTCAGACACCTATAAATACCCCCGCACAGTGCCCGTGAGAGGCCAGATTAATAGAGCTATTGCCAACACGCGCGAGAACCCTGTTAACGCCATTGTTCATCCTTGTTGGATCCCCTTGCAACTGAGAGCAAGTTCCAACAAGTGAGTTGCTTAATGTTGGTACAAAATATAAGGCCATACTCCTAATTCACTTAGGCCTAAATTGGTGACTTAGATCAACTCAGCCATACACAACAACTCGACCTATATAACAGGTTACATAACTTATCCATCCAATCTAGAAGCAAACAATCAAACTACATTCTAACTAATCTCATTCAACTTATAACTACCTACTAAACCAGCTACACTACCTACTAAGTCACTGCCTACAAATCTATCTTAACCTTTTATCCCTAACCTGGTTGAAGACATCAAGACTGGAGAAGAAAAGATCAACATCGACAAGGAAGGATATGAATAGAATCAGAACTTCAGATAAATGAATATCCACCATCCAAGATGAAGTCTTTTCTTGCCCTGCCTTTATTGCCTCAACCTATCCTTGCTCTAACCAAATCTTGTCTACTAGATGGCCAGAAATAAAAGATGCAAATGCTTTTCTAATCACATGCTAATCAGTATTAAATACTAAAAAAAGACTCTTAAATTTTGAACCTAAAATCTCAATTGCAAACCATTCTTTCTATATCCCTTTTCTTACAAATCTCGAGGACGAGATTTTTGTTAAGGGGGATAGGATTTGTAAGACCCAAAATTAGTATAAAAAATATAATAATTATAAAATAAATAAACAAATATAGCTATTATAGTGATTTAGGAATCGGGAATGGGAAAAGAAATTTTGTAATAAAGTCAACTATGGTTAGAATCAAAAATGAGAAGGAGAATAAAATAGTAGGATTTAAAATAATATGGTTGATATTCACATTTGGATTTCAATTGAGATATTTTGAGAATTTGAAATTTAAAATAGGAGTATAAATTTGAGTTTGAATAATTGAATTTGGAATTAGGAATAGAATATGGGAGAGAAAAATTTCAACTAAGCCATTTATTCCTTCCCTAAATTAATAACAAGAAAATAATAAATAATAATATGGGTAACAGTAATAATTATATTCACATTAATAGTAATTTGGACACTTGGAAAATTTGAAGTTGAAACATGAATTTGAAATTGAGTTGGCATTGGAAAAATAGAAAAAGGGGGAAAACAATAAACTAAATCGGATTTCGGCCCGACTCCACCCCTCTGTGTTGCCCTAATGGGCCAAATGCACATCCGCGCGGCCCACTTCCTTTCTCTCCCCTTTTCTTTAGTTCTGGTCACCTACTGGTGGGCCCAACTCGTCATTCTCACGTGCTTCCTCTCATTTCTCTGCCATGTGGGGCCGCCTTGTCTGCTGTTCTTCCAACTCGTAACAGAACCGTGCGTATCTCCGCTCACCCGTAACAAACTCTCCCCCGTGCGCCGAACGCCGCGAAATGCGCACGGTGGTCGAATCCCCGCCTCTGTCGCGCTTCCCCTCCGCCTATAAAATTAGCCGCACCTGGGAACCTCCTCCATACCACCACCGTCGCCGTGGGGAAGACAGAAGCTGCTGCCCAACCAACTCAGCGCCGCCGCGCGCGGAACCAGGTGAAACGTCGTCAGGGAGCTGAATTACTGGTCGGGGTTGATCACAGGGTGCTCCTCGCACGTGTGGATAACCTGGCAGGCGAGGTAATCGATCGATGTACCTGTGATTGTTCACCGGAATCGGGCTCCACCTTGGGTCCGCTCGACATCTGCAACTAGTCGCATCTCCACCTCGAATCTAGATGAGGACTCTCCCTTTAGATTCATAGTATTCCCTGGATTGTGTAGCGCCGCTTGAATGGTCGTTTGGGGCCCTCAGCGAGGTTTGGGCGCTCTCCGGTAATGTCCGCCGCCGCGGCATGTGCTCGGGCACCGCCGCTGTCGGCGTTTCGACCCCGGGGGGTCCCTGGACCGACGAGTAAATTGTCGCTGTGTGTCCCAGCCCAGATGGGTCGGCGTGAGACGCAACACAAGGGGGAACAATAAGGGGAACCGCTGCTCGTGTTGTCCTGCGCCCAGGGCGGATGCGCTTGCAGTAGGGGGTTACAAGCGTTTGCGAGGGAGAGAGAGAGAGGGAGACTGTCCGTCAGCACGTTCTCCCGCGCGGCCACCTTCTCGTACGAGGGCCCTGGACCTTCCTTTTATAGATGTAAGGAGAGGGCCCAGGTGTACAATGGGGGGTGTAGCAATGTGCTAACGTGTCTAGCAGAGAGGAGCCAGAGCCCTATGTACATGTCGATGTGGCTGTCGGAGAGGTGTTGGTGCCCTGTTCATGTGATGTCGTGGCCGTCGGAGGAGCGCTTAAACCCTGTAAAAGCACAGCTGTCGGGGCTGTCGGGTCCTTGCTGACGTCTCCTTGCTTCCGTAGGGGGCTGGGAACCGCCGTCGTCATGGAGCACGCGGGGTGCCATCATTACTTGTTTTACCGGGAAAAGCCAGATGGGACGCCGGTCTTGTTCCCCGTAGCCTGAGCTAGCTAGGGGTAGGGTAATGATGTACCCCCCTGCAACGTGGTCGGTACGAGCCCAAGGTCGGGCAAGGCGGTGACTCCTCCGAGGTCGAGGATGAGTCCGAGCCCTGGGGTCGGGCGACGCGGAGACCGTCGTCTGAGGTCGAGGTGAAGTCCGAGCCCTGGGGTCGGGCGAGGCGGAGACCGTCGTTCGAGGTCAAGGTGGAGTCTGAGCCCTAGGGTCGGGCGAGGCGAAGACCGTCTTCCGAGGTCGAGGTGGAGTCCGAGCCCTAGGGTCGGGCGAGGCGGAGACCGTCTTCTGAGGTCGAGGCGGGGGCCGAGCCTAGGGTCGGGCAAGGCAGAGCTTCCTATGGCACCCGAGGCTAGACTTGGCTGCTATCAGCCTCACCCTGGCGGGTGGCACAGCAGTCGGAGCAGTGCAGGCGACACTGTTTTCCTGTCAGGTCAGTCAGTGGAGGGGCGAAGTGACTGCGGTCACTTCGGCCTTGTCGACTGAGGAACGTGAGTCAGGATAACGTGTCAGACGATCCTTGCATTGAATGCTCCTGCGATATGGTCGGTTGGCGAGGCGATCTGGCTAAGGTTGCTTCTCCGCGAAGCCTGTCCGAGCTAGGCCTCGGGCGAGTCGGAAGTGCGCCCGTTGCTTGAGGAGACCCTCGGGCGAGACGTGAATCCACCTGGGTCTGTTGTTCTTGCCCGAGGCTGGGCTCGGGCGAGGCAAGATCGTGTCCCTTGAGTGGGCGGAGCTTTAACCTGTATTGCGCCCATCAGGCCTTTGCAACTTTGTGCTGATGGTGGTTACCAGCCGAGTTTAGGAGTCTTGGGGGTACCCCTAATTATGGTCCCCGACAATAGCCCCCGAGCCTCAAAGGGAGTGTTGGTACTCGCTTGGAGGCTTTGTCGCACTTTTTTGCAAGGGGAACGGCCTTTCTCGGTTGCATTTCGTTCCGGTGGGTGCGCGCGAGCGCACCCGCAGGGTGTAGCCCCCGAGGCCTCGAAGGAGTGGTTTGACTCCTCCGAGGTCTTAGTGTCTTTCGTGACGCCTAGGCCGGTCTGGTTGTTCCCTCATGCGATCTGATCGTAACCCGGCTGCATAGTCAGGTTCCGAGTTCTCGGGTTGGTATGTTTACGCTGTCAACGGTTTGGCCGGAGCCGGGTTTGCGAGAGCAGCCCCTGAGCCCCCGCACAGAGTGAGAGGACGGTCAAGGACTGACTCGGCTTTTATCATACGCCCCTTCGTCGCCTTTCCGCAAGGAGGAGGGGAGAAAGCACCATGTTGCCCTCGGAGGGCGCTGAACATGGTGTATCCAGTGAGTTGCTAACGGGTGATCCGAGTGGACGCCCGTGCCCCGTTCGATAAGGGTCGGCTAGTGGCCTAGTGGCGCGCTCCAAAAGTACCTGCAGGTGATTTGCAGGACCCGGTCCCGTTTGATAGGGTCCGAGGGCTCGATTCCTCCCTCTGATGGGATTCCGTTACAGAATCGCTCCTGCTGGTCTCGGAAATGTCCTAGGGTACCTCGGGAGTGTAGCCCGAGCCTCGGCCATGTATCGGACGTACCCAGAGTCATCCCTCGCTCTGCGTGTTTTGAGGCAGCTGTCGAACCCTTCGGGGGGCCAGCCTTCGAACCCATGATCAGTAGTGGGTGCGGAGCCCGAGTGGCCTGAGGTGGCTGTTGAACGCTTCCGAGGGGCCAGCCTTCGAACCTTTGACCAGTAGTGGGCGCGGAGCCCGAGTGCTTTGAGGCGGCTATCGAACCCTTCCGAGGGGCCAGCCTTCGAACCCCTGATCAGTAGTGGGCGCGGAGCCCACTTCCTTCGCAGAGAAGGATCCCTTTCGGAGTATCCCCTTTCCCGGTCCCTGTAGCAAGAGAGAGAAAGGGGAAGTGGAAAAGGATACGAAATTGAACGATGTGGCGCACCTTTTTTGACGCGGTCATTATGGCGGAGGTGAAGTGTTGCCCGCTTCGCCTGCCAAATGTGTCACCTGCCCTGCCGCGGAGTTAATGCGACGGGACGAGTGGTTCGCGGGGCAGCCGTTGCGCGAGCCGTTCGAGGAACGGAATATGGGTGCATCGTCTTCACGCCGTGGGAGAGGGCTCTCCTGCTGCCCCAGGAGGGGACGTGAGCCTGCAGACGATTTGACCGCCGCTTCCGCTCGCCTGCTGCCGCCATTACTGTCGGCCCACTTTTGGCCATATCGATCGTCGCGCCTTCTCCCGCTGCTGACTGATCGATGACCGATGCGCCTGGCTGGCACTGTTGGGCTATGCGCAGGGTTGCCTTGAGTCGCGGCACCGGTTCCGCAGTCGAGAAGGCGCAGTATTGGCACAAGTGGCGGTGCAGTTTTTCGCACGTAGCAACCGGGGCGCCGGTTACATGACGTGTGGGCCTGGGCCTCCATGCTGGATGCGTTGAAGTCGAAAGGGTGCATCCCCGTGGTGCAGTTGCATGCCGCCTGCATGGTGGTCCGCCTTTTCACCCGCTGGGTTAGGCGAAGGTGGAGGAGTGCTTGTAACCGCTGCGCGGTTACACGCTCCGCGCGCGGCGGTTTGGCTTCTTCTATCCTGGCCAGCTTGCACGACGCGTGGGACCCAGCCCCCGTGTCGTAGGGGGAGGACCTTGGAGCGCGTTGGTGAAGACTCAGTCCGCGACGCCTGAGGACGCGAGTGGGGTGAGTCGCCTTTAAAAAGGGATCGACCTCCTAGGTGGTAGCCATGCCTTCACACTTTCATCATGCATCGCGCCCTTCCGCCTTCCGAGCCCCCGGATGGGGAGCGCCCGCGTTGTCTTTGTCTCGTTGTGGGAGGAGCGCAACCTCGTGGAGGTTGGTACCTTTCAGCCATCGCTCAGCTTCAAGGATTTTCATAAGGCAGCCCGGCTGCATCCCCTCACCAATGGTCACCCAAGACGGTGACCACCAATTTGATGGTGGGGAGAAGCAAGCCGGGCTGTGGCCTCTGTCCCGCCCTCAGCTTCAAGGATCTTCATCATCCTTGCTGGGGCAGAGGGCGAGCTGAGCCGGAGCTCTACCTCCCGTACGGGCCGGCAGGCCACCTCCTCCTTCAGCATTCAGGGGAGAGGGCGCTCATCGGCCTAGCGGAGGGGGCGGACTTCGACAACGTGGGGCCGATTCGCCGCAAGCGTCGTCAGCTCCAGCATGCCTGGTTCGCTGGCTCAGCTGGCCCTGGCACAGCTTCCGGTGCCACCTCCCACCGCTGGGCGGAGCGTGGCTATCTGCCCGCCGTACGGGCAGCTGTTGCGCCGCGTGCACCGGGGGACCGCCCAAGACGTCGCGCGCTGCTAGGGTGGCGTTCGTGTTCTTGGGTTGTCCTGCCCTCGCTCCGGCACGACGCCTCTGTGCGGAGGTCGGTGCTCGCCCATCCGGGAGGATTCGAGCGGGGATCTGCCGGTGGGCGGGTGGACACCGTCGTCGGAGCTGAGGTGGTGGCAGCCGGAGAAGGCCTCGTCGCCGACGAGATTGTCGGCGCCATCTGCGCTCAGCGCCTCCGGCTCTTTGGCTTTGATAGCTTGTCCTCGCCCCTCGAGTGGGGACGTGGGCGAGAACCTTGTCGCAGCAGCGTCTGCCCTGAGGTCATCGCTGCTGCTGTTTGGCCGCCCGGAGCGGAGGTCGTTGTCGCTGCTGCCGGAGTGGGTGGCAGCGAGCCACCTGGAATTTGTTGTCCCGCAGGCCCTTCGATGTGGGGGTTGTTCGTACCTGCGGGAGTGGAACCGGAGTTCCGTTTGTAATGGCACCTTGAGTGCCGGTGTATGTTCATTGCGGCTGTCGGGGCCTCAACATCTGTGTATTTGGGCGTAAAGCCATGTTTCTTCCTCATTTCGAGCACCAGGTCTCGCCTGGCGGCTAGCTGAACCGCTTAACCAAGTGTGAGTTGCCCTGCGCGGAAGGTGACGAGTGAGGTATCCGTATCCCAGAGGCGTAGGAGTCCCTCGGCTCGGTCGGCCTTGCCACTCAAGGCTTCTCTTGCTCAGTTAAAGAGAACCCTCGGCCACTCTGCGATGAGCCAGAGCCAGAGGCAGCGGTGTGAGCGTGGACAGAGGCGGAGTTGGCTCGAAAAGAAGCTTCGTCGGCCGGAGCCTGGCCGGGTCGTCCACTGGTGGAACCAACCCTGGAGTCGGGCTGCCGAGGCCATGAGCCGGGTTGTCGTCCTCGGGGGACAGCTGGCTGAGGCTACAGAGCGGCCGGTCCAGCCGTCTGCTCGGGCCAGGTTCCTGGAGGAGATCCTGGCGGCGATGGCTCAGGCGCAGTGTTGACATCTTCCTTCGAGGTGGAGATCCTCTGACCGTGTTGCTGTCCGAGGCCGGGTCGGATTCCGCCGAAGGTGGAGTCGATGCCGAGGGTGCTGCTGCTCCCCCTACTGATGTCTGAACCTGCAGGAACAGTTTATCTGTAATGTGCGTATGTTTTTTGCGGCCGCCGAGGCCCAAACATATCATTGTCGTGTTGTAAAGCTACGTTTCTTTCCCCTTGTTTCGAGTATCAGGACTTATTTGTCGGTAGCAGAATCGCTCATCTGAGCGAGAGTTACTTTTCACGGAAGGTGATGAGTGAGGTATCCGTATCCTGGAGGCATAGGAGTTCCTCGACTCGGTCGGCCTTGCCGCTTACGTGTACTCTTACTCGTCCGCAGAATTCTGTTATCGATATAGTCGAGAAGGCACGAAAAATTGTTTCGGTAGAAAAGTTTTCGAGCGTTAAGACTTGTTCGGTCAGTGGAATCGCTTATCCGAGCGTGAGTTACTTATCGCAGAAGGTGATGAGTGAGGTATCCGTATCCCAGAGGCGTAGGAGTCCCTCAGCTCGGTCGGCCTTGCCGCTTACGTGTACTCCGTCGTTTTTAGGATCCCACTATCGAAGTAGTCGAAAAGCGCGAAAGACGTTCTGACAGAAAGACTTTTTCAGAGGAAAATTTTGACGCAGAGGGGGTGCCCCCCTTCTAGCCCCCGAGGGAGGGTCGGGCTTTGCCGAGGCAAGGTTGACCCTTCCTTGATGGTTAGACTTTATTTGTGTATGTAAAGAGAGCGAGGCATATGAACGACTTGAAAACATCTTAAGGGTAAAAGCGACGTAGCTGTCGGATGTTCCAAGCGTTGCTGTAGACCTCGCCTTGACTGTTGGCCAGCTTGTATGTTTCGGGCTTCAAAATCTTGGCGATGATGAACGGCCCTTCCTACGGAGGCGTGAGCTTGTGGTGCCCTCAGGCGTCTTGTCGTAGCCGAAGCACCAAGTCGCCCACCTGGAGGCCTTGGGACCGAACCCCTCGGGCGTAGTAGCGTCGCAGAGACTGTTGATACCTTGCCGAGTGTAGTAGGGCCATGTCCCGAGCCTCCTCCAGCTGGTCCAGTGAGTCTTCTCGGCTAGTCTGGTTGCTTCGGTCGTCGTACGCCATTGTCCTCGGGGAACCGTATTCTAAGTCTATGGGCAAGATAGCCTCGGCCCCATAGACTAGAAAGAACAGCGTGAAGCCCGTGGCTCGGCTTGGCGTCGTCCTCAGACTCCAGACCACCGAGGGGAGTTCTTTCATCCATCGTCTGCCGAACTTGTTGAGGTCGTTGTAGATCCTCGGCATGAGTCCCTATAGAATCATGTCGTTGGCACGGTCTACCTGCCCATTCGTCATGGGGTGAGCTACGACGGCCCAGTCCTCCCAGATGTGGCGGTCCTCGCAGAAGTCCAGGAACTTCCTGCCAGTGAACTGGGTGCCGTTGTCGGTGACGATGGAGTTTGGGACCCTAAAGCGATGGATGATGTTGGTGAAGAACGCCACCGCCTGTTCGGACCTGATGCTGTTTAGGGGTTGGACCTCAATCCACTTGGAGAATTTGTCGATAGCGACCAGCAGGTGCGTGAAGCCCCCGGGTGCCTTCTGCAAGGGACCGACGAGGTCTAGACCCCACACAGCAAACGACCAGGTGATGGGTATTGTTTGCAGAGCCTGAGCGGGCAGGTGCGTCTGCCTTGCGTAGAATTGACACCCTTGGCAGGTGCGTACAATTCTAGTGGCGTCGGCCACCGCGATTGGCCAGTAGAAACCTTGTTGGAAGGCATTCTCAACGAGGGCTCGAGGTGCTACGTGATGACCGCAAGCCCCCGAGTGTATTTCTTGCAATAGCTCCTGACCTTCGGCGATGGATATGCATCGTTGGAGGATGCCTGAGGGGCTGCGGTGGTAGAGCTCCTTTTCATCACCCAGCAAGACGAACGACTTGGCGCGCCGCGCTAGTCGCCGATCTTCGGCTCTGTCAAGGGGTAGCTCTCCTTGGTGGAGATATTGCAGGTATGGGGTCTGCCAGTTTCGATTAGGCGGGACCCCATTCCGCTCTTCCTTGATGCGCAGTGCCTCACCCTCGGCGGCCGAGGGTGCCTTGGGCTGGGCTGAGGCCTCCTCGGGCTCGGGCGTGTCGTCGGTCTTGACGGAGGGTTGATGTAGGTCTCGAGAGAAGACGTCCGGGGAACCGTTGTCCGCCCCGAGGCTATTTTAGCCAGCTCGTCCGCAGTCTCGTTGTAGCGTCGAGCGACGTGGTTGAGCTTGAGCCCGTAGAACTTGTCCTCCAGGCGCCGAACCTCGTCGCAGTAGGCTTCCATCTTCGGGTCGCGGTAGTGTGAGTTCTTCATGACTTGGTCGATGACAAGCTGCGAGTCACCACGAGCGTCGAGGCACCGAACCCCTAGCTTGATGGCGATGCGCAACCCGTTAACGAGAGCCTCGTACTCGGCCACGTTGTTGGACGCCGGGAAATGGAGGCGCAGCACGTAGCGGAGGTGCTTCCCAAGGGGTGAGATGAAGAGCAGGCCCGTGCCCGCTCCTGTTTTCATCAGCGACCCGTCGAAAAACATGGTCCAGAGTTCCGGTTGGATCGGAGCTGCTGGAAGCTGGGTGTCGACCCATTCAGCCACAAAGTCCGCCAAGACTTGGGACTTGATGGCCTTCCGAGGAGCGAACGAGATTGTCTCGCCCATGATTTCCACCGCCAACTTTGCAATCCTACCCGAGGCCTCTCGGCACTAGATGATCTCCCCAGGGGGAAGGATGACACCACAGTCACCGGATGAGACTCGAAGTAGTGTCGCAACTTTCGCCGTGTCAGAATTACCGCGTACAGTAGCTTCTGAATTTGCGGGTAGCGGATTTTGGTCTCGGACAGTACCTCACTGATGAAGTAGACCGGCCTCTGGACGGGCAATGCATGCCCTTCTTCTCGTCTCTCGACTACGATCGCGGCACTGACCACCTGAGTGGTTGCGGCTACGTAGATCAAGAGAGCTTCTCCGACAGCGGGGGGCACCAAGATGGGCGCACTTGTAAGGAGCGCCTTTAAGTTCCCGAGGGCTTCCTCGGCCTCGGGGGTCCAAGTGAAGCGCTCGGTCTTCCTTAAAAGGCGGTACAGGGGTAGGCCTCTTTCGCCGAGGCGCGAGATGAAGCGGCTCAGAGCCGCAAGGCAACCCATGACCCTCTGTACTCCTTTCAAGTCCATGATGGGCCCCATGTTGGTGATGGCCGCGATTTTCTCTGGGTTGGCCTCGATGCCCCGCTCGGAGACGATGAACCCCAAGAGCATGCCTCGGGGGACTCCGAAGACACACTTCTCAGGATTAAGTTTTACGCCTTTCGCCTTGAGACACTTGAATGTCGTTTCAAGGTCAGAGAGGAGGTCGGAGGCTTTCCTCGTCTTGACTATGATGTCATCGATGTAAGCCTCGACCGTTTGGCCGATGTGCTCTCCGAACACGTGGTTCATGCACCTTTGGTATGTCGCGCCTGCATTCCTCAAACCAAATGGCATAGTGATGTAGCAGTACATGCCAAAGGGTATGAAGAAAGAAGTCGCGAGCTGGTCGGACTCTTTCATCCTGATTGGTGATACCCTGAGTAGGCATCGAGGAACGACAGGGTTTCGCACCCAGCAGTGGAATCCACGATTTGATCGATGCGAGGCAGAGGGTAGGGAACTTTCGGACATTCTTTGTTTAGACCAGTGTAGTCTACACACATCCGCCATTTCCCACCTTTCTTTTTCACAAGCACAGGGTTGGCTAGCCATTCAGGATGGAATACCTCTTTGATGAACCCTGCAGCCATTAGCTTGTGGATCTCCTCGCCTATGGCTCTGCGCTTTTCTTCGTCGAATCGGCGCAGAGGCTGCTTCACGGGTCGGGCTCCAGCTCGGATATCCAGCGAGTGCTCGGCGACATGCCTCGGTATGCCAGGCATGTCCAAGGGACTCCACGCAAAAACCTCGGAGTTCGCGCGGAGAAAGTCGACGAGCACTGCTTCCTATTTGGGGTCGAGCTCGGAGTCGATCCGGACTTGCTTGGAGGCGTCGTTGCTGGGGTCGAGAGGGACGGACTTAACCGCCTCTGCTATCTCGAAGTTGCCGGCGTGGCGCTTCGCGTCTGGCACTTCCTTGGAGAGGCTCTCCAGGTCGGCGATGAGGGCCTCGGTTTCGGCGAGGGCCTCAGCGTACTCCATGCACTCCACGTCGCATTCGTACGCGTGTCGGTACGTGGATCCAACGGTGATGACCCCGTTGGGGCCCGGCATCTTGAGCTTGAGGTAGGTGTAGTTCGGGATGGCCATGAACTTGGTGTAGCATGGTCTCCCCAGCACTGCGTGGTAGGTTCCTTGGAACCCGACCACCTCGAACGTGAGGGTTTCCTTTTGGAAGTTGGAGGGAGTCCCGAAGCAGACGGGCAGATCGAGTTACCCAAGGGGTTGGACGCGCTTCTCGGGGATGATCCCGTGAAAGTGCGCCGCACCGACCCAAATCGTGGACAGATCGGTCTGCAAGAGCCCGATGGTCTCGGCGTAGATGATGTTGAGGCTGCTGCCTCCGTCCATGAGGACCTTGGTAAGCCTGATGTTGCCGATGACGGGATCGACAATGAGCGGGTACTTCTCCAGGCTCGGCACGCGGTCGGGGTGGTTGCCTTGGTTGAAGGTGATGGGCTTGTCGGACCCGTCTAGGTAGACTGGCGCCGCCACCTTCACCGAGCAGACCTCTCGGCGCTCTTGCTTGTGGTGCTGAGCCGAGGCGTTCGCCAATTGCCCACCGTAAATCATGAAGCAGTCATGGACCTCGGGGAACTCCTCTGCTTTGTGGCCCACCTTCTTGTCGTTGTCGTGGGCTTTGCCACCTTCCGCCGGGGGCCCAGCCTTGTGGAAGTAGCGCCGAAGCATGACGCACTCCTCAAGGGTGTGCTTGATGGGACCCTGATGATTGGGGCACGACTCCTTGAGCATCTTGTCGAACAGGTTGGCGCATCCGGGAGGCTTCCGAGGGTTCCAGTGCTCGGCGGCGGCGGCAAGGTCTGCGTCGGCGGCATTGCGTTTCGCTTGCGACTTCTTCTTGCCCTTCTTCTTGGTGCCGCGCTGAGTGGACGCCTCGGGGACGTCTTCTGGCTAGCGCCCCTGAGGCTGCTTGTCCTTCCGGAAGATGGCCTCGACCGCCTCCTGACCAGAGGCGAACTTGGTGGCGATGTCCATTAGCTCGCTCGCCCTGGTGGGATTCTTGCGACCCAGCTTGCTCACCAGGTCGCGGCAAGTGGTGCCGGCGAGGAACGCGCCGATGACATCTGAGTCGGTGATGTTGGGCAGCTCGGTGCGCTGCTTCGAAAATCGCCGGATGTAGTCCCGCAGGGATTCTCCCAGCTGCAGGCGGTAGCTTCGGAGATCCCAGGAGTTCCCAAGGCGCACGTATGTGCCCTGGAAGTTGCCGACGAAGGCTTTGACCAGGTCGTCCCAGTTGGAGATCTACGCAGGAGGCAGATGCTCTAGCCAGGCTCGGGCGGCGTCGGAGAGGAACAGGGGGAGGTTACGGATGATGAGGTTGACATCGTCTGTTCCACCCAGCTGGCAGGCCAGTCGGTAGTCGGCGAGCCATAGTTCCGGCCATGTCTCCCCCGAGTACTTGGTGATGGTAGTCAGGGTTCGAAACCGGGTTGGGAACGGCGCCCATCGTATGGCCCGGCTGAAAGCCTGCGGACCGGGCGGTTCGGGCAAAGGGCTCCGATCCTCCCCGCTGTCGTAGCGTCCCCCACACCTGGGGTGGTAGCCTCGGCGCTCCTTCTCGTTGAGGTGGGCTCGACGGTCGCGGCGGTGGTGCTCGTTGCCGAGGCGACCGGGGGCTGCAGACGCTGTGTCCCGCGTGCGCTCGGTGTGGACCGAGGCTTCCTGCATGAATCGGGAAGTCGCGGCGCGATGCTCTGGGGGGTACCCCTGCCTCCGGGAGGCAGAGCTTTCGGCCCGTTGGACCGCGGCATCCTCCAGGAGATTCTTGAGCTCTCCCTAGATACGTCGCCCCTCGGTGGTGGATGGTTCCGGCATCGCTCGGAGTAGTATTGCCGCTGCAGCCAGGTTCTGGCCGACCCCACTGGAAGCCGGGGGCAGCCTTGCCCTGGCATCGTCGGCGATGCGGTGCTGGACGTCCTGGGCCAGATGACGCGCTTCTCCGGCCGGAGCTCGGCCTGCCCACTGCTGCCCGATGTTCTGCCGGAGCTGCGCAAGTTGTCCTGCTTCCTCGTCGAGCTTGGCCTGCATCTCGCGGATTTGCTCGAGTTGTGTGTCCTGACCTCCCACAGGAACTGGGACCACAGCTAGCTCCCGAAGGATGTCAACGCGAGGCGCAGGCCTAGGGGGATCGCCGTCCTCCGGCATACCAAGGTGGTTGCCTTCGTCGAGACCCCCTAGATCGACGTGGAAACATTCACGACATGCGGCCATAAAGTCTCGCATGGCACTGGGTTACCGAGCCCGGAGAAATCCCAACCATAGTCGGGCTCGTCATCTTCCTCGGAACCCGGGGGCCCGTAGGTCGAGACGGCCGTCAGTCGGTCCCAGGTTGACCACATATGGTACCCCGGAAGGTTTGGGTATGCCTTTATGAAAGCATCCACCGAAGCGGGGTCGCTTGGTGGGTCGAAGCTGAATCTAAAAGGCACAGGATGGAAAACGGATGGTACCTCTTGATCGACGGATGGTGACGAAGTCGCGTCGGGGACGGACTGCACCGTTATCTCAGGTACGAGGCTAACGCCCAGCAAGTCCTTCGTGAGCGTGCTGGCGTCATCCATCCGCTTGGGGTTGGCGTGTTGCGGGGAAACAACGCTCGTCTTTGTCTCAGACGCGAGGTCGACGCCCGACGTGTCCCCCGCTGGGGCGCCGGCGTCGTCGACTCGCTCGACAGCCAACGAGGTGCCGCCTCCTACTTGGCCATGGTTGTCCCGCCTCCTCCTCCGTTGGCGGGGAAGGTGACGGGACAGACCCGGATGCTGCTCTTCCGCCATGCGGGGAAGACGTCGTCGATTCCGCCGCTGGCGGGCGGGCTGAAGGCCGCCATTGTCGTTGTCGCGCGGCGGAGGAAGGAGTACCATGTCGTAGCTGCCGTCGAGGGACATGAACTCGAGACTCCCGAAACGGAGCATCGTGTCGGGCTGGAGAGGTTGCTGGAGACTACCCATCTAGAGCTTGACGGGAAGCTGTTCGTCAACACGTAGCAGGCCCCTACCTGGCGCGCCAACTGTCGGCGTTTCGACCCCAGGGGGGTCCCTGGAGTGACGAGTAAATTGTCGCTGCGTGTCCCAGCCCAGATGGGTCGGCGCGAGACGGAACACAAGGGGGAACAATAAGGGGAACCGCGGCTCGTGTTGTCCTGCGCCCAGGGCGGATGCGCTTGCAGTAGGGGGTTACAAGCGTTCGCGAGGGAGAAAGAGAGAGGGAGACTGTCCGTCAGCCCGTTCTCCCGCGCGGCCACCTTCACGTACAAGGGCCCTGGACCTTCCTTTTATAGATGTAAGGAGAGGGCCCAGGTGTACAATGGGGGGTGTAGCAATGTGCTAACGTGTCTAGCAGAGAGGAGCCAGAGCCCTATGTACATGCCGACGTGGCTGTCGGAGAGGTGTTGGTGCCCTGTTCATGTGATGTCGTGGCCGTCGGAGGAGCGCTTAAACCCTGTAAAAGCACAACTGTCGGGGCTGTCGGGTCCTTGCTGACGTCTCCTTGCTTCCGTAGGGTCTGAGAACCGCCGTCGTCATGGAGCACGCGGGGTGCCATCATTACTTGTTTTACCGGGACGAGCCAGATGGGACGCCGGTCTTGTTCCCCGTAGCCTAAGCTAGCTAGGGGTAGGGTAATGATGTACCCCCTGCGACGTGGTCGGTCCGAGCCCAAGGTCGGGCAAGGCGGTGACTGCTCCGAGGTCGAGGCTGAGTCCGAGCCCTGGGGTCGGGCGAGGCGGAGACCGTCGTCTGAGGTCGAGGTGAAGTCCGAGCCCTGGGGTCGGGCGAGGCGGAGACCGTCGTCCGAGGTAAAGGTGGAGTCCGAGCCCTGGGGTCGGGCGAGGCGGAGACCGTCTTCCGAGGTCGAGGTGGAGTCCGAGCCCTAGGGTCGGGCGAGGCGGAGATCGTCTTCCGAGGTCGAGGCGGGGTCCGAGCCCTAGGGTCAGGCGAGGCGGAGCTTCCTATGGCGCCCGAGGCTGGACTTGGCTGCTGTCAGCCTCACCCTGGCGAGTGGCACAACAGTCGGAGCAGTGCAGGCGACGCTGTTTTCCTGTCAGGTCAGTCAGTGGAGGGGCGAAGTGACTGCGGTCACTTCGGCCTTGTCGACTGAGGAACTTGTGTCAGGATAATGTGTCAGACGATCCTTGCATTGAATGCTCCTGCGATACGGTCGGTTGGCGAGGCGATCTGGCCAAGGTTGCTTCTCCGCGAAGCCTGCCCGAGCTGGGCCTCGAGCGAGTCGAAAGTGCGCCCGTTGCTTGAGGACACCCTCGGGCGAGACATGAATCCACCTGGGTCTGCTGTTCTTGCCCGAGGCTGGGCTCGGGCGAGGCGAGATCGTGTCCCTTGAGTGGGCGAAGCTTTGACCTGTATTGCGCCCATCAGGCCTTTGCAGCTTTGTGCTGATGGTGGTTACCAGCCGAGTTTAGGAGTCTTGGGGTACCCCTTATTATGGTCCCCAACAGCCGCCGGTGAGGACTGGGGTGAGCTATTCGCTGGGACCATTGGATTCTTAGCACGCGGTTGTGATCGGGTGTTGGATAAGGCTTCGCCGAGGGTTATCTGCACCGTTCGATCTAATCGGGCGGTTGGGGTGAGAGGAGACATCATGAAAATACTGACCGTGGATCATGGGATCGACGGCCAGTAGCGCGTACCGTTTCAGACCCTATCAATCTAATCTGGCTTGTTGATTCCAAATCGCGGGGCCCATGTTGGTCGATACCCCTTTGGTGGCCTTTTTCCTAAAGAGTCCCCCGGAGAAGTAGATATCAACCCTCCATCCACGCGGTGTGAATATGAGTCTTGGAGAAATATACAAATTAGCCTCTGCACTTCTTTGATTTTGGCGCGCAGTCCAGATAAATTATAAAACAGAGAAATACATTTAGAAAAAGATTTATAATACACAATTAATTCCAATAACTTGTTTAATTCATAGAAAATTTATATTAAGTCCAAATTAGCCCATTCCAATTCCTGTAATTTTGTAAGATTATTGTTTATCATTTAGTACCACTATTTTGACATGAGTATCATAATAAAATTTGTATCCTATTTAATCTTATACAAAACACATAAAACCTTCAGAAATTCATAACTTAAAATCTATAACTCCAAAATTAATAATTCTTGTTCCTATGATCTTATTTTAATACGTAGATTATTAATATGTATCTTATTCTTATGTTTGATGTAATGTTAATTTTGCCTATACCATATTTGTTTGTATTGCTACGACTAGCGCGAGGTCACGAGTCATCTGAAAAGCAAGTTGGTACCTGGAATCTCAAGTCCCAGGCAAGTTGTGCCCTTGATCACTTCTTTTACCCAATCATGTTCTAATTAATCATAATGATCTGCATAGGTTAATTTTGATGGGACCTAATAGGTTACCCTAGTTTGTCTATCTTTATGCCTTGTTTACCACTAAACTTTTTGGGTAGTACTTGCTAGTGCTATATGTGGTTTTGGGCATTGAGATAAACATTATTCATGATTATACTTTTGTTATCAGTTGTTAATTACTTTTCATGATAAGATCATTATCTTAATTGGAACATGGAGCGACCACCCGGGAAAACAGTGCTACCACAGGGGTTTAATGGGACGCCCTTAGCTGATTAATTAGGAAAGCTAGTGGAGGACTACCTTACCCGAAAGGGGCAAGGGCAGTAGGGGAGTGGTCAGTGTAGGGAGGTCCTTGGTTGATTTTGCTGTGATGGTTGTCAGGCAAGGGATCCCTGCATTGGAGCTTCCTATAAACTGTAGCGGGTTTTCTGAAGCTAGTGGAACTTTGTAAAGGCCTCGTAGTGTTACCCTGCCTCGCTTCCTTGGTAGAGGTGTATGGGGCCCGTACAACCCCGTGGCAAATGGGTAACATGACTTGTGGGTAAAGATGTGCAACCTCTGTAGAGTGTAAAACTGGTATACTAGTCGTGCTCACGGTCATGAGCAGCTCGGACCCTCACATGATTAACTTATGGAACTAAATTTGTCGGGGACCATAATTAGGGGTACCCTCAAGTCTCCTAATTCTCAGCTGGTAACCCCCATCAGCACAAAGCTGCAAAGGCCTGATGGGTGCGACTAAGCCAGGGATCGGTCCATTCGAGGGACTCGATCACGCCTCGCCCGAGCCCAGCCTCGGGCAAGGGCAGCCAACCCCGGAGGATCTCTGTCTCGCCCGAGGCCCCCCTCCAGCGACGAACAAACTTCCGGCTCGCCCGAGGCCCAGTCTTCGCCAAGAAGCAACCCTGGCCAAATCGCCACGCCAACCGACCAAATCGCATGGGCATTTAATGCAAAGGTGGCATGACACCTTTATCCTGACGCACGTCCTCCAGTCGACAGAGCCGAAGTGACCGCAGTCACTTCGTCGCTCCGCTGACCGGCCTGACAGAAGGACAGCGCCGCCTGCGCCGCTCCGACTGCTGTGCCACTCGACAAAGTGAGGCTGACAGGCAGTCAGGCCCGGCCTCAGGCACCATAGGAAACTCCGCTCCGCCCGACCCAGGTCTCGGACTTGGGCTCAGCCCCGGAAGACGGCGAACTCCGATCCGCCCGACCCCAGGGCTCGGACTCGGGCTCAGCCCCAGAAGACGACGAACCCCGCTCCGCCCGACCCAGGGCTCGGACTCGGGCTCAGCCCCGGAAGACGGCGAACTCCGCTCCGCCTGACCCAGGGCTCGGACTCGGGCTCAGCCCCGGAAGACGGCGAACTCCGCTCCGCCCGACCCAGGGCTCGGACTCGGGCTCAGCCCCGGAAGACGGCGAACTCCGCTCCGCCCGACCCAGGGCTCGGACTCAGGCTCAGCCCCGGAAGACGACGAACTCCGCTCCACCCGACCCAGGGCTCGGACTCGGGCTCAGCCCCGGAAGACGGCGAACTCCGCTCCGCCAGACCCAGGGCTCGGACTCAGGCTCAGCCCCGGAAGACGACGAACTCCGCTTCGCCCGACCCCAGGGCTCGGACTCAGCCCTGACCTCCGCCGACGGTCTCCGCCTCGCCCGACCCAGGGGCTCGGACTCGACCTCGGCCTCAGAAGACAGACTCGACCTCGACCTCGGAGGAGCCTCCACATCGCCCAACCTAGGGCACGGACCGACCACGTCAACAGGAGGCGCCATCATTACCCTACCCCAAGCTGACTCAGGCTACGGGGAACAAGACCGGCGTCCCATCTGGCTCGCTCCGCCAGACAAGTAATGATGGCGCCCCGCACGCTCTATGACGACGGCGGCTCCCAGCCCCCTTACGGAAGCAAGAGGATGTCAGCAAGGACTCGACAGCCCCGATAGCTATCCTTCCGCGAGGCTCCAGCGCTCCTCCGACGGCCACGACACCACACGAACCTGGTGCCAAAACCTCTCCGGCTGCCACGATGGCATGTACTTAGGGCGCTAGCTCTCCTCCGCTAGACACGTTAGCACTCTGCTACACCCCACATTGTACACCTGGATCCTCTCCTTACGCCTATAAAAGGAAGGACCAGGGCCCTCTTACAGAGGGTTGGCCGCGTGGGGAAGAGGATGGGACAGGCGCTCGCGTGAGGCCGCTCGCTCCCTCTCCCGCGTGGACGCTTGTAACCCCCTACTGCAAGCGCACCCGACCTGGGCGCGGGACAAACACGAAGGCCGCGGGATTTCCACCTTCCTCTCTCTCTGTGTCACACCCGGTTTCAGAAGGCAAACCGAATGCGAACTATGTACGTGCCAGGATCAGAACTCACGTACACAGCGATTACATAAATGAACATCATCGCACAATGCTCGAATAATAACATAAAAGAGTAAAAAAAAACTTATTACATCACAGAGTCATAGACATCCACATAGTCATCGACTTAACAGTTAGATCAAAGTGCTAAGCGAAACGCAGTAAAGATAAGGCCTTCACAGGCAGCTGACTGGGGGTTGCCGCCAACCCACACCTAGAATTCATCGTAGTCTTGAAACTCCTGGAAGTCTCCTTCCTCGGCTTCGCCTTCTCCGGAGCAGTGGTTACAATGCGGACAACCTGGTGTTTTGTGGTAAAGCAAGGATGAGTACACATCAACGTACTCAGCAAATGTCCCGTTTGGCTGAAGTGGACTAGCTTTATGTGGGGTTAGGCTCAAGCAGTTGCTTTTAGTTGGTCAGGTATTTATCATTAGTAGAAGCCAGATTTTATCATTAACCAGCCCATGAACCCTTTCCTCATCGAGGAACAACATCATCATATTCGAACCAAAATCATAACATAATCCTTGTATCTCGAACCATTTGTATCTCTAATCAAAGAGGATCCCAAGGTTGCTCTTAACCGTGAGCACGGCTGATATATCAGTTTCACTACCCTCTGCAGAGGTCGCACACTTTACCCATGAGTCATGATGCCCTTTCTGCCCGGGGAGAGCTAATCCCCATTGACCACTACCTAGGTGGTCCGGCAGGGTATCACTACGTAGCTTTTACAAAGATTCCCTAGAGATCATAGCTGCCCGTTAGGTTTCTCCAGTTTGATAAACACAGTACCCCTCCCCGCAGGAGAGTGACTAACAAAAGCAAAACGAAAGAACCTCGGCACTCAGCCTCGGCAGAGCAAGCACTGTGCCTGGACCCCATTGACGGCACGACGGCGAAGCAACTACACCTCTAGTTCCTCTAATTAATTAGCTAAGGGCACCCCATTTCACCCTCATGGTTGCACTGTTATCCCGGGTGGTCTCTCAACGAACAGGTCCTTACGGAGAGGTACTCAGGAAACAGCCTGAGCCCCCTAGAGTATCACAAGATCATCAACATAACCAGGATAACAGTATCATAAATATTCACATCATGTTCATTGATTAAGTTAAGGCAGTAGCAGAATGCTAACCATAATAGCCCATAAGGTCATCAAGGATAAAGTAAAGTGTAAAGCTAGTCAATCCTTAGGTTTCAAGTAAGTAATGCGGGACAGTGTATTATAAAGTAAATGGGACATAATGGGACTGAGGACACTTGCCTTCACCAAACTGCTGATCAGGGACTTCCTCTGCAACTGCCTCGGGAAACACAGACTGCTCGTTGTCTACGTAAAGCAATCATTCACACTATGCACTTGGGAAAATAACAAACAAAAACAATAAACCAAACATATGCAGCAGAGAGTGGTCACAAGATCATAACAGAAAAGGGATAGGCACTTTGGTGTTCCCTAGGTCTGGGGTAGAGGACTATACAAAATGAGTCATTATCCACTACTCAGGTTTAAGTCAGGGGTGGAATTAAATAATTATCTGGTTTAAGTTCCTAAACTTAAGGGTTTGAGTCCATAAACTTAAGTGCTCCTACTTTTATTAAAGTCTACTACCTTTCATTTATCCCAAAATAGAGTTCCAATAACCTTAATCCTATCCTAAAGATTAACCATTAATTGGAACATGGAAACAGCAGGAAAACAGTGCATAATCAGATAGATAATAATTTTATGAACATTTTGCAATTTGAAGCACCTAATTTGGAGTTCATATGGCAAAGTTATGAATTTTACAAGTTTAGGGGTTAAAAATATGCCCTAGGGACCTATTTTGAATTAAGTAAAAGGGCTGAGGACTTAACTGCGAGAAACCAGGGACGGCGGGCGCAAAATCCAGAAAACCGAGGGGTCTTTTAAGAAAAGGCGCGGGCGAAGGGGTATCGGGCGCTTACAGCCGTTAGATCTCAGATCAACGGCTAGGATTAGATCCTGCGGCGGGCGCGCGGGCGCGCGGCGGCTCGGGGTGGCTGACAGGCGGGGCCGGGCGGGCAGAGCGCGCGCGGGCGGCTGGCAGGTGGGACCGGGCGGGCAGAGCGCGCGGGCGGACCGACAGGCGGGGCCGGGCGGACAGCGCGAGCGCGCGGGCGAGCTGACAAGCGGGGTCGGGTGGCAGAGAGGCGGGGCTAATTAAATCAGGGCCGCCCGATCTCGGGTGAACGGCGGGGATTGGGTGGCCAGGCTGAGCCTCTCCTACGGCTAGCTGGGGCGGCGGCGCTCGCGCCAGTGGCGGAGGAGCTCGCCGGAGACGAGGGGAGCGGGGGCCTGGCGGGCTCCCGGGGCGACCTGAGTGGCCGGAGAGGCTGGGGAGGGCACGGGGAACTCTCTGGTGGGGTTTGGGTCGGGGCAGGGGCACCGGAGGGGGGCGATTCACGGCGGGGCGGCTCGGCGGCGGGGTTTCTCTACTCCGGCGAGCAATCACATGCAACAGAGAGCAAGACAAAGGGCAATAGGGGCGGGGGAGGTTCCTTACCTCACGGCGAAACCCAGGGACCTCTCGGCAGCGACGGAGACGCGACGGTGGCCCGAGGCGACGGCGGCGGCTGCACGGCGGACAACGGGTGAGCGCGGGCAGAGAGAATTAGGGAGGGGAAGAGGGAATTGGGGCGCGTTCCGGGTTGCGGACGCCAGAGCGGAGCTCACCGGGGCTACGGGCGCGGCGGAGCTCCACCGGCGACGAGGAACCGAGCTCGGGACGGCGGGGGTTATGGCGGCGGTGCTCTGCGCGTGCGCGCAGCGAGGGAGAGGGCGAGAGAGGGGGCCGGTTGGTGCGCAAATGAGGGAGGGGGCGAGGGCGAGTGGGACTCGGGGCTCAAGTGGCCGAGGGCGAGGTGGGGCGAGCTCCCCACGCGCGACGTGGGCGCGGAGACCGCGGGCGCGCGCGACTCGGCGGCGGTTACGCGAGGAAGACGGGGCTGACACCCCGGGCCCGCGAGCAGAGAGAGAGCGAGGGAGCGAGCGCGCACGGGGAAAGCGGGCGCCGACAGGTGGGGCTGGCCGAGCAGAGAGAGGGAGAGCGGGCGCACGGGAGGCCGCTGCGCCGACAGGCGGGGCCCGCTGCGCAGAGAGAGAAGGAGCGGGTGCGCGGAGGGCGGGAGCGCCGACAGGTGGGGCCCGCTGCGCAGAGAGAGGAGGGGAGGGAGGCGCGCGCGCGGGAGAGATGGGCCGGCTGGGCCGAAAGGCCGGGGGGGGGGGGGGGGCGGCTGGGTTGGGCTGTTTTACCTTTTTCTTTTATTCTGAATTGTTTCTCCCTTTTCTTTTATTTATTCTATTTGATTCAAATTCAAATAAGCCCCAAATTCAAATTAGACCTTTTGAGAATTATGCACCAAACAAAAGTGAAATCTAGGGTTCAACATGATGCAACAATTCATACTCCACTAGGGTTTAACATAATAGACTATAATTACAAGTAAAACAAGCACTTAGCTCCTATAGAATTGAGAGAGAAAAGAAAGAGAAAGGATGAGAAAAGGAAGTAACACCTGAATTTGTGAATATGAGCAAAGAAATTTTATACCCCCAAATTCAGGGTGTTACAAACCTATCCCCCTTAAAAGAATCTCGCCCCCGAGATTTCAAGGTTGGTCAGCAAAGAGTTCAGGGTATTTGGCCTTCAGGTCATCTTCTCGTTCCCAGGTTGCTTCTTCCTCCGAATGGTGACCCCATCTGACTTTGCACATTCTGATGGTACTCCTCCGGGTGACTCTGTCTGCAAACTCCAGAATCTGCGTTGGCTTCTCTATGTATGTCAGATCCTCCTGGACTTCCAAACCCTCCACTGGCAACTGTTCTTCTGGTACTCGTAGACACTTCTTCAGTTGCGACACGTGGAACACATTGTGTACTGCCGACAAACTTTCTGGTAGGTCGAGTTGATAAGCCACTTCTCCACGCTTTGCTTGAATCTGATATGGTCCAACGTACCGGGGTGCTAACTTGCCTTTAACTCCGAACCTTCTGACTCCCCTGATAGGTGACACCTTCAGATAGACGTAATCTCCCACTTCGAAACTCAGTTCTCTTCTCCTTCGGTCCGCATAGCTTCGCTGCCTTGATTGTGCTATCTTCAGATTCTCCCGAACCATTTTGATATTCTCTTCGGCTTCACGCAAGATGTCGGGGCCAAACACCTGTCTCTCACCAGGCTGGTCCCAATGCAGTGGAGTCCTACAACTCCGTCCATAGAGTGCCTGAAACGGCGACATCTTCAAGCTGGCTTGGTAACTATTGTTGTAGGAGAATTCTGCATAAGGTAACCTTTTATCCCATCCTGACTTGTCTTGCAACGCACAGGCTCTCAGCATATCCTCTAGGATCTGATTAGTTCTTTCAGTCTGACCGTCTGTCTGCGGATGATAAGCCGAGCTGAAGTTCAAATGGGTGCCCAAAGCTTCTTGTAGCTGCTGCCAAAAATGAGAGGTGAACTGCGTTCCTCGATCTGACACTATCTTCTTCGGCACACCATGAAGGCAAACTATCCGTGACATGTATAACTCAGCTAATGTTGCTCCGGTATATGTGGTCTTCACAGGTATGAAATGGGCCACCTTTGTCAATCGGTCCACAACCACCCAGATGGAATCATAACCGGCCCGGGTACGAGGTAGGCCAACTATAAAATCCATCCCGATCTCATCCCACTTCCACTGAGGAATCCGCAATGGCTGCAACAATCCGGCGGGCCTTTGATGCTCTGCTTTGGTTCTCTGACAGCTATCACAGATGGCAACATATTCTGCGATCTCTCTTTTCATGCCATACCACCAAAACCTCCTCTTTAAATCCTGATACATCTTTTCACTTCCCGGGTGTATGGAGTAGGCTGTCTCATGAGCTTCCTTTAGGATCAGCTCCCGAATAGGTTTGAGGTCGGGGACACACAATCGATCCTTGAACCATATTACCCCCTCTTCATCCTCTCGAAAGTCTTTGCCTCTTCCTTCTAAGATTAGCTGCCGGATTTTGTTGATGCTTTCATCATCCTTCTGTCCTTCTTTGATCTCCCGCTCTAGGGTGGGCTCTAATTCCACTGTTACTCCTTGCGTGCTGTTCAGGAAACCGAGACTCAGTCTGTCGAACTCCTTGGCTAACTCATATGGCATTGGGTACATGGCCAACATATTGACTTGACTCTTCCTGCTCAAAGCATCTGCAACCACGTTGGCCTTGCCTGGATGGTAATGTATCTCCAACTCATAGTCTTTGATCAATTCCAACCATCTTCGCTGCCTCATGTTTAACTCTGACTGGGTAAATATGTACTTCAGACTTTTATGATCTGTATAAATGTCACACTTCTGCCCATACAGGTAATGTCTCCAGGTCTTCAAAGCATGAACTACTGCTGCCAACTCCAGGTCATGTGTGGGATAATTTTTCTCATGGATCTTCAGCTGTCGAGATGAATATGCTACAACTCTTCCTTCTTGCATTAGCACGCATCCCAATCCAGTGTAAGAAGCATCACAATACACTGAGAATGGCTTGTGAACATCAGGCAGGACTAACACCGGAGCTGTGGTCAATCTATTTTTCAGTTCTTCAAATGCTTCCTGACACTTTTGGGTCCACTTGAACTCAACTTTCTTCGCTAGTAACGCTGTCATTGGTCTTGCAATCTTTGAGAAGCCTTCGATGAAACGCCGGTAATACCCAGCCATTCCAATGAAGCTCTTGATCCCACGAACATCCTTTGGTGCTTTCCAGTTCAGGATATCTGCCACTTTCTTTGGATCCACTGCCAACCCATCTTGATTTATGATGTGACCCAGAAACAAGACTTCATGAATCCAGAACTCGCATTTGCTTAGCTTGGCATACAGCTGTTGCTCTCGTAGCCTTTGCAATACCATCTTCAAATGCTCCACATGCTCTTCCTCACTTTTGGAATATATGAGAATGTCATCGATAAACACTACCACAAACTTGTCCAGATAATCCATGAACACACTGTTCATCAGGTACATAAAGAAAGCTGGCGCATTTGTCAAACCAAAGGACATAACTGTGAATTCATATAACCCATACTTGGTGATGAATGCTGTCTTCGGTATGTCCGAGGGTCGGATTCTGAGTTGATGGTAGCCTGACCTCAGATCTATCTTCGAGAATACGCTGGCACCTCTGAGCTGGTCGAACAAATCTTCTATCCTTGGCAGGGGGTACTTGTTCTTGACAGTGACTTCATTCAAGGCTCTGTAGTCTATGCACATCCTTTTGGTACCATCTTTCTTCTCTACAAACAACACCGGAGCGGCCCAAGGCGAGGTACTTGGTCTGATGTAACCCTTCTCTAACATCTCATCTATCTGCTTCTTGAGTTCCACCAATTCTGGTCCAGACACTCGGTAGGCCCTTTTGGAAATGGGGGCGGTACCAGGGATAAGCTCTATGGCAAACTCAACCTTTCTCTCGGGTGGCATGCCCGTTAGCTCCTCGGGAAATACGTCCGGAAAGTCCGACACTACCTTGATAGTCTCGAGCGGGTTGGGTTCCTTACTATCAACTGAGATCTGGTGACAGACACCCTCCGCTGATTTAGGCATCCTTAGCTCGGCCACTACCTCCTCTCCTGACGGGGACTTTAATGTTACGGTCCTCTTGTCACAGCTAATATTCGCTTCATACTTCATTAACCAATTCATCCCTAGAATAACATCTATCCCAGGGGTGTCTATTACTATTAAGTCACTGGGGAACCCTATCCCCCTTATTTCCACCCTTATATTTGAGCATATTTTATCTGTTTGCACCTTGCCACCAACTGAATTAATCCTCATGGGCGGCATCATTGCCTCTACTGGGATGTTATGCAATTCTACCCAGGTTGCAGTGACAAATGAATGAGTTGCACCAGTATCAAACAGCACTTTCGTGGGATGAGATTCGACTGAAAACATACCTACTGCCACATCTGGTGCATCCTGGATCGCTTCGGCCTCCAAGTGGTTCACCTTTCCACGGTTGTACGCTTGGTTACGATTGCCTGCTACCGGCTGCAGTACACCTTGCCTTGTTGGAGCATTGGGGTTGGTCTGCTGCTGCGCCGCCTTCTTTGGGCATTGCATCGCCCAGTGGCCTTGTTCTCCACAGTGGAAACATCCTCTGCCTCCTCCTTGTGCTGGGGCTGCCTGGTTGCTCTGGTTTGCTGCTGAGGCAGGAAGGCGAGGTACCTGGTTGTTCTGCTTCTGATACTGATTACCTCCCTGCTGGCTGTTCTGACGATACTGCTGCTGCTGCTGCTGATACTGCCTCTGAAACTGCTGCTGATGCGGACGCTGGTTCTGATTCTGATATCCTTGTGGGTGACCAGGCCTGCCTTGCTGAGATGAACTGCCTGAGAAACGTGGACGGCTGATGCCTCCGGTCTGGGGTCCACTCATCTTGCGCTTCCGATCTTCCATATCCTTGCGCTTCTTCTCAGTCATAATTGCCCTATCGATCAGGTGCTGGAAGGTGGGGAAGGTATGATTCATCAGCTGGTAATGCAGGGGATCCACCAAACCCCTCATGAACCTGTACTGCCTTTTAGCATCAGTGTTGACATCCTCAGGTGCATAACGAGATAGCTGCAGAAACTTGTCTCTGTATTCACTAACAGACAGGGGTCCCTGCTTCAGAGCCAGAAACTCCTCCTTCTTCACGATCATCAGTCCCTCTGGCACATGGTATCTGCGGAAACTCTCACTGAATTCCTCCCAGGTGATGGCCTCGGGGTCAGCATGGGTGGCGAGGTAGGACTCCCACCAGGACTGGGCTGCTCCCCTTAGCTGACGGGGGCCATACAGAACCTTCTCCCTGTCGTCACATTGAGCGGTGCGCAGTTCTCTCTCCACTGCGCGCAGCCAGTCTTCTGCATCCATGGGGTCGGCAGAATGGGCGAAGGTAGGAGGGTGCCCTCTCATGAACTCACCACGCTTATCTCGTGGCATCTGGGGCATCTGCACTTGCAATTGGGGTTGAGGTTGCTGTTGAGCCTGCTGCATGGCCGCCAGAGTCTGCCCAATGGCCTGCACTGCCTGAGTCTGCATCAAGAACATCTGCTCCACTGTCATCGGGGGTGGTGGGGGAGGCTGCCTCTGGTGCTCCTCCTGCTGGTCATGCTGCTCTTGCTGAGCACGCCTGTTGCATCGGCGCCTGTTGTCAGACATCTGTGGAAGACATTCATACATCAGCATTGATCTTACAACCCTCCAGCATAAGAAAAGGGAATTCAGAATTCTTCATGACACTGAGTGAACAAAAAGCTTCACTGATCCTCATTATGATTCAACACAGCTTCTCAGATAAGAAGGAAAGTAGAAGTAAATGGCTTCCCAACTAAATAACTGACTTCATTAATATTACTAGCTAAGCCAAACTGCAGGGGAAACCCACAGGTTGGCAACAGTCATTACAAAGACCCAAATCCAGCACAAGTTCATCATAACAAGCATGCAAGCAACTGATAAGCAAACTAAACTGAATGGAAGCAACTGATAAGCAAACTAAACTGACTACCTAAGACTGAGACATCTGACTTAAGAATTATTACAAACTTCGACGCTAACGATCTAAGGATCCAAATCTATCCTGGTCTTACAGACAGGGGAACCATAAGTGTGGTGACCACGTGGCGGCGAGCGGTATGGGTGCTGAGTCCCAACAGGAGCGGGAGAACCACCCTCCTGGTGATGGCGCTCTGCCAGCTCAGCACGCAACTCCGCAATCTCCGTTCGAGCCCTGCTCAGCTCGTCCAGAGAGTGGTCCAGCTCAGTGTTAAGCACTGCGACTAGGTTGACTGTGCTGCTCAACCTAGGGTTAGCCTCACCAACAGGTGAGACAACCACACTCTCTGTGCTGCCAGTAGGGCGGCGGGGGTAGTACCGAAGGTTAAGACCGTCGGCCACCCCACCGAACAAAGAACAGTACTGAGAGAGTGCACGCCGTGCTGCATCCTGCATAGCCGCCTCTGCAGTGTCCCTCTCGGAGATGGAATAGTGCTCCGAAACGGCCTCCGCACCCCGGAGGTCATCCTCCGGACGGCGAACTAGGCAGGTAGCCTCCCAGCGGTCCGGGTACCTCCCGCGACTGTGCTGGTAAACCACACAACGATACTCGATCGACCAGGTGTGCCGGTCGAAAGCCTGGCGCAGCAAGGTGTCGAGTGCGTCGTGGAAGTGACAACCGCGAGCGGCGTCACGGGTGATGGGTCGGGCGACCCATCCTTCCGCCTCCTGCGGCTCAGAAGACTCCGAGCTGTGGTCTGAGTCGTCGTCGTCGGGATCTCCTCCAGGTCCTCCTCCAACAGCCGGAGCGTCCCGCGGTGGTGCAAGGGGCGCCTCCAGCTGGGCAACAGAGGAACGGGGCCTCACGGACTCCACCTCATGCTGGGATGAGGAGGAAGAGCCCTGCTGCTCTCCGTGCTGGCGTCGGCGTTCCTGCTCCTCACGCAGGCGGTGGTGCAGCCTCTCCAGGTGACTCGACTGACCGGTCACAGTGCGGTGCAGAGGACGCTCCGCAAGTCGAGACGGCAGGAAAGGAATCACCGACTTACGTGCAGTGTGTCTAAGACGAGCCATCTACAAAAGACACCGTAAGCATAAGAGTAAGAGCAGAACTAATATGACAAGTGAGTAAACCATAGACAGAATAAGATAAAAATTTTAACAAGGCATAATATAGTACATATATATGTAGTAAAACATAGGGTTGGTCGAGGTGACCGACTTTTGAAGTAACATCAGAGGTCAAGGTGAGAGGGAAGGTCAATAGTCCTTAATACGACCAGTGCTACTCTAGGTCAGCGGTCCTACAGTCAGCACGGCTTTGATACCACTTATGTCACACCCGGTTTCAGAAGGCAAACCGAATGCGAACTATGTACGTGCCAGGATCAGAACTCACGTACACAGCGATTACATAAATGAACATCATCGCACAATGCTCGAATAATAACATAAAAGAGTAAAAAAAAACTTATTACATCACAGAGTCATAGACATCCACATAGTCATCGACTTAACAGTTAGATCAAAGTGCTAAGCGAAACGCAGTAAAGATAAGGCCTTCACAGGCAGCTGACTGGGGGTTGCCGCCAACCCACACCTAGAATTCATCGTAGTCTTGAAACTCCTGGAAGTCTCCTTCCTCGGCTTCGCCTTCTCCGGAGCAGTGGTTACAATGCGGACAACCTGGTGTTTTGTGGTAAAGCAAGGATGAGTACACATCAACGTACTCAGCAAATGTCCCGTTTGGCTGAAGTGGACTAGCTTTATGTGGGGTTAGGCTCAAGCAGTTGCTTTTAGTTGGTCAGGTATTTATCATTAGTAGAAGCCAGATTTTATCATTAACCAGCCCATGAACCCTTTCCTCATCGAGGAACAACATCATCATATTCGAACCAAAATCATAACATAATCCTTGTATCTCGAACCATTTGTATCTCTAATCAAAGAGGATCCCAAGGTTGCTCTTAACCGTGAGCACGGCTGATATATCAGTTTCACTACCCTCTGCAGAGGTCGCACACTTTACCCATGAGTCATGATGCCCTTTCTGCCCGGGGAGAGCTAATCCCCATTGACCACTACCTAGGTGGTCCGGCAGGGTATCACTACGTAGCTTTTACAAAGATTCCCTAGAGATCATAGCTGCCCGTTAGGTTTCTCCAGTTTGATAAACACAGTACCCCTCCCCGCAGGAGAGTGACTAACAAAAGCAAAACGAAAGAACCTCGGCACTCAGCCTCGGCAGAGCAAGCACTGTGCCTGGACCCCATTGACGGCACGACGGCGAAGCAACTACACCTCTAGTTCCTCTAATTAATTAGCTAAGGGCACCCCATTTCACCCTCATGGTTGCACTGTTATCCCGGGTGGTCTCTCAACGAACAGGTCCTTACGGAGAGGTACTCAGGAAACAGCCTGAGCCCCCTAGAGTATCACAAGATCATCAACATAACCAGGATAACAGTATCATAAATATTCACATCATGTTCATTGATTAAGTTAAGGCAGTAGCAGAATGCTAACCATAATAGCCCATAAGGTCATCAAGGATAAAGTAAAGTGTAAAGCTAGTCAATCCTTAGGTTTCAAGTAAGTAATGCGGGACAGTGTATTATAAAGTAAATGGGACATAATGGGACTGAGGACACTTGCCTTCACCAAACTGCTGATCAGGGACTTCCTCTGCAACTGCCTCGGGAAACACAGACTGCTCGTTGTCTACGTAAAGCAATCATTCACACTATGCACTTGGGAAAATAACAAACAAAAACAATAAACCAAACATATGCAGCAGAGAGTGGTCACAAGATCATAACAGAAAAGGGATAGGCACTTTGGTGTTCCCTAGGTCTGGGGTAGAGGACTATACAAAATGAGTCATTATCCACTACTCAGGTTTAAGTCAGGGGTGGAATTAAATAATTATCTGGTTTAAGTTCCTAAACTTAAGGGTTTGAGTCCATAAACTTAAGTGCTCCTACTTTTATTAAAGTCTACTACCTTTCATTTATCCCAAAATAGAGTTCCAATAACCTTAATCCTATCCTAAAGATTAACCATTAATTGGAACATGGAAACAGCAGGAAAACAGTGCATAATCAGATAGATAATAATTTTATGAACATTTTGCAATTTGAAGCACCTAATTTGGAGTTCATATGGCAAAGTTATGAATTTTACAAGTTTAGGGGTTAAAAATATGCCCTAGGGACCTATTTTGAATTAAGTAAAAGGGCTGAGGACTTAACTGCGAGAAACCAGGGACGGCGGGCGCAAAATCCAGAAAACCGAGGGGTCTTTTAAGAAAAGGCGCGGGCGAAGGGGTATCGGGCGCTTACAGCCGTTAGATCTCAGATCAACGGCTAGGATTAGATCCTGCGGCGGGCGCGCGGGCGCGCGGCGGCTCGGGGTGGCTGACAGGCGGGGCCGGGCGGGCAGAGCGCGCGCGGGCGGCTGGCAGGTGGGACCGGGCGGGCAGAGCGCGCGGGCGGACCGACAGGCGGGGCCGGGCGGACAGCGCGAGCGCGCGGGCGAGCTGACAAGCGGGGTCGGGTGGCAGAGAGGCGGGGCTAATTAAATCAGGGCCGCCCGATCTCGGGTGAACGGCGGGGATTGGGTGGCCAGGCTGAGCCTCTCCTACGGCTAGCTGGGGCGGCGGCGCTCGCGCCAGTGGCGGAGGAGCTCGCCGGAGACGAGGGGAGCGGGGGCCTGGCGGGCTCCCGGGGCGACCTGAGTGGCCGGAGAGGCTGGGGAGGGCACGGGGAACTCTCTGGTGGGGTTTGGGTCGGGGCAGGGGCACCGGAGGGGGGCGATTCACGGCGGGGCGGCTCGGCGGCGGGGTTTCTCTACTCCGGCGAGCAATCACATGCAACAGAGAGCAAGACAAAGGGCAATAGGGGCGGGGGAGGTTCCTTACCTCACGGCGAAACCCAGGGACCTCTCGGCAGCGACGGAGACGCGACGGTGGCCCGAGGCGACGGCGGCGGCTGCACGGCGGACGACGGGTGAGCGCGGGCAGAGAGAATTAGGGAGGGGAAGAGGGAATTGGGGCGCGTTCCGGGTTGCGGACGCCAGAGCGGAGCTCACCGGGGCTACGGGCGCGGCGGAGCTCCACCGGCGACGAGGAACCGAGCTCGGGACGGCGGGGGTTATGGCGGCGGTGCTCTGCGCGTGCGCGCAGCGAGGGAGAGGGCGAGAGAGGGGGCCGGTTGGTGCGCAAATGAGGGAGGGGGCGAGGGCGAGTGGGACTCGGGGCTCAAGTGGCCGAGGGCGAGGTGGGGCGAGCTCCCCACGCGCGACGTGGGCGCGGAGACCGCGGGCGCGCGCGACTCGGCGGCGGTTACGCGAGGAAGACGGGGCTGACACCCCGGGCCCGCGAGCAGAGAGAGAGCGAGGGAGCGAGCGCGCACGGGGAAAGCGGGCGCCGACAGGTGGGGCTGGCCGAGCAGAGAGAGGGAGAGCGGGCGCACGGGAGGCCGCTGCGCCGACAGGCGGGGCCCGCTGCGCAGAGAGAGAAGGAGCGGGTGCGCGGAGGGCGGGAGCGCCGACAGGTGGGGCCCGCTGCGCAGAGAGAGGAGGGGAGGGAGGCGCGCGCGCGGGAGAGATGGGCCGGCTGGGCCGAAAGGCCGGGGGGGGCGGCTGGGTTGGGCTGTTTTACCTTTTTCTTTTATTCTGAATTGTTTCTCCCTTTTCTTTTATTTATTCTATTTGATTCAAATTCAAATAAGCCCCAAATTCAAATTAGACCTTTTGAGAATTATGCACCAAACAAAAGTGAAATCTAGGGTTCAACATGATGCAACAATTCATACTCCACTAGGGTTTAACATAATAGACTATAATTACAAGTAAAACAAGCACTTAGCTCCTATAGAATTGAGAGAGAAAAGAAAGAGAAAGGATGAGAAAAGGAAGTAACACCTGAATTTGTGAATATGAGCAAAGAAATTTTATACCCCCAAATTCAGGGTGTTACACTCTGGCTGCCTCTTCCCCCCCTTCGCGCTCCGTCTCGCGCCGACCCATCTGGGCTGGGGCACACGACGACATTTAACTCGTCGGCACAGGGACCCCCCAGTCTCGAAACACCGACAGTTGGCGCGCCAGGTAGGGGCCTGCTGCGTGTTGACGAACAGCTTCCCGTCAAGCTCCAGATGGGCAGTCTCCGGCAACCTTTCCAGCCCGGGACGGTGCTCCGTTTCGGGAGTCTTGAGTTCATGTCCCTCGACGGCAGCTACGACATGATAATCCTTCCCCCGCCGTGCGACAGCGACAATGGCGACCGACAGCCCGCCCGCCGGCGGCGGAATCGACGATGTCTTCCCCGCGTGGTGGAAGAACAACATTCGAGCTCGCCCCGCCCTCTCCCCCGCCGACGGAGGAGGAGGCGGGGCAACCGAGGCCAAGCAGGAGGCGGCACCTCGTCGGCTGTCGAGCAAGTCGACGGTGCCGGCGCCCCAACGGGGGGCGCGTCGGGCATCGAACTCGCGTTTGAGACGAAGACGAGCGTCGTCTCCCCGCAACACGCCAATTCCAAGCAAACGGACGACGCCAGAACGCTCGTGAAAGGCTTGCTGGGCGTCACCCTCGTACCTGAGACGACGGTGCAGTCAGTCCCTGACGTGACTTCATCACCGCCCGTCGACCAAGAGGTACCAACCGATTCCCATCTCACGCCTCTTGGATTCAGCCTCGACCCGCCAAGCGGCTTCGCTTTGGAGGACGCTCTCGTAGAGGCGAGTCCGAACCCTCTGGGGTATCGTATGCGGTCACCCTGGGACCGGCTGACGGACGTCTCGACCTATGGGCCCTCGGGGTCCAAGGAAGATGACGAGCCCGACTTCTGTTGGGACTTCTCCGAACTTGGTAACCCCAGTGCCATGCGGGACTTCATGACCGCATGCGACTACTGCCTTTCCGACTGTTCTGATGGTAGCCGCAGCCTCGGCGACGAGGACTACGGCCCAAGTCGTGAATGTTTCCACGTCGATCTAGGGGGTCCCTCCGAAGGCAACCATCTTGGTATGTCGGAGAACGGTGATCTCCCTAGGCCTGTGCCTCGCGTTGACATCCTACGGGAGCTAGCTGTGGTCCCCGTTCCGGCGGGGGGTCATGACCCACAGCTCGAGCAAATCCGCGGGGTGCCGGCCAGGCTCGACGAGGGAGCAGGAGCACTTGAGCCGATCCGCCGGGACGTCGGGCAGGAATGAGCGGGCCAACCTCCAGCCGGAGAAATGCGTCATCTACCCCAGGGTATCCAGCACCGCATCGCCGACGATGTCAGGGTAAGGCCGCCACCCGCTTCCAGTGGAGTCGGCCAGAACCTGGCTGCAGCAGCAATGCTTCTTCGCGCGATACCGGAGCCATCAACCATCGAGGGGCGGCGAATCCAGGGAGAGCTCAAGAATCTCCTGGAGGGCGCCGCGGTCCGACGGGCCGAAAGCTCCGCCTCCCGAAGGCAGGGGTACCCCTCAGAACATCGTGCCGCGACTTCCCGATTCATGCGGGAAGCCTCGGTTCACACCGGGCGCACGTGCAACACAGCGCCTGCGGCCCCGGGTCGCCTCGGCAACGAGCACCATCACCGCGACCGTCGGGCCCACCTCGACGAGAGGGTGCGCCGAGGCTACCCCCCCCCAGGTGTGGGGGACGCTACGACAGCGGGGAGGATCGGATCCCTCGCCCGAACCACCCGGTCCGCAGGCTTTCAGCCGCGCCATACGACGGGCGCCATTCCCGACCCGGTTCCGAACCCCGACTACTATCACAAAGTACTCGAGGGAGACGAGACCGGAACTGTGGCTCGCAGACTACCGGCTGGCCTGCCAACTGGGTGGAACGGACGATGACAACCTCATCATCCGCAACCTCCCCCTGTTCCTCTCCGACACCGCTCGCGCCTGGTTGGAGCACCTGCCTCCGGGGCAGATCTCCAACTGGGACGACCTGGTCCAAGCCTTCACCGACAATTTCCAGGGCACGTACGTGCGCCCTGGGAACTCCTGGGGACCTCCGAAGCTGCCGGCAGCAGCCGGGAGAGTCTCTCCGGGACTACATCCGGCGATTCTCGAAGCAGCGCACCGAGCTGCCCAACATCACTGATTCGGATGTCATCGGCGCGTTCCTCGCCGGCACCACTTGCCGCGACCTGGTGAGCAAGCTGGGTCGCAAGACCCCCACCAAGGCGAGCGAGCTGATGGACATCGCCACCAAGTTCGCCTCTGGCCAGGAGGCGGTTGAGGCTATCTTCCGGAAGGACAAGCAGCCCCAGGGCCGCCCACCGGAAGATGCCCCCGAGGCATCAACTCAGCGCGGCGCCAAGAAGAAGGGCAAGAAGAAGTCGCAAGCGAAACGCGACGCCGCCGACGCGGACCTTGTCGCCGTCGCCGAGTACAAGAACCCTCGGAAACCCCCCGGAGGTGCCAACCTCTTCGACAAGATGCTCAAGGAGCCGTGCCCCTATCATCAGGGGCCTGTCAAGCACACCCTTGAGGAGTGCGCTATGCTTCGGCGCCACTTCCACAGGGTCGGGCCACCCGCGGAGGGTGGCAAGGCTCGCGACGACGACAAGAAGGAGGATCACCAGGCAGGAGCGTTCCCCGAGGTCCGCGACTGCTTCATGATCTACGGTGGGCAAGCGGCAAACGCCTCGGCTCGGCACCGCAAGCAAGAGCATCGGGAGGTCTGCTCGGTGAAGGTGGCGGCGCCAGTCTACCTAGACTGGTCCGATAAGCCCATCACCTTCGACCAAGCCGACCACCCCGACCACGTGCCGAGCCCGGGGAAATACCCGCTCGTTGTCAACCCCGTCATCGGTGACGTCAGGCTCACCAAGGTCCTCATGGACGGAGACAGCAGCCTCAACATCATCTACGCCGAGACCCTCGGGCTCTTGCGTGTTGATCTGTCCTCGGTCCGGGCAGGCGATGCGCCTTTCCACGGGATCATCCCCGGGAAGCGCGTCCAGCCCCTCGGACAACTCGACCTTCCCGTCTGCTTCGGAGCACCCTCCAAGTTCCGAAGGGAGACCCTCACGTTCGAGGTGGTCGGGTTCTGAGGAACCTACCACGCAGTACTGGGGAGGCCATGCTACGCGAAGTTCATGGCCGTCCCCAACTACACCTACCTCAAGCTCAAGATGCCGGGCCCCAACGGGGTCATCACCGTCGGCCCCACGTACCAACACGCGTTCGAATGCGACGTGGAGTGCGTGGAGTATGCCGAGGCCCTCGTCGCCGACCTGGAGAGCCTCTCGAAGGAGGTGCCAGACGTGAAGCGCCACGCCGGCAACTTTGAGCCAGCGGAGACGGTTAAGTCCGTCCCCCTCGACCCCAGCAGCGACGCCCCCAAGCAGATCCGGATCGGCTCCGAGCTCGATTCCAAATAGGAAGCAGTGCTCGTCGACTTTCTCCGCGCGAACGCCGACGTTTTCGCGTGGAGTCCCTCGGACATGCCTGGCATACCGAGGAATGTCGCCGAGCACTCGCATGATATCCGAGCTAGAGTCCGACCCGTCAAGCAGCCTCTGCGCCGATTCGACGAAGAAAAGCGCAGAGCCATAGGCGAGGAGATCCACAAGCTAATGGCGGCAGGGTTCATCAAAGAGGTATTCCATCCCGAATGGCTTGCCAACTCTGTGCTTGTGAGAAAGAAAGGAGGGAAATGGCGGATGTGTGTAGACTACACTGGTCTAAACAAAGCAAGTCCGAAGGTTCCCTACCCTCTGCCTCGCATCGATCAAATCGTGGATTCCACTGCAGGGTGCGAAACCCTGTCTTTCCTCGATGCCTACTCAGGGTATCACCAAATCAGGATGAAGGAGTCCGACCAGCTCGCGACTTCTTTCATCACACCCTTCGGCATGTACTGCTATGTCACCATGCCGTTCGGCTTGAGGAATGCGGGCGCGACGTACCAGCGGTGCATGAACCATGTGTTCGGCGAACACATTGGCCGGACGGTCGAGGCCTACGTCGATGACATCGTAGTCAAGACGAGGAGAGCCTCCGACCTCCTTTCCGACCTTGAAGTGACATTCCAATGTCTCAAGGCGAAAGGCGTGAAGCTTAATCCCGAGAAGTGTGTCTTTGGGGTTCCCCGAGGCATGCTCTTGGGGTTCATCGTCTCCGAGCGGGGCATCGAAGCCAACCCAGAGAAGATCACAGCCATCACCAGCATGGGGCCCATCAAGGACTTGAAAGGCGTACAGAGAGTCATGGGGTGTCTTGCGGCTCTGAGCCGCTTCATCTCACGCCTCGGCGAAAGAGGCCTGCCTCTGTACCGCCTCTTAAGGAAGGCCGAGTGCTTCACTTGGACCCCTGAGGCCGAGGAAGCCCTCGGGAACCTGAAGGTGCTCCTCACGAATGCGCCCATCTTGGTGCCCCCCGCTGCCGGAGAAGCCCTCTTGATCTACGTCGCCGCGACCACTCAGGTGGTTAGCGCCACGATTGTGGTTGAGAGACGAGAAGAAGGGCACGCATTGCCCGTCCAGAGGCCAGTCTACTTCGTCAGCGAGGTACTGTCCGAAACCAAGATCCGCTACCCACAAGTTCAGAAGCTGTTGTACGCGGTGATCCTGACGCGGCGGAAGTTGTGACACTACTTCGAGTCTCATCCGGTAACTGTGGTGTCATCCTTCCCCCTGGGGGAGATCATCCAGTGCCGAGAGGCCTCGGGTAGAATCGCAAAGTGGGCGGTGGAAATTATGGGCGAAAAGATCTCGTTCGCCCCTCGGAAGGCCATCAAGTCCCAGGTCTTGGTGGACTTCGTGGCTGAGTAGGTCGACACCCAGCTCCCAACAGTTCCGATTCAACCGGAACTCTGGACCATGTTCTTCGATGGGTCGCTGATGAAGACAGGAGCCGGCGCATGCCTACTCTTCATCTCGCCCTTCGGGAAGCACCTATGCTACGTGCTACGCCTCCACTTCCCGACGTCCAACAATGTGGGTGAGTACGAGGCTCTGGTCAACGGGTTGCGCATCGCCATCGAGCTAGGGGTCCGACGCCTCGACGCTCGCGGTGACTCGCAGCTCGTCATCGACCAAGTCATGAAGAACTCCCACTGCCGCGACTCGAAGATGGAGGCCTACTGCGATGAGGTTCGGCGCCTGGAAGACAAGTTCTACGGGCTCAAGCTCAACCACATCGCCCGACGCTACAACGAGACTGCGGACGAGCTGGCTAAAATAGCCTCGGGGCGAACAACGGTTCCCCCGGACGTCTTCTCCCGAGACATGCATCAACCCTCCGTCAAGATCGACGACACGCCCGAGCCCGAGGCACCCTCGGCCCAGCCCGAGGTGCCCTCGGCTCAGTCCGAGGCACCCTCGGCTCAGTCCGAGGCACCCTCAGCTCGGCCCGAGGCGCCCTCGGTTCAGCCCGAGGCACCCTCGGCCCCTGAGGGTGAGGCACTACGCGTCGAGGAGGAGTGAAGCGGGGTCACGCCTAATTGAAACTGGTAGACCCCGTACCTGCAATATCTCCACCGAGGAGAGCTACCCCTCGACCGAGCCGAAGCTCGGTGGTTGGCGCGACGCGCCAAGTCGTTCGTCTTGCTGGGGGATGGGAAGGAGCTCTACCACCGCAGTCCCTCAGGCATCCTCCAGCGATGCATCCCCATCGCCGAAGGTCAGGAGCTCCTACGAGAGATACACTCGGGGGCTTGCGGCCATCACGCAACACCTCGAGCCCTTGTTGGAAACGCCTTCCGACAAGGTTTCTACTGGCCGACGGCGGTGGCCGACGCCACTAGAATTGTCTGCACCTGCGAAGGATGTCAGTTCTACGCGAGGCAGACCCACCTGCCCGCTCAGGCTCTGCAGACGGTACCCATCACCTGGCATTTTTCTTTGTGGGGTCTGGACCTCGTCGGCCCCTTGTAGAAGGCACCCGGGGGCTACACGCACCCCTGGGAAGGGCTGTTCGTCATCGCCAAAGTTCTGAAGCCCGGAACAAACAAGCTGGCCGACAGTCAAGGCGAGGTCTACACCGACACTTGGAACATCCAACAGCTACGTCGCTTCTACCCTTAAGATGTTTTCAAGTTGTTCGTATACCTCGTTCCCACGCAAAATTTGGTCATCAAGGAAGGGTCAGCCTTGCCTCGGCAAAGCCCGACCCTCCCTCGGGGGCTAAAAAGGGGGAACCCCCTCCACGTCAAAATTTTCAATCAAAAAGGCTTCCGCGTTCCCCCGGCTATGTCGGTAGCAGGACCCCAAGAAGTGAACGCGGGTGCATGTAAGCGGCAAAGCTGACTGAGCCGAGGGACTCCTACGCCTCTGGGTTACGGACACCTCACTCGTCACCTGCCACGAAAAATGACTCCTACTTGGGCAAGCCATCCTGCTACTGACGAGTGGGGCCGGACACGCAAAATGAAAGTAAAAGGGGCACGACTTTTTACTACAATAATAAAGCGTTCGGGCCTCAGCGGCCGCAAAAGACACACGTGCATTCAAAAGAAACTGCTCCGACAGAGTCAGGCGTCGCCCGGGGAAGGAGCCGCGCCTTCGGCTTCGTCCCCGTCCTCGGCAAAGTCCACCCCGGCTTCGGACGACGGCGCAGGCGGGAGGATCTCTGTCTCAAAGGTGGTCGCCAGCACTGCGCTCGGGCCCGCGGCGGCCGCGTCGAGCCTCTGGACTTCAGCCAGGGCGGCTTCGTCTTCGTCAGGAAGGCAATACCCCTCGCTAACCCGCTCCAGATCCACGACGTAGTGGGATGCAAGCACGGCGAAGGCCCACCTGACGCCGTGGTGCAGCGCCTCGCGGAGTCTGCCGCGCACGTGATCGCCCAAGGCCTGCAGGCGACTTTGAGGGGAGCTTCCTGAGGGGACGTCGCCGAAGCCAAAGACCCGACAGAAGTCCGAGATGGCCTCGGACATGGCCGCGTGGTCGGCCTCCCTCTGCTCGGCCACCCTGGCAAGCGCCCTGGTGGACTCATCGAGGGCAGACTCGAGCTCTGCGAACGGCCAGAGCGCAAGGCCTCAAACACAAGCGGAGGAAACAAGCTGAAACGAAAACCGAAAATGGCCAGGACATACCTCCGGCTCGGGCACGCTGCTCCAAGGCTGCGGCCTAGGCTACGGCTAGGTCTGCTGCAAGGGCTCCAGCCCGGCTTTCGGCCTCGGCAGCCCGGCCCCGAGATTGGTCTCGCTCATTGACGACCTGGTCGAACTCCGACTGTCGTTGTTGCACCTCTGCGTGTGCCGCTGCCGCCTCTGCGCGTGCCGCTGTCGCCTCTGCTCTCAGATCGGCGCAGAGCAACCGAAGGTCCGCCACCTCGGCGCCCTGCTGGGAGAGGCGCGCAGTAGCCCCGGCGAGCGAGGTCCTCAGGGATCGCAGCGAGCCCCAGATATCGACCTCGTGGCGGATGAACGACGACTTGGCGGCGCTCAGATCCTTCAGATCCTGAGGGAAGGAAGCGAGGCGTCACAAAAGATGCCTTGGTCACAAAAAAGGTATACCTGAAACCATTACCTGGAGGATCTTGGGGACGTCCCTGCAAAAGACCTCCAGCGATGACCGGAGCGACCCCACCGTTGCTTCGGCACACTCGCGAAGCTCGTCCCAAGACTGCTCCTCCTGCTCATCGTCAAGAACGAAGAAGGGATCTGAAGCCTCACGGGTCCGGAACCGGAGCAACTGGCGCCGCCTCTCGGAGCTCCGCCGCGCAGGGACAAGGCTGCCGCTCGGCGAGACGGATCGCGTTTCCACGCCCCCCTCCTCTGAGGCACCGAGCGCCGACGCCTCGGCCATCTCAGCGTCGGCAGCAATAGGTCGCTCCCCGACTGGGACGACAGCGGCTTCAGCAGCAGCAGGCGCCAGCACCGGCGGCATGTCTGGTAGGCCCGAGGCCACGTCCGCGCCAGCCGCCTCCTCCAGCACGATAGCCGCCTCGGCGGAAGAGCCGTCCTCGGGAACTCGCTCCACGGTGACTGGTGCCGCCTGAGCCCCCCGCTGTGGAGCGCCTTGCGAGAAGGTCAGCTGAACAGCGAGGCCCGGCGCGGCACCGGCTGCGGAAGCCAACGCCGTCTTAAGGGCTTTCCGGGGAGCCAGATCGGTCAGGCCATGGCTTCGCTTGCTGAGGAGGAAAGAAAAGTCGCGGTCGGGACATACGAATAAGAAGCCAGGACGAAGACATTCCAAGATACTTACCCGCTCTAGGCCATGATCAATCGTGCCTGAGGAGAGGTCTCTCGGATCTCGACCCCCGAAGGCACCGCCGAGGTCCGCCTCGCCGCCAACTTCGGTACCACCCTCGCCTTGGGCACCTTGGACGCCCGGGAGACGGACTGCCCAGGCGCTGCCACGACGACCTGAGGGTCGCTCTCCTGCGCTGCCGGCGTGGGCGACGGCTCCTGGGGAACAGACGCCTCGGCCTGGCTCCCCGGGGTCACCTCAACTTCCCCGGCCGAGGGGTCAAGTACCCCCTCGGTCTACCCCCGCTCTTCGGGCCGGGACCTCGGCGTCCCGACTCCAGGAACTGAGGCGCCAGCCCACTCGGGGGCTGGCTTGATGACTCCTGGCCTAGCCCCAAACCCGGGCTGAGGCCGAGGCGGGCAGCCATGTCGTCATCCTCGTCATCATCTTCATCATCGTCGTCATCGTCAGGCGTTTCCGGCGACGGCTCCCTCGGGAGTCCCTCCCTCTCCTGCCAATGACAGAGCTTTTCCAAGGCGTCTCGGGCCCGCGTCCGCTCGCGGGCCCGGGCCTTCTCCGTGTCCTTCTTTTTCTTCTTCTCCTCCGCGGCAACCCGCCGCGCTGCTCGGTCCACCGCGTCCTCCGGGACCCGTGGCCGGTAAGGCTTGTGCCACCCTACCTCCTGGGGACGGATGGAAATCTCGACCGTAAGGACCAAGGGCAACCTGACGCAAGAAGAAGGAAGGAGCGGACACTCACCAGGGTCACGCACCCGTGGTCGGGGCGCATCAAGGGCTGAGAGAAGGCGCTGGCGTCCGGTTTTCCCAACGCGATGGCCACCCGCCCGTGGAGAACGTCAATGGGAAGAGGATCCGAGGACATCCGCGAGCCCTCCAAGTCAGCCTCCGGCGTCATCTCCCAAAGCGGCAACCGCCGCTCCACGAAGGGAAGCACCCTACGGCGGTGAATGGCGGCAATCACTCCCGCGGCAGTGAGTCCTCCTTTCCGCAACACCTCCAGGGCCTTGAGAAGGGGCTCGAGGTTCTTCTGTCTATCGTGCAGGGTCCCATAGCGCTAAGCATCGGCGGCGGCGGTGACCACTCGCTGGGAAAACGGCGGGAGCATCTCGCCGTCATTCCGGAGGTAGAACCACCGGCGCTGCCACCCTTTATTCGAGGACGCAAGGATGGCGGGGATGTACAGCGACGCCCGTGACTGCCTCAGCTGGAGGATGCAACCGCCGGCCCGCACTGCCGCGCGGACCCTTCTCTCCCCCGTCGGCGAAGCAAAAAGCTCCACGGAAAAGAGATGAGTCCACAAGTCCCAGTGGGGGGCGATCCCCAAGTATCCTTCGCACACCACTACAAAGATGGCGGCTTGCGAGATGGAGTTGGGGCTGAGGTTGTGCAACTCCACCTCATAGTTGTACAGGATCTCCCGCATGAAGCGGCTTGCCGGCACACCAAACCCCCGCTCGTGGAAGGAGACGAAGCTCACGATGTACCCCGGCGGCGGGGACGGGGCGGCTCCGCTCGCGGGAGGAATCCACTCCGGCTGCCTCTCATCAGAGAGAGGGTGAAGTAAACCCTCAGCAACAAGATCCTCCAGGTCATCCGCCGTGACTGTGGAGAAAGGCCATGGGTCGCGCGGCGAGACGATGGTCACCCGGTCGGCCATCACTGAGCAAAAGGGGTGGCGGCGGAAAGGACTGGGTGGGCGGTTTCCTTTTCTCTGGCTAAACCTCTCAGGTTGCGAAAACCTAAGAAGGAGGCGAGAAGTGGAGCAAAGAACCGTCGCCAGACCCTCCCCCGAGTATATAAAGACCAAGGCGAGACCCGTCCAACGTTTCGCCCGGACCCGCCGCGGGATTCAAAAACTCAAAGCGAAACGGCCGTTCCTCGAACGGCTCGCGCACGCAACGGCCGCCCTGCGAACCACTCGCCCCGTCGCATTAACTCCGCGGCGGGACAGGCGGCGCCTCCGGCAGGGGAAGCGAGCGACGCTTCGCCTTCACCATAATGACCGTGTCAAAAAAGGTACGCCACGTCATTTGATTTCGTATCCTCTTCCTTTTTCTCTTTCTCTCTCTTACAACAGGGACCGGGAAAGGGGGATACCCCGAAAAGGATCCTTCTCCGTGAAGGAAACAGGCTCCGAGCCTCCCTACTGATCAGAGGTTCGAAGGCTGGCCCCTCGGAGGGGTTTAACAGCTGCCTCAGAGCGCGTGGGCTCCACACCCACTACTGGTCAGAGGTTCGAAGGCCGGCCCCTCGGAAGGGTTCAGCGGCCGCCTCAGGCCACTCGGGCTCCACGCCCACTACTGATCAGGGGTTCGAAGGCTGGCCCTCGAAGGGTTCACAGCCGCTTCAGACATAGAGCGAGGGATGACCCTGGGTACGTTCGATACATAACCAAGGCTCGGGCTACGCTCCCGAGGTACCCTAGGACATTTCCGAGACCAGCGGGAACGATCTTGTAACGGAATCCCATCAGAGGGAGGCATCGAGCCCTCGGACCTCGTCGACAGGGGAACGGGTCCGGCAGATCACCCGTAGCTACTTTTGAGCGCGCCTCCGGGCCTCTAGCCGACCCCTAACAAATGGGGCACGGGCGTCCACTCGGATTACCCGCCAGCAGCTCACCGGAGACACCATGTTCGACGCCCTCTGAGGGCAACATGGCGCTTTCCCCCCCTCCTCCTTGCGGAAAGGCGACGCAAGGGCGTATGTAAAAAAGTCGAGTCTGTCCCTGACCGTCCTCTCGCCCTGTGCAGAGGCTCGGGGGCTGCTCTTGCAAACCTGGCTCCGGCCAAACCGTTGACAGCGTCAACATACCAGCCCAAGAACTTGGGACCCGACCGTGCACCCGGGCTATGGCTAGCTCGCATGAGGGAACAACCAGACCAGCCGAAGCATTGCGCGAGGCATTAAGACCTCGGAGGAGTCAAACCACTCCTCCGAGGCCTCGGGGGCTACACCCGGCGGGTGCGCTCGCGCGCACCCACCGGAACAAAAACGCAACCGAGAAAGGCTGGTCCCCTTGCAAAAAAGTGCGACAAAAGCCTCCAAGCGAGTGTTAACACTCCCTTCGAGCCTCGGGGGCTACTGTCGGGGACCATAATTAGGGGTACCCTCAAGTCTCCTAATTCTCAGCTGGTAACCCCCATCAGCACAAAGCTGCAAAGGCCTGATGGGTGCGACTAAGCCAGGGATCGGTCCATTCGAGGGACTCGATCACGCCTCGCCCGAGCCCAGCCTCGGGCAAGGGCAGCCGACCCAGGAGGATCTCCATCTCGCCCGAGGCCCCCCTCCAGCGACGAACAAACTTCCGGCTCGCCCGAGGCCCAGTCTTCGCCAAGAAGCAACCCTGGCCAAATCGCCACGCCAACCGACCAAATCGCAGGGGCATTTAATGCAAAGGTGGCCTAACACCTTTATCCTGACGCACGTCCTCCAGTCGACAGAGCCGAAGTGACCGCAGTCACTTCGCCGCTCCACTGACCGGCCTGACAGAAGGACAGCGCCGCCTGCATCGCTCCGACTGCTGTGCCACTCGACAGAGTGAGGCTGACAGGCAGTCAGGCCCGGCCTCAGGCACCATAGGAAACTCCGCTCCGCCCAACCTAGGGCTCGGACTTGGGCTCAGCCCCGGAAGACGGCGAACTCCGATCCGCCCGACCCTAGGGCTCGGACTCGGGCTCAGCCCCGGAAGACGACGAACTCCGCTCCGCCCGACCCAGGGCTCGGACTCGGGCTCAGCCCCGGAAGACGGTGAACTCCGTCCGCCCGACCCAGGGCTCGGACTCGGGCTCAGCCCCGGAAGACGGCGAACTCCGCTCCGCCCGACCCAGGGCTCGGACTCAGGCTCAGCCCTGGAAGACGGCGAACTCCGCTCCGCCCGACCTAGGGCTCGGACTCAGGCTCAGCCCCGGAAGACGACGAACTCCGCTCCGCCCGACCCAGGGCTCGAACTCGGGCTCAGCCCCGGAAGACAACGAACTCCGCTTCGCCCGACCCCAGGGCTCGGACTCAGCCCTGACCTCCGTCGACGGTCTCCGCCTCGCCCGACCCAGGGGCTCGGACTCGACCTCGGCCTCGGAAGATAGACTCGACCTCGACCTCGACCTCGGAGGAGCCTCCACATCACCCAACCTAGGGCACGGACCGACCACGTCAACAGGAGGCGCCATCATTACCCTACCCCAAGCTGACTCAGGCTACGGGGAACAAGACCGGCGTCCCATCTAGCTCGCTCCGTAGACAAGTAATGATGGCGCCCCGCACGCTCTATGACGACGGCGGCTCCCAGCCCCCTTACGGAAGCAAGAGGACGTCAGCAAGGACTCGACAGCCCCGACAGCTGTCCTTCCGCCAGGCTCCAGCGCTCCTCCGATGGCCACGACACCACACGAACCGGGTGCCAAAACCTCTCCGGCTGCCACGATGGCATGTACTTAGGGCGCTAGCTCTCCTCCGCTAGACACGTTAGCACTCTGCTACACCCCCCATTGTACACCTGGATCCTCTCTTTACGCCTATAAAAGGAAGGACCAGGGCCCTCTTACAGAGGGTTGGCCGCGCGGGGAAGAGGACGGGACAGGCGCTCGCGTGAGGCCGCTCGCTCCCTCTCCCGCGTGGACGCTTGTAACCCCCTACTGCAAGCGCACCCGACCTGGGCGCGGGACAAACACGAAGGCCGTGGGATTTCCACCTCCCTCTCTCTCCGGCTGCCTCTTCCCCCCTTCGCGCTCCGTCTCGCGCCGACCCATCTGGGCTGGGGCACGCGGCGACATTTCACTCGTCGGCACAGGGACCCCCCGGTCTCGAAACGTCGACAAAATTCAATTTGTCATATGCATTGCATCGCAGGTGATGTTGTTACTTCTGTTCTACTATTTAATTGTGTTGGTATTTACTTATACTTAGTAATTGCTAATAAATTTTTGACCAACTTTAAAAGCAATGCTCAGCTCTAACCATCCTCTTTGGTAAGCCTTACACTTCACGTGAGCTTCCACCTTTGGCGAGTTCATGCACATTATTTCCCACAACTTGTTGAGCGATGAACGTATGTGAGCTCACTCTTGCTGTCTCACACCCCCCCACAGGTCAAGAACAGGTACCACAGGATGAGGCGCATGGAGGATGCTGTGAGAAGTTCGTGAGTGGTCTAGGCCGTCGTCTCCCAGTCAACTTTGGGTTGCTGGACCGTTGTCTCCTTATAATATAATTAATTATTTATTTTGTATAGAACTCCTATTATATAGTAAAGATGTGACATTCGATCCTGTGCCATGATTCATCATATGTGTGAGACTTGATCCCAGCACACCTGGTGATTATGTTCGCGCCCGGGTCTTGGTGCCCCTAAAACCCGGGTGCGACAGAAGTGGTATCAGAGGATTGTTGACTGTAGGACGAAACCTAGATAGAATTGGACAACCATTGTCTACTTACCTTTGCTACTCTGATTCTTTCTAAACTTATCTTAATCTACTCTCATCTATTTCCGCTTTACTCTGATTACTCTTATCTTTCCACTTCTAAAGACAAATGTAGATTTCACATTGAAATCCTGTGCCTAAAGTGACCTTTAGGAATAGGAGACCTACTCTTAGGAACAAAAACAAAACTATTTTTTAGTATCTATATGCTTGAATGCTTGTTCTTATGACTCTTGTCTGATTTGGATCTTTGATTGAGTGTGATGAGTTGTGGAGTAACGTCCACAAGTACATGCGCTTTTTTCGGACCGGTTGGCCTCGAGGGCCTGAGGATCATTTTCCCGACACATATCAATCTGCTTTTCCTGAAAGCTCAACCGTCCTTTATTTATAGTCGATTGTATTTACCGATAAAATACGTTACAATCATTGGTAGCCTGAGAAAAGAAACAATGCAATTCACAATAAGCACATCATTTCATTTCCTCTATTGGAGGAACTGTATGTGAGACAATTTAATGTTGTCCTATTTTATCATTATAGTAGCATTAAACAATAATTTCTGCACAAAACAACATGACATGGATGAAAAATGAAAAATAAAAATTTAGAATAATATATTGAATTAGAATGGCAGATGTTCCATATGTCAAATACTCAATTGATAATAGGTATAGATACCTAACAAAATTATTCACAAATATTTTATTATATCTATACCCGTACCATAGATAACAAATTATACTATATACCGTGTCCAATAAATAATTGTTCATAATTATTTATCTATTCTGATATCCGGACGCATTACCATCCCAAATCGAGAGTTACATGTCGAGGGTATGTGTCTCTGGTGCCACGTGTTCAGATTCGCTGCTCTCCAAGTAGTAGCAAAGACGCCGCGTGTCGTCGGTTGCATGTCCATGCCCATCCCTCGCTGGTCCGCGAGCGAGCTATTTATTACCTGCCCCCAAGAGACCAAGACTCCAAGGGCCAAGGCAGGGCACTGCACGCTTGCATGCACACAGTCCACACTCAGACATGGCGATGGGCGCCGCTTCCATCCTACTGATGATGGTTTCGCTGGAGGCCCTGCTTCTCGCCGCCGCCGCCGCCGGCGGGACCATCCGTCTGCCCAGCGATGTCGGAGGTGAGCGTGCATAGCTAGGTATACTTATGTCAGTGATTCTGGCTACATTATTATATATATAGTGCCGGCATTATATTAGTTAGTTTATATATTGCGGGCAGGCGTTGCTGCAGACCTTGTCACGGCGATGGCGAGGGCGAGGGCAAGGGCAAAGCATCAGTTACGCGACGAGGAGGAGAGGCCGTGGGGGGAATGCTGCGACTTGGCCGTATGCGTCAAGACGTACCCGCTAACTTGCTCGTGCTTCGATCGGGTTGAGCGCTGCTCCGACGCCTGTAAGGAGTGTGTGGAAACGGAGGACTCGCGCCACGTCTGCGTCGACAGGTACCGTGGTGACCCCGGGCCCAGGTGCCACGACGAGGACGGGAGGAGCGGCGGTAAGAGCTACATATTACGTGCGTTCGTGCATGCATGTTAATTAATACAGTACGAGTACTATATGCATACCTGCCTGATACATGACTGCGTATGCTTGCATGTGAGACTGCTAAGAAAAATGCATTTTTTTCCTTGCTGTGCACCATGCATGCATGCACTCAGGAGGACTCGCTGACGACGACGCTGGTGGGCAAGCGACGCCGACGGCAGTGATGGCAGATGACAAGAAAGCAGGCGGCGGCGACGACGACAAGAAGAAGAGACCATGGAAATGCTGCGACGTGCCCATCTGCACCAGGTCCTGGCCTCCGGTGTGCCGCTGCGCGGACACGGTGGAGCGGTGCGCCAGCACCTGCCAGCACTGCGAGCAGGTGGAGGAGGGCGGCCCCCGCCGCTACCGCTGCCTCGACACGCACCGCGGCGACCCGGGGCCAAGGTGCGGCGACGGCGAGGACGATGGTGGGGAGTGGTCGCCGGCGCGGAGGCTCGCGAGGGGCCACCGTTTCTAGCTAGCTATGCTAGCTATGCTAGCCATAGCCAGCGGGGACTGGTTTCTAGCGCGCAGCAGGGAGCTACGTACGTGTCTTTTATTTTGTGACGCTGATCCATCGGTCAGCCTGTGCTGATTGACGCAATGACGCGACCTTCATGCTGATGTGCAAAAGCTAGCTTCGTTCGTGTGTCCTCTCGTGCACCCACGAGTGGAGTAGAATAATCATGTGCATTGTTGTATGCAGCGTGCTTAGCAGCTTCGTGGTTCGTGCGTGTGCCCTCTCGTGACACACGCGTTGAGTAAAAAATAACGTGGATGGATCAGCCTACTGCTCCTAGCCAGGCTGCTAGCTAGCAGCTGGGAGTAGCTGCGTGCCCTTGCTGATCTCGTGTCTCTGTCAGACCTGTTGTAAAATCTAGTTGTACTGTGTTGTAATCTAGTTGTACTGTGTGCTATCCTGATCGGATCAGGCTCCTCTGAATAAATAAAGTGGGTATGGCACTATGGCCTGGGCCCCGGGGCACCGATGCATGCATGCATTCATTCATTAATTGCTGCATGGGCGTGCCTGTCCCCTGCCCCGCATCGTCGATCATGTATAGTCCGTGAACTTGGTCTGCATGCCTGATGCATGGAGAGTCGGGAGACCAATGCAAGGTCCAAGGACAAGTGAATGAAAAAAAAAGACACTTTCACGCTAGCTCCAAACCAGGTTCTCAATTCCGGCCGGTATCATACTTTTTTTTGGGCACGCTCGAGATTAGTAAAATTCAGTTGAGAGTTCACCAGAATTTTCTTTAGGAACTTACCTGAAGTATGACCTAAACAAAATATCAGCGTGATTTATGACGACACGTCAATTGCGTAGATCGATGTGGACTTGCGAACATATCCTGCAACGAAAGGAAAAAAAATGTTATTAAACATTAACAAAAAAAAACGACAGAGTTTTTACATTTGTTTCGAACGGATAGAGCTAGATCCATTTCTACTATTTATATAACAGAAAACACTTAGCTCTAATTTGAGAGCCATAAAACCGGAAAACGAAAAGGGGTTAAAATCCTATTTTTATTTAATTTAAATAAGAAGAAAATTTTAGACTCTCTAATTCCCTCCGGTATTTAGACTCTCAAACTAGAAAACACAAAGCAAGACAAAGCTGGGGCTAAGCCATTATTCAGGCCCAGCAAAGCCAGCATCAGTCCGAACCCAACTCTTAAAAGACGAACGCCAGAATGTTGCTCACATAGTGACAAAGCACACACCAGCCACGCTACTTAACAAAGAAGTCATCAAATGGCGACGATCAGCAGATTACACAAAATAAACAGCATTTGATAGAGAATAACTCAGGATCCTCCGATCCACGAGAGCCTTCTCCTCGACTTCACATCACAGTTCAACATCTGGGGGTCGGCCCTGGCGTTTACGAACAGCCCTCAGCAACAGCTTAGCTCCTTCTTGTAACAAATCTTACAGCTCTTTCTTGCTTGAACCAACCCAAAAAGATATCAGAAGACAAGCGTGACAGACAACCTCCGCTAGGGATTTAATCAGATCATTTTCGAAACACGCATCTTGTTTCTAGCTTTCTATAAAGCCCAGCAAATGGGAGAAAGATGAGAGAGTAGAATCGGGTTGTTAACTAACAGTCAGCTTATACATAACTAAGAAATTTCGTGAGAGAGATAAGTGGACCATATATTAATTATGAAGGGCTAACTATTATATATATCGACTGCAAAATATGCAAAATAGACGGCAAAGATCTTTGTAGCCAGCGGTCGCGCTCTATGGTCTACTTATACAACAGCAGTCGTATAAATTCGATTGTGAGCCGCCCAACAGAAATGGCTATTTGACCCCATCATGCCCAAAAAGGCGAAGTAAGGTTCAAGATTGTTGAATAACTATGTTACTATAGATCACCAAATCCGCCAACTTTCCTCCTGTCAGCAGTAAAGGCCTAATAAGTCGTAGAAGATCCATCCTCTTGTCAGAAGCACGACAGAGAAACAAATGGGAGACAATATGTAGCATTGGGTCTCTGACCTCTTTCTCTTCTGTATATTATGAGAGGGTATATGTTCTTTTATATAGAGACTTGAGACCCCTCAGAGACAGAGTTGGTATTTGCTCATACAACCCTAACTAGGATTACTTAACAAAGATAACCAAGGCGTGATTTTTTTTCTTTTCTTTTTTTTGCAAAAGGAGACCAAGGAGGCAAGGACAAAGTGCACAAATGAACGGCATTGGCCACTTTATTGCTTTTGTGGGGGTAAAATGTATTGTAGCCCAACAGATATTTCATCATGCCATTCGGAGCCCTTGGAAACAAAATAAGCCCATTCTTGTAGAGAACAGGAAAGCTCTTGGTGTCCAAAAGCAGCTCAGGTTCAGCATAGCTGGGCTAGAGCCGGGGCTGGTACATGCCAATCACCCCAAAGTAGCCTGTCAAGCCCTACCAAACAACAAACTGGTACATTTAGTTACTTGTAGATACAAACACTAATGTTATTTTTTACATAATTGATCGAACCTAAAAACTTTTTGGAAAATAAGATATACATTTAAATTTTAGGATGGATTTATTATACCTATAAGGGCTTGTTTGGAAAAAGGATAACGGAGAGAATTAGAGAACTAAATTCTCCTCGCTATTTAAAATTAAATAGTAAAGAATTTGAGTCATTCCAATCTCCTTCGTATCCCAATTGTTTGTACGGAAGAATTGATATTTAATTTTTGCCTAGAAGAGTAGATGAAGCATTGCCAGTTGCAACCCTAACGCTATCCGCAGCGGTTTCCTCTAATTCTCCCATCTATATCACTTTTTTGCGTCACATCATCAATATTTCATCTCCCGCAGCGGTTTCCTCTATATTTTTTTCCTATACCCCGCTACAACCATAAAATATCATTTTCTATACCTAATTTTCATGTACTATCAATTTTTCATCTACTAACAATTACTCGTGGACCCACTGCTACAGAAATGAACAGTGTTGTAGGGTATAAACAGTGACACGCTATATCCAGAGGGAGAGAGAAGGGGGCCGCCGCGTAGGGGGCCTGCAGGGGGCAACGCTGCGACCGTGGGGTGCCCCCTGCATGCGCCATGCAAGGGGAGAGGGCTGCCTAGCGGCCACCGCTGCAGGCAGCCTGAGGCTATCTGCAACGGTTTCCTCTAAATTTTTCTCTCTATATCACTTTTTGCGTCACATCAACAACATTTCATCCCTACGTTTTCATCTCCTGCTACAGTTCCCCCTATATTTTCCCCTATACCCCACTACAACTATAAAATATCATTTCTTATACTTACTTTTCATCTACTATCAATTTTTAATCTACTAACAATTACTCGTGAACCCACTGCTACAGGAACTGTCGGCGTTTCGCACCCGGGGGGTCCCTGGGCCGACGAGTAAATTGTCGCCGCGTGCCCCAGCCCAGATGGGTCGGCGCGAGACGGAGCGCGAAGGGGGGAAGAAGCCGGAGGGAGACATGCGTGAGAGGTGAAATCCTGCGGCCTTCGTGTTTGTCCCGCGCCCAGGTCGGGTGCGCTTGCAGTAGGGGGTTACAAGCGTCCACGCGGGAGGGAGTGAGCGGCCTTGCGCGAGCGCCGTCCCGTCCTTCCCCGCGCGACCAACCTTCTATAAGAGGGCCCTGGATCTTCCTTTTATAGGCGTAAGGAAAGGATCCAGGTGTACAATGGGGGGTGTAGCAGTGTGCTAACGTGTCTAGCGGAGGAGAGCTAGCGCCCTAAGTACATGCCATCGTGGCAGCCGGAGAGGTTTTTGCACCCGGTTCGTGTGGTGTCGTGGCCGTCGGAGGAGCGCTGGAGCCTGGCGGAAGGACAACTGTCAGGGTTGTCGGGTCCTTGCTGACGTCCTCTTGCTTCCGTAAGGGGGCTGAGAGCCGCCGTCGTCATAGAGCGTGCAGGGCGCCATCATTACTTGTTTGGCGGAGCGAGCCAGATGGGACGCCGATCTTGTTCCCCGTAGCCTGAGTCAGCTTGGGGTAGGGTAATGATGGCGCCTCCTGTGACGCGGTCGGTCCGAGCCCTAGGTTGGGCGAGGTGGAGGCTCCTCTAAGGTCGAGGTCGAGTCTGTCTTCCGAGGCCGAGGTCGAGTCCGAGCCCCTGGGTCGGGCGAGGTGGAGACCGGCGGCTGAGGCCAGGGCTGAGTCCGAGCCCTGGGGTCGGGCGAAGCGGAGTTCGTCGTCTTCCGGGGCTGAGCCCGAGTCCGAGCCCTGGGGTCGGGCGAAGCGGAGTTCGTCGTCTTCCGGGGCTGAGCTCGAGTCCGAGCCCTGGGGTCGGGCGAAGCGGAGTTCGTCGTTGTCGGGGACCATAATTAGGGGTACCCTCAAGACTCCTAAATCTCAGCTGGTAACCCCCATCAGCACAAAGCTGCAAAGGCCTGATGGGTGCGACTAAGTCAGGGATCGGTCCATTCGAGGGACGCGATCACGCCTCGCCCGAGCCCAGCCTCGGGCAAGGGCAGCCGACCCCGGAGGATCTACGTCTCGCCCGAGGACCCCCTCCAGCAACGGACACACCTTCGGCTCGCCCGAGGCCCAGTCTTCACCAAGAAGCAACCTTGGCCAAATCGCCACGCCAACCGACCAAATCGCAGGGGCATTTAATGCAAAGGTGGCCTGACACCTTTTTCCTGACGCGCGCCCTCCAGTTGACAGAGCTGAAGTGACCGTAGTCACTTCGTCGCTCCACTGACCGGCCTAACAAGAGGACAGCGCCGCCTGCGCCGCTCTGACTGCTGTGCCACTCGACAGAGTGAGGCTGACAGCAGCCAAGTCCGGCCCTAGGCGCCATGGGAAACTCCGCTTCGCCCGACCCCAGGGCTCGGACTCGGGCTCAGCCCCGGAAGACGACGAACTCCGCTTCGCCCGACCCCAGGGCTCGGACTCGGGCTCAGCCCCGGAAGACGAGGAACTCCGCTTCGCCCGACCCCAGGGCTCGGACTCGGGCTCAGCCCCGAAAGACGACGAACTCCGCTTCGCCCGACCCCAGGGCTCGGACTCGGGCTCAGCCCCGGAAGACGACGAACTCCGCTTCGCCCGACCCCAGGGCTCGGACTCGGGCTCAGCCCCGGAAGACGACGAACTCCGCTTCGCCCGACCCCAGGGCTCGGACTCGGGCTCAGCCCCGGAAGACGACGAACTCCGCTTCGCCCGACCCCAGGGCTCGGACTCGGGCTCAGCCCTGAAAGACGACTAACTCCGCTTCGCCCGACCCCAGGGCTCGGACTCGGGCTCAGGCCCGGAAGACGACGAACTCCGCTTCGCCCGACCCTAGGGCTCGGACTCGGGCTCAGCCCCGGAAGACGACGAACTCCGCTTCGCCCGACCCCAGGGCTCGGACTCGGGCTCAGCCCCGGAAGACGACGAACTCCGCTTTGCCCGACCCCAGGGCTCGGACTCGGGCTCAGCCCCGGAAGACGACGAACTCCGCTTCGCCCGACCCCAGGGCTCGGACTCGGGCTCAGCCCCGAAGGACGACGAACTCCGCTTCGCCCAATGCCAGGGCTCGGACTCAGCCCTGGCATCAGCCGACGGTCTCCGCCTCGCCCGACCAGGGGGCTCGGACTCGACCTCGGCCTTGGAAGATAGACTCGACCTCGACCTCGGAGGAGCCTCCACCTTGCCCAACCCAGGGCACGGACCGACCACGTCAACAGGAGACGCCATCATTACCCTGCCCCAAGCTGACTCAGGCTACGGGGAACAAGACCAGCGTCCCATCTGGCTCGCTCCACTATACGAGTAATGATGGCGTCCCGCACGCTCTATGACGACGGCGGCTCTCAGCCCCCTTACGGAAGCAAGAGGACGTCAGCAAGGACTCGACAGCCCCGACAACTGTCCTTCCGCCAGGCTCCAGCGCTCCTCCGATGGCCACGACATCACACAAACCAGGTGCCAAAACCTCTCCGGCTGCCACGATGGCATGTTGATAGTCGCCTAGAGGGGGGGTGAATAGGGCGAAACTGAAATTTACAAATATAAACACAACTACAAGCGGGGGTTAGCGTTAGAAATATAAACGAGTCCGCAAGAGAGGGCGCAAAACAAATCGCAAGCGAATAAGAGTGTGACACGCGGATTTGTTTTACCGAGGTTCGGTTCTCGCAAACCTACTCCCCGTTGAGGAGGCCACAAAGGCCGGGTCTCTTTCAACCCTTCCCTCTCTCAAACGATCCCACGGATCGAGTGAGCTTTCTCTTCTTCTCAATCAACCGGGAACAAAACTTCCCCACAAGGGCCACCACACAATTGGTGCCTCTTGCCTTGGTTACAATTGAGTGATGATCACAAGAACAAGTGAGAAAGAAAAGAATGCGATCCAAGCGCAAGAGCTCGAAAGAACACAAGCAAATCACTCTCTCTAATCACTATGGTGTTGTGTGGAATTTAGAGAGGACTTGATCTATTTGGTGTGTCTAGAATTGAATGCTAGAGCTCTTGTAGTAGTTGAGAAGTAGAAAACTTGGATGGCAATGAATGTGGGGTGGTTGGGGTATTTATAGCCCCAACCACCAAAAGTGACCGTTGCTGGAACCTGTCTGTTCGATGGCGCACCGGACAGTCCGGTGCACACCGGACAGTCCGGTGCCCCTGCCACGTCACCATTGCCGTTGGATTCTGACTGTTGGAGCTTCTGACATCTGGGCCCTCCTGGGTGTCCGGTGCACACCGGACATGTACTGTTTGATGTCCGGTGCACCGGTATGGGCGATCCTGACGTCTGCGCGCGCTGCGCGCGCATTAAATGCACCGCAGGGAGCCGTTGGCGCCGCAGAGAGCCGTTGCTCCGCTGGCACACCGGACAGTCCGGTGCACACCGGACAGTCTGGTGAATTTTAGCGGAGCGGCTCCCGCGCGAACCCGAGGCGGGCGAGTTCCTGGAGACCGCGCTTCCTTGGAGCACCGGACATGTCCGGTGCACACCGGACAGTCCGGTGAATTATAGCGCGCCGGTTTTCGAGAATTCCCGAGGGCGAAGAGTTGGAGTTGGATTCCTCTGACCGCACCGGACACTGTCCGGTGCACACCGGACAGTCCGGTGCCTCTAGCCAGAGGTGCCCTCGATTGCCTCGTTGCTCCTTTGTTGAATCCAACACTTGGTCTTTTTATTGGCTAAATGTGAACCTTTTGCACCTGTGTAACTTATGCACTAGAGTAAACTAGTTAGTCCAATATTTGTGTTGGACAATTCAACCACCAAAATTATTTAGGAACTAGGTGTAAGCCTAATTCCCTTTCACATGTACTTAGGGCGCTAGCTCTCCTCCGCTAGACACGTTAGCACACTGCTACACCCCTATTGTACACCTGGGTCCTTTCCTTACGCCTATAAAAGGAAGATCCAGGGCCCTCTTACGAGGGTGGGCCACACGGGGAAGGACGGGACGGCGCTCGCGTGAGGCCGCTCGCTCCCTCCCGCGTGGACGCTTGTAACCCCCTACTGCAAGCGCACCCGACCTGGGCGCGGGACAAACACAAAGGCCGCGGGATTTCACCAATCACGCCCGTCTCCCTCCGGCTTCTTCCCCCCTTTGCGCTCCGTCTCGCGCCGACCCATCTGGGCTGGGGCACGCGGCAACAATTTACTCGTCGGTCCAGGGACCCCCCGGGTTCGAAACGCCGACAGTTGGCGCGCCAGGTAGGGGCCTGCTGCGTGTTGACGAACAGCTTCCCGTCAAGCTCCAGATGGGCAGTCTTCAGCAACCTTTCCAGCCTGGGACGGTGCTCCGTTTCGGGAGTCTTGAGTTCATGTCCCTCGACGCCAGCTACGACATGATACTCCTTCCCCCGCCGCGCGACAGCGACAATGGCGGCCGACAGCCCGCCCGCCGCGCGACAGAATCAACGACGTCTTCCCCGCGTGGTGGAAGAACAACATTCGAGCTTGCCCTGTCCCCTCCCCCGCCGACAGAGGAGGAGGCGGGGCTACCAAGGCCAAGCGGGAGGCAGCACCTCGTCGGCTGTTGAGCGAGTCGACGGCGCCGGCGCCCCAACGGGGGGCACGTCGGGCATCGACCTCGCATCTGAGACGAAGACGAGCGCCGTCTCCCCGCAACACGCCAATCCCAAGCAAACGGACGATGCCAGCATGCTCGCGAAGGATTTGCTGGGCATCACCCTCGTACCTGAGACGACGGTGCAGTCAGCCCCTGACGTGACTTCGTCACCGCCCGTCGACCAAGAGGTACCAACCGATTCCCATCTCACGCCTTTTGGATTCAGCCTCGACCCACCAAGCGACTTCGCTTTGGTGGACGCTCTCGTAGAGGCGAGTCCAAACCCTCTAGGGTATCGTATGCGGTCACCCTGGGACCGGCTGACGGCCGTCTCGACCTACGGGCCCTCGGGGTCCGAGGAAGATGACGAGCCTGACTTCTGTTGGGATTTCTCCGGACTTGGTAACCCCAGTGCCATGCGGGACTTTATGACCGCGTGCGACTACTGCCTTTCCGACTGTTCCGGCGGTAGCCACAGCCTCGGCGACGAGGACTGCGGCCCAAGTCGTGAATGTTTCCACATCGATCTAGGGGGTCCCAACGAAGGCAACCATCTTGGTATGCCGGAGAACGGTGATCTCCCTAGGCCTGTGCCTCGCGTTGACATCCTTCGGGAGCTAGCTGTGGTCCCTGTCCCGGCGGGGTGTCATGACCCACAGCTCGAGCAAATCCGCGAGATGCAGGCCAGGCTCGACGAGGTGGCAGGAACACTTGAGCCGATCCACCGGGACATCGGGCAGGAATGGGCGGGCCAACCTCTGGCCAGAGAAGTGCGTCATCTACCCTAGGGTATCCAGCACCGCATCGCCGACGATGTCAGGGTAAGGCCGCCACCTACTTCCAGTGGAGTCGGCCAGAACCTGGCTGCAGCGGCAATGCTTCTCCGCGCGATGCCGGAGCCATCAACCACCGAGGGGCGGCGAATTCAGGGAGAGCTCAAGAATCTCCTGGAGGACGCCGCGGTCCGACGGGCTGAAAGCTCCGCCTCTCGAAGGCAGGGGTACCCCTCGGAACATCGCGCCGCGACTTCCCGATTCATGCGGGAAGCCTCGGTCCACATCGGGCGCACGCGCAACACAGCGCCTGCGGCCCCGGGTCGCCTCGGCAACGAGTACCATCACCGCAACCGTCGGGCCCACCTCGACGAGAGGGTGCGCCGAGGCTACCACCCCAGGCGTGGGGGACGCTACGACAGCGGGGAGGATCGGAGTCCCTCGCCCGAGCCACCCGGTCCACAGGCTTTCAGCCGCGCCATACGACGGGCGCCGTTCCCGGCTCGGTTCCGAACCCCGACTACTATCACAAAGTACTCGGGGGAGACGAGACCGAAACTGTGGCTCGCGGACTACCGGCTGGCCTGCCAACTGGGTGGAACGGACGATGACAGCCTCATCATCCGCAACCTCCCCCTGTTCTTTTCCGACACCGCTCGCGCCTGGCTGGAACACCTGCCTCCGGGGCAGATCTCCAACTGGGACAACCTGGTCCAAGCCTTCACCGGCAATTTCCAGGGCACGTACGTGCGCCCCGGACACTCCTGGGATCTCCGAAGCTGCCGCCAGCAGCCGGGAGAGTCTCTCCGGGACTACATCCAACGATTCTCGAAGCAGCGCACCGAGCTGCCCAACATCACTAATTCCGATGTCATCGGCGTGTTCCTCACCGGCACCACCTGCCGCGACCTGGTGAGCAAGCTGGGTCGCAAGACCCCCACCAGGGCGAGCGAGCTGATGGACATCGCCACCAAGTTCGCCTCTGGCCAGGAGGCAGTTGAGGCCATCTTCCGGAAGGACAAGCAGCCCAGAGCCGCCCACCGGAAGATGTCCCCGAGGCGTCAACTCAGCGCGGCGCCAAGAAGAAGGGCAAGAAGAAGTCGCAAGCGAAACGCGACGCCGCCGACGCGGACCTTGTCGCCACCGTCGAGTACAAGAACCCTCGGAAACCTCCCGGAGGTGCCAACCTCTTCGACAAGATGCTCCAGGAGCCGTGCCCCTATCATCAGGGGCCCGTCAAGCACACCCTTGAGGAGTGCGCCATGCTTCGGCACCACTTTCACAAGGCCGGGCCACCCGCGGAGGGTGGCAGGGCTCGCGACGACGATAAGAAGGAAGATCACCAAGCAGGAGAGTTCCCCAAGGTCCGCGATTGCTTCATGATCTACGGTGGGCAAGTGGCGAACGCCTCGGCTCGGCACCGCAAGCAAGAGCGTCGGGAGGTCTGTTCGGTAAAGGTGGCGGCGCCAGTCTACCTAGACTGGTCCAACAAGCCCATCAACTTCGACCAAGACGACCACCCCGACCGCGTGCCGAGCCCGGGGAAATACCCGCTCGTTGTCGACCCCGTCATCGGCGACGTCAGGCTCACCAAGGTCCTCATGGACGGAGGCAGCAGCCTCAACATCATCTACGCCGAGACCCTCGGGCTCCTGTGGGTCGATCTGTCCTCGGTCCGGGCAGGCGCTGCGCCTTTCCATGGGATAATCCCCGGGAAATGCGTCCAGCCCCTCGGACAACTCGATCTACCCGTCTGCTTTGGGACGCCCTCCAACTTCCGAAGGGAGACCCTCACGTTCGAGGTGGTCGGGTTCCGAGGAACCTACCACGCAGTACTGGGGAGGCCATGCTACGCAAAGTTCATGGCCGTCCCCAACTACACCTACCTCAAGCTCAAGATGCCGGGCCCCAACGGGGTCATCATCGTCGGCCCCACGTACCGACACGCGTACGAACGCGACGTGGAGTGCGTGGAGTACGCCGAGGCCCTCGCCGAATCCGAGGCCCTCATCGCCGACCTGGAGAGCCTCTCTAAGGAGGCGCCAGACGCGAAGCGCCACGCCGGCAACTTCGAGCCAGTGGAGACGGTTAAATCCATCCCTCTCGACCCCAGCAACGACGCCTCCAAGCAAATCTGGATCGGCTCCGAGCTCGATCCCAAATAGGAAGCAGTGCTCGTCGACTTTCTCCGCGCGAACGCCGACGTTTTCGCATGGAGTCCCTCGGACATGCCCGGCATACCGAGGGATGTCGCCGAGCACTCGCTGGATATTCGAGCTGGAGCCCGACCCGTGAAGCAGCCTCTGCGCCGATTCGACGAAGAAAAGCGCAGAGCCATAGGCGAGGAGATCCACAAGCTAAAGGCGGCAGGGTTCATCAAAGAGGTATTCCATCCCGAATGGCTTGCCAACCCTGTGCTTGTGAGAAAGAAAGGAGGAAAATGGCGGATGTGTGTAGACTACACCGGTCTAAACAAAGCATGTCCGAAAGTTCCCTACCCTCTGCCTCGCATCGACCAAATCGTGGATTCCACTGCTGGGTGTGAAACCCTGTCTTTCCTCGATGCCTACTCGGGGTATCACCAGATCAGGATGAAAGAGTCTGACCAGCTCGCGACCTCTTTCATCACACCCTTCAGAATGTACTGCTATGTTACCATGCCGTTCGGTTTGAGGAATGCGGGTGCAACGTACCAACGGTGCATGAACCATGTGTTCGGCGAACACATTGGCCGAACGATCGAGGCCTACGTCGATGACATCGTAGTCAAGACAAGGAAAGCCTCCGACCTCCTTTCCGACCTTGAAGTGACATTCCGATGTCTCAAGGCGAAAGGTGTGAAGCTCAATCCCGAAAAGTGTGTCTTCGGGGTTCCCTGAGGCATGCTCTTGGGGTTCATCGTCTCCGAGCAGGGCATCAAGGCCAACCCGGAGAAGATCGCGGCCATCACCAGCATGGGGCCCATCAATGACTTGAAAGGCGTACAGAGAGTCACGGGATGCCTTGCGGCTCTGAGCCGTTTCATCTCGCGCCTCGGCGAAAGAGGCCTGCCTCTGTACTGCCTCTTAAGGAAGGCCGAGTGCTTCACTAGGACCCCTGAGGCCGAGGAAGCCCTCGGGAACCTGAAGGCGCTCCTCACGAATGCGCCCATCTTGGTGCCTCCCACTGCCGGAGAAGCCCTCTTGATCTACGTCGCCGTGACCACTCAGGTGGTTAGCGCCGTGATCATAGTTGAGAGGCGAGAAGAGGGGCATACATTGCCCATCCAGAGGCTAGTCTACTTCATCAGCGAGGTACTGTCCGAGACCAAGATCCACTACCCACAAATTCAGAAGCTGCTGTACGCGGTGATCCTGACGCGGCGGAAGTTGCGACACTACTTCGAGTCTCATCCGGTAATTGTGGTGTCATCCTTCCCCCTGGGGGGAGATCATCCAGTGCCGAGAGGCCTCGCGTAGAATTGCAAAGTGGGCGGTGGAAATCATGGGCGAAGCGATCTCGTTCGCCCCTCGGAAGGCCATCAAGTCCTAGGTCTTGGCGGACTTCATGGCTGAATGGGTCGACACCCAGCTCCCAACAGCTCCGATCCAACCGGAACTCTGGACCATGTTCTTCGACGGGTCGCTGATGAAGACAGAAGCAGGCGTAGGCCTGCTCTTCATCTCGCCCCTCGGGTAGCACCTACGCTACGTGCTACGCCTCCACTTCCTGGCGTCCAACAATGTGGCTGAGTACGAGGCTCTGGTCAACGGGTTGCGCATCGCCATCGAGCTAGGGGTCCGACGCCTCGACGCTCGCGGTGACTCGCAGCTCGTCATCGACCAAGTCATGAAGAACTCCCGCTGCTGCGACCCGAAGATGGAAGCCTACTGCGATGAGGTTCGGCGCCTGGAGGACAAGTTCTACGGGCTCGAGCTCAACCACGTCGCCCGACGCTACAACGAGACTGCGACCGAGCTGGCTAAAATAGCCTCGGGGCGAACAACGGTTCCCCCGGACGTCTTCTCCCGAGACCTGCACCAACCCTCGTCAAGACCGACGACACGCCCGAGCCCGAGAAGGCCTCGGCCCAGCCCGAGGCACCCTCGGCTCATTCCAAGGCACCCTCGGCTCGGCCCGAGGCATCCTCGGCTCAACCCGAGGCACCCTCGGCTCCCGAGGGTGAGGCACTGCGCGTCGAGGAGGAGCGGAGCGGGGTCACGCCTAATCGAAACTGGCAGACCCCGTACCTACAATATCTCCACCGAGGAGAGCTACCCCTCGACCAGGCCGAAGCTCGGCGGTTGGCGCGGCGCTCCAAGTCGTTCGTCTTGCTGGGAGATGGGAAGGAGCTCTACCACCGCAGCCCCTCGGGCATCCTCCAGCGATGCATTTCCATCGCCGAAGGCCAGGAGCTCCTGCAAGAGATACACTCGGGAGCTTGTGGCCATCACGTAGCACCTCGAGCCCTTGTTGGAAACGCCTTCCGACAAGGTTTCTACTGGCCGACGGCAGTGGCCGACGCCACTAGAATTGTCCGCACCTGCGAAGGGTGTTAGTTCTACGCAAGGCAGACCCATCTGCCTGCTCAGGCCCTGTAGACCATACCCATCACCTGGCCGTTTGTTGTGTGGGTCTGGACCTGTCGGCCCCTTGCAGAAGGCACCCGGGGGCTACACGCACTTGTTGGTCGACATCGACAAATTCTCCAAGTGGATCGAGGTTCGACCCCTAAACAGCATCAGGTCCGAACAGGCGGTGGCGTTCTTCACCAACATCATCCATCGTTTTGGGGTCCCGAACTCCATCATCACCGACAACGGCACCCAGTTCACCGGCAGAAAGTTCCTGGACTTCTGCGAGGATCACCACATCCGGGTGGACTGGGCCGCCGTGGCCCACCCCATGACGAATGGGCAGGTAGAACGTGCCAACGGCATGATTCTACAAGGACTCAAGCCTTGGATCTACAACGACCTCAACAAGTTCGGCAAGCGGTGGATGAAGGAACTCCCCTCGGTGGTCTGGAGTCTGAGGACGACACCGAGCCGGGCCACGGGCTTCACACCGTTCTTTCTAGTCTATGGAGCCGAGGCCATCTTGCCCACAGACTTAGAATACGGTTCCCCGAGGACGAGGGCCTACGCCGACCAAAGCAATCAAGCTAATCGAGAAGACTCACTGGACCAGCTGGAAGAGGCTCGGGACATGGCCTTACTACACCCGGCGCGGTACCAGCAGTCCCTGCGACGCTACCACGCCCGAGGGGTTCGGTCCCGAGACCTCCAGGTGGGCGACCTGGTGCTTCGGCTGCGACAAGATGCCCGAGGGCGGCACAAGCTCACGCCTCCCTGGGAGGGGCCGTTCGTCGTCGCCAAGGTTCTGAAGCCCAGAACGTACAAGCTGGCCAACAGTCAAGGCGAGGTCTACAGCAACGCTTGGAACATCCAACAATTACGTCGCTTCTACCCTTAAGATGCTTTCAAGTTGTTCGCATGCCTCGTTCCCACGCAAAGTTTAGTCATCAAGGAAGGGTCAGCCTTGCCTCGGCAAAGCCTGACCCTCCCTCGGGGGCTAAAAGGGGGGAACCCCCTCTGCGTCAAAATTTTCCTCGGAAAAAGATCTTTTCTGCCAGAATGTCTTTTGTGCTTTCCGACTACTTCGAAAGTGGATCCTGAAAACGATGGAGTACACGTAAGCAGTCAAGGCTGACTGAGCCGAGGGATTCCTACGCCTCCGGGATACGGATACCTCACTCATCACCTTCTGCGATAAGTAACTCGCGCTCGGATAGGTGATTCCGCGGACCGAACAAGTCTTCACGCTCGAAAGCTCCTCTGCCGAAACAATTCTTCGGGCCTTCTCGACTGCGTCGGTGACAGAACCCTATGGACGAGTAAGAGTGCGCGTAAGCGGCAAGGCCGACCAAGCCGAGGGATTCCTACGCCTCCGGGATACGGATATCTCACTCATCACCTTCCGTGAAAAGTAACTCTCGCTCGCACAAACAATTCTGTTACCGACAAATAAGTCCAGATACTCGAAACAAGGGGAAAAGAAACGCAGCTTTACGACACGACGATGGTGTGTTTGGGCCTCGGCGGCCGCAGAAAACACACACTACAAGATAATCCGATCCTGCAGGCTCGGATCTTGACAATTGAAGGGAGGAGCAGCACCCTCGGCGTCAACTACACCTTCGGCGAGGTCCGACCTAGCCTCGGACGGCGACGCGGTCGGAGGATCTCCACCCCGAAGAACGACTTTAGCACCACACCCGGGCCATCGCCGCCAGGGTCTTCTCTAGGAATCCGGGTCGAGCAGACGGCTCGGCCGGTCACCCCGAAGCCTCAGCCAGCTGTCCCCCGAGGACATCGGCTCGGTTTGTGGCCTCGGCAATTCAACTCCGGCGTCGGTCCCGCCAGTGGATGACCCGACCAGGCTCTGGCCAACCAAGTCTTCTTTTCGAGCCAACTCAGCCTCTGTCCATGCTCACACCGCTACCTTCGGCTTCGGCTCATCGAAGAGCAGCCGAGGGTTCATTTGACTAAGCAAGAGAAGCCTCGGACAGCAAGGCCGACCGAGCCAAGGGACTCCTACGCCTCCGAGATACGGATACCTCACTCGTCACCTTTGCACGAGGCAACTCACGCTTGGTGAAGCGGTTCAGATAGCCGACAGACGAGTCTTAGTGCTCAAAATGAGGAAAAAACACGGCTCCACGCCAAAAATACATACATGTTTAGGCCCCGACAGCCGCAATGAACAAGAGACCGGCATCCAAGGTGCCATCACAAACGGAACTCCTGTTCCGTCCCCGCGGGTATGAACAACCTCCACACCGGGGAGCCTGCGGGGCGACAAGTTCCGGGTGACTCGCCAGCGACCCCTGCAGCAGCAGCTATGGTCCCAGGACGGACGCGGCCAGCGGAAGGCTCTCGTTCGCGTCCCCGCTCAAGGGACGCGAACCAGACATCAAAGCCAAAGAGCTAGAGGCCGGCCCGTAGGCGGCGCTGACGGCCTTGACGGTGGGGAAGCTTCCCCCGGCTGCCACCATGTCAGCACCGACGGCGGCGTCCGCCTCTTCACCAACGCCGCACCGGCGAACGCGGGCCGCTCCAAAGCGCACCGGCAGGTCCTTGCTCCCGTCCTCGCCACGAAAGCGAGGAAGAGGACAGAATGTTGCATCCTAGCTGGGCAGCAACAGTTCGCCTTCCCCGGCATGGCTGGAGGACGCCTCCTCCACAGAGCTGGAGGATGGTTTCCACCACCAGAAGCTGGAAGAGGAGGTGGCCAGCTGACCCGTGCGGGAGGTAGAGCCCCGGCTCGCCTCGCTCTCCGCCCCAGCAAGGATGATAAACATCCTTGAAGCTGAGGGAGGGGCGGGGACCGCAGCCCGGCTTGCTTCTCCCCATCCAGGGGCTGGTGGTCACCGTCTTGGGTGACCACCGGTGAGGGGATGCGGCCGGGCCGCGTGATGAAAATCCTTGAAGCCGAACGATGGCTGAAAGGTACCAACTTCCACAAAGTTGTGTTCCTCCAACGACAAGGCGGAAGGATTGCGGGTGTTCCCCATCCGGGGGCTCGGAAGGTGGAAAGACATGATGCATAAGGGAGCGAAGACATGGTCGCCTTTCATGGGGGTCACCCTCCTTTTAAAGGCAACTCTCCCTACTTGCGTCCCCAGCCGTCGCGGGCTGAGTCTTCTCCAACACGCTCCAAGGTCCTCCCCCCACGGCGCGGGGGCTGGGTCCCACGCGTCATGCAGGCTGGCCTAGAGCAGAAGAAGCCAAACCGCCGTGCGCGGTGCATGCAACTGCCCGGCGGTTACGAGCATTCCTCCACTATCGCCCAGACCAGCGGGTGAAAGGGCGGACAGCCATGCAGGCGGCATGCAACCGCGCCAAGTGGGCGCACCCCTCCGACTTCCAACGCACCCAGCATGGAGGCCTAGGCCCACGCGTCATGCAACCGGCGGCCGGTTGCTATGTGCGATCAACTGCACCGCCACTCGCACCACTACCGCACCTCCTCGACTGCGGAACCAGTGCCGCGACTCGAGGCAACCCTGCGTATGACCCAACAGTGCCAGCCAGGTGCATCGATCACGGGCCAGTCAGCCGCGGGAGAAGGCGCGACGGTCGATGCGGCCAAAAATGGGCCAACAGTAATGGCAGTGGCAGGCGGGCAGAAGCAGCGGTCACGTCGTCAGCCAAGCTCACGTGACCTCGTGGGACAGCGGGAGAACCCTCTCTCACAGCGTGAAGACGACGCGCCCTTGTTCCGTTCCTCGAACGGCCCACGGACGCGCAACATCTGCCCCGCGAACCACTCGCCCCGTCGCATTAACTCCGCGGCGGGACAGGCGGCGTCTCTGGCAGGAGAAGCGAGCGACGCTTCGCCTTCGCCATAATGACCGCGTCAAAAAAGGTATGCCACGTCATTCGATTTCGTATCCTTTTCCTTTTCCTCTTTCTCTCTCTTACAACAGGGACCGGGAAAGGGGGATACCCCAAAAAGGATCCTTCTCTGTGAGGGAAACAGGCCCCGAGCCTCCCTACTGATCAGAGGTTCAAAGGCTGGCCCCTCGGAGGGGTTTAACAGCCGCCTCAGAGCGCTTGGGCTCCGCGCCCACTACTGGTCAGAGGTTCGAAGGCCGGCCCCTCGGAAGGGTTCAACGGCCGCCTCAGGCCACTCGGGCTCCGCGCCCACTACTGATCAGGGGTTCGTAGGCTGGCCCTCGAAGGGTTCACAGCCGCCTCAGACACAGAGCGAGAGATGACGCTGGGTACGTTCGATACATAACCAAGGCTCGGGCTACACTCCCGAGGTACCCTAGGACATTTCCGAGACCAGCGGGAACGATCTTGTAACGGAATCCCATCAGAGGGAGGCATCAAGCCCTCGGACCCCGTCAAAAGGGGACCGGGTCCGGCAGATCACCCGCAGGTACTTTTGGAGCGCGCCTCCGGGCCTCTAGCCGACCCCTAACAAATGGGGCACAGGCGTCCACTCGGATTACCCGTCAGCAGCTCACTGGAGACACCATGTTCGACGCCCTCCAAGGGCAACATGGCGCTTTCCCCCCTCCTCCTTGCGAAAAGGCAACGCAGGGGCGTATGTAAAAAAGTCGAGTCTGTCCTTGACCGTCCTCTCGCCCTGTGCAGAGGCTCGGGGGCTGCTCTCGCAAACCCGGCTCCGGCCAAACCGTTGACAGCGTCAACATACCAGCCCGAGAACCTGGGACCCGACCGTGCACCCGGGCTACGGCCAGCTCGCATGAGGGAACGACCAGACTGGCCGAAACATTGCAAAATGCATTAAGACCTCGAAGGAGTCAAACCACTCCTCCGAGGCCTCGGGGGCTACACCCGGCAGGTGCGCTCGCGCGCACCCACCGGAACAAGACGCAACCGAGAAAGGCTGGTTCCCTTGCAAAAAAGTGCGACAAAAGCCTCCAAGCGAGTATTAACACTCCCTTCGAGGCTCGAGGGCTACTGTCGGGGACCATAATTAGGGGTACCCTCAAGACTCCTAAATCTCAACTGGTAACCCCCATCAGCACAAAGCTGCAAAGGCCTGATGGGTGCGACTAAGTCAGGGATCGGTCCATTCGAGGGACGCGATCACGCCTCGCCCGAGCCCAGCCTCGGGCAAGGGCAGCCAACCCCGGAGGATCTACGTCTCGCCCGAGGACCCCCTCCAGCAACGGACACACCTTCGGCTCACCCGAGGCCCAGTCTTCACCAAGAAGCAACCTTGGCCAAATCGCCACGCCAACCGACCAAATTGCAGGGGCATTTAATGCAAAGGTGGCCTGACACCTTTATCCTGAAGCGTGCCCTCCAATTGACAGAGCCGAAGTGACCGTAGTCACTTTGCCGCTCCACTAACCGGCCTGACAAGAGGACAGCGCCGCCTGCGCCGCTCTGACTGCTGTGCCACTCGACAGAGTTAGGCTGACAGCAGCCAAGTCCGGCCCTAGGCGCCATGGGAAACTCCGCTTCGCCCGACCCCAGGGCTCGGACTCGGGCTCAGCCCCGAAAGACAACGAACTCCGCTTCGCCTGACCCCAGGGCTCGGACTCGGGCTCAGCCCCGGAAGACGACGAACTCTGCTTCGCCCAACCCCAGGGCTCAGACTCGGGCTCAGCCCTGAAAGATGACGAACTCCGCTTCGCCCGACCCCAGGGCTCGGACTCGGGCTCAGCCCCGGAAGACGATGAACTCCGCTTCGCTCGACCCCAGGGCTCGGACTCGGGCTCAGCTCCGGAAGACGACGAACTCCGCTTCGCCCGACCCCAGGGCTCGGACTCGGGCTCAGCCCCGAAAGACAACGAACTCCGCTTCGCCCGACCCCAGGGCTCGGACTCGGGATCAGCCCCAGAAGACGACGAACACCGCTTTGCCCGACCCCAGGGCTCGGACTCGGGCTCAGCCCCGGAAGACGACGAACTCCGCTTCGCCCGACCCAGGGCTCGGACTCAGGCTCAGCCCCGGAAGACGATGAACTCCGCTTCGCCCAACCCCAGGGCTCGGACTCGGGCTCAGCCCCGAAGGACGACGAACTCCGCTTCGCCCGACCCCAGGGCTCAGACTCAGCCCTGGCATCAGCCGACAGTCTCCGCCTTGCCCGACCCAGGGGCTCGGACTCGACCTCGGCCTTGGAAGACAGACTCAACCTCAACCTCGGAGGAGCCTCCACCTCGCCCAACCCAGGGCACGGACCGACCACGTCAACAGGAGGCGCCATCATTACCCTGCCCCAAGCTGACTCAGGCTACGGGGAACAAGACCGGTGTCCCATCTGGCTCGCTCCACTATACGAGTAATGATGGCGTCCCGCACACTCTATGACGACGGCGGCTCTCAGCCCCCTTATGGAAGCAAGAGGACGTCAGCAAGGACTCGATAGCCCCGACAGCTGTCCTTCCGCCAGGCTCCGGCGCTCCTTCTATGGCCACGACATCACACGAACCGGGTGCCAAAACCTCTCCGGCTGCCACGATGGCATGTACTTAGGGCGCTAGCTCTCCTCCGCTAGACACGTTAGCACACTGCTACACCCCCATTGTACACCTGGGTCCTTTCCTTACGCCTATAAAAGGAAGATCCAGGGCCCTCTTACGAGGGTGGGCCGCGCGGGGAAGGACGGGACGGCGCTCGTGTGAGGCCGCTCGCTCCCTCCCGTGTGGACGCTTGTAACCCCCTACTGCAAGCGCACCCGACCTGGGCGCGGGACAAACACGAAGGCCGCGGGATTTCACCTCTCACGCCCGTCTCCCTCCGACTTCTTCCCCCCTTCACGCTCCGTCTCGCGCCGACCCATCTGGGCTGGGGCACGCGGCAACAATTTACTCGTCGGTCCAGGGACCCCCCGGGTTCGAAACGCCGATAGTCGTCTTTCGGGGCTGAGCCCGAGTCCGAGCCCTGGGGTCGAGCGAAGCGGAGTTCGTCGTCTTCCGGGGCTGAGCCCGAGTCCGAGCCCTGGGGTCGGGCGAAGCGGAGTTCATCGTCTTCCGGGGCTGAGCCCGAGTCCGAGCCCTAGGGTCGGGCGAAGCGGAGTTCATCGTCTTCCGGGGCTGAGCTCGAATCCGAGCCCTGGGGTCGGGCGAAGTGGAGTTTCCTACGGCGCCTGAGGCCGGACTTGGCTGCTGTCAGCCTCACTCTGTCGAGTGGCACGGCAGTCGGAGCGGCGCAGGCGGCGCTGTCCTCTTGTCAGGCCTGTCAGTGGAGCGGCGAAGTGACTACGGTCACTTCGGCTCTGTCGACTGGAGGGCGTGTGTCAGGATAAAGGTGTCAGGCCACCTTTGCATTAAATGCCCCTGCGATTCGGTCGGTTGGCGTGGCGACTTGGCCAAGGTTGCTTCTTGGTGAAGACTGGGCCTCGGGCGAGCCGAAGGTGTGTCCGTTGTCGTAGGGGGTCCTCGGGCGAGACGTAAATCCTCCGGGGTCGGCTGCCCTTGCCCGAGGCTAGGCTCGTGCGAGGCGCGATCGTGTCCCTCGAATGGACCGATCCTTGACTTAATCGCACCCATCAGGCCTTTGCAGCTTTGTGCTGATGGGGGTTACCAGCTGAGATTTAGGAGTCTTAAGGGTACCCCTAATTATGGTCCCCAACACTAGCCCGCGAGCCTCGAAGGGAGTGTTAATACTCGCTTGGAGGCTTTTGTTGCACTTTTTTTGCAAGGGGACCAGCCTTTCTCGGTTGCGTTTTGTTCCGGGGGGTGCGCGCGAGCGCACCCGCCGGGTGTAGCCCCCGAGGCCTCGGAGGAGTGGTTTGACTCCTTTGAGGTCTTAATGCATTTCACAATGTTTCGGCCGGTCTGGTCGTTCCCTCATGCGAGCTGGCCGTAGCCCGGGTGCACGGTCGGGTCCCAAGTTCTCGGGCTGGTATGTTGACGCTGTCAACGGTTTTGCCAGAGCCGGGTTTGCGAGAGCAGCCCCCGAGCCTCTGCACAGGGCGAGAGGACGGTCAAGGACAGACTCGACTTTTTTACATACGCCCCTGCATCGCCTTTCCGCAAGGAGGAGGGGGAAAGCGCCATGTTGCCCATGGAGGGCGCCGAACATGGTGTCTCCAACGAGCTGTTGACGGGTAATCCGAGTGGACGCCCGTGCCCCATTTGTTAGGGGTCGGCTAGAGGCCCGGAGGCGCGCTCCAAAAGTACCTGCGGGTGATCTGCCGGACCCGGTCCCCTTTTGACGGGGTCCGAGGGCTCGATGCCTCCCTCTGATGGGATTCCGTTACAAGATCGTTCCCGCTGGTCTCGGAAATGTCCTAGGGTACCTCGGGAGCATAGCCCGAGCCTTGGTTATGTATCGAACGTACCCAGGGTCATCCCTCGCTCTGCGTCTGAGGCAGCTGTGAACCCTTCGTGGGCCAGCCTACGAACCCCTGATCAGTAGTGGGCGCGGAGCCCGAGTGGCCTGAGGCGGCTGTTGAACCCTTCCGAGGGGCTGGCCCTTGAACCTCTGACCAGTAGTGGGAGCGGAGCCCGAGCGCTCTGAGGCGGCTGTTGAACCCCTCCGAGGGGCCAGCCTTCGAACCTCTGATCAGTAGGGGGGCTCGGGGCCCGTTTCCTTCGCGGAGAAGGATCCCTTTCGGGGTATCCCGCCTTTCCCGGTCCCTGCTGTAAGAGAGAGAAAGAGGAAAAAGGGAAAGAATACGAAATTGAGATGACGTGGTGCACCTTTTTTGACGCGGTCATTATGGCAAAGGTGAAGCGTCGCTCGCTTCTCCTGCCAAAGGCGCCACCTGTCCCGCCGCGGAGTTAATGCGACGGGGCGAGTGGTTCGTGGGGCAGCCATTGCGCGTGCGCGAGCCGTTCGAGGAACGGAACACGGGCGCGCCGTCTTCACGCCGTGGGAGAGGGTTCCCTTGCTGTCCCTGGATGGGACGTAAGCTTGGCTGACGACGTGACCGCTGCTTCCGCCCGCCTACCACCACCATTACTGCCGGCCCATTTTTGGCCGTATTGACCGTCGCGCCTGGCTGGCACTGTTGGGTCATACGCACGGTTGCCTCGAGTTGCGGTACTGGTTCCGCAGTCGAGGAGGCGCGGTAGTGGCGCGAGTGGCGGTGCAGTTGCTCGCACGTAGCAACCGGCGCGCCGGTTGCATGACATGTGGGCCCGGGCCTCCATGCTGGGTGCGTTGGAAGTCGGAGGGGTGCGCCCACTTGGCGTAGTTGCATGCCGCCTGCATGGCTGTCCGCCCTTTCACCCACTGGTCTGGGCGATAATGGAGGAACGCTTCTAACCGCTGGGTAGTCGCATGCACCGCGCGCGGCGGTTTGGCTTCTTCTGCCCTGGTCCAGCTTGCATGACGCGCGGGACCCAGCCCCTGTGTCGTAGGGGGAGGACCTTGGAGCGTGTTGGAGAAGACTCAACCCGCGATGGCTGAGGACGCAGGTGGGAAGAGTCGCCTTTAAAAGGAGGGTGATCCCTTTGAAAGGCGACCACGTCTTTGCGCTCCCTTATGCATCGCGTCTTTCCACCTTCCGAGCCCCCGGATGGGGAATACCCGCAATCCTTCCGTCTTGTCGTCGGAGGAACGCAACTTCGTGGGAGTTGGTACCTTTCAGCCATCGTTCGGCTTCAAGGATTTTCATCACGCGGCCCGGCCGCATCCCCTCGCTTGTGGTCACCCAAGACGGTGACCACCAGCCCCTGGATGGGGAGAAGCAAGCCGGGCTGCGGCCCCCGCCCCTCCCTCAGCTTCAAGGATGTTCATCATCCTTGCTGGGGCAGAGCGAGGCGAGCCGGGGCTCTACCTCCCGCACGGGTCGGCTGGCCACCTCCTCTTCCAGCTTCTGGTGGTGGAAACCATCCTCCAGCTTTGCGGAGGAGGCGTCCTCCAGCCATGCCGGGGAAGGCGAACTGTTGCTGTCTAGCTAGGATGCAACATTCCGTCCTATTCCTCGCTTTCGTGGCAAGGATGGAAGCGAGGACCTGCCGGTGCGCTTTGGAGCGGCCCGCGTTTGCCGGTGCGGCGTTGGTGGAGAGGCGGACGCCACCGTCAGTGCTGACGTGGTGGCAGCCGGGGGAAGCCTCCCCACCGTCGAGGCCGTCTGCGCCGCCTACGGGTCGGCCTCCGGCTCTTTGGCTTTGATGTCTGGTTCGCGTCCCTTGAGCGGGGACGCGAACGAGAGCCTTCCGGTGGCCGCGTCCGCCCTGGGACCATAGCTGCTGCTGCAGAGGTCGCTGGCGAGTCACCCGGAGCTTGTTGCCCCACAGGCTCCCCGGTCTGGAGGTTGTCCATACCCGCGGGGATGGAACCGGAGTTCCGTTTGTGATGGCACCTTGAATGCCGGCGTCATGTTCATTGCGGCTGTCGGGGCCTGAACATGTATGTATTTTTGGCGCGGAGCCGTGTTTTTTCCTCATTTCGAGCACTAAGACTCGCCTGTCGACCATCTGAACCGCTTCACCAAGCGTGAGTCGCCTCGTGCAAAGGTGACGAGTGAGGTATCCGTATCCCGGAGGCGTAGGAGTCCCTCGACTCGGTCGGCCTTGCCGTCCGAGGCTTCTCTTGCTTGGTTAAAGGACACCCTCGGCCGCTCTTCGATGAGCCGAAGCTAGAGGTAGCGGTGTCAGCACGAACAGAGGCAAAGTTGGCTTCGAAAAGAAGATTTGGTCGGCCGGAGCCTAGCCGGGTCGTCCACTGGCGGGACCGACGCCGGAGTTGAGTTGCCAAGGCCACAAACCGAGCCGATGTCCTCGGGGGACAGCTGGCTGAGGCTTCGGGGTGTCCGGCCCGAGCCATCTGCTCGAGCCGGATTCCTGGAGGAGGCCCTGGCAGCGATGGCCCGGGCGTGGTGCTGATGTCGTCCTTCAGAGTGGAGATCCTCCGACCGCGTCACCGTCCGAGGCTAGGTCAGACCTCGCCGAAGGCGTAGTTGACACCGAGGGTGCTGCTGCTCCATTTAACTGTCAAGATCTGAGCCTGCAGGATCGGATTATCTTGTAGTGTGTGTATGTTTTCTGCGGCCGCCGAGGCCCGAACACACCATCGTCGTGTTGTAAAGCTGCGTTTCTTTTCCCCTTGTTTCGAGTATCTGGACTTATTTGTTGGTAACAGAATTGTTTGTGCGAGCGAGAGTTACTTTTCACGGAAGGTGATGAGTGAGGTATATGTATCTCGGAGGCGTAGGAATCCCTCGGCTCGGTCGACCTTGCCGCTTACGCGCACTCTTACTCGTCCATAGGGTTCTGTCACCGACGCAGTCGAGAAGGCCCGAAAAATCGTTTCGGCAGAGGAGCTTTCGAGCGTGAAGACTTGTTCGGTCCGTGGAATCACCTATCCGAGCGCGAGTTACTTATCGCAGAAGGTGATGAGTGAGGTATCCGTATCCCGGAGGCGTAGGAGTCCCTCGGCTCGGTCAGCCTTGGCTGCTTACGTGTACTCCGTCGTTTTCAGGATCCACTTTCGAAGAAGTCGAAAAGCATGAAAGACATTCTGGCAGAAAAGATCTTTTTCTGAGGAAAATTTCGACGCAGAGGGGGTTCCCCCCTTTTAGCCCCCGAGGGAGGGTCGGGCTTTGCCGAGGCAATGTTGACCCTTCCTTGATGACTAGACTTTGTGTGTGAACGAGGTGTATGAACGACTTGAAAGCATCTTAAGGGTAGAAGCGACGTAGTTGTTGGATGTTCCAAGCGTTGTTGTAGACCTCGCCTTGACTGTTGGCCAGCTTGTACATTCCGGGCTTCAGAACCTTGGCGACGACGAACGACCCTTCCTAGGGAGGCGTGAGCTTGTGCCGCCCTCGGGCGTCTGGTCGCAGTCAAAGCACCAGGTCGCCTACCTGGAGGTCTCAGGACCAAACTCCTTGGGCGTGGTAGCGTCGCAGGGACTGCTGGTACCGCGTCGAGTGTAGTAAGGCCATGTCCCGAGCCCCTTCCAGCTGGTCCAGTGAATCTTCTCGATTAGCTTGATTGCTTTGGTCGGCGTAAGCCCTCGTCCTCGGGGAACCGTATTCTAAGTCTGTGGGCAAGATGGCCTCGGCCCCATAGACTAGAAAGAACGGTGTGAAGCCCGTGGCTCGGCTCGGCGTTGTCCTCAGACTCCAGACCACCGAGGGGAGTTCCTTCATCCATCGCTTGCCGAACTTGTTGAGGTCGTTGTAGATCCGAGGCTTGAGTCCTTGCAGAATCATGCCATTGGCACGTTCTACCTGCCCATTCGTCATGGGGTGGGCCACGGCGGCCCAGTCCACCCGGATATGGTGATCCTCGCAGAAGTCCAGGAACTTTCTGCCGGTGAACTGGGTGCCGTTGTCGGTGATGATGGAGTTCGGGACCCCAAAGCGATGGATGATGTTGGTGAAGAATGCCACCGCCTATTCGGACCTGATGCTGTTTAGGGGTCGGACCTCGATCCACTTGGAGAATTTGTCGATGGCGACCAACAGGTGCGTGTAGCCCCCGGGTGCCTTCTACAAGGGGCCGACTAGGTCCAGACCCCACACAGCAAACGACCAGGTGATGGGTATGGTCTGCAGGGCCTGAGCGGGCAGGTGGGTCTGCCTTGCATAGAACTGACACCCTTCGCAGGTGCGGACAATTCTAGTGGCATCGGCCACCGCCGTCGGCCAGTAGAAACCTTGTCGGAAGGCGTTTCCAACAAGGGCTCGAGGTGCTGCATGATGGCCTCAAGCCCTCGAGTGTATCTCTTGTAGGAGCTCCTGGTCTTCGGCGATGGAAATGCGTCGCTGGAGGATGCCTGAGGGGCTGCGGTGGTAGAGTTCCTTCCCGTCTCCTAGCAAGACGAACGACTTGGCGCGCCGCGCCAACCGCCGAGCTTCGGCTTGGTCGAGGGGTAGCTCTCCTCGGTGGAGATATTGCAGGTACGGGGTCTGCCAGTTTCGATTAGGCGTGACCCCGCTCTGCTCCTTCTCGATGCGCAGTGCCTCACCCTCGGGGATGAGGGTACCTCGGGCCGAGCCGAGGGTGCCTCGGGCCGAGGCGAGGGTGTCTCGGATTGAGTCGAGGGTGCCTCGGGCTGGGCCGAGGCCTTCTCGGGCTCGGGCGTGTCGTCGGTCTTGACGGAGGGTTGATGCAGGTCTCGGGAGAAGACGTTCGGTGGAACCGTTGTTCGCCCTAAGGCTATTTTAGCCAGCTCGTCCGCGGTCTCGTTGTGGTGTCGGGCGATGTGGTTGAGCTCGAGCTCGTAGAACTTGTCTTCCAGGCGCCGAACCTCATCGCAGTAGGCTTCCATCTTCAGGTCGTGGCAGTGGGAGTTCTTCATGACTTGGTCGATGACGAGCTGCGAGTCACCGCGAGCGTCGAGGCGTCGGACCCCTAGCTCGATGGCGATGCGCAACCCGTTGACCAGAGCCTCGTACTCGGCCACATTGTTGGATGCCGGGAAATGGAGGTGTAGCACGTAGCGTAGGTGCTTCCTGAGGGGCGAGATGAAGAGCAGGCCTGCGCCTGCTCCTGTCTTCATCAGCGACCCGTCGAAGAACATGGTCCAGAGTTCCGGTTAGATCGGAGCTATTGGGAGCTGGGTGTCGACCCATTCAGCCACAAAGTCCGCCAAGACCTGGGACTTGATGGCCTTCCGAGGGGCGAACGAGATCGTTTCGCCCATGATTTCCACCGCCCACTTTGCAATTCTACCCGAGGCCTCTCGGTACTGGATGATCTCCCCCAGGGGGAAGGATGACACCACAGTTACCGGATGAGACTCGAAGTAGTGTTGCAACTTCCGCCGCGTCAGGATCACCGCGTACAGCAGCTTCTGAATTTGTGGGTAGCGGATCTTGGTCTCGGACAGTACCTCGCTGATGAAGTAGACTGGCCTCTGGACGGGCAATGCATGCCCCTCTTCTCGTCTCTCAACTACGATCGCGGCGCTAACCACCTGAGTGTCGCGGCGACGTAGATTAAGAGGGCTTCTCCGACATCGGGGGGCACCAAGATGGGCGCGTTCGTGAGGAGCGCCTTCAGGTTCCCGAGGGCTTCCTCGGCCTCAGGGGTCCAAGTGAAGCACTCGGCCTTCCTTAAGAGGCGGTACAGAGGCAGGCCTCTTTCGCTGAGGCGCAAGATAAAACGGCTCAGAGCCGCGAGACATCCCGTGAATCTCTGTACGCCTTTCAAGTCCTTGATGGGCCCCATGCTGGTGATGGCCGCGATCTTCTCCGGGTTGGCCTCGATGCCTCGCTCGGAGACGATGAACCCCAGGAGCATGCCTCGGGCAACCCCGAAGACACACTTCTCAGGATTGAGCTTCACGCCTTTCGCCTTGAGACATCGGAATGTCGCTTCAAGGTCGGAAAGGAGGTCGGAGGCTTTCCTCGTCTTGACTACGATGTCATCGACGTAGGCCTCGATCGTTCGGCCGATGTGTTTGCTGAACACGTGGTTCATGCACCGTTGATACGTTGCACCCGCATTCCTCAAACCAAACGGCATGGTGACATAGCAGTACATGCCGAAGGGTGTGATGAAAGAATTCACGATCTGGTCGGACTCTTTCATCCTGATCTGGTGATACCCCGAGTAGGCATCAAGGAAAGACAGGGTTTCGCACCCAGCAGTGGAATCCACGATTTGATCGATGCGAGGCAGAGGGTAGGGAACTTTCGGACATGCTTTGTTTAGACCAGTGTAGTCTACACACATCCGCCATTTCCCTCCTTTCTTTCTCACAAGCATAGGGTTGGCAAGCCATTCGGGATGGAATACCTCTTTGATGAACCCTGCCGCCATTAGCTTGTGGATCTCCTTGCCTATGGCTCTGCGCTTTTCTTCGTCGAACCGGCGAGGCTGCTTCACGGGTCGGGCTCCAGCTCGGATATCCAGCGAGTGCTCGGCGACATCCCTCGGTATGCCGGGCATGTCCGAGGGACTCCACGCGAAAACGTCGGCGTTCGCACGGAGGAAGTCGACGAGCACTGCTTCCTATTTGGGATCGAGCTCGGAGCCGATCCGGATTTGCTTGGAGGCATCGTTGCTGGGGTCGAGAGGGACGGATTTAACCATCTCTGTTGGCTCGAAGTTGCCGGTGTGGCGCTTCACGTCTGGCACCTCCTTAGAGAGGCTCTCCAGGTCGGCGATGAGGGCCTCGGATTCGGCGAGGGCCTCGGCGTACTCCACGCACTCCACGTCGCATTCGTACGCATGTCGGTACGTGGGGCCGACGGTGATGACCCCGTTGGGGCCCGACATCTTGAGCTTGAGGTAGGTGTAGTTGGGGACGACCATGAACTTGGCGTAGCAAGGCCTCCCTAGTACTGCGTGGTAGGTTCCTCGGAACCCGACCACCTCGAACGTGAGGGTCTCCCTTCGGAAGTTGGAGGGCGTCCCAAAGCAGATGGGTAGATCGAGTTATCCGAGGGGCTAGACGCGTTTCCCGGGGATGATCCCGTGGAAATGCGCAGCGCCTGCCCGGACCGAGGACAGATCAATCCGTAGGAGCCCGAGGGTCTCGGTGTAGATGATGTTGAGGCTGCTGCCTCCATCCATGAGGACCTTGGTGAGCCTGACGTTGCCGATGACGGGGTCGACCACGAGCGAGTATTTCCCCGGGCTCGGCACGCGGTCGGGGTGGTCGTCTTGGTCAAAGGTGATGGGCTTGTCGGACCAGTCTAGGTAGACTGGCGCCGCCACCTTTACCGAACAGACCTCCCGACGCTCTTGCTTGCGGTGCCGAGCCGAGGCGTTCGCCACCTGCCCACCGTAGATCATGAAGCAGTCGCGGAACTCGGGGAACTCTCCTGCCTGGTGATCTTCCTTCTTATCGTCGTCACGAGCCCTGCCACCCTCCGTGGGTGGCCCGGCCTTATGAAAGTGGCGCCGAAGCATGGCGCACTCCTCAAGGGTGTGCTTGACGGGCCCCTAATGATAGGGGCACGGCTCCTTGAGCATCTTGTCGAAGAGATTGGCGCCCCCGGGAGGTTTCCGAGGGTTCTTGTATTCGACGGTGGCGACAAGGTCCGCGTCGGCGGCGTCGCGTTTTGATTGCGACTTCTTCTTGCCTTTCTTCTTGGCGTCGCGCTGAGTTGATGCCTCGGGGACATCTTCCGGTGGGCGGCCCTGGGGCTGCTTGTCCTTCCGGAAGATGGCCTCAACCGCCTCCTGGCTAGAGGCGAACTTGGTGGCGATGTCCATCAGCTCACTCGCCCTGGTGGGGGTCTTGCGACCCAGCTTGCTCACCAGGTCACGGCAGGTGTTGCCGGCGAGGAACGCGCCGATGACATCTGAATCGGTGATGTTGGGTAGCTCGGTGCGCTGCTTCGAGAATCGTCGGATGTAGTCCCAGAGAGACTCTCCCGGCTGCTGTCGGTAGCTTCGGAGATCCCAGGAGTTTCCAGGGCACACGTACGTGCCCTGGAAATTGCCAGCGAAGGGTTGGACCAGGTCGTCCCAGTTGGAGATCTGCCCCGGAGGCAGGTGCTCCAGCCAGGCCCGGGCGGTATCGGAGAGGAACAGGGGGAGGTTGCGGATGATGAGGTTGTCATCGTCCGTTCCACCTAGTTGGCAGGCCAGCCGGTAGTCCGTGAGCCACAGTTCCGGTCTCGTCTCCCCCGAGTACTTTGTGATAGTAGTCGGGGTTCGGAACCGGGTCGGGAACGGCGCCCGTCGTATGGCGCGGCTGAAAGCCTGCAGACCGGGTGGTTCGGGCGAGGGACTCCGATCCTCCCGCTGTCGTAGCGTCCCCCACGCCTGGGGTGGTAGCCTCGGCGCACCCTCTCATCGAGGTGGGCCCGATGGTTGCGGTGATGGTGCTCGCTGCCGAGACGACCCGGGGCCGCAGGCGCTGTGTTGCGCGTGCGCCCGGTGTGGACCGAGGCTTCCCGCATAAATCGGGAAGTCACGGCGCGATGTTCCGAGGGGTACCCCTGCCTTCGGGAGGCGGAGCTTTGTGACACCCCAGGTGTCTATTTCGCGTTATGTCGAGAAATTAATCCTAATCTCGGATGCTCAGTAAAAATTCCTATTTCTCGATCGTGCCTATCTCTGTTTATCAGGCTTTCTCTTGGAAGTTCACCGAATTCAGAGTTAATCGATCGCAAGAAACAACCAATTTTGGAGCGTGTTAAAAACTTTTAATTCTCGGAACTAATGCAGACTCGAAGATCATTCTCGAATTATAAATCTCATCAGAAGCTCTTTAAATCAAACTCTCGACGACCTTTATTTGATCTGAGCCCGAGTCCAATTCCTCGAACTTCGATCGATGTCCGACTATTTTATCCAAGTCCGTACTCTCAAACGGAATGCTCAATATGTCGTCCTCTAATTAATTCTTACTCCACTCGGCCAAATATCTCATGTCTGGACTGAGCTCAAAACCCCGTATCGACAACGATTTTAAAAAGTCACAATCCGATTTTCTCCGACTAAAAATCCAAAGCCGATCAAATCTTAGGACGATTTATTTTCGAATCACGCGTAGGTAATTATTTCCGAGCGAAATCAAATCCAACTCTCGGCCGAATTAATCGTCCATTCGTCTGAACTCTAGTTCACGCTATTTTGCGTACAAACGAACTCCGCAAGAGCATTTGTATTCCGAGAAATAATTAGTGATCCGATAATCCGTGTTTAATCAAAACACCATAAATAAAATGGAAATAATTTAGCACGACACGATTTAGCGTTTTGGGCCAAGCCCATTGTAGCCCAGCCCACTAAGGAAACCATAACCCTAGAGCTCCTCTATAAATATGAACCCCTCTCCCCTTGCCCTTGGCAATTTTCCATTCCCACCCCTCAAAAATTTCCAGCCGCTAGCTTCTTCCTCCCTGCTTCACGGCAGCAACAGCCACCAGCGAGCTGCGCTCTCCATCGCGCTCTCAGCCATGGTGCCCAAGCTTTCTGCTCCCATCTCCTCTACCCAGCGCCCCTCTTCTCCACGGCGTTCAGTGCAGGGATCCTTTCCTCCTCTGTGCGTAGAAGCTCCTCCATGCAGACGCCCAGGCAAGCTTCCTCCCATGGCGCGCGTGGAGCCGCCCCCTACGGCCATGGCGTCCAGAGCCCATGTGCTCGGCGCCCTTCTCCGCCCCATGGTCGGCCTCCTCTGCACGTGCTCCTCTACATTTCCTGTACGTGCGCAGGGGCAAAAACTCCATGGCCGTCGAGCTCCATTCCTTGGTCTTCCTGCTCGGCGCTAGGTCCCAGGTCCGGCGACCTCTCCTGGACGCCTGAATCCGCGACGCCTCTGCTCTCCTCCGCGGCACCGCACCTCCGCCTCCATGGCCGTCGCAGCCACCACGCACCCTTGCTATCCCTTGACTGCGCGCGAGTGCTCCCCCATGTCGAGCCCCCTCCATCTGGTTTCGGGCTGCAGCAGCCGCCTCGGCTTCGTCGCGCAGCGAGCTCCACCGCCGATCTACGCAGCCCCGACGTCTTCGCGCGCTGCCGGCTCGCTGTTTTGTGGAGCCCCATGGACAGCGCACCATCGACGCCCGCCGTGTGCTCGCTGTTTTGCGCAGCCCATCCGCGACGCCGTAGAAAACCGTGGTGAGAAACCCCTGCTGTTCTCGATGTTTATTTTCCAATGTGTGTGATGTTCGATGAACTGCCGCCAACAAATTGTGTGTTTTCGCAGCTAGTGGTCGACGTCGTGCCTTGCCCGTTCGACGAAATACCGAGCCATGTGGATAGCCATGCGTCTAGTCACGACCCGTTCAGGTTGATTGATTTATAGTTTATAATACATATGCTTTGGTTGATGTCGGACAATGCATGTATATATGTGGATGTGTGTAATATGTTTCGGCAATACACGTTAGTAGGATCGCATTTGCGGTTAAAGAATAAGCGGTTGTTGAGGTGTGCGATTTGTAGTTTGTCTAATTACGTTTTGGGTCGATGTGGTGTATAGTGGTGTTTGATTAGATGTGGGCATAAAATGTTTGGATTATATGCCGTGGCAAGGTCGCATTCACGTTTTGGTAAACACACGTGTCGTGCTTGTTTTATGTGATGAGTAAGTTTGGAAATATATGTGATGTGAGGATTGAATTAGTACACGTATGTGTGTGTGTGCCGTAGTGTATTATAGTAGTGGTGGCGTGAGATATTTAATTGAGGTGCGCGGGTATATGCCGTAATATGGTTATACTCGCAACAAAGAAATATGTATGTATTGTGTGACCCGACATTTAGGTTGCTATTGTATAATCGTGTGAAGGACTCTCCCGATGGTCACGTGACTAAAGGGTGGTGTAGTGGTAAAGCGAGAAGTAAGTTTAATATTTTTAAAAACGATTAGTTGATAGCATCTGTCGGTGTCGTCATGCTTTCTGTGGTATGGCGGGTCGATGCCTTGCCTTGTCAAATATTGCATTCCATGCCCCTTTGGATAAATAAATGTCTTGTTGGTCGATTAGAGGTCTTATACGAGTGTTATCGCAGTCCAATAACTATTGGAGGCAAGTAGCGTTCATGAGTCAATCCTTGCTAAAATTGAAGAACAGTCAGATAACATATGCCCATAAGTGCTTTAGGTCTTCAGTAGCCAGTGTAAGTCTTATGGAGTTTTATACCATGTTTTAATGTCTCTATGTTAGACCTCCTAAAATATGGTGTTTTAAGTGACTTGTGTGTTGTCCAATTTAAGTTGAGAAAAGGTTAAGAAACATTAATTAACTTGCTCCCACCCATGTTTTGAGTTGCAATGTCTAAATGGTTCGCTAAGTCTTCTACTGTGATTAGCCAACTCATGTTAAATAGGAGTCGATTTTGTTAAGTGTTTGTTATATATATATATATATGTTGTGACTTGGATTGCGATAGTAATAGGCAAGTCGACGTGTATGCTGTCGAGCGGACCGTGTCGTTGCTCTAGTTAGCCAAATTGTTCGATGATTTGGTTAAGCTCGTAGTCACGATGAATTGTGTATTGTAGTCTATAGGTGTGTGGTTATGGTCACAGATGAAAAGTAGTAGTGCTCAGGTGATGTCTAAATTAAGATGCAAACTATTGGTGAAAAGCGCTTCGATATTGATCGTTATAGAGAATGCGTCGTTGATTGGTTGTAGTAGTTTTAGTGCACTAAATGACTTGAATAAAATTTGCAAGTTGACTCGTTGGTCCTCATTTGATTGTTTTAACTCTAACAAATGGTAAAGTGTTAGAACAATTCAAATCTCTAGATCATGGCAATTCTTGAATTATATAGAAACTGAAATTCATTGATTGCTGTTTTGGACTCCACGCACTGTTTTAGTTGTGCTGTATGTTTGATAAACTAAATGGTGTTTTCTGTAGATATGTGCTATAGAAAAGTGGTAGAGAACTTTATTATCTTGCTGGTGTTAAAATTTGACAGCCATAGGTCTGACAGTTTAGGAGTTATGCTTTTTACAAATCCAGTAACGGAATCTGTCCAAATTCTGTACAGATTTCAGAAACTGTACTGTTTGCTTAAGTTAATGTTACAATCTGTTCATGGTCATTATAAGAAAGTTGTAGGTGCTTTTCTTATCTTGCTTGTGTTAAAATTTCATAACCACAGGCCTAATAGTTTAAGAGTTATGAATTTTACAAACTGCTTGCTGTGTTCTGCCCTCTGTCAGAACAGATTTCGAAAACTGTAATGTTTGATTTGATTAAAACTGGAATCACTTCTTGGTGATTATAAAAGTTATGTAGTGCTTTTTCTAAGATTTCCAAAAAGTCTTGGATCACTATTTTTGGTGATCTGAAGATTAAGTTATGGATGTTTAAATCTGAAGACTGAATCTGTCCAATTCTGGACAGCAAAGCCTTCTAGTGCCTTTTATCCTTAGTTAAATATGGAATCACCTTGAGATGTTTATAAATAATTTGTAGAACATTTAATTAGCTTTCCAGAAAGTCTAAAATCACTTTGTTTGGATGTCTGAATCTTCAGTTGTGAATTTTTGAAGTTGCAAGCCTGAATCTGTCCAAATCTGGACAGAGCTGCTGTGTTTGCACAATTCGACTTTGCTAAGTGTTGAATCATGTTGTGATGAAAATACCAAAATTGTAGAGCACTTTCTAAACTTTCCAGAAAGTCATAGTTTACTATTTTTGGATTAATATTTGAAAAGTTATGATTAAAACAAGTAACTGCTGTGCTGCTGTCCTAAAAATCTGCACGTGCTCAAATGAATGTTTAGTTCATCATTTTGGCTAAAAATGCTTAGTTAGCGCTTAACGGACATAGACTTGTGATGGCTAAACTTAGGTTAACATGTGTTCCGTGATTAATGTGCTTGCTTGATGTAGTTGATTGTGATAGATGAGTCCATCGACTTTGATGCATCGGTCCTCTGTTAAACTTGTGTGTGATGCTTTTGTGTGATCAATAGAACTAATGCAAAGTCGTAGCAATTAAATAAATGCGTGTACCTGTGATATCGTATTTGTGTTGCGTAAATAAATAAAATATGGTCGTCTTGTTAATGGTGTTAATGGTGAACGCCGATAACGTACGAATAGCTAGCGCTTGCGTATAGTCGTTGCGGTGTCTTACTACTTGGTGCTTAGTTCGCTACCGTGTATATCTTGTGATAACTTTTCATTATATTCATACATATGCACCTTGCATCTCATTTAGGACCGAGAGATGATCGTGCAAGTGATGTGGTGCCAACCACAAGATGCAGTTGGTGGACAACCTGAAGAATGATGGACTTTACCAGTGGATGCTCGCCAAGCGAGTACCTCTCCCAGCAAACACTATCTATGTGTTAAAATAAAGGCAAGCCCCGGTTTTATGCATAACCGTTTATATATGCTATTTTACTACACTTAATGTTTGTAGGCTTGTACTGTTCACTTAAGTGTAGGAGTTGTCTGAAACCCTAGTTGCATGAACTCAGGATTCCTTTGAGATGAATACTGGTATGCTAGGTCGAGTAGCTGCTTTATTAATTAGGATCTCGGTAGAAGTCGAGTGATTTTTCTAGCACTCGCGCGAGGTCAGGAATTGGTTGTATCCACTTTGATAACAAAATGGTGATGGTCTGTGGACACGGATCCATGGGGATGCGTGGTCTACGAGATGAAATTGGAATAAGGATTAACGTGCGGATACCTGTGTCAAGCGTTTGAACGTACTAAACACATACCGAGAAATATGGTAAATTGGTAAGCCTAGTACCTGATTGAACCTGCCCGCAGACATATCCCTTCACGCGACCTGAGACGTGGTCTCCCATTCCGGTTATGGTGGGTACAAGTGCGGTCACTGCACGACGGCAGTCGGGGTCAGTGAGGCATTGTACGCCAAGGCGGTGAGCCCTGATCTGTTGCCAGGGAATCGATGGGGACGGTTGATGTGTGTGGGGACGGAGTGCCCCTACATGTCGTGTGTTTAGGTTTACCTTGCAAGGATAAAAACTCGATTCGAATCGTCTGCTTCTCGCAGCAAATGAGACTGCTTGTTCCATTGTACTGCATTGAGTAATAAGTGGAAATGAGATGACAAAAGATGTTGATTGATATAATGTTTGATACCATGTATGATTAGCTAGCTACACATCTAGTTAAAAGGATCATACTAAAACTTGAAAAGCTAAAACTTGATTTTTGACTCAGCTAGTGCTTTTGGCAAACCAAATCCCTCAGCCAAACAGCTGCATGTCTAGAGGTAGAGGAGTAGACTCCTCACACCGGGTAAGTCTAGCTGAGAATTAGTATACTCAGCCTTGCTTGTGGCATAATTTTTGCAGGTACCCCTTAGGGTGATTGGTTGCTGGTGTGACTTGGCCTTCGTCCCTGCCACCGAGATAGATGGTTGAGTGGGTTACTGCTTCCGCAGGAGAGGACCAGGAGGAGTAGCGTGGCCAGGCTTCGCCATGTTACTTGGTTTTCTCCGCTAGTTATTTCCGCTGCATTAAAAATGATGGTTATTATTTCTGAAACTCCGATAATGTAATCACTAATGATACTTTCTTAATTTGTGGTATTATGTTTTATTGTATTTCTCTGTGCCTCACCTTCGAGTGAGCTAGTGGTATTCGATCCTGGTAAGTGGCTTTATCGGACTAGATCCGAGGGACTGACGGGTTATTCCTGTTTAAGTGCGTTGCTGCCCTTAAGGGTGCGACTTGGGCACTTAAGCTGGAATAATTCGGGCGGTTCCGCCACAGCTGGTATCGGAGCGAATACCAGTACAGAGAAGTCAATAAGTCATGATTACCAACCTTTTCTAAAGTAAAACTGGCTTAGAAACCAAAGTTGGATAGATGTCAGGACGATAAGTTAGACCTACGACGTGAAGCCCTAGGAATAGATGGGTAGCTAGGTGGCTAGTTATTTAGGCCATAAAGGCTACTACTACTATTAATAAGGATGCTGTAAAAGCACCCGAAAAATTAGTTAGGTTTGAGAAGACGACTAGAATGAGCATGCATCATGATTGTCGCATTAAAATTGTCTCTTGTGCATCAACATGCTTCTCTCATCTTTATTCCAATAATAAGAATTTATGAATAATGTGCTGTATTGCTATGAACTGCAAAAAAAATATCTTATCCTGTGTGTTGTGATAGTCTTGACTAGGTTGTGTTATATGCTTCTCTTGTCTGGCTATCTAGAAAATGTTTTAATTGTTCAACCCTTGTTGCAAAAAAAAGGTGTTGTTTGTTCTGCTCATGAAAAAGACCCCCCGTCCAAACAACCTTGAGTTTAGCAAGTGAAACCTCTTTAAAAGAAAAAAAAATCCTGCTTGTGTTGGTATTTTCTAGCCCTTGAGTGTTTTACCCTTGAAATTAAACCTGCACAACTTATAGACACCCATAGCTCGACCCCTAAATCGACTAAAGCTTCCTTGTGCCCTTGTGTATGCCAAAAAAATGGTTTACTGTTTGTTCACGCAAACCATATCTAGCCTCGAATTCTTTTTGGGAACCTTGTCCAAAATCCTCATTAAGTTTTCCTCTGCTCAACCCAGAAGCCATCTAGGTTGATGACCTCTCTTTTCACCTAGATCTGGTAATCTTTTCCTCTGTGAATCATGTTGTAGCTTATCATCCGAATCTCGGGATCCCCTATTGAATCTGCCCCGTTATCTGGTTATCTGCTATAACCCGTTCTCAAGTATCAGATGTTGATCTTGCCTAAATCTCTCATTTCTGATCATTCTCATACTCTTTCTCTAAGGATCATGATGTCATTTTATCAACTTATCTCTAAACGACATATCCATGTGGATTAATGGATGTTGTTGTTATCTTGGGATCTCTTATGTCTCTAAAAGCTTATCATTCTCGATCTCATGGTTGGTTCCTCCTCATATTAAATATCGTATCAATCTTTGGCTAATAATCCCCATGATCAAGAAATAGTTCTCAGAGTGAAGAAAATTTTCATGTGATGCTCTTTTGCCAGCAATCTCTGCTTCAACTCCGATCACATTCTTATTTTCTGAGCCATACTCTCATAGGCTCCATCTATATTTGCTATGTGGATTTCATTGGTTACGTTTGGTAATGGCGTCACGACTAACGACTGATGGTGCCGCGACGAAACCGAGAGCCCACTATGGTGCACACATGGTTGAGCTGCTCGGCACGCGCTGGTACCGCAGTTAATAGTCATGATCCATTATGGGACTATATCGATGTGCTCTCTTTTGTGAACATCCTCTCAAAGTGATCGCTGCATTTTGTCTCAACATGCCGCGATATTCTATCCAAATCTATCTTCCGTATCTTGTCAGATCCCATCTCCTGAATTTGCATCCATCTCCAGCCTGGAAGTTACATGCTTCTCCACCCTTGAATATCCTCATTCGAATCTCGGGACGAGATTCTTTTTAAGGGGGGAAGGCTGTGACACCCCAGGTGTCTATTTCGCGTTATGTCAGGAGATTAATCCTAATCTCGGATGCTCAGTAAAAATTCCTATTTCTCGATCGTGCCTATCTCTGTTTATCAGGCTTTCTCTTGGAAGTTCACCGAATTCAGAGTTAATCGATCGTGAGAAACAACCAATTTTGGAGCGTGTTAAAAACTTTTAATTCTCGGAACTAATGCAGACTCGAAGATCATTCTCGAATTATAAATCTCATCAGAAGCTCTTTAAATCAAACTCTCGACGACCTTTATTTGATCTGAGCCCGAGTCCAATTCCTCGAACTTCGATCGATGTCCGACTATTTTATCCAAGTCCGTACTCTCAAACGGAATGCTCAATATGTCGTCCTCTAATTAGTTCTTACTCCACTCAGCCAAATATCTCATGTCTGGACTGAGCTCAAAACCCCGTATCGACAACGATTTTAAAAAGTCACAATCCGATTTTCTCCGACTAAAAATCCAAAGCCGATCAAATCTTAGGACAATTTATTTTCGAATCATGCGTAGGTAATTATTTTCGAGCGAAATCATATCCAACTCTCGGCCAAATTAATCATCCATTCGTCCGAACTCTAGTTCACGCTATTTTGCGTACAAACAAACTCCGCAAGAGCATTTGTATTCCGAGAAAAAATTAGCGATCCGATAATCCGTGTTTAATCAAAACACCATAAAATAAAATGGAAATAATTTAGCGCGACACGATTTAGCGTTTTGGGCCAAGCCCATTGTAGCCCAGCCCAGCCCACTAAGGAAACCATAACCCTAGAGCTCCTATATAAATATGAACCCCTCTCCCCTTGCCCTTGGCAATTTTCCATTCCCACCCCTCAAAAATTTCCAGCCGCCAGCTTCTTCCTCCCTGCTTCACGGCAGTAACAGCCACCAGCGAGCTGCCCTCTCCATCGCCGCTCCTAGCCATGGCGCCCAAGCTTTCTGCTCCCATCTCCTCTGCCCAGCGCCCCTCTTCTCCACGGCGTTCAGTGCAGGGATCCTTTCCTCCTCTGTGCGCAGAAGCTCCTCCATGGCAGAAGCCCAGGCAAGCTTCCTCCCATGGCGCGCATGGAGCCGCCCCCTACGGCCATGGCGTCCAGAGCCCATGTGCTCGGCGCCCTTCTCCACCCCATGGTCGGCCTCCTCTGCACGTGCTCCTCTACGTTTCCTGTACGTGCGCAGGGGCAAAAACTCCATGGCCGCCGAGCTCCATTCCTTGGTCTTCCTGCTCGGCGCTAGGTCCTAGGTCCGGCGACCTCTCCTGGATGCCTGGATCCGCGACGCCTCTGCTCTCCTCCGCGGCACCGCACCTCCGCCTCCATGGCCGTCGCAGCCACCACGCACCCTTGCTACCCCTTGACTGCGCGCGAGTGCTCCCCCATGTCGAGCCCCCTCCATCTGGTTTCGGGCTGCAGCAGCCGCCTCGGCTTTGTCGCGCAGCGAGCTCCACCGCCGATCTACGCAGCCCCAACGTCTTCGCGCGCTGCCGGCTCGCTGTTTTGTGGAGCCCCATGGACAGCGCGCCGTCGACGCCCGCCGTGTGCTCGCTGTTTTGCGCAGCCCATCCGCGACGCCGTCGAAAACCGTGGTGAGAAACCCCCGCTGTTCTCGATGTTTATTTTCCAATGTGTGTGATGTTCGATGAACTGCCGCCAACAAATTGTGTGTTTTCGCAGCTAGTGGTCGACGTCGTGCCTTGCCCGTTCGACGAAATACCGAGCCATGTGGACAGCCATGCGTCTAGTCACGACCCGTTCAGGTTGATTGATTTATAATTTATAATACATATGCTTTGGTTGATGTCGGACAATGCATGTATATATGTGGATGTGTGTAATATGTTTCGGCAATACACGTTAGTAGGATCGCATTTGCGGTTAAAGAATAAGCGGTTGTTGAGGTGTGCGATTTGTAGTTTGTCTAATTACGTTTTGGGTCGATGTGGTGTATAGTGGTGTTTGATTAGATGTGGGCATAAAATGTTTGGATTATATGCCGTGGCAAGGTCGCATTCACGTTTTGGTAAACACGCGTGTCGTGCTTGTTTTATGTGATGAGTAAGTTTGGAAATATATGTGATGTGAGGATTGAATTAGTACACGTATGTGTGTGTGTGCCGTAGTGTATTATAGTAGTGGTGGCGTGAGATATTTAATTGAGGTGCGCGGGTATATGCCGTAATATGGTTATACTCGCAACAAAGAAATATGTATGTATTGTGTGACCCGACGTTTAGGTTGCTATTGTATAATCGTGTGAAGGACTCTCCCGATGGTCACGTGACTAAAGGGTGGTGTAGTGGTAAATCGAGAAGTAAGTTTAATATTTTTAAAAACGATTAGTTGATAGCATCTGTCGGTGTCGTCATGCTTTCTGTGGTATGGCGGGTCGATGCCTTGCCTTGTCAAATATTGCATTCCATGCCCCTTTGGATAAATAAATGTCTTGTTGGTCGATTAGAGGTCTTATAAGAGTGTTATCGCAGTCCAATAACTATTGGAGGCAAGTAGCGTTCATGAGTCAATCCTTGCTAAAATTGAAGAACAGTCAGATAACATATGCCCATAAGTGCTTTTGGTCTTCAGTAGCCAGTGTACGTCTTATGGAGTTTTATGCCATGTTTTAATGTCTCTATGTTAGACCTCCTAAAATATGGTGTTTTAAGTGACTTGTGTGTTGTCCAATTTAAGTTGAGAAAAGGTTAAGAAACATTAATTAACTTTCTCCCACCCATGTTTTGAGTTGCAATGTCTAAATGGTTCGCTAAGTCTTCTACTGTGATTAGCCAACTCATGTTAAATAGGAGTCGATTTTGTTAAGTGTTTGTTATATATATATGTTGTGACTTGGATTGCGATAGTAATAGGCAAGTCGACGTGTATGCTGTCGAGCGGACCGTGTCGTTGCTCTAGTTAGCCAAATTGTTCGATGATTTGGTTAAGCTCGTAGTCACGATGAATTGTGTATTGTAGTCTATATGTGTGTGGTTATGGTCATGGATGAAAAGTAGTAGTGCTCAGGTGATGTCTAAATTAAGATGCAAACTATTGGTGAAAAGCGCTTCGATATTGATTGTTATAGAGAATGCGTCGTTGATTGGTTGTAGTAGTTTTAGTGCACTAAATGACTTGAATAAAATTTGCAAGTTGACTTGTTGGTCCTCATTTGATTGTTTTAACTCTAACAAATGGTAAAGTGTTAGAATAATTCAAATCTCTAGATCATGGCAATTCTTAAATTATATAGAAACTGAAATTCATTGATTGCTGTTTTGGACTGCACGCACTGTTTTAGTTGTGCTGTATGTTTGATGAACTAAATGGTGTTTTCTGTAGATATGTGCTATAGAAAAGTGGTAGAGAACTTTATTATCTTGCTGGTGTTAAAATCCGACAGCCATAGGTCTAACAGTTTAGGAGTTATGCTTTTTACAAATCCAGTAACGGAATCTGTCCAAATTCTGTACAGATTTCAGAAACTGCACTGTTTGTTTAAGTTAATGTTACAATCTGTTCATGGTCATTATAAGAAAGTTGTAGGTGCTTTTCTTATCTTGCTTGTGTTAAAATTTCATAACCACAGGCCTAATAGTTTAAGAGTTATGAATTTTACAAACTGCTTGCTGTGTTCTGCCCTCTGTCAGAACAGATTTCGAAAACTGTAATGTTTGATTTGATTAAAACTGGAATCACTTCTTGGTGATTATAAAAGTTATGTAGTGCTTTTTCTAAGCTTTCCAAAAAGTCTTGGATCACTATTTTTGGTGATCTGAAGATTAAGTTATGGATGTTTAAATTCTGAAGACTGAATCTGTCCAATTCTGGACAGCAAAGCCTTCTTGTGCCTTTTATCCTTAGTTAAATATGGAATCACCTTGAGATGTTTATAAATAATTTGTAGAACATTTAATTAGCTTTCCAGAAAGTCTAAAATCACTTTGTTTGAATGTCTGAATCTTCAGTTGTGAATTTTTGAAGTTGCAAGCCTGAATCTGTCCAAATCTGGACAGAGCTGCTGTGTTTGCACAATTCGACTTTGCTAAGTGTTGAATCATGTTGTGATGAAAATACCAAAATTGTAGAGCACTTTCTAAACTTTCCAGAAAGTCATAGTTTACTATTTTTGGATTAATATTTGAAAAGTTATGATTAAAACAAGTAACTGCTGTGCTGCTGTCCTAAAAATCTGCACGTGCTCAAATGAATGTTTAGTTCACCATTTTGGCTAAAAATGCTTAGTTAGCGCTTAACGGACATAGACTTGTGATGGCTAAACTTAGGTTAACATGTGTTCCGTGATTAATGTGCTTGCTTGATGTAGTTGATTGTGATAGATGAGTCCATCGACTTTGATGCATCGGTCCTCTGTTAAACTTGTGTGTGATGCTTTTGTGTGATCAATAGAACTAATGCAAAGTCGTAGCAATTAAATAAATGCGTGTACCTGTGATATCGTATTTGTGTTGCGTAAATAACTAAAATATGGTCGTCATGTTAATGGCGTTAATGGTGAACGCCGATAACGTACGAATAGCTAGCGCTTGCGTATAGTCGTTGCGGTGTCTTACTACTTGGTGCTTAGTTCGCTACCGTGTATTGTATATCTTGTGATAACTTTCATTATATTCATACATATGCACTTTGCATCTCATTTAGGACCGAGAGATGATCGTGCAAGTGATGTGGTGCCAACCACAAGATGCAGTTGGTGGACAACCTGAAGAATGATGGACTTAACCAGTGGATGCTCGCCAAGCGAGTACCTCTCCGAGCAAACACTATCTAAGTGTTAAAATAAAGGCAAGCCCCGGTTTTATGCATAACCGTTTATATATGCTATTTTACTACACTTAATGTTTATAGGCTTGTACTGTGCACTTAAGTGTAGGAGTTGCCTGAAACCCTAGTTGCATGAACTCAGGATTCCTTTGAGATGGATACTAGTATGCTAGGTCGAGTAGCTGCTTTATTAATTAGGATCTCGGTAGAAGTCGAGTGATTTTTCTAGCACTCGCGCGAGGTCAGGAATTGGTTGTATCCACTTTGATAACAAAATGGTGATGGTCTGTGGACACGGATCCATGGGGATGCGTGGTCTACGAGATGAAATTGGAATAAGGATTAACGTGCGGATACCTGTGTCAAGCGTTTGAACGTACTAAACACATACCGAGAAATATGGTAAATCGGTAAGCCTAGTACCTGATTGAACCTGCCCGCAGACATATCCCCTCACGCGACCTGAGACGTGGTCTCCCATTCCGGTTATGGTGGGTACAAGTGCGGTCACTGCACGACGGCAGTCGGGGTCAGTGAGGCATTGTACGCCAAGGCGGTGAGCCCTGATCTGTTGCCAGGGAATCGATGGGGACGGTTGATGTGTGTGGGGACGGAGTGCCCCTACATGTCGTGTGTTTAGGTTTACCTTGCAAGGATAAAAACTCGATTCGAATCGTCTGCTTCTCGCAGCAAATGAGACTGCTTGATCCATTGTACTGCATTGAGTAATAAGTGGAAATGAGATGACAAAAGATGTTGATTGATATAATGTTTGATACCATGTATGATTAGCTAGGTACACATCTAGTTAAAAGGATCATACTAAAACTTGAAAAGCTAAAACTTGATTTTTGACTCAGCTAGTGCTTTTGGCAAACCAAACCCCTCAGCCAAACAGCTGCATGTCTAGAGGTAGAGGAGTAGACTCCTCACACCGGTTAAGTCTAGCTGAGTATTAGTATACTCAGCCTTGCTTGTGGCATAATTTTTGCAGGTACCCCTTAGGGTGATTGGTTGCTGGTGTGACTTGGCCTTCGTCCCTACCACCGGGATAGACGGTTGAGTGGGTTACTGCTTCCGCAGGAGAGGACCAGGAGGAGTAGCGTGGCCAGGCTTCGCCATGTTACTTGGTTTTCTCCGCTAGTTATTTCCGCTGCATTAAAAATGATGGTTATTATTTCTGAAACTCCGATAATGTAATCACTATTGATACTTTCTTAATTTGTGGTATTATGTTTTATTGTATTTCTCTGTGCCTCACCTTCGAGTGAGCTAGTGGTATTCGATCCTGGTAAGTGGCTTTATCGGACTAGATCCGAGGGACTGACAGGTTATTCTTGTTTAAGTGCGTTGCTGCCCTTAAGGGTGCGACTTGGGCACTTAAGCTAGAATAATTCGGGCGGTTCCGCCACAAGCTTTCGGCCCGTCGGACCGCGGCATCCTCTAGGAGATCCTTGAGTTCTCCCTGAATTCGCCGCCCCTCGGTGGTTGATGGCTCCGGCATCGCGCGGAGAAGTATTGCCGCTGCAGCCAGGTTCTGGCCGACTCCACTGGAAGTGGGTGGCGGCCTTACCCTGACATCGTCGGTGATGCGGTGCTGGAAGCTCTGGGGGAGATGACGCACTTCTCCAGCCGGAGGTTGGCCCGCCCATTCCTTCCCGATGTCCCAGCGGATCGGCTCAAGTGTTCCTGCTCCCTCGTCGAGCCTAGCCTGCATCTCGCGGATTTGCTCTAGCTATGGGTCATGACCCCCCGCCGGGACGGGGACCACAGCTAGCTCCCGAAGGATGTCAACGCAAGGCACAGGCCTAGGGAGGTCACCGTTCTCCGGCATACCAAGATGGTTGCTTTCATCGGGACCCCCTAGATCGACGTGGAAACATTCACGACTTGGGCCGCAGCCCTTGTCGCCGAGGCTGCGGCTACCGTCGGAACAGTCGGAAAGGCAATAGTCGCATGCAGTCATGAAGTCCCGCATGGCACTGGGGTTACCAAGTCCGGAGAAATCCCAACAGAAGTCGGGCTCGTCATCTTCCTTGGACCCCGAGGGCCCGTAGGTCGAGACGGTCGTCAGCCGGTCCCAGGGTGACCGCATACGATACTCCAGAGGGTTTGGACTCGCCTCTATGAGAGCGTCCACCGAAGCGAAGTCGCTTGGTGGGTCGAGGCTGAATCCAAAAGGCGCGAGATGGGAATCGGTTGGTACCTCTTGGTCGATGGGCGGTGACGAAGTCACGTCAGGGACTAACTGCACCGTCGTCTCAGGTACGAGGGTGACGCCCAGCAAGTCCTTCGCGAGCGTGCTGGCGTCGTCTGTTTGCTTAGGGTTGGCGTGTTGCGGGGAGACGGCGCTCGTCTTCGTCTCATACGTGAGGTCGATGCTCGACGTACCCCCCGTTGGGGCACCGGTGCCGTCGACTCGCACGACAGCCGATGGGGTGCCGCCTCCTGCTTGGCCTTGGTTGCCCCGCCTCCTCCTCCGTCGGCGGGGGAGGGGACTGGACAAGACCGAATGTTTTCTTCCACCACGTGGGGAAGACGTCATTGATTCCGCCGCCGGCGGGCGGGTTGTCGGCCGCCATTGTCGCTGTCGCGCGACGGGGGAAGGAGTATCATGTCGTAGCTGCCGTCGAGGGACATGAACTCAAGACTCCCGAAACGGAGCACCGTCCCGGGCTGGACGAGCATAGATGGGTTAGAGGCATTGCAGGTAGCCTCTCTAGTGAAGCCTTTTATAGTATTTCTAGTAATGATTATTGGAGGATCTGTAGCTTTCTTGGGGGGTTCCAGATCAGTACCTTTGGACCCTGCGTCTTTTGGGGTCTATTCTTCTAAGTCGGTTTATGAGAGATTTTTTTGTCAGGGCAGTTCAATTTGAGCCAGCTGGTAGGATCTAGAAAGTTGGACTCCTTCGTGTTGCAAATATTTTGTTTGGTTGGCCTCCCAGAATAGCTGCTAGATGGTGGATAGGTTGGCCCATCAAGGTTCACTACCGAACACAGCTCCTTTGCCGAGTGTCTCAGACACACGGCAAAGGCTATTTTACACTCGGCAAAGGCTTTGCCGAGTGTAACACTCGGCAAAGAACGCTCGGCGAACTGTACATCGGCAACGGCCTCTTTGCCGAGTACTTTTTGTCGGGCACTCGGCAAAGAATTTGCCGAGTGCCATTTGACACTCGGCAAAGAAAAGTCACCGTCACGGCGCCAAGTGACGGTGACGGATCCTTTGCCGAGTGTCTGCTATCATGGCCTTCGGCAAAGACGGCTCCAGTGGGCCCCACCGCCAGTCCCTGTGCCGAGAGCTCTCATAGGCACTCGGCAAAGGAGGCTTCTTTGCCGAGTGTCTAGTGGACTGGCTCTCGGCAAAGAGTCCTCCAGTGGGCCCCTTTGCCAGCCCCTTTGCCAAGTGCCATCGTCATAGCACTCGGCAAAGAAGGCTTTACCGGTTCCCAGGTTTCCTCCTTTGTCGAGTGTCATGGTCATAGCACTCGGCAAAGAAGGCTTTACCGGTTCCCAGGTTTCCTCCTTTGCCGAGTGCCATGGTCATAGCACTCGGCAAAGATACCCTTTGCCGAGTGTAACACTCGGCAAAGTGACCAGGAAGTCCCTTTTTTATTTGTTTTTGCTGTTCCATCCAAACAAACAGAAGATATATATCATTCACATCACATTATATATCATTCGCATCACAGAATCAACACATTTATCATCAACATCATATCTATCACAAATATCACCACATAAATCAGGTTTCACAGCACATAAGTCTCAATAAGTATCTCACAAGACCAAGTATAACTAACATCACCAACACTCACGAATATAAGTCTGGATCATCACAAAACAGGTCATCAACGAGGTGGGCATCTGGACTGGTTCAGCGAAGGGCTGGACGAAGCGTGAGGGTTGTTCGACGCCGCCGATTGACCCTGCACAGAGAAGAGATTGCATGTGTGAGAACATATGAATATATATCATGCAGTACTAAAATTTTGATACTCACAGGAGTAGTGAACTCAGCAGGGTCAGCTGCAGGAAACAACGGAGGTGGTGGAGCATGACCCTGTGCGGCGCCAAGGCTCTGCATGTACGCGAACATCTCCGCCATCCTCTTCTCCAGCTCCTCACGTTGCCTCCTCTCATCATCTAGCTGAGTCTGTAATATTTCTCCCTAATGTTACGATAATGCAAAGAGAAGATATATAATAATCAATGAACGATGAATAGATAAGGAATAACCTGGAGTTGCTGGATACGATGCTGTGAGCTGTCCTGTCGAGGTCGTATGGCTGGGCTCGCGCTCGTGCTCCTTGCTCGCACCTGAGAGAGAGTGGGAGTGGAGGACGAGTCGATTGCCTCGTCGGCAATCCAGTACCGCCCATGCCTCTTGCCTCCTCCGACCCTCATGAGGACATCTCCGTCGATGTCCTCGGTCCTCGGATCGTAATCTGGCCCATGGACCTCCTTGGCCATGGCGGTGTACTCACTGAGGCGGCTGTGGACGGCGGGGTTGGTGTACGCCTCGGGCCCATCATCCGGGTTGTAGGTGACGTCGGACGTCGCCTTTGTGACACCCCAGGTGTCAGTTTCGTGTTATGTCGGGAAATTTGTCCCTAACGCGAATGCTCAGTGAAAATTTCCTATATCTCGATCGTGTCTATCTCTGCTTATCAGGATTATTCATGGAAGCTCACCGAAGTCAGAATTATTCGATCGCGAGAAACAGTCAATTTTGGAGCGTGTTAAAACTTTTCTGTCTCGGAACGAATGCAAACTCGAAAATCATTCTCGATTTCTAAATCTCGCTCCAAGCTCATTGTCACACCCGATTCCAGGGGGTAGAATCGAGCGCATACCATATGTGTGCCAGGATCCATTTCCACACATATGTTGACGTCACAAGTGTAATATATCAAAAGACAATGCAATAAAGGCGTAAAAAGAGTATAAAACTTTATTACATCATCTGAGACATAGTGTCTTAAACAAGTATCACATCAAAGTAGAGCGGAAATAAACAACTGGGCAATCTTCCACAGGAAGTTGACCGGCGCATCGTTAGACTTATAATTCTTCGTCGATAAATTCTCCATCAAAGTCTCCAGCATCACCCTCTGATCAAAATATTAGCAAGGGTGAGCTCACTTATGGTCGGGGCTCAGCAAGTGGGGGAAAAATTAATGCAGGTATAACAAGGTGAGGCTAAGGTTGAGCAGTAAGCATTTTAGTTGGTCAATATTTTATTATCAACACCTGCCTTACTAACAAAAGTGAATCCCAAATATCCCAATTAAACAAAAGAATATGAATATAACAAAAACACTTAAGTGAAACCACTTAAGCAAATTATTGGCAGATCATCAGATCTCAATTTATGTCCATCTTTAAGTTCAATTATCATGTGAGGAGTCCAGGTCGCTCATAACCGGGAGCACGGCTGATATATCAGTTTTACACTCTGCAGAGGTGGTACAACTTTACCCACAAGCCATGTATCCCATCTAGCCCGGGTTGATCGGACCCTTAGACACTGCCGAGGTGAATGGCTAGGGATCCATTATGAGGTTTTCACAAAATACACTTAATACGAAGCAACCCGCTAAGGTTTCTAAGACGATGGTGGTGGCCCCCTGGGTGAAGTACCTTAGCCAAGAATACGACCCCATGTTAACGTGGGCTGCCAGCACCGACCGCTCCCCCTCTTGCCCATCTTTCAGGTAAGGTTGCTAGGCACTAAGCATATAGAGCTAATTACCAAAGCCAGAGCCATGATAGCACTCGTGGTTGCACTGTTATCCTGGGTGGTCACTCCATGTTCCAATTAATTTTGCAATAAAGTTATCTTAACCATCGGGTTAATGCCATAATTGCCAATTAAATCTTTGGAACATTAAAATCAATTAATGAGTGACATTAAGAAATTATTAGGTTGGGCAGTAGCGTAAATCTCGCACAGCTTAATTATTTCCCCAGGTTAAACAAGGAATACAGGTAGTAAATCTAGGAAATCCTTAATTAGGTAAAACCCATCAAATTATGCAGTATATCAAAAGTAAACATTATTAAATGCAATGACTGGGTACAAAAAGAGTATGCAGAGGGAGAATCCACTTGCCTTGCACAAAATCGTCCTGCGTGTCGTCTTCAAACGTATTTGGGTCCTCTACCACACAATTAGTTTCTAATAACGTCGCACATCGTACATACAAAAGAAAACATTCACCAATAAATAAACATACACCATTACATAGGTGAAGCATACATCATACAATAAAACATACATTTAAACAAATCACATTTATAAGAAGGAATGCAAAACATGATTTGTATCTACCCTATAAATCTTAACAATATCAACGATCAATTTATTTGCTATGACTAACTACTTTGTTCCATTATCTTACTAGAAAACTTGTATGACAATTCGACTATGGATATGCATACTATATAAATTCATTTAAAATCATAGATACAACTTTAACCCAAATTCTAGGGAATCTAGTTTATTTACTAAATAATTATCTCTATCGTAAAACACGGGTCACATTCTAGTTTTAGTCTTTCTAAAAGGAAATTATATCAATTGTTAAAATATTATTTATAAATCACATAACCATAGTATTAAAGAACTAACTTAAACTACAATTTTTATCTCTACTATTTAGATTACGTTGGACTATATTGTTTCAACGTCAATAAAATATTTACTATTTACTAAAAATCTACATAAACCACTAATTGAATATTTTCTAACACAAGCGAGGTTATTTGACATAAACTAGTACTCTAAAAATTTTAAGTTCTAAATCTGTGAACATGTTTATTTGACTAGAAAAAAAACCTATTTTGTCATCTACCAATGATATTTTCTCCTTTCTTTATAAAAACAAAATGCTAATAAAATAATGAGATAAATCATCTAAAATCCTATGTTAATCGAATGACATGAGTTCTATACCATTTTCTAATCCATCAAAAATGCACCTATAATTCTCCAAGTAGTTTCTAAAATTTATTGTGACCAAATTTAACTACAAAAATTCATATCTAGCATTTCTACCGCCAAAGTGACTACTAAATGTTGTCATATTTCTCTAATCCAAAATTCAACGCCACGACTAACATGACATAACACGGTGCTAATAATCGCATGAATCTACCAAACAATTCCATAACGCTCACATACACATAAATCGAAACCACATGTGTTCATATTACAACAAACAAAATATACAACTCATGAATCGAATCAAAAATAATTTATAAAATATACAAAATAATTCGGGTCGCCAACAACCTCGGGTTCGTGCGTGTGACGGGGACGGATCGACGGAGAGCGGGGCTCGACTACGGACGGCGAGTGTGTCGCTCCGGCGAACTACGGTGACGAACGACGAACTCCGGCGAACTCCACTGGCTCCGACGACGAACGGCACGAACTAACGATGAGCGAGGAGTGCTAGAGGGAGGTAAATTCGAGTGGACAGGAAGGGGAGACCTCTGCTGCCTTTTATAGAGAGCAGGAGGGAGAAGAAAGAGTGTGCCAGGGAGAGAACGGTCGGTCTTCAATGGCCATCACAACATCAGTTTCTAACGAGAATAATGGAGGGAAGGAGAAACGGAAGGGTTCATGCTCCATTAACGCGCGAGACGAACGGACGGCGGTTGCACGGGGTCACGGCGCGTCGGTTCCTGGCATGGATTGCGCGGTCGGGGTCGCGTCCTGGCTCGGTGCAGGGTGTTCGGTGCGAGGTGGCGCGGCAGGGAGCACGGGCACATGGTCGGCTTCGGTCGCGGCTTGGCACGGTGTCGCGGGAGCTCCAGGCGCGCGAGACCGTCGCTGGGCGTCGCGAGCAGGGCGGCGTCCGGTCGGCTTGAGGCGCCGTCGGGGCTCGCGCTCGGTCGGGCGGGCCTGCGTGAGCGCGGGGGATAGCTCGGGCGCGGCAGAGGTGGCTCGGCGTGGCTTGGCGGCGTCCTTTGTGTGAGCGGGAGAGAGAGCAGAGAGGAGAGAGAGGATTAGAGGAGAGAGAGCACAGCAGGGGGCGGCGGCTGCTTGGGAAGAAGGCAGGGCGCACGCGCGTAGCTTAGGGTTTGGGGACATGGGCCCCTAGTGGGCCGGTAGGTTTAGTTTTAGTTTTTTTTTTCCAATTCCGAAATTCATTTTTAAAGAACTCTAGAAATCATAAAAAAATTACCAAAAATATTTGTAAATGAAGTACTTATTTTTAGACTAATAATTACTATATTTTCTTAATTATTATTTAATTACTAGTATCTCTTTTTAAATTGAATTGATATTAAACATCCCGTAAGAAATCAAATGCATGCAAAGAAAACGATGGAAATAAATAATTAAACACTAAAATAAATTTATTACCCTAATTAATATAATATCTAAATTTATTATTTTAATTGATGGCTTTTATGGTGTTACAAACCTACCCCTCTTAAAAAGAATCTCGTCCTCGAGATTAAGAAACTCCCGAGAATAGCTGAGGGAATTCTGCTCTGAGTTCATCTTCTCTTTCCCAAGTGGCTTCATCTTCCGAATGATGACTCCACTGAACTTTGCACATGTTAATGACTTTACTCCGCGTAATTCTGCGAGATGTTTCCAAAATTCTAATCGGGAACTCCGAATAAGTCAAATCTTCATTAACATTCAGTTCTTCCATGGGTAACTGTTCTTCTGGTACTCTTAAGCACTTCTTGAGTTGTGATACGTGAAATACGTCATGCACATCGGATAATCTATCGGGTAGCTCTAACTGGTAGGCTACTTCGCCTTTTCTTTCCAAAATCTTGAATGGGCCGATATAGCGAGGTGATAGTTTTCCTTTAACCTTAAACCTTTTCATTCCTCTCATCGGTGAAACTTTAAGGTAGACAAAGTCTCCTACTTCAAACAACAATTCTCTTCTTCTATTATCAGCATAGCTTTTCTGTCTTGACTGTGCTGTCTTCAAATTTTCTCTGATAATTTGTACCTGCTTTTCCGCCTCTTGGAGAATTTCTGGACCAAATACTTGACTTTCTCCAGTCTGATTCCAATAAAGTGGTGTTTTACACTTTCGTCCATATAGTGCTTCAAATGGTGCCATTTTGAGACTTGCTTGATAACTGTTGTTATATGAAAATTCTGCATAAGGCAAACTTTTATCCCAACTTCTACCATGCTTTAGAGCGCAAGCTCTTAGCATATCTTCCAAGATTTGGTTTGTTCTTTCCGTTTGCCCATCCGTTTGCGGATGATAAGCTGAACTAAAATTTAGCTTGGTATCCATGGACTCATGAAGTCTTTTCCAAAAGCGCGAGGTAAACTGGGTCCCTCGATCTGATACGATCTTCTTCGGTACTCCATGTAGACAAACAATCCTTGACATGTATAATTCTGCTAACTGGGCTCCTGAGTAGGTTGTCTTCACAGGTATAAAGTGTGCCACTTTGGTTAACCTGTCTACTATGACCCATATTGAATCATAGCCATCTCGAGTACGAGGTAGTCCAACTATGAAATCCATACTGATTTCTTCCCATTTCCATTCTGGTACCTTGAGAGGTTGTAGCAGTCCTGCTGGTCTTTGGTGTTCGGCTTTAACTCGCTGACACACGTCACATAATGCAACATGAGTAGCAACATCTCTTTTCAAACCGTACCACCAATACTTTTCCTTAAGATCCTGGTACATCTTTGTACTTCCAGGGTGAATAGAGTAAGCTGAATCATGAGCTTCTCTCAAAATAAGTTGGCGCAAGTGCTCGATTTCTGGTACGCAGATTCTCTTCTTAAACCATACTGTGCCTTGTTCATCTTCCGTGAAATCCGGGGCTTTACCCAAACCAATCAAAGCTTTAATTTCCTTAATTTTCTCATCAGACTCTTGTCCTTTACGAATCTCTTCTTCCAAAGTAGATTCGACTTCCATCACTGTTGCTTCTACATTATTGAGAAATCCAAGGTTGAGTCGTTCCATTTCCCAGCACAATTCCTGTGACATCAAATGAGTAGTGATGTTGTTCACTTGACCCTTACGGCTCAAAGCATCAGCTACTACATTTGCCTTTCCGGGGTGATATTGTATCTCCAAATCATAATCTTTAATCAACTCTAGCCATCTTCTCTGTCTGAGGTTGAGTTCCTTCTGCGTGAATATATATTTCAGGCTTTTATGATCCGTGAAGATTTTGCACTTGTTTCCAATCATATAGTGCCTCCAAATCTTCAAAGCATGCACCACGGCAGCTAATTCCAAATCATGTGTAGGATAATTTTTCTCATGCTTTCTCAACTGTCTTGAAGCATAAGCAATCACCTTTCCTTCTTGCATTAGCACACATCCAAGTCCAAGGTGTGATGCATCGCAATACACATCAAATCCCTTGTGGATGTCTGGCATCACCAGTATTGGTGCAGTGGTTAACCTCTTCTTGAGTTCCTCAAAACAATTCTGACAAGCTTCATCCCATTTGAACTCTTTGCCTTTCTCCAGTAGAGAAGTAAGAGGCTTCACTAACTTGGAAAAACCTTCAATAAATCTTCTATAGTAGCCTGCTAATCCAAGAAAACTCCTGATCTTGGACGCATCTGTGGGTTGCTTCCAATTTAGTATTTCACTTATCTTTCCTGGGTCCACTTTAATTCCACCATCGGTAACAATATGCCCTAAGAAAGCAACTTCTTTCAACCAAAAATCACACTTCGAGAATTTTGCGTACAGATGGTTGTCACGAAGCTTTTGTAGGACTAGCCTTAGATGATCTTCGTGTGTTTCTTCATTCGGAGAATATATCAGTATGTCGTCAATGAATACGACCACAAACTGATCCAGATATTCCATGAATACTTTATTCATCAAGTTCATAAAGTATGCTGGTGCATTAGTCAGTCCAAATGACATGACCAGAAACTCATATAATCCATATCTCGTCGTGAAGGCTGTCTTCGGTACATCTTCTGCTCGGATCTTTAACTGATGATATCCCGATCTCAGATCTATCTTCGAGAATATCTTAGCTCCCTTCATTTGATCGAATAAATCTTCAATTCGAGGTAGTGGGTATTTATTCTTGATGGTTACTTCATTCAAACTTCTATAATCCACACACATTCTTCTCGAACCATCCTTCTTGTTCACAAATAGCACTGGGGCTCCCCAAGGGGATGAACTTGGGCGAATAAAACCTTTTTCTAATAATTCTTCTATTTGTTTCTTCAGTTCTACTAAATCTTTGCCATCCATTCTATAAGGTCTTTTCGAGATAGGTGCGGTTCCGGGTACTAATTCAATAGAAAACTCTATATCACGGTCAGGTGGCATACCTGGTAATTCTTCCGGAAATACGTCTGGGTATTCGCACACTACTTTGATATTTTCCAAGGGCTTTTCTTCCAAGTGGTTGATCACTGTCTTCCCTTTTTCATCTGTTGACTTGTCTATGTTGACTTGGATTCTTTCACCTTGAGGACTTGTCAACGTAATTGTTCCTTTGGCACACCGTATCACTCCATCACAACTTTTCAACCAGTTGCATCCAAGAATCACATCAATACCGTTGGATCCTAGGACCACTGGGTCGACTGTAAAATCTATTCCTTGAATCTTGATATTAACATGAGGGCATGAGTGTGTAGCCTTCATGTCACCTCCCGGTGAACTAATGTGTAATATCCTCTTCAGAGGGTACTTAGGTATGTTATGTTTTTCCACATATGACTCAGTTATAAATGAATGTGATGCTCCAGAGTCAAATAAAACTGATGCAGGTATGGAGTTAACAAGGAACATACCATACACAATGTCGGCATCTTCAGGCACTGATTCCGCAGTGACGTGATTGACCCTTCCTCGGCTCTGGTTCTGCGGAGTCTTGTTCTGAGCAGATCCACGAGCGGGGGTGCTCTGGTCATTTCTCTGAGTGTTGCTCCTTTGAGGTGTTTGCTGGTTGCGCCTTGGGCAATTGTTGGCATAATGGCCTAGTTCACCGCACTTGAAACAGCCGTTGGGTTGGACAGGTGCGTTGTTTCTGGCCTGAGTGTTGTTGGTGCCACCCTGACGGTTCTGTGAATTTCCACCAGACCTCTGGTTGGTCTGGGGGTTGCTTCTTTGCTGGTTCTGGTTTTGGTTACTTCTCTGGCTTTGCTGTCCAGAGCGTTGCACTTGATAATTATTTCCACCCTGATTTCCAGAGCGGAACTGCGAACCTTGAGCATTATTCGGACGAGTGTTCCTGCTTGACTGACCCTGGAACTTCCTTTTATGGTCAGATAATTCCTTCCTTTTGCTCTCAAGGCCAATTGCCTTGTTCAGGAGTGTCTGGAAGTTGGGGAATGTGTGACTCTGAAGTTGATAGTTCAGAGGTCCAATCAACCCTTCCAGAAAACGCTCTTGGCGCTTCTCATCAGTGTCTACTTCTTCAGGGGCATAACGTGAAAGCTGAGTGAAGCGATCACGATACTCACTTACAGACATATTCCCTTGAGTAAGGGAAAGGAATTCCTTTTTCTTCAACTTCATGATTCCCGAGGGAATATGGTGAGCGCGGAAGTTCGCTTGGAACTCCTGCCAGGTTATGGTATCTGCGTTGGGATGTGCCGCTGTGAAGGCATCCCACCAATCGGACGCAGCTCCCTCGAGTCTTCCCGAGGCGTACAAGACCTTCTCCCGGTCGTTGCACTGAGTGATGTCCAACTTCTTTCCGATAACCTTAAGCCAGTCATCGGCATCCAAAGGATCAACCGCATGAGAGAAAGTTGGCGGGTGATGACTCATGAAATCCCGGTGTTTATCTCTAGCCGGGGGTGCATATTGCTGCTGCTGGGGTTGCTGATTCTGTTGGTTCTGTTGCAATTGTTGAACCGCAGCAGTGAGTCCTTGCAGAATCTGCATTTGCGCGGCGATGAACTGCTCCATGTTGGGATTAGGTGGTGGTGGTGGTGGTGGTGCTTGTTGTCCACGCTGGTTCCGGTTGTTAGGTCCTTGACGTTGGTTCACCATCTGATTTGTTAGGAAGTGAAGTCCTTAGAAAAGTGAGGAGTAGAAAAGATTCAAGAGGGAAAATAGCTTAAGTTTTACAAATTTTATATGTTCTTATGGCCATCATTCCATAAGACCATAACACTCAACCAAAGATCCAAATCAAACATTTCAATCAATCACCATCACATGGTTGATATTTATTAATATGATAACATAAAGAGAGTATCATCGTCTAACGCGAAGTATAACTTATTACATCATGACTCAAAACTCCTAAAGCAGCCTAGTGACTGATCCGGCCTCTCCGTAGCGCAGCCTCTTGCGGGGAGGAGACAACGCCACGGCGGGAACCTGAGCTTCCGGCGGATTCAGTCCCTGCAGTTGGGCTTCCAGGGCTGCAATCCTGGCGTGGGCGTTCTCCAGCTCCAAGTGCACACTGTAGAGGTCCAGAGTGGCACTGTCCAGGTCGGTGTTGAGACCGGCCACTACACCAGCTAGGGTGTTGAGGCGATCCTCACCAGGTTCACCTGGGACAATGTTGGTCTGGCTCTCTCCACGCAGGCGCTGAGGGAGATGCCTGAACCTTGTGTTCTGCAGCTGCTGCCGGTAGGTGTGGCTAAGCGACCACAGGGTCCGACGGGCAGCGTCGCTGACAGAGGCAGCGTAGGTAGACAGCGGTATCAGGGACTCGTGAGCAGACAGAGTCCTGAATCCCCTGTCACCTGCATCCATCACCCTGACATGGATGCGAGTGATGTAATAGCAAGCCCGGGGAGGCTCGCTCACTCGCCTCGTCTCATACAGGGGGCGGACGTAGGCTCCTAGCTCGTGCAGCACTGCCTGCAGCAGGTTGGGGAAGTGCCCTGTTTCGAACATTGATGTATAATGTTCGACAACTGGACCAATCCCCATGAAGTGGTCCTCCTGGGCGTAGTCAGCTTCCTCGTGGACGTGTTCGTCCTCTCCATCGTCGTCGTCGTCGTCGTCATCCTCGTCGTCGCCGTCTCCGGAGTCATCGGGGTCGTCGCCTCCAGGTGCAGGTGCTTGGAAGGCTGGTGCCGGCGATGCTGACGTCGATGACGCAGCTGCGAAGGCCAGGGACTCGGCCAACGGGGTGGGGGTCGGCAGCTGCTCCTCCGAGCTGTCCTCCAGGTTGATCACGTTCTCCACTCGGACGGGAGGGAGGTTCGCTGGAGCATCCTCGACTACCACTGGGTAGGCCGGGATCTGCCGGGGCTGAGGGGCGTAGCTGGTGTTGACGCGAGTGGTTTGAAGAGTGTGAACCATCTACAAGAGAAGAGTCAACTTAGTTGAATTTCAAAGAGGTAAGACTGATAAAGGAATTTATAGGAATGAAATTAGCAAGTTTTGAACAACTAGGCTTTCCATTTCTAACTAATCTAACGACCTAGGGTCAGCATAGCTTTGATACCACTTCTGTCACACCCGATTCCAGGGGGTAGAATCGAGCGCATACCATATGTGTGCCAGGATCCATTTCCACACATATGTTGACGTCACAAGTGTAATATATCAAAAGACAATGCAATAAAGGCGTAAAAAGAGTATAAAACTTTATTACATCATCTGAGACATAGTGTCTTAAACAAGTATCACATCAAAGTAGAGCGGAAATAAACAACTGGGCAATCTTCCACAGGAAGTTGACCGGCGCATCGTTAGACTTATAATTCTTCGTCGATAAATTCTCCATCAAAGTCTCCAGCATCACCCTCTGATCAAAATATTAGCAAGGGTGAGCTCACTTATGGTCGGGGCTCAGCAAGTGGGGGAAAAATTAATGCAGGTATAACAAGGTGAGGCTAAGGTTGAGCAGTAAGCATTTTAGTTGGTCAATATTTTATTATCAACACCTGCCTTACTAACAAAAGTGAATCCCAAATATCCCAATTAAACAAAAGAATATGAATATAACAAAAACACTTAAGTGAAACCACTTAAGCAAATTATTGGCAGATCATCAGATCTCAATTTATGTCCATCTTTAAGTTCAATTATCATGTGAGGAGTCCAGGTCGCTCATAACCGGGAGCACGGCTGATATATCAGTTTTACACTCTGCAGAGGTGGTACAACTTTACCCACAAGCCATGTATCCCATCTAGCCCGGGTTGATCGGACCCTTAGACACTGCCGAGGTGAATGGCTAGGGATCCATTATGAGGTTTTCACAAAATACACTTAATACGAAGCAACCCGCTAAGGTTTCTAAGACGATGGTGGTGGCCCCCTGGGTGAAGTACCTTAGCCAAGAATACGACCCCATGTTAACGTGGGCTGCCAGCACCGACCGCTCCCCCTCTTGCCCATCTTTCAGGTAAGGTTGCTAGGCACTAAGCATATAGAGCTAATTACCAAAGCCAGAGCCATGATAGCACTCGTGGTTGCACTGTTATCCTGGGTGGTCACTCCATGTTCCAATTAATTTTGCAATAAAGTTATCTTAACCATCGGGTTAATGCCATAATTGCCAATTAAATCTTTGGAACATTAAAATCAATTAATGAGTGACATTAAGAAATTATTAGGTTGGGCAGTAGCGTAAATCTCGCACAGCTTAATTATTTCCCCAGGTTAAACAAGGAATACAGGTAGTAAATCTAGGAAATCCTTAATTAGGTAAAACCCATCAAATTATGCAGTATATCAAAAGTAAACATTATTAAATGCAATGACTGGGTACAAAAAGAGTATGCAGAGGGAGAATCCACTTGCCTTGCACAAAATCGTCCTGCGTGTCGTCTTCAAACGTATTTGGGTCCTCTACCACACAATTAGTTTCTAATAACGTCGCACATCGTACATACAAAAGAAAACATTCACCAATAAATAAACATACACCATTACATAGGTGAAGCATACATCATACAATAAAACATACATTTAAACAAATCACATTTATAAGAAGGAATGCAAAACATGATTTGTATCTACCCTATAAATCTTAACAATATCAACGATCAATTTATTTGCTATGACTAACTACTTTGTTCCATTATCTTACTAGAAAACTTGTATGACAATTCGACTATGGATATGCATACTATATAAATTCATTTAAAATCATAGATACAACTTTAACCCAAATTCTAGGGAATCTAGTTTATTTACTAAATAATTATCTCTATCGTAAAACACGGGTCACATTCTAGTTTTAGTCTTTCTAAAAGGAAATTATATCAATTGTTAAAATATTATTTATAAATCACATAACCATAGTATTAAAGAACTAACTTAAACTACAATTTTTATCTCTACTATTTAGATTACGTTGGACTATATTGTTTCAACGTCAATAAAATATTTACTATTTACTAAAAATCTACATAAACCACTAATTGAATATTTTCTAACACAAGCGAGGTTATTTGACATAAACTAGTACTCTAAAAATTTTAAGTTCTAAATCTGTGAACATGTTTATTTGACTAGAAAAAAAAACCTATTTTGTCATCTACCAATGATATTTTCTCCTTTCTTTATAAAAACAAAATGCTAATAAAATAATGAGATAAATCATCTAAAATCCTATGTTAATCGAATGACATGAGTTCTATACCATTTTCTAATCCATCAAAAATGCACCTATAATTCTCCAAGTAGTTTCTAAAATTTATTGTGACCAAATTTAACTACAAAAATTCATATCTAGCATTTCTACCGCCAAAGTGACTACTAAATGTTGTCATATTTCTCTAATCCAAAATTCAACGCCACGACTAACATGACATAACACGGTGCTAATAATCGCATGAATCTACCAAACAATTCCATAACGCTCACATACACATAAATCGAAACCACATGTGTTCATATTACAACAAACAAAATATACAACTCATGAATCGAATCAAAAATAATTTATAAAATATACAAAATAATTCGGGTCGCCAACAACCTCGGGTTCGTGCGTGTGACGGGGACGGATCGATGGAGAGCGGGGCTCGACTACGGACGGCGAGTGTGTCGCTCCGGCGAACTACGATGACGAACGACGAACTCCGGCGAACTCCACTGGCTCCGACGACGAACGGCACGAACTAACGATGAGCGAGGAGTGCTAGAGGGAGGTAAATTCGAGTGGACAGGAAGGGGAGACCTCTGCTGCCTTTTATAGAGAGCAGGAGGGAGAAGAAAGAGTGTGCCAGGGAGAGAACGGTCGGTCTTCAATGGCCATCACAACATCAGTTTCTAACGAGAATAATGGAGGGAAGGAGAAACGGAAGGGTTCATGCTCCATTAACGCGCGAGACGAACGGACGGCGGTTGCACGGGGTCACGGCGCGTCGGTTCCTGGCATGGATTGCGCGGTCGGGGTCGCGTCCTGGCTCGGTGCAGGGTGTTCGGTGCGAGGTGGCGCGGCAGGGAGCACGGGCACATGGTCGGCTTCGGTCGCGGCTTGGCACGGTGTCGCGGGAGCTCCAGGCGCGCGAGACCGTCGCTGGGCGTCGCGAGCAGGGCGGCGTCCGGTCGGCTTGAGGCGCCGTCGGGGCTCGCGCTCGGTCGGGCGGGCCTGCGTGAGCGCGGGGGATAGCTCGGGCGCGGCAGAGGTGGCTCGGCGTGGCTTGGCGGCGTCCTTTGTGTGAGCGGGAGAGAGAGCAGAGAGGAGAGAGAGGATTAGAGGAGAGAGAGCACAGCAGGGGGCGGCGGCTGCTTGGGAAGAAGGCAGGGCGCACGCGCGTAGCTTAGGGTTTGGGGACATGGGCCCCTAGTGGGCCGGTAGGTTTAGTTTTAGTTTTTTTTTTCCAATTCCGAAATTCATTTTTAAAGAACTCTAGAAATCATAAAAAAATTACCAAAAATATTTGTAAATGAAGTACTTATTTTTAGACTAATAATTACTATATTTTCTTAATTATTATTTAATTACTAGTATCTCTTTTTAAATTGAATTGATATTAAACATCCCGTAAGAAATCAAATGCATGCAAAGAAAACGATGGAAATAAATAATTAAACACTAAAATAAATTTATTACCCTAATTAATATAATATCTAAATTTATTATTTTAATTGATGGCTTTTATGGTGTTACACTCATTTAATCGAACGCTCGACAGCTGCTAGTCGAGCTGTGTCCAACTCCGATCGCTCGATGCTCGATCGATGTCTGACTATTTTATCCGAGTCCGTACTCTCAGACGGAATACTCGATGTGTCGTCCTCTAATCAATTTTATCTGACTCGGCTAAATATCTCATGTTCGAACCGAACTCAAAACCCCGTATCGGCAGCAATTTTAAAATATCACGATTCGCCTTCTCCGACTAAAATCCAAAGCCGATCAAATCTCAGGATGATTTATTTTCGAATCACGCGTAGGGAAATTATTTCCGAGCGAATTCAAATCAAACTCCCGGCCGAGTTAATCACGCAACAGTCCGCTCGTCCGAACTCTAGTTCACGCTGTTTTGCGTACAAATGAATTCCGCGGGAGCATTTTTATTCGGGAAAATAAATTAGCGCGGCCCGAGTACGTGTTTGGGCCAAATCCAGCCCGGCCCACTAAAGAACCCTAACCCTAGCCATTTTCTATAAATAGAGGTGCTCCTTCCTTGCTTGGCTTTTATTCACCTACACCCCTAGCCGCCACTTTCTTTCTCCCTGCCTCCTTCTCCCACACGGCACCAAGCTGGGAGCTCTCTCCTTCTCCCATGGCGCAGCAGCAATATCACCATGGCACACATCATCCCCTTCCCCAAGCCAGCGCCCTCCTCCCTACTTCCTGCTGGCGAGCAGCAGCTCCATGACCGCCCAGCTTCTTCCTCCATGGCGCCCAGATTTTTTTTCCACCAGAGAGCTTCTTCCCCATGGAGCTTCTTCCCTGCAGGTCGCCAGCAGCCTCTCCATGGCCAGCGCTCCCTGTCCTCCTCTCGGCGCGCGCCCCTGCGAACCTCCCCAGCAGGCCGACCTCTCCTTCCTCCATGCCGACGCCCCCTGCTGCTAGCTCTGCACCCATGGCGAGCAGCCCCCCCTGCTGCGAGCTCCTCCCTTACATTGCTGTCGGACGTCGCTGCTACTACCTTGCTCCCTCGTCGTGCAGCGAGCTCCATCGCCGACCTGCGCAGCAAGCCGCGCGCTGCAGCAGCACCGTTCTTCGCCTTGCGTCATCGTCGAGCTTCGCCACTCTCCTCCCCATGACCAGCGGCCCTCGCACACTCTACCCTCCCCCAAAACAGCAAGCCCCCAGCAGCCCCGGATTCCCTCGGTGTCGCTTGCATGCCACCCGCTCGATGTATTGCGCAGCCACATTGTCGCTGCTCGCTGCCCGTCAACGTGCAGCCCCTCTGTTTTCTCCGTTGGCGTAGCAGCCCCGTCGTCTCCGCGCGCTGCCGGCTCGCTGTTTTATAAAGCGCAGTGAACAGCACGCCGTCGACACTCGCCGGTTGTTTGCTGTTTTTGCGCAGCCCCATCGTCGTCGTCGTTCACCCCGGTGAGACCGCGACGCTCCGTGTTCGATTCTGCATCGACATTATTTTCCTATGATTAATTATGTACTCCCTCCAGTACAGTAAAGGTAGTCGTTTAGGACATGATTGTGCATACCAAGGAGTGATTAATTATCATAGAGTTTTCCCTGTTTGCCCCTATTAAATAGGGATATGGGTGCATTAACATCACTAAAACAATCAGGCTTGATTGGTTGCTGCAGCAACTTCAAGGCATTCTAGACTAGAGGTCTCAAGTTCGATTCCTCTTAAATGCATCTTTTTTTGTGCAATTACTAGGGGCAACAACGTCCAAATCCCAGACCCACGCGCGCTATGACTTCTTTTTGTGCACGCTCGGTCACGCGCAGGATGACTTCTTTTACTGCACCGAAGGGAGTATGTGTGCTGCTTTGTTTTATTTTTGTGGAGGAGAGAACCCCGTGTTTTGCGTGGAGAAGAAGGCAAGCCGCTCGACGCTCGTCGATGTGCGGAGCTATGCACAAATCGGAATCGCCATCGTCCTCACAAACACCGTTTGGGTTTGTTTATGGTGAGCCGATGCATATCGCTCTCGATCGACTCGATTAATTATTTTGAATGGATGTGTGTAAAATATTTCGATTATGCGCATTGGTAGGATCGCGTTTGCGATTGGAGAACAAGAGGTTAATTGATGTGCCCGATTTGTAGTTGTCTAATTATGTTTTGGTCGATGATGTGCATGTGGTTATGTGTGTGAAAAGTATAATTGTTTTATGCAATGTGATGGGATTCATGATTATATAGGGAGTATATTTATTGATGTGACGAGTAGTTTAGAAAATGCTAGTTGTGTAGAGGATGAATTATTAAAACATGGGTATCAGAGTTCATATATTAGTGGTCGCACCACATTGAGTAAAGTGTCTCGAGTGCACGCCATAATGTGGTTGTATGCGAGACAGGGTTATGCGTATGATGAGTTTAGTAAAAATTTCCATCGGTGTCAGTTGTGTTAAGTTGAAGTTTATTTGTGCATGTAAAGTAGTAAGGTATTTAATGCTTACGACTCTTAGTCGATGGTAGAAATTGTCTTGGATTAAATAGAGAGGTGATGACATGCCAGAGTAGTCATCGCTTTCTCTATATTTATAGGTCAAGTCATGACGATGCGTATTATGCGCTCGTTAAATTAGGCTTCGCATGTAGTGTATGATTGTGCTCACGATTTCGGGTAGACACTTCACGTAAGTCAAGTAGGTTTGTGATACAAGGATGTAATGGAGTTAGTTGTTTTAGGCTAATTATTGAAATACTCGGTTCGTAGGATAAACATGTAAGCGTTCATGATTTGGGAAGTAAATGCGTGGTGATTGCGATTTGGAGATTTGTGGTTTACGATTCATATGAGTTGGTCGGTGTGCGCATATACTTGTGAATCTGTGGGTTTATAAAAATATTGTAGTATATGTTGTGTCTCGGATTGCGGCAATAAAAGGCAAGTTGACGTGTATGTTATTTAGCGGCGATGTCGTTGCTCTAGTTAACCGAATTGTTAGATGACGTGGTTAAGCTCGTAATCACGGTGAATTGTTTGTTGTAGTCTACATATGTATGGTTACGGTCGCGGGTAAAAATTAGTAGTGTTCATATGATGTCTAAGCTAAAATGCAAATTAGTGTGTGAAGGGCGCATCAATACGTGTATATGTACCGGGTCTGATGATTGTGGTGAATGCGTTTGTTAAATGAATGTGGTAATTTTAGTGCACTAAATGACTTAAATAAAATTTGCAAGTCAATTTGTTGATTTTAATTGATTGTCTTAACTCAAATAAATAGTAAAGCGTTAGAGTAATTCAAGTCTCTCGAACGCGGCGATTCTTGAATTATATAGGAGCTGAAATTTATTGATTGCTGTTTTGGACTGCACGCATTGTTTTAGTTGTGCTGCATGTTTGATGAACTAAATTATGTTTTCTGTAGATATGTGCTATAGAAAAGTGGTAGATAACTTTATTATCTTGCTGGTGTTAAAATTTGACAGCCATAGGTCTAACAGTTTAGGAGTTATGCTTTTTACAAATTCAGTAACTGAATCTGTCCAAATTCTGTACAGATTTCAGAAACTGCATTGTTTGCTCAATTTAATGTTGCAATCTGTGCATGGTCGTTATAAGAAAGTTGTAGATGCTTTTCTGATCCTGCTTGTGTTAAAATTTCATAACCATAGGCCTGACGGTTTAAGAGTTATGAAATTTACAAACTGGTTGTTTTGTTCTGTCCTCTCTCAGAACAGATTTCGAAAACTGTAATGTTTGATTTGATTAAACCTAGAATCACTTCTTGGTGATTATAAAAGTTATATAGTGCGGTTGCCAAGCTTTCCAAAAAGTCTTGGATCACTCTTTTTGGTGCTCTGAAGATTAAGTTACATGCGTGTGAAGTGTAAAGTCTGAATCTGTCCAGTTCTGGACAGCACAACCTTCATAGTGTATTCTACCCTTGATACATGTTAAACCAGCCAGTGATGTTTATAAATAATTTGTAGACAATTTCATTACCTTTCCATAAAACCTAGAATCACCTTGTTTGGATGTCTGAATCTCTAGTTATGAGTTTTTAAAGTCGCAAGTCTGAATCTGTCTAAATCTGGACAGAGCTGTTGTATTAGCGTGTTTTGACCTTGCTAAGTGTTGAATCCTATTGAGGTCTAAATACCAAAGTTGTAGTTCACCTTTTAAGCTTTTCAGAAAGTCTTAGTTTGATATTTTTGGATTAATATTTGAAGAATTATGATTGAAACGAGTGACTGCTGTGCTGCTGTCCTAAAAATCTGCAAGTGCACATTTAATTGTTTAGTTCACCCTTTGACTAAAAATGCTTAGTTAGCACTTAACGGACCCAGACTTGTAATGTCTAAACTTAAGTTAACATGGGTCCATGATTAATGTGCTTGCTTGCTGTAGTTAGCTGTGGATAAGAGTTCCGTAGTTATTGATGCCTAGGTACTCTGTGAAACTTGTTGTTTGGGATGATTTTGTATGATCACTAGAAGAACTACTGAGAAGCCATATCCAAATAAATAAAATGTGCGTACTTGTGATGTTGTAGTTGTGTTTCATAAATAAATAAAATGTTGTTGCCTTTTCAATGGCATTAATGTCGAACGCCGATAACGTGTAGATAGCTAATGCTAGCATATAGTTGTTACAGTGTCTTACAATTTAATGTTTAGTTCGCCACTGTGTCTTTGTATATCTTGTGCTACTTTCATTATATTCATCTATATGCATCTTGCATCTCATTTAGGACCGAGAGATGATGATTGTGCACGTGATGTGGTGCCAACCACAAGATGCAGCTGGTGGACAACCCAAGGAAGGATGGACATAACCAGTGAATGCTCGCCAAGCGAGTGCCACCCAGCAAACACTATCTAAGTGTTAAAGAAAAGGCAAGCCCCGATTTTATGCATAACCGTTATATATGCTATTTTACTGCACTTAATGTTTGTAGGCTTGTACTGTGCACTTAAGTGTAGGAGTTGCCTGAAACCCTAGTTGCATGAACTCAGGATTCCTTTTTGAGATGGATACTAGTATGCTAGGTCGAGTAGCTGCTTTGCTAATTAGGGATCTCGGTAGAAGTCGAGTGATTTTTCTAGCACTCGCGCGAGGTCAGGACATTGATTGTACCCACTTTCATATCATGCTGATGTTGGTCTGTGGACACGGATCCATGGGGATGCGTGGTCTACGAGATGAAATTGGAATAAGGATTAACGTGCGGATACCTGTGTCAAGCGTTTGAACGTACTAAACATATGCCGAGAAATATGGTAAATCAGTAAGCCTAGTACCTGAGTGAACCTGGCAGTGGACATATCCCCTCACGCGACCTGAGACGTGGTCTCCCATTCCGGTTATGGTGGGTACAAGTGCGGTCACTGCACGACGGCAGTCGGGGTCAGTGAGGCATTGTACGCCAAGGCGGTGAGCCCTGATCTGCTGACGGGGAATCGATGGGGACGGTTGATGTGTGTGGGGACGGAGTGCCTCGCCACGTCGTGTGTTTAGGTTTACCTTGCAAGGATAAAAACTCGATTCGAATCGTCTGCTTCTCGCAACTAATGAGACTGCTTGATCCATTGTACTGCATTGAGTAATAAGTGGAAATGAGATGGCAAAAGATGTTGATTGATAAAATGTTTGATACCATGTATGACTAGCTAGGTACACATCTAGTAAAGAGGATCATACTAAAACTTGAAAAGCTAAAACTTGATTTTAGACTCAGCTAGTGCTTTTGGCAAACCAAACCCCTCAGCCAAACAGCTGCATGTCTAGAGGTAGAGGAGTTGACTCCTCACACCGGGTAAGTCTAGCTGAGTATTAGTATACTCAGCCTTGCTTATGGCATAATTTTTGCAGGTACTCCTTAGGTTGATTTGGTTGATGGTGTGACTTGGCCTCCATCCCTGCCACCGGGATAGACGGTCGAGTGGGTTATTGCTTCCGCAGGAGAGGACCAGGAGGAGTAGCGTGGCCAGGCGTCGCTATGTTACTCGGTTTTCTCCGTTAGTTAATTCCGCTGCATTAAACTTTATGTTTATTATTTTTGAAACTCCGATAATGTAATCACTAATGATACTCCTTGAATTTGTGGTATTATGCTTTATTGTATTTCTCTGTGCCTCACCTTCGAGTGAGCTAGTGGTATTCGATCCTGGTTAAGTGGCTTTATCGGACTAGATCCGAGGGACTGACGGTTTATTCCTATTTAAGTGTGGTCTAGCCTCTAAGGCGGGACTTAGGCACTTAAGTTGGAATAATTCGGGTGGTTCCGCCACAGCCTTCCCCTTGTGGGCCATAGCATATGCCGAGAACGTGGAGCAAGGCGCGCCACCATGTGCCGCCGACTGCGAGAAAACCAACGAGATGGTTAGAAATCATGTCTAATCGAAAGTTATATACCTAAATAAAAAAGAGCGCGTACCCATGCTTCCGCGTATTTGCCCAGGCTGCGGCTGCCTTGATGGTGGGAGGGACCTTGCATCATCAAACGTCGTTCCCGGCTAGCGTTGTGCACCTCGTCCCACTCAGCCGAGCACCACCTCTGCACCATCTGCTCCCAGCACTCAGGATGCGCGGTGCACCAATGAGGAATCGTCTAAAAAAATACAAGTACACGACATATCAGAAGATAAAATTAAGAATATTTAGTACCAATAATAAAGTTTTGTATTTACCTGCAAGTATTGGTCTGGAGTCAACGACATGGTTCGGGCGTCCTTCTTGCTCACCTTCTCCCCAAGGACGGAGCCGTGGTAAGTGATGATGGCCTAGATGCGCGCCTCGTAGTGCATGTCCACGACGAGCTTCTTACAGCTCGTGGTATCCACCACATCCGCCCTGGCCTCGTATCCAGCCTCGCATCTGAAGAAATCCTACATACAAAGACGATGTATCCATACATTATTTCAAGAATATGCAACAAATGCGACTTATTAAACAATATAGTGCGAGGAAGACTTACCCACAACTCTTGCTTCACCCGCTCCGCCTTGTTGTTGAATTGTCTGCCGTCCCGATCTACTGCATCGGGGGCGACGGCGTAGTGGTCGAAGGTGTATGCTGGGCTCGTCACTCCGGCGTACTCGACAAGTCCAGGGAAGTGTTCCCTGCATAGAAGGCCGAGGATGCCATTGGGGTTGCGGCTGTGACCCCCTGCAGTCTCCAAAACCATCCAAGACCTGTCCAAGTGATTAAGATAAAAGTATTAGTTTCTATTATTAATTTGAACATATCATATGAAAAAGCAGCAACAACATCTAAAGTTACCTACCTCTCTCCATCGGGTCGTATCAGCGGACGTCTGTCACGAAGTATGGGTCGCTTAGGGAGACTCGCGGGACCTCGCAGGTAGATACTCCTCGAACCTGAGGAGCCAGAACATGAGACGTCCTGCTGAGCGGCGTCGTCGTCATCGTCCTGCTGCGCCGCATCGTCATCGTCCTGATGCGCCGCATTGACAGCGGCTTGCTGCTCCACCTGCTGCTGTACGGCGTCGTCCTGCTGCGCCTCCTCCTCCGTCCTACGGGTGCTCCTCCTCCCCCTCCCCCTCCCCTCCTCATCCTCGTCCCACCGCCCACCATCTTTGTCCAACAACCTACAATTAAGAGTAAGCAATTAAGCACAGATAAAAAAATATGTATTTAGAAACATATGCAAAATAAATGAAATATAGCATTACATCGATTAAAAATAGTCTTCATATGTGTCCGGGTTAGCCGGATCATAAGTGTCATCATCACTATCAACCATTTCATAGTCAACACCATCTAAAGGCGCAATTTCGTCATTGGCATTGCCTTCAAGCATTTCTAAGTCATTCTCATTTTGCACCTCATCATCCTCCTCATCAACAACCATTTCAATATCTACTTCCATTCCGATTGCTTCGGTTAAGTCTATCTCAAATCGCCCTTCTAGCCCATCTTCTTGGAAGAACTCTCCGTCATATGTGTCCGGGTCTAAGTTATAATCTTCATCGTTTGGAACAGGTAATTTACCGTGCGGTGATACCTTATACACAACATCCCAACCCTTAAGATGTTGTTACGTTTGGCACGCATATGGAAGATAATACACTTGTGTGGCCTGTTGGGCCACAATATAGACATCGTCTCCTGGTAAGGTGGAATCCTGTCGAATTTCGACTAGCCCAAGATTAGAATGTGTCCGTCTCGTAACTTCAGGGTCAAACCAATGACATTTGAATATCACTGGAGTAAGAGGTTTGGAACCATAAAAATTGAGTTCATATATTTCTTCAATTCTTCCATAATACTCGACCTCGTTAAGCCCGGGCGTAAAGACTCCAGAACACGTGGTTTTTCGATTGGGCCTACTTTGGTCGTAGCTTGTTGTGCGAAAACGGTATCCATTGACGTCATACCCAGAAAATTTCCTGACCCTATAGGCAAACCATTGGCTACTTGTCTCAACTCGGCACTCATAGACGGCTCTTTTTGGCCCTGCAAGTTCAAACACGCTAGATTGTTATATTATTCGCACGTAAGAGCAACTTCAAATGACAAACTAAGCACGTACCTTACATTTAAACCAGGAAATGAAATCGGGCAATCCATTTCCTGCACCCTTTGCAAGAAGGGTATCATATTCCTGTGGAGTTGGGTCCCTTGATCGATGCCAGAATTCATGAAGAAATTGCTCCATGTATGGCGTCACCTCTTCAAGGTTGGTCAATACATATAGCATGATATGACACCACTCTTCATGTCTCAGGGTCTTGGTGGTCGAACCACTCGCGCTTCCGAGTTGCCCTCGAAAAATGCTGAGGTTCGATTCATTGTCGCCATCATTGTAACGAGGGGGTGGATTATGCACGCTCGGCAGTTTGTCACCATAGTAAGTTGTTGTGAAGTTTGACACCTCCTCTAGTATGTATGCTTGTGCAATGGAAGCCTCGATTTTGCATTTATTTCTACATTTCTTTCGGATAGTCTTTAGACATCTCTCGATTGGATAGCACCAACATCCCTGCACGCCCCCCCCCCATTCGTGCCTCATACGGGAGATGAAGAATCAAATGCTGCATCGGATTGAAGAAGCCGGGTGGAAAGATCTTCTCCAGCTTACACAGTAACACGGGTGCCATCCTTTCCAAGTCTGCAATCATGGTCCGAGCTAACTCTTTTGCACAAAGCTGGCGGAAGAAATAGCTCAACTCTGCAAGCGCTAGCCAGACATGCTCAGGGACATAGCCTCAAACCATCGTCGGAAGAATTCGTTCAATCCATATGTGGTAGTCATGACTCTTCATCCCTAAGACTCGCAGAGTAGATAAGTTCACCCCTCTACTAAGGTTAGTTGCATACCCATCAGGGAGCATTAACATCTTGATCCACTGTAGTACTTCCTTCCTCTGGGCCCTGCTCAGGACGAAATCGGCCTTAGGCCTTCTCCATGTCTTTCCACCACTAGGCGGCTTCATCTCTTGGTTTGGTCTATCACATAACTCTGCCAGATCCACTCTTGCCTTTACGTTATCCTTTGACTTATCAGGAATCTCCATAATTGTTGCCCAAAGTGCCTCGGCGACATTCTTTTCAGTGTGCATCACATCAATGTTGTGTGGAAGGAGCAGGTCATCATAATAGGGGAGCCGAGTCAAGCCCGACTTATGTGTCCACATATGTTTCTCACCATATCCCACAAAACCAACTTCTGGGTTGGCCACGAGACCATCTATCTGTTGGCGAACTTCGGCACCAGTCATCATTGCAGGTGGGCGGTCTGTCACCACGACACCTTTCGTAAAGTTCTTGATGTCTAGTCGGAATGCATGGTTAGGAGGGAGAAATTGTCGATGTTTATCAAATGACGAATATTTGCCACCCTTCTTCAACCAAATGAACCTAAGAGCTTCCTTGCAAACTGGGCATGGGAACTTACCGTGAACACACCAGGCGCAAAATAGCCCATACGCCGGAAAGTCATGCATGGAGTACTGGTACCAAACATGCATTTTGAAGTTTGTCTTCGTAGCTCGGTCGTACGTCCATACCCCTTCCTCCCAAGCACGGACCAATTCATCAATCAAAGGCTCCATGTACACGCCCATTTTATTCCCCGGGTGTCTAGGAATTATCAACGACACAAATATGTTCTGTGTTTGAAAGCATACGCCGGGGTGGAGATTGATGGGGATAACGAACACGGGCCAACATGTGTATGGGGCAGCGGTCATTCCATAGGGATTGAACCCATCTGTGGCCAGCGCAACATGAACATTACGAGCCTCTTTGGCTTTCTCATGGTGAATGGCATCAAAGTGGGTCCATGCTTCACCATCGGATGCGTGAACCATCTTGTCAGGATTGTATCGTTTGCCTTTTTTGTGCCATGTCATCTGTTTCGCGGATTCCTCTGTCATGTATAGACGCTGGATCCTCGGTATGAACGGAAGGTGGCGTAGGATTGTCATGGGGATGTCAAGCTTGAAAGGGAAATGTGCCCTTGGGCCATTTCTAAGTATTTTGGTGATTTAGTGTCCAACACAAGTGCCTAAGTGTTAAATGGTGGACAAAGTACAAATCAAGTATAAAGGTATGTTTCTCAGACTTAGTACATTGTTTTAGAGACTAATGTACTGTGTCTAAGTGCTGGAAACAGGAAAAATCAAGTTGGAATTAAAGATGGCTTTGTTCAGCCGAAGGCAGCTCTGTCTGGGTGCACCGGACTGTCCGGTGGTGCACCGGACAGTGTCCGGTGCGCCAGGCTGACTGAGGTGAACTTGCTGCTCTCGGGAAGTGATTAACGGCGTACATCTATAATTCACCGGACTGTCTGGTGTGCACCGGACTGTCCGGTGAGCCAACGGTCGGCCGCGCGATCCGCGCGAGACACGTGGCCGAGCCAATGGTCAGAAGGGGGCACCGGACTGTCCGGTGCGCCAACGGCTCGAAATCTGCAACGGTCGGCTTCGCCAAATAAGGAAGGAGATCTGCACCGGACAGTGTCCGGTGGTGCACCGGACTGTCCGGTGCGCCAGGCGACAGAAGGCAAGAATTGCCTTCCTGGAATGCTCTCAACGACTCCTAGCTACCTTGGGGCTATAAAAGGGACCCCTAGGCGCATGGAGGAGTACACCAAGCATTCTCTAAGCATTCCTAAGCACCAAGACTTTGATTCCGCGCATTTGATTCTTTGTGATAGCAATTAGAGCTCCATTTGAGTTGTGAACTCGCCGAGTTGTGTTGTGAGCTCTTGTTGTGACTTGTGTGCGTGTTGGTACTCTGATTTCGTGTCTTGTGTGCGTTGCTCATCCCTCCCTTACTCCGTGCTTCTTTGTGAACGTCAAAGTGTAAGGGCGAGAGGCTCCAAGTTGTGGAGATTCCTCGCAAGTGGGATATAGTAAAGTGAAAGCAAAACACCGTGGTATTCAAGTGGGTCTTTGGACCGCTTGAAAAGGGTTGATTGCAACCCTCGTCCGTTGGGACACCACAACATGGACTAGGCAAGTGTTGGACTTGGCCGAACCATGGGATAAACCACTGTGCCATCTCTGTGTTGATCTCTTTGTGGTTATCGTGTTGTGCAAGCTCTCCTTTTTAGCCACTTGGCTTAATTGTGCTAACTCCTAATAAAGTTTTGTGGATTAAGTTTCAACTTTTTACAGGATCACCTATTCACCCCCCTCTAGGTGCTCTCAATTGGTATCAGAGTCGTTCTCTTCAAGAAAGGGACTAACCGCCCGAAGAGATGGATCCTAGGGGCAAGGGGATGGTGGTCAATGATAAGGAGAAGGAGTTCTTCGCCAATGATCCAAAGGATGACAAGCCTACTGACTCAGGCTCGGCCCACAAGAGAAAAGACGAGAGGAAGAAGAAAACGAGGCGCATCAAGGAGATAGTCTACTACGACAGCGACGAATCTTCCTCTTCCCAAAAGGATGACGACAACGACTACGAGAAAAAGAAGACGGTTAATTCTAACTTCTCTTTTGATTACTCTCGTATTCCTCAAAATACCAATGCTCATTTACTCTCCATTCCACTTGGTAAACCTCCTCATTTTGATGGAGAGGACTACAGATTTTGGAGTCACAAAATGCATAGTCACTTGTTCTCTCTCCATCCAAGCATATGGGAGATAGTCGAGAGTGGAATGCAATTTGATAGTACTGATAGTCCTATATTTATTAATGAGCAAATTCACAAAAATGCACAAGCTACTACTGTTCTTCTAGCATCTTTGTGCAGGGATGAATACCATAAGGTGAGCGGCTTGGATAACGCCAAGCAGATTTGGGACACCCTCAAGATCTCACATGAGGGGAACGACGTTACCATGCTCACCAAGATGGAGTTGGTGGAGGGCGAACTTGGGAGATTCGCGATGATAAGAGGGGAGGAGCCAACACAGACGTACAACAGGCTCAAGACCCTCGTCAACAAGATAAGGAGCTATGGAAGCACGCGATGGACGAACCACAACGTCGTCCGCCTAATGCTAAGGTCCTTTACTGTACTTGATCCACATCTGGTAAACAATATTCGTGAAAATCCTAGGTACACCAAGATGTCGCCCGAAGAAATTCTTGGGAAATTTGTAAGCGGGAGGATGATGATCAAGGAGGCGAGATACGTGGATGATGCATTGAATGGCCCAATCCACGAGCCTCAAACCGTTGCTCTCAAAGCGATAAGGAGCAAGGAGGCACTACCTAGCAAGGTGGCGCAAGTTGAGGCGGCCAGGCTTAATGAGGAAGAAATGGCCCTTATCATCAAGCGGTTCAAGACGGCGCTAAAGGGTCGCAAGGAGCACCCCAACAAGAACAAGACGAAGGGGAAGCGCTCCTGCTTCAAATGTGGTAAGATTGGTCATTTTATCGCTAATTGTCCCGATAATGATAGTGACCAGGAAAAGAAGAGTGGAAAGTGGGAAAAGAAGAAGAACTACAAGAAGGCGAAGGGCGAGGCACATCTTGGAAAGGAGTGGGATTCGGATTGCTCCTCGTCCGACTCCGACAACAAAGGACTCGCCGCCACCGCCTTCAACAAGTCTTCCCTCTTCCCCAACGAGCATCACACATGCCTCATGGCAAAGGAGAAGAAGGTATGTACTCGAAACAATACTACTTATGCTTCTTCAAGCGAGGATGAGTCTAGTGATGATGATGAAATAGACTATTCATGCTTATTTAAGGGCTTAGATAGAACTAAAATTGATAAGATTAATGAATTGATTGATGCTTTGAATGATAAGAATAGATTACTAGAAAAACAAGAGGACCTTTTATATGAAGAGCATGATAAGTTTGTTAGTGCACAAAATTCTCTTGCTCTAGAAGTTAAAAGGAATGAAATATTTTCTTGTGAACTATCTACTTGTCATGAAACCATTTCTACTTTAAAAAGTGTTAATGATGATTTAAATGCTAAACTAGAAGTAGCAAGTAAATCTAACTCTTGTGTAGAACATGTTATGATTTGCAATAGGTGCAAAGATTTTAATGTTGATGCTTGTAGTGAACACCTGGTTTGCATTTCTAAATTAAATGATGAAGTGGCTAGTCTTAATGCCCAACTTAAGACTAGCAAGAGTGAATTTGACAAGCTAAAATTTGTAAGGGATGCCTACACGATTGGTTGACACCCCTCAATTAAGGATGGTCTTGGCTTCAAGAGGGAAGTCAAGAACTTAACAAGCCATAAGGCTTCCATCTCCACCAAGGAGAAAGGGAAGGCCCCTATGGCTAGTAGTGCTCAAAAGAACCATGCCTTCATGTATCATGATAGGAGACATTCTAGAAATGTTTTTAGAAGTTATGATGCTTTTGATTCTCATGCCATGGTTGCTTCTAGTTCTTCTATTATGCATGATAGAAATGTGGCTAGGAAAAATGTTCTTAATCATATGCCTAGAAGAAATATTGTTCATGTTCCTAGGAAAGTAATGAATGAACCTTCTACAATTTATTATGCTTTAAATGCTTCCTTTGCTATTTGTAGAAAGGATAGGAAGATAGTTGCTAGAAAATTAGGGGCAAAATGCAAGGGAGATAAAACTTGCATTTGGGTCCCTAAGACTATTTGTACTAACCTTGTAGGACCCAACATGAGTTGGGTACCTAAGACCCAAGCCTAAATTTGCCTTACAGGTTTATGCATCCGGGGGCTCAAGCTGGATTATCGACAGCGGATGCACAAACCACATGACGGGGGAAAAGAGGATGTTCTCTTCCTACGTCAAGAACAAGGATTCCCAAGATTCAATCATATTCGGTGATGGGAATCAAGGCAAGGTGAAAGGGTTAGGAAAAATTGCTATTTCATCCGAGCACTCTATTTCTAATGTGTTCTTAGTTTAGTCGCTTGGATATAACCTGTTGTCTGTGAGTCAACTCTGTAATATGGGATATAACTATTTATTCACAAATGTAGATGTGTCTGTCTTTAGAAGAAGTGATGGTTCATTAGCTTTTAAGGGTGTATTAGACGGCAAACTCTATTTAGTTGATTTTGCAAAAGAGGAGGCCGGTCTAGATGCATGCGTAATTGCTAAGACTAGCATGGGTTGGCTGTGGCATCGCCGCTTAGCACATGTGGGGGTGAAGAACCTTCACAAACTTATAAAGGGAGAACACGTGATAGGTCTAACTAATGTTACTTTCGAAAAAGATAGACCTTGTGCAGCTTGTCAAGCAGGGAAACAGGTGGGAAGCTCTCATCATGCCAAGAATGTGATGACAACATCAAGACCCCTGGAGTTACTTCACATGGACCTCTTCGGACCCGTCGCCTATCTAAGCATAGGAGGAAGTAAGTATGGTCTTGTTATAGTTGATGATTTTTCCCGCTTCACTTGGGTATTCTTTTTGCAGGATAAATCTGAAACCCAAGGGACCCTCAAGCGCTTCCTAAGGAGAGCTCAAAACGAGTTTGAGCTCAAGGTGAAGAAGATAAGGAGCGACAATGGGTTCGAGTTCAAGAACCTTCAAGTGGAGGAGTATCTTGAGGAGGAAGGAATCAAGCACGAGTTCTCCGCTCCCTACACACCACATCAAAATGGTGTGGTAGAGAGGAAGAACAGGACGCTTATAGACATGGCGAGGACGATGCTTGGAGAGTTCAAGACCCCCGAGCGCTTTTGGTCGGAAGCCGTGAACACAGCTTGCCACGCCATCAACCGGGTCTACCTTCATCGCCTCCTCAAGAAGACTTCGTATGAGCTTCTAACCGGTAACAAACCCAATGTATCTTACTTTCGTGTATTTGAGAGCAAGTGTTACATTCTAGTGAAGAAGGGTAGGAATTCCAAATTTGCTCCCAAAGCCGTAGAAGGGTTTTTGTTAGGTTATGACTCAAATACAAAGGCGTATAGGGTCTTCAACAAATCATCGGGTTTGGTTGAAGTCTCTAGCGACGTTGTATTTGATGAGACTAATGGCTCTCCAAGAGAGCAAGTTGTTGATCTTGATGATGTAGATGAAGAAGAAGTTCCAACGGCCGCAATACGCACCATGGCGATTGGAGATGTGCGGCCACAGGAACAAAATGAGCGAGATCAACCTTCTTCCTCAACAATGGTGGATCCCCCAACTCAAGACGATGAACAGGTTCATCAAGAGGAGGCGTGTGATCAAGGGGGAGCACAAGATGATCATGTAATGGAGGAAGAAGCACAACCGGCACCTCCAACCCAAGTTCGAGCGATGATTCAAAGGGATCATCCCGTCGACCAGATTTTGGGTGACATTAGCAAGGGAGTAACTACTCGTTCTAGATTAGTTAATTTTTGTGAGCATTACTCTTTTGTCTCTTCTATTGAGCCTTTCAGGGTAGAAGAGGCCTTGCTAGATCCAGACTGGGTGTTGGCCATGCAGGAAGAGCTCAACAACTTCAAGAGAAATGAAGTTTGGACACTGGTGCCTCATCCCAAGCAAAATGTTGTGGGAACCAAGTGGGTGTTCCGCAACAAACAAGACGAGCACGGGGTGGTGACAAGGAACAAGGCTAGACTTGTGGCAAAAGGTTATGCCCAAGTCACAGGTTTGGACTTTGAGGAGACTTTTGCTCCTGTGGCTAGGCTAGAGTCCATTCGTATTTTGCTAGCATATGCCGCTCACCATTCTTTCAGGTTGTTCCAAATGGATGTGAAGAGTGCTTTCCTCAACGGGTCAATCAAGGAGGAGGTGTACGTGGAGCAACCCCCTGGCTTTGAGGATGAACGGTACCCCGACCACGTGTGTAAGCTCTCTAAGGCGCTCTATGGACTTAAGCAAGCCCCAAGAGCATGGTATGAATGCCTTAGAGACTTTTTAATTGCTAATGCTTTCAAGGTTGGGAAAGCCGATCCAACTCTTTTTACTAAGACATGTGATGGTGACCTTTTTGTGTGCCAAATTTATGTCGATGACATAATATTTGGTTCTACTAACCAAAAGTCTTGTGAAGAGTTTAGCAGGGTGATGACTCAAAAGTTCGAGATGTCGATGATGGGCGAGTTAAGCTATTTTCTTGGGTTCCAAGTGAGGCAACTCAAGGATGGGACCTTCATCTCCCAAACGAAGTACACGCAAGACTTGATCAAGCGGTTTGGGATGAAGGACGCCAAGCCCGCAAAGACTCCAATGGGAGTCGACGGACACACCGACCTCAACAAAGGAGGTAAGTCCGTTGATCAAAAAGCATACCGGTCTATGATAGGGTCTTTACTTTATTTATGTGCTAGTAGACCGGATATTATGCTTAGCGTATGCATGTGTGCTAGATTTCAATCCGATCCAAGGGATTGTCACTTAGTGGCTGTGAAGCGAATTCTTAGATATTTAGTCGCTACGCCTTGCTTCGGTATCTGGTATCCAAAGGGGTCTACCTTTGACTTGATTGGATATTCAGACTCCGACTATGCTGGATGTAAGGTCGATAGGAAGAGTACATCGGGGACGTGCCAATTCTTAGGAAGGTCCCTGGTGTCATGGAGTTCTAAGAAACAAACTTCCGTTGCCCTATCCACCGCTGAGGCCGAGTACGTTGCCGCAGGACAGTGTTGCGCGCAACTACTTTGGATGAGGCAAACCCTCAGGGACTTTGGCTACAATTTGAGCAAAGTCCCACTCCTATGTGATAATGAGAGCGCTATCCGCATGGCGGATAATCCTGTTGAACACAGCCACACAAAGCACATAGACATCCGGCATCACTTTTTGAGAGACCACCAGCAAAAGGGAGATATCGAAGTGTTTCATGTTAGCTCCGAGAACCAGCTAGCTGATATCTTTACCAAGCCGTTAGATGAGCAGACCTTTTGCAAGTTGCGTAGTGAGCTAAATGTCTTAGATTCGCGGAACTTGGATTGATTTATAGCATACATGTGTTTTATGCCTTGATCATGTTCCTTAAGCATTTTGTTGTTTATTTATGGTGCTCAAGTTGTACAAGCACTCCCCGGACCTTACAAGTCCATTTGCAAGTGATGCACAAATTTAGGGGGAGATGTGCTACAACTTGACCCTTTGAGACTAACTGTGTACTTGAAGGAGGTTTTTGAAAGGGAAAAGGTGGACTTGGACCATGCAAGACTTCCACTGCACTCCGATGAAAGAGTAACTTATTCCAAGTTCATCTTTGTACTCTTATTGCCTTTTTAGTCTTAGTTGAAGATTTTGGTGAGGCAATGGGGTTAAAGGGCCAAAATTGATCCCGTTTTGGTGCTTGATGCCAAAGGGGGAGAAAATAAGGCCAAAGCAAGAAATGGATCAGCTACCACTTGTGAATTTAGAAAATAGTACAGTTAGAGTTTTTGTGTTGGACTTGGTCGAACCACGGGATAAACCACTGTGCCATCTCTGTGTTGATCTCTTTGTGGTTATCGTGTTGTGCAAGCTCTCCTTTTTAGCCACTTGGCTTAATTGTGCTAACTCCTAATCAAGTTTTGTGGATTAAGTTTCAACTTTTTACAGGATCACCTATTCACCCCCCCCCCTCTAGGTGCTCTCAGAGCTGCCTCTTCTGTCCATCACCAGAGTCTACCTCCATGAACTAGACGATTTACACTTCAGACAGTACTTTGCCTCAGTGTGTTCTTTCCTAAATAGGACGCAGCCCTTCGGACAAGCATGTATCTGCTCATACGTCATCTTGAGTGCACGAAGGAGTTTCTGTGCCTCGTACATGCTCTTTGGCAGAACGTGATCCTCCGGAAGCAGGCTGCCAATAACTGTCAACAAACCATCGAAGGCGTCTCGACTCATGCTATACTGCGACTTGAACGCCATTATACGCCCAATGGCATCCAGTTGAGAAACCTTTGTCTTGCCATGAAGGGGTTTCTATGCCGCGTCAAACATGTCGTAGAATGCCTTTGCGGTCGCCTCTAGCTCGTCCTCCATACGTCCTTTGGCGAACTGTGCCTCGTGATAGTCGTTCAACATGTCCGCTACCCCGGCATCAGCATCGTAATCCTCGACGTGTTGTCTCACCACCTCCTCTCTCGTGCGATGCGCTTCACCATGGAAGATCCACTGAGTATAGTCCGGCGTAAATCCATTCTTCCAAATATGTTCTACCATGGCCTTCTTTGTTTTCCTTTTCCTGTTGTCACATTTGCTGCACGGACAAGGGACTAGACTAGCTCCTTTAGCAGCTTCGCCAAATGCCCGTTCCACGAAAGCATCGGTCTCCCTAATCCATTCAGGGGTGACATCATTACGTCTTACGCGGCCCGTGTACATCCACTCACGGTCCTCCATCCTCTAACATATATAACCGAGTATAGTTTAATATAGACATGTAATGCATGTACACTACGTTCCTACCTTCTAATAGGTGAGGATAGGTCCTAATCCCACCCGCGGTTGCGTAGATGGAGTTAGTTTCCATGCTCTACTCCTATCCGAGATAGAATTTCGGCAGCACCTCCCCGCTGTTCTCCGGATACACGTCCTGGCAGGGAGAGTGTACTGTCCGGAGAACAACAGGGAGGTGACGTCGAAACTCTGTCTCGGACCGGAGTAGAGCATGAAACTAACACAATCTACGCAACCGCGGGCTATCCAAAAAACGTGGACAATTCGAAACTGATACATTTGTAGATATGCAAGGATCTGCATATCTACACCGTATCTCTTTCGAACGGGAGACGCCTAACTGGGTTACGTGATCTACGACCATGATGCGGAAATAGAGGTTATACCTAGGGTGGCGGTGGAGTCAGGCTAGTGGGGCTATGGCGGGTCGGTGCAGTGGCGACGCGACGCGGTGCAGGCAGACCCGCAACGGCTAAGAAGACCTCTGCAAAAAACACATGCCTGTCAACAAAAAATTTCGGCAGCACCTCCCCCGCATGGGGAGGTTTCCAAAACCTGCAAATAAAACAAAACAGCACTGTCGGCGTTTCGACCCCGGGGGGTCCCTGGACCGACGAGTAAATTGTCGTCGCGTGCCCCAGCCCAGATGGGTCGGCGCGAGACGGAGCGCGAAGGGGGGAAAAAGCCGGAGGGAGACAGGCGTAAAAAGGGAAACCCACGGCCTTCGTGTTTGTCCCGCGCCCAGGTCGGGTGCGCTTGCAGTAGGGGGTTACAAGCGTCCACGCGGGAGGGAGCGAGAGGCTTACGCGAGCGCCGTCCCGTCCTTCCCCGCGCGGCCAACCCTCTGTAAGAGGGCCCTGGACCTTCCTTTTATAGGCGTAAGGAGGGGGCCCAGGTGTACAATTGGGAGATGTAGCAGTGTGCTAACGTGTCTAACAGAGAGGAGCTAGTGCCCTAAATACATGCCGTCGTGGCAGCCGGAGAGGTTTTGGCACCCTATTCGTGTGATGTCGTGGTCGTCGGAGGAGCGCTGGAGCCTGGCGGAAGGACAGCTGTCGGGGCTGTCGTCTCCTTGCTGACGTCCCCTTGCTTCCGTAAGGGGGCTGAGAATCGCCGTCGTCATGGAGCATGCGGGGCGCCATCATTGTTTGTTTTACCGGGACGAGCCAGATGGGACGCCGGTCTTGTTCCCCGTAGCCAGAGTTTGCTAGGGGTAGGGTAATGATGGCGCCTCCTGTGACGTGGTCGGTCCGAGCCCTGGGTTGGGTGAGGTGGAGGCTCCTCCGAGGTTGAGGTCGAGTCTGTCTTCCGAGGCCGAGGTCGAGTCCGAGCCCTTGGGTCAGGCGAGGCGGAGACCGTCGGCTGAGGCCAGGGCTGAGTCCGAGCCCTAGGGTCGGGCGAGGCGGAGTTCGTCGTCTCCTGGGGCCGAGCCCGAGTCTGAGCCCTGGTGTCGGGCGATGCGGAGTTTGTCGTCTTCCGGGGCTGAGCCCGAGTCCGAGCCCTAGGGTCGGGCGATGCGGAGTTCGTCGTCTTTCGGGGCTGAGCCCGAGTCTGAGCCCTGGGGTCGGGCGATGCGGAGTTCGTCGTCTTCCGGGGCTGAGCCCGAGTCCGAGCCTTGGGGGGCGATGCTGAGTTCGTCGTCTTCCGGGGCCGAGCCCGAGTCCAAGCCCTGGGTCGGGCGAGGCGGAGTTTCCTATGGCGCCCGAGGCCAGACTTGGCTGCTGTCAGCCTCACTCTATCGAGTGGCACAGTAGTCGGAGTGGCGTAGGCGGCGCTGTCCTCTTGTCAGGCCGGTCAGTGGAGCGGCGAAGTGACTGCGGTCACTTCGGCTCTGTCGACTGAAGGGCGCGCGTCAGGATAAGGTGTCAGGCCACCTTTGCATTAAATGCTCCTGCGATACGGTCGGTCGGCATGGCGACTTGGCCAGGGTTGCTTCTTGGCGAAGACTGGGCCTCGGGCGAGGCGAAGGTGTGTCCGTTGCTTGAGGGGGCCCTCGGGCGAGACGTGAATCCTCCGGGGTCGGCTGCCCTTGCCCGAGGCTGGGCTCGGGTGAGGCGAGATCGTGTCCCTTGAGCGGATCGAACCTTGACTTAATCGCACCCATCAGGCCTTTGCAGCTTTATGCTGATGGGGGTTACCAGCTGAGATTAGGAGCCTTGAGGGTACCCCTAATTATGGTCCCTGACAGTAGCCCCCGAGCCTCGAAGGGAGTGTTAATAATCGCTTGGAGGCTTTTGTCGCACTTTTTTGCAAGGGGACCGGCCTTTCTCGGTTGCGTTTTGTTCCGGTGGGTGCGCGCGAGCGCACCCGCCGGGTGTAGCCCCCGAGGCCTCGGAGGAGTGGTTTGACTCCTTCGAGGTCTTAATGTGTTTCGTGATGCTTCGGCCGGTCTGGTTGTTCCCTCATGCGAGCTGGCCGTAGCCCGGGTGCACGGTCGGGTCCCAAGTTCTCGGGCTGGTATGTTGACGCTGTCAACGGTTTGGCCGGACCCGGGTTTGCGAGAGCAGCCCCCGAGCCCCTGCACAGAGCAAGAGGACGGTCGAGGACAGACTCGACTTTTTTACATACGCCCCTGCGTCGCCTTTCCGCAAGGAGGAGGGGGGAAAGCGCCATGTTGCCCTTGGAGGGCGATGAACATGGTGTCTCCAGTGAGCTGCTGACGGGTAATCCGAGTGGACGCCCGTGCCCCATTTGTTAGGGGTCGGCTAGAGGCCCGGAGGCGCGCTCCAAAAGTACCTGCGGGTGATCTGCCGGACCCGGTCCCCTTTTGACGGGGTCCGAGGGCTCGATGCCTCCCTCTGATGGGATTCCGTTACCAGATCGTTCCCGCTGGTCTCGAAAATGTCCTAGGGTACCTCGGGAGCGTAGCCCGAGCCTTGGTTATGTATCGAACGTACCCAGGGTCATCCCTCGCTCTGCGTCTGAGGCGGCTGTGAACCCTTCGAGGGCCAGCCTACGAACCCCTGATCAGTAGTGGGCGCGAAGCCCGAGTGGCCTGAGGCGGCCGTTGAACCCTTCCGAGGGGCCGGCCTTCGAACCTCTGATCAGTAGTGGGTGCGGAGCCCGAGCGCTCTGAGGCGGCTGTTGAACCCCTCCGAGGGGCCAGCCTTCGAACCTCTGATCAGTAGGGGGGCTCGGGGCCCGTTTCCTTCGCGGAGAAGGATCCCTTTCGGGGTATCCCCCTTTCCCGGTCCCTGTTGTAAGAGAGAGAAAGAGGAAAAGGAAAAGGATACGAAATCGAATGACGTGGCGCACCTTTTTTGACGCGGTCATTATGGCGAAGGCGAAGCGTCGCCCGCTTCTCCTGCAAAGGTGCCGCATGTCCCGCCGCGGAGTTAATGCGACGGGACGAGTGGTTCGCGGGGCAGCCATTGCGCGTGCGCGAGCCGTTCGAGGAACAGAACACGGGCGCGCCGTCTTCATGCCATGGGAGAGGGTTCTCTTGCTGTCCCAGGAGGGGACGTGAGCTTGGCTGACGACGTGACCGCTGCTTCCGCCCGCCTGCCACCGCCATTACTGCCGGCCCATTTTTGGCCGTATCGACCGTCGCGCCTTCTCCCGCAGCTGACTGACCCGTGACCGATGTGCCTGGCTGGCACTGTTGGGTCGTACGCAGGGTTGCCTCGAGTCGCGGTACTGGTTCTGCAGTCGAGGAGGCACGGTAGTGGCGCGAGTGGCGGTGCAGTTGCTTGCACGTAGCAACCGGCGTGCCGGTTGGATGACGTGTGGGCCTGGGCCCCCATGCTGGATGCGTTGGAGTCGAAAGGGCGCGCTCACTTGGTGCGGTTGCATGCCACCTGCATGGCGGTCCGCCCTTTCACCCGCTGGTCTCGGCGAAAGTGGAGGAATGCTTGTAACCGCTGAGCAGTTGCGCGCACCGCGCGCGGAGGTTTGACTTCTTCTGCCCAGGGCCAGCTTGCATGACGCGTGGGACCCAGCCCCCGTGTCGTAGGGGGAGGACCTTGGAGCATGTTGGATAAGACTCAGCCCGCGATGGCTGAGGACGCAAGTGGGGAGAGGTGCCTTTAAAAGGAGGGTGACCCCTTGAAAGGCAACCATGTCTTTGTGCTCCCCTCATGCATCGTGTCTTTCCACCTTCTGAGCCCCTGGATGGGGGACACTCGCAGTTCTTCCGCCTTGCGGTTGGAGGAACACAACTTCGTGGAAGTTGGTACCTTTCAGCCATCGTTCGGCTTCAAGGATTTTCATCAGGCAGCCCGGCCGCATCCTCTCGCCGGTGGTCACCCAAGATGGTGACCACCAGCCCCTGGGTGGGGAGAAGCAAACCGGGCTGCGGCCTCTGCCCCTCCCTCAGCTTCAAGGATGTTCATCATCAGTGCTGGGGAGGGGAGTGCGCCGAGTTGGGGTCGGTCTCCGCACGGGCAGCGGCCCGCTCCTTCCCTCAGCGATCGGGGGGAAGGGCGTTCGCCGTTCGTGGTGCTGGCAGCTGCCGCGTGTCTGGCTCTCCGGTCCGGGTGGCTTCGGCGCCGCTTCCGGTGCCACCTTCCGCCGCGGCAGCCGGAAGAGGTTTCTCCACCGACGAGATAGTCGGTGCCGCCCGCAGACTGACCTCCAACCCTACGGCCTTCTGCTCGTCCTCGCCTCTCGAGTGAGGATGTGGGCGAGGGCCTTATGGCAGCAGCGTCCGCCCTGAGGTCATCGCTGCTGTTGTTCGGCCCCTCGGAGCAGAAGTCGTCGTCGTCGCTGTTGGAGCGGGCGGAGATGAGCCATCTGTCGGCCTTCTGTTGCTCCGCAGGCCCTCCAATTGTGTGGGGTTGTTCGTACCTGCGGAGGTGGAACCGGAGTTCCGTTTGTAATGGCACCTTGAGTGTCGGTGTCTGTTCATTGTGGCTGTCGGGGCCTGAACATGTATGTATTTTCGGCACGGAGCCGTATTTTTTCCTCATTTCGAGCACTAGGACTCGCCTGTCGGCTAACTGAACCGCTCAACCAAGTGTGAGTTGCCTCATGCGAAGGTGACGAGTGAGGTATCCGTATCCCGGAGGCGTAGGAGTCCGAAAGGGAAATGTGCCCTTGGGCCATTTCTAAGTATTTTGGTGATTGAGTGCCAACACATGTGTTTAATTGTAAATTTGTGTACATGGACGAACAAGGTGCAAATCATGAAGTAAAGGTATGTTTCTAAGCCTTAGTACATTGGTTTTGTGGACTAACATATTTGTCTAAGTGTTAGAAACAGAAAGAAGAAAAAGAGAAAAGGGGAGAGAATGACTTGGCTGTGTGCAGCCAAGTCCCAGCTCGGTCTGGAGCACCGGACTGTCCGGTGTGCACCGGACAGTGTCCGGTGCGCCAGACTGACTCGACTCGAACTGGCCGCTCTCGGGAAACTGGCCGGCGGCGTACGGCTATAATTCACCGGACTGTCCGGTGTGCACCGGACTGTCCGGTGAGCCAACGGTCGGCCAGGGCCAACGGTCGGCCGCGCAATCCGCGCGAGACACGTGGCCGAGCCAACGGTCGGAAGATGGCACCGGACTGTCCGGTGTGCACCGGACTGTCCGGTGCGCCAACGGCTCGCAGATCTCCAACGGGCTGCAACGGTCGGCAGCGCCAGAAAAGGAAACAAATCGGGCACCGGACTGTCCGGTGCCCCCGACGACAGAAGGCAAGGATGGCCTTCCGGATTTGCTCTCAACGGCTCCTAGCTGCCTTGGGGCTATAAAAGGAGCCCCTAGGCGCATGGAGGAGACACACAAGCAACTCTTGAGCATTCTTGATCATCCACACAAGTTCTTTGCGCATTCGTTTGTGATTCTAAGTGATTCGAGCTCTGTTCTAGTGTGAACTCTGAGATAGTCATTCGAGCTCGAGTCTTGGCCGTGTGTGTGCGCTTTTGTTGTGGATTTGTGTGTGTTGCTTCCCTCCCTTACTCTGTGCTTTCTTTGTGATCATATACTTGTAAGGGCAAGAGACTCCAATTTGTGGAGATTCCTTGCAAACGGGATAGTGAAAGGAACAACAAAACACCGTGGTATTCAAGTGGGTCTTTGGACCGCTTGAGAGGGGTTGATTGCAACCCTCGTCCGTTGGGACGCCACAACGTGGAAGTAGGCAAGCATTGGCTTGGCCGAACCACGGGATAAACCACTGTGTCCCTCTGTGCTTGATTCTTGTGGTATTGTGTTTTGTTGAGACTTCACCTTAGCCACTTGGCATAAATCGTGCTAACGCTTAACAAGTTTTGTGGCTTAAGTTTGAAGTTTTTACAGGATCACCTATTCACCCCCCCCCCCCCTCTAGGTGCTCTCAATTGGTATCAGAGCCATTCTCTTCTCAAAGGGACTAACCGCCCGAAGAGATGGATCCTAAGGGGAAGGGTATAGTGATCAACGATAAAGAGAAGGAGACCTTCGTCAACGAGCCGAAGGATGACAGGCCTACCGACTCCGGCTCGGGCCAAAGACGGAAGGAAGGGAAGAAGAAGAAGACCAGGCGCATCAAGGAGATTGTCTACTACGACAGCGACGAGTCTACTTCTTCCCAAAAGGACGAGGACCACAACGACTACAAACAAAAGACGGTTAACTCAAACTTTTCTTTTGATTATTCGCGTATTCCGCATAGCTCAAATACTCATTTGCTTCCCATTCCACTTGGCAAACCTCCTCACTTTGATGGAGAGGATTACGGATTTTGGAGCCACAAAATGCGTACTCACCTGTTTTCTCTCCATCCAAGCATTTGGGAGATTGTGGAAAGTGGAATGAAATTTGATAGCTCGGATAGCCCTATGTTTATTAATGAACAGATTCATAAAAATGCACAAGCTACTACTGTGTTGCTAGCCTCTTTGTGCAGGGACGAGTATCACAAGGTGAGCGGCTTGGACAATGCCAAGCAGATCTGGGACACCCTCAAAATCTCTCATGAGGGGAACGACGTCACCTTGCTCACCAAAATGGAGTTGGTGGAGGGAGAGCTTGGACGGTTTGCCATGATAAGGGGCGAGGAGCCGACGCAAACATACAACCGGCTCAAGACCCTCATCAACAAGATAAGGAGCTACGGGAGCACGCGATGGACGGATCACGACGTCGTCCGCCTAATGCTCAGGTCCTTTACCGTACTTGATCCTCATCTCGTGAACAATATTCGTGAGAATCCTAGGTACACGATGATGACGCCCGAGGAAGTACTTGGAAAATTCGTGAGCGGGCGGATGATGATCAAGGAGGCAAGATACGTCGACGAAGCGTTGAACGGTCCGATCAACGAGCCGCAACCCCTTGCTCTCAAGGCAACACGAAGCAAGGAGGCGCTACCTAGCAAGGTGGCACAGATTGAGGCGGCTGGCCTTAATGATGAAGAGATGGCTCTCATCATTAAAAGATTCAAGACGGTGCTTAAAGGTCACAAGGGACAACCAAGCAAGACCAAAGCCAAGGGGAAGCGCTCATGCTTCAAATGCGGTAAGCTTGGTCATTTCATTGCTAACTGTCCCGATAATGAAAGTGACCAGGAAAAGGGGAACAAAAGAGAGAAGAAGAAGCAATACAAGAAGGCAAAGGGCGAGGCGCATCTAGGAAAGGAGTGGGACTCGGATTGCTCCTCCTCCGACTCCGACAACGAAGGACTCGCCGCCACTGCCTTCAACAAATCGGCTCTCTTCCCCAATGAGCGTCTCACTTGCCTTATGGCAAGGGAGAAGAAGGTGAGTACTCAAGACTCCACTTATGCTTCTTCTAGTGATAGTGAGTCTAGTGACGATGATGACATAGATTATTCTTGCTTGTTCAAAGGCTTAGATAGATCTAAGATAGATAAAATCAATGAATTGATTGATGCTTTGAATGAAAAGGATAGGCTTTTAGAGAAGCAAGAGGATTTATTGTATGATGAACATGATAAGTTTATAGAGGCACAAAAATCATATGCTTTAGAAGTGAAAAGAAATGAAGTGCTTTCTAGTGAAATATCTTCTTGTCATGAAACCATTGCTACTTTACAAAGTGTTAACCATGATTTAAATGCTAAATTAGAAGTAACAAATAAATCTAAGTCTTGTGTTGAAAATGTTACAATTTGCACTAGGTGTAAAGATTTTGATGTTAACACTTGTAGCAAACACTTAGTTTCAATTTCAAAACTAAAAGATGAAGTGGCTAGTCTTAATGCTCAACTTAAGACTAGCAAGAGTGAAGTTGAAAAGATAAAATTTGCAAGGGATGCCTATACAATTGGAAGACATCCCTCAATTAAGGATGGGCTTGGCTTCAAGAGGGAAGCCAAGAACTTAACAAGCCATAAGGCTCCCATCTTCGTCAAGGAGAAAGGGAAGGCCCCTATGGCTAATAGTGCTAAAAGGAACCATGCTTTCTTATACCATGATAGGAGACATGCTAGAAATATTTATAATGATTTTGATTCACATGTTTATGATTCTCATGCCATGTTTGCCTCTAGTTCCTCTCATAAGCATGATAGAAATATGAGTAGGAGAAATGTTGCGCATATGCCTAGGAGAAATATTGCTCATGTGCCTAGAAAGAATGTTATTCATGCTCCTAGGAAAGTAGTGAATGAACCTTCTACCATTTATTATGCTTGTAATGCTCCTTTTGCTATTTGTAGAAAGGGTAAGAAGGTAGTTGCTAGGAAATTAGGGGCTAGATGCAAGGGAGATAAATCTTGCATTTGGGTCCCTAAAGATATTTGTGCTAACCTTGCAGGACCCAACATGAGTTGGGTACCTAAGACCCAAGCCTAAATTTGCCTTGCAGGTTTATGCATCCGGGGGTTCAAGCTGGATTATCGACAGCGGATGCACAAACCATATGACGGGGGAGAAGAAGATGTTCACCTCCTACGTCAAGAATAAGGATTCCCAAGATTCAATTATATTCGGTGATGGGAATCAAGGCAAGGTAAAAGGGTTAGGTAAAATTGCAATTTCTAATGAGCATTCTATATCAAATGTATTCCTAGTGGAAAGTCTTGGATATAATTTGCTATCTGTTAGTCAATTATGTCAAATGGGATATAATTGTTTATTTACAAATGTAGATGTGTCTGTCTTTAGAAGATGTGATGGTTCACTAGCTTTTAAGGGTGTACTAGACGGCAAGCTTTATTTAGTTGATTTTGCAAAAGAAGAGGCCGGTCTAGATGCATGCTTAATGGCTAAGACTTGCATGGGCTGGCTGTGGCATCGCCGCTTAGCACATGTGGGGATGAAGAACCTCCACAAGCTTCTAAAGGGAGAACACGTGATAGGTCTAACCAATGTTTATTTCGAAAAAGATAGACCTTGTGCAGCTTGTCAGGCAGGTAAACAAGTTGGAGGAGCACATCACAGCAAGAATGTGATGACCACGTCAAGACCTCTGGAGCTGCTGCATATGGACCTCTTCGGACCCGTCGCCTATCTAAGCATAGGAGGAAGTAAGTATGGTTTAGTTATTGTTGATGACTTTTCCCGCTTCACTTGGGTATTCTTTTTGCAGGATAAGTCTGAAACCCAAGGGACCATCAAGCGCTTCCTCAGGAGAGCTCAAAATGAGTTTGAGCTCAAGGTGAAGAAGATAAGGAGCGACAACGGGTCCGAGTTCAAGAACCTTCAAGTGGAGGAGTTTCTTGAGGAGGAAGGGATCAAGCACGAGTTCTCCACTCCCTACACACCACAACAAAATGGTGTGGTAGAGAGGAAGAACAGGACGCTAATCGATATGGCGAGGACGATGCTTGGAGAGTTCAAGACCCCCGAGTGCTTTTGGTCGGAAGCCGTGAACACGGCTTGCCACGCCATCAACAGGGTCTACCTTCATCGACTCCTCAAGAAGACTTCGTATGAGCTACTAACCGGTAACAAACCCAATGTATCTTACTTTCGTGTTTTTGGGAGCAAGTGCTACATTCTAGTGAAGAAGGGTAGAAATTCTAAGTTTGCTCCCAAAGCTGTAGAAGGGTTTTTATTAGGTTATGATTCAAATACAAAGGCGTATAGGGTCTTCAACAAATCATCGGGTTTGGTTGAAGTCTCTAGCGACGTTGTATTTGATGAGACTAATGGCTCTCCAAGAGAGCAAGTTGTTAATTGTGATGATGTAGATGAAGAAGATGTTCCGACGGCCGCTATACGAACCATGGCGATTGGAGACGTTCGGCCACAGGAACAGAATGAACGTGATCAACCTTCTTCCTCAACGACGGTGCATCCCCCAACTCAAGACGATGAACAGGTTCATCAAAAGGAGGCGTGTGATCAAGGGGGAGCACAAGAAGATCAAGTGATGGAGGAAGAAGCGCAACCGGCACCTCCAACCCAAGTTCGAGCGATGATTCAAAGGGATCATCCCGTCGACCAAATTCTGGGTGACATTAGCAAGGGAGTAACTACTCGGTCTCGATTAGTTAATTTTTGTGAACATTACTCTTTTGTCTCCTCTATTGAGCCTTTCAGGGTAGAGGAGGCCTTGCTAGATCCGGATTGGGTGTTGGCCATGCAGGAGGAACTTAATAACTTCAAGCGCAACGAAGTTTGGACGCTGGTGCCTCGTCCCAAGCAAAATGTTGTGGGAACCAAGTGGGTGTTCCGCAATAAACAGGACGAGCACGGGGTGGTGACGAGGAACAAGGCTCGACTTGTGGCAAAAGGTTATGCCCAAGTCGCAGGTTTGGACTTTGAGGAGACTTTTGCTCCTGTGGCTAGGCTAGAGTCCATTCGTATCTTGCTAGCATATGCCGCTCACCATTCTTTCAGGTTGTACCAAATGGATGTGAAGAGCGCGTTCCTCAACGGGCCAATAAAGGAGGAAGTGTACGTGGAGCAACCCCCTGGCTTCGAGGATGAGCGGTACCCCGACCACGTGTGTAAGCTCTCTAAGGCGCTCTATGGACTTAAACAAGCCCCAAGAGCATGGTATGAATGCCTTAGAGATTTCTTACTTGCTAATGCTTTCAAGGTCGGGAAAGCCGATCCAACTCTTTTCACTAAGACTTGTAATGGTGATTTGTTTGTATGCCAAATTTATGTCGATGACATAATATTTGGTTCTACTAATCAAAAGTCTTGTGAAGAGTTTAGCAGGGTGATGACGCAGAAATTCGAGATGTCGATGATGGGCGAGTTGAACTACTTCCTTGGGTTCCAAGTGAAGCAACTCAAGGACGGCACCTTCATCTCCCAAACGAAGTACACGCAAGATCTGCTGAAGCGGTTTGGGATGAAGGACGCCAAGCCCGCAAAGACTCCGATGGGAACCGACGGACACACCGACCTCAACAAAGGAGGTAAGTCCGTTGATCAAAAAGCATACCGGTCAATGATAGGATCTCTACTTTATTTATGTGCTAGTAGACCGGATATTATGCTTAGCGTATGCATGTGTGCTAGATTTCAATCCGATCCTAAGGAGTGTCACTTGGTGGCGGTGAAGCGAATTCTTAGATATTTAGTCGCTACGCCTTGCTTCGGGATCTGGTATCCAAAGGGGTCTAACTTTGACTTGATTGGGTACTCAGATTCCGACTATGCTGGATGTAAGGTCGATAGGAAGAGTACATCGGGGACGTGCCAATTCTTAGGAAGGTCCCTGGTGTCATGGAACTCTAAGAAACAAACCTCCGTTGCTCTATCCACCGCTGAGGCCGAGTACGTTGCCGCAGGACAGTGTTGTGCGCAACTACTTTGGATGAGGCAAACCCTCCGGGACTTTGGCTACAATCTGAGCAAAGTCCCACTCCTATGTGACAATGAGAGTGCTATCCGAATAGCGGAAAATCCTGTTGAGCACAGCCGCACAAAGCACATTGACATCCGGCATCACTTTTTGAGAGACCACCAGCAAAAGGGAGATATCGAAGTGTTTTATGTTAGCACCGAGAACCAGCTAGCCGATATCTTTACCAAGCCTTTAGATGAGAAGACCTTTTGCAGGCTGCGTAGTGAGCTAAATGTCTTAGATTCGCGGAATTTGGATTGAATTGTAGCATACATGTATTCATGCCTTTGATCATGTTCATTCTGCATTTTGTTGCTTATTATGGTGCTCAAGTTGTACAAACACTCCCTGGACCTCACAAGTCCGTTGCAATGTGATGCACATGTTTAGGGGGAGATGTGTTACAACTTGACCCTTTGAGACTAACCATATGTTTGAGTTTGCTTGTGTTAGTCACAAAGGAGAATTGAAAGGGAAAAGGTGGACTTGGACCATGAAAGACTTCCACTGCACTCCGATGAGGGGTAACTTATTCCAAGTCCATCTCATGAACTCTTATTGCCATTTGCTCTTAATTGAAGATTTTGGTGAGGCAATGGGGTTAAAGGGCCAAAATTGATCCCGTTTTGGTGTTTGATGCCAAAGGGGGAGAAAATAAAGGCCAAAGCAATAAATGGATCAGCTACCACTTGAGAGATTTTGAAAATAGTAGAATAGAGTTTTTGATTTGTCAAAATTCTTAAGTTGTCTCTCTTGTCAAAAGTTGGCTTCTTGTGGGGAGAAGTATTGATTATGGGAAAAAGGGGGAGTTTTTGAAATCCTTGATCAATCTCTTTTTGAATGACTCTCTTTATGCTTAAACATGTGTGTTTAACTTAGAGATAGAGATTTGTGTTTGATTTGCAAAAACAAACCAAGTGGTGGCAAAGGATGATCCATATATGCCAAAATTGATTCAAAATAAATTTAAGTGTTATTTGAATTGAGTTTGCACTTGTTCTAGTGGCTTTATGTTGTGTTGGCATAAATCACCAAAAAGGGGGAGATTGAAAGGGAAATGTGCCCTTGGGCCATTTCTAAGTATTTTGGTGATTGAGTGCCAACACATGTGTTTAATTGTAAATTTGTGTACATGGACGAACAAGGTGCAAATCATGAAGTAAAGGTATGTTTCTAAGCCTTAGTACATTGGTTTTGTGGACTAACATATTTGTCTAAGTGTTAGAAACAGAAAGAAGAAAAAGAGAAAAGGGGAGAGAATGACTTGGCTGTGTGCAGCCAAGTCCCAGCTCGGTCTGGAGCACCGGACTGTCCGGTGTGCACCGGACAGTGTCCGGTGCGCCAGACTGACTCGACTCGAACTGGCCGCTCTCAGGAAACTGGCCGGCGGCGTACGGCTATAATTCACCGGACTGTCCGGTGTGCACCGGACTGTCCGGTGAGCCAACGGTCGGCCAGGGCCAACGGTCGGCCGCGCAATCCGCGCGAGACACGTGGCCGAGCCAACGGTCGGAAGACGGCACCGGACTGTCCGGTGTGCACCGGACTGTCCGGTGCGCCAACGGCTCGCAGATCTCCAACGGGCTGCAACGGTCGGCAGCGCCAGAAAAGGAAACAAATCGGGCACCGGACAGTGTCCGGTGTGCACCGGACTGTCCGGTGCCCCCGACGACAGAAGGCAAGGATGGCCTTCCGGATTTGCTCTCAACGGCTCCTAGCTGCCTTGGGGCTATAAAAGGAGCCCCTAGGCGCATGGAGGAGACACACAAGCAACTCTTGAGCATTCTTGATCATCCACACAAGTTCTTTGCGCATTCGTTTGTGATTCTAAGTGATTCGAGCTCTGTTCTAGTGTGAACTCTGAGATAGTCATTCGAGCTCGAGTCTTGGCCGTGTGTGTGCGCTTTTGTTGTGGATTTGTGTGTGTTGCTTCCCTCCCTTACTCTGTGCTTTCTTTGTGATCATATACTTGTAAGGGCAAGAGACTCCAATTTGTGGAGATTCCTTGCAAACGGGATAGTGAAAGGAACAACAAAACACCGTGGTATTCAAGTGGGTCTTTGGACCGCTTGAGAGGGGTTGATTGCAACCCTCGTCCGTTGGGACGCCACAACGTGGAAGTAGGCAAGCATTGGCTTGGCCGAACCACGGGATAAACCACTGTGTCCCTCTGTGCTTGATTCTTGTGGTATTGTGTTTTGTTGAGACTTCACCTTAGCCACTTGGCATAAATCGTGCTAACGCTTAACAAGTTTTGTGGCTTAAGTTTGAAGTTTTTACAGGATCACCTATTCACCCCCCCCCCCCCCCTCTAGGTGCTCTCAGAGTCCCTCCGCTCGGTCGGCCTTGCCGCCCGAGGCTTCTCTTGCTTAGTTAAAGGATCCCTCGGCCGCTCTTCGATGAGCCGAAGCCGGAGGCAGCGGTGTCAGTGTGGACAGAGGCAGAGTTGGCTCGAAAAGAAGACTTCGTCGGCCGGAGCCTGTCCGGGCCGTCCACTGGCGGGAGCAGCGCCGGAGTCGAGTTGCCGAGGCCACAAACCGGGCTGATGTCCTCGGGGGACAGCTGGCTGAGGCTTCGGGGTGGCCGGCCGGACCGTCCGCTCGAGCCGGATTCCTGGAGAAGACCCTGGCGACGGCGGCCCGGGCGTGGTGCTGATGTCGTCCTTCGGAGTGGAGATCTTCCGACCACGTTGCCGTCCGAGGCTAGGTCGGACTTCGCCGAAGGTGTAGTTGACGCCGAGGGTGCTGCTGCTCCCTTCAACTGTCAAGGTCCGAGCCTGCAGGATCGGTTTACCTTGTAGTGTGTGTATGTTTTCTGCGACCGCCGAGGCCCAAACACACTATCGTTGTGTTGTAAAGCTGCGTTTCTTTTCCTCTTGTTTCGAGTATCTGGACTTATTTGTCGGTAACAGAATTGTTTGTCCGAGCGAGAGTTACTTTTCATGGAAGGTGATGAGTGAGGTATCCGTATCCCGGAGGCGTAGGAGTCCCTCGGCTCAGTCGGCCTTGCCGCTTACATGTACTCTTACTCGTCTGTAGGATTCTGCTATCGATATAGTCGAGAAAGCCCAAAAAATTGTTTCGGCAGAAGAGTTTTCGAGCGTGAAGACTTGTTCGGTCCGCGGAATCACCTATCCGAGCGTGAGTTACTTATCGCAGAAGGTGATGAGTGAGGTATCTGTATCCCGAAGGCGTAGGAGTCCCTCGGCTCGGTCAGCCTTGGCTGCTTACGTGTACTCCATCGTTTTCAGGATCCCACTTTCGAAGTAGTCGAAAAGCACGAAAGACGTTCTGGCAGAAAAGATCTTTTTCCGAGGAAAATTTTGACGCGGAGGGGGTTCCCCCCTTCTAGCCCCCGAGGGAGGGTCGGGCTTTGCCGAGGCAAGGCTGACCCTTCCTTGATGGTTAGACTTTCTGTGTGAACGAAGTGTACGAACGACTTGAAAGCATCTTAAGGGTAGAAGCGACGTAGCTGTCAGATGTTCCAAGCGTTGCTGTAGACTTCGCCTTGACTGTTGGCCAGCTTGTACGTCCCGGGCTTCAGAACCTTAGCGATGACGAACAGCCCTTCCCAGGGAGGCGTGAGCTTGTGCTGCCCTCGGGCGTCTTGTCGCAGCCGAAGCACCAAGTCGCCCACCTGGAGGTCTCGGGACCGAACCCCTCGGGCGTGGTAGCGTCGCAGGGACTGCTGGTACCGCGCCGAGTGTAGTAAGGCCATGTCCCAAGCCTCTTCCAGCTGGTCCAGTGAGTCTTCTCGGTTAGCTCGATTGCTTTGGTCGTCGTAGGCCCTCATCCTCGGGGAACCGTATTCTAAGTCTGTGGGCAAGATAGCCTCGGCCCCATAGACTAGAAAGAACGGTGTGAAGCCCGTGGCTCGGCTTGGCGTTGTCCTCAGACTCCAGACCACCGAGGGGAGCTCCTTCATCCATCGCCTGCCAAACTTGTTGAGGTCGTTGTAGATCCGAGGCTTGAGCCCTTGCAGAATCATGTCGTTGGCACGCTCTACTTGCCCATTCATCATGGGGTGAGCCACAGCGGCCCAGTCCACCCGGATGTGGTGATCCTCGCAGAAGTTCAGGAACTTTCTGCCGGTGAACTGGGTGCCGTTGTCGGTGATGATGTAGTTAGGGACCCCAAAACGATGGATGATGTTGGTGAAGAATGCCACCGCCTGTTCGGACCTGATGCTGTTTAGGGGTCGGACCTCGATCCACTTGGAGAATTTGTCTATGGCGACCAGTAGGTGCGTGTAGCCCTCGGGTGCCTTCTGCAAGGGACCGACGAGGTCCAGACCCCACACAGCAAATGGCCAGGTGATGGGTATCGTCTGTAGAGCCTGAGCGGGTAGGTGTGTCTGCTTCGCATAGAACTGACACCCTTCGCAGGTGCGGACAATTCTAGTGGCGTCGGCCACCACGGTCGGCCAGTAGAAACCTTGTCGGAAGGCGTTTCCAACAAGGGTTCAAGGCGCTGCGTGATGGCCGCAAGCCCCCGAGTGTATCTCTTGTAAGAGCTCCTGGCCTTCGGCGATGGATATGCATCGCTGAAGGATGCCTGAGGGGCTGCGGTGGTAGAGCTCCTTCTCGTTGCCCAGTAAGACGAACGACTTGGCGCGCCACGCCAACCGCCGAGCTTCGGCTCGGTCGAGGGGTAGCTCTCCTCGGTGGAGATATTGCAGGTACGGGGCCTGTCAGTTTCGATTAGGCGTGACCCCGCTCCGCTCCCCCTCGACGCGCAGTGCCTCACCCTCGGGGGCCGAGGGTGCCTCGGGCTGAGCCGAGGCCTTCTCGGGCTCGGGCGCGTCGTCGATCTTGACGGAGGGTTGATGCAGGTCTTGGGAGAAGACGTCCGGGGGAACCGTTGTCCGCCCCAAGGCTATCTTAGCCAGCTCGTCCGCAGTCTCGTTGTATCGTCGGGCGATGTGGTTGAGCTCGAGCCCGTAGAACTTGTCCTCTAGGCACCGAACCTCATCGCAGTAGGCTTCCATCTTCGGGTCGCGGCAGTGGGAGTTCTTCATAACTTGGTCGATGACGAGCTGCGAGTCACCGCGAGCGTCGAGGCGTCAGACCCCTAGCTCGATGGCGATGCGCAACCTATTGACCAGAGCCTCGTACTCAGCCACATTGTTGGACGCCGGAAAGTGGAGGCGTAGCACGTAGCGCAGGTGCTTCCCGAGGGGCGAGATGAAGAGCAGGCCCGCACCTGCCCCTATCTTCATCAGCGACCCGTCGAAAAACATGGTCCAGAGTTCTGGTTGGATCGAAGCTGTTGGGAGCTGGGTATCGACCCATTCAGCCACAAAGTCCGCCAAGACTTGGGACTTGATGGCCTTCCGAGGGGCGAACGAGATTGTCTCGCCCATGATTTCCACCGCCCACTTTGCAATCCTACCCGAGGCCTCTCGGCACTGGTTGATCTCCCCCAGGGGGAAGGATGACACCACAGTTACCGGACGAGACTCGAAGTAGTGTCGCAACTTCCGCCACGTCAGGATCACCGCGTACAGCAGCTTCTGAATTTGTGGGTAGCGGATCTTGGTCTCGGACAGTACCTCACTGATGAAGTAGACTGGCCTCTGGACGGGCAATGCATGCCCCTCTTCTCGTCTCTCAACCACGATCGCGGCGCTAACCACCTGAGTGGTAGCGGCGACGTAGATCAAGAGGGCTTCTCCGGCGGCGAGAGGCACCAAGATGGGCGCGTTCGTGAGGAGCGCCTTCAGGTTCCCGAGGGCTTCCTCGGCCTCAGGGGTCCAAGTGAAGCACTGGGCCTTCCTTAAGAGGTGGTACAGAGGCAGGCCTCTTTCGCCGAGGCGCGAGATGAAACGGCTCAGAGCCGCAAGGCATCCCGTGACCCTCTGTACGCCCTTCAAGTCCTTGATGGGCCCCATGTTGGTAATGGCCGTGATTTTCTCTGGGTTGGCCTCGATGCCCTGCTCGGAGACGATGAACCCCAAGAGCATGCCTCGGGGGACCCCGAAGACACACTTCTCGGGATTGAGCTTTACGCCTTTCGCCTTGAGACACCGGAATGTCGTTTCAAGGTCAGAATGGAGGTCGGAGGCCTTCCTCGTCTTGACTACGATGTCATCGACGTAGGCCTCGACCGTTCGACCAATGTGTTCGCCGAACACGTGGTTCATGCACCGTTGGTATGTTGCACCAGCATTCCTCAAACCAAACGGCATGGTAACATAGCAGTACATGCCGAAAGGTGTGATGAAAGAAGTCGCGAGCTGGTTGGACTCTTTCATCCTGATTTGGTGATACCCTGAGTAGGCATCGAGGAAAGACAAGGTTTCGCACCCAGCAGTGGAATCCACGATTTGATCGATGCGAGGCAGAGGGTAGGTGTGACGGAACCTCCCAAGTAATTAGGCCCACCTACAGTTGTCCTTGTCCAACGGACTTTAGACAACCCTGTAGGTGCCCCTGAATTACTTGACAAGTTCGGTATCTTTCCTTACCTTACCAGGAACGATTCACCCGTCTTGCAGACATTACAGAACATCGGAGATAAAGAATTGCGGAAGCGATTACATAATTCACATTTATTTAAAAGCAAGCTCAAGTTGTTTTATTACAGACCAGAACTAAGAGCGAGTGCTGAGTAGTAATATTATACAAACCAAGGGAGGCAAAAACTCCTCCCGAGAAGATTTAAGTAAAAGATCTATATGGAGGACCAAGTCCTCCCGCACTTCAGTCTTGTGTTTCTTCTTTGGGAACCACCTTGGCACAGAAGCAGCAGAAATCTGCTACTTCCTCACCTAAAAACAACGAAGGGATAAACCCTGAGTATGGAATTACTCAGCAAGACTTACCCGACTAAAGAAAAGACTCTCAAGGGTATGCTGGCTTTTAGGGAGTCAAGGTAAGGCTTCTCAATACTCAAAGACTCTGTTCTGCAGAAATGCTTACTAAAGTGGATCCTTAAAAATCCAATTTTATTTGTCTGGTTAAGTTCAATTACCTGCAACTAGAGTTCTTTCTACCCTAGTTCAATCGCTGGTCCTGCACTAGCCAATTTCTTAACAAATACCCATCATCTTTAGTGGAATGCTACGTGTAGGGTAGTGACCAAGTCTTCATAACCGCGAAGGTACGGCGATCCGAATCGATTATACTCAGCTGAGGATCTCCAATCACACGACATATGTAGCACTTAACCCTTGCATATGTCAACCCGCCACCGAGGTTCTTAAGACCGGATCAGGTTCACGCAAACCGAGAGCACAGATACACCACCGTTCAGCCTCTTGCCACGGAGGGTACACGCTACTCTCGCCACCGCTCCACGCCCATTTCGTGTTATCTTATTCCGGCCTTAGTCTGCCCGAGGCAAGGCTTACCCATGACGAGGCATGTGACCAGTTAAAGGGTCCTCGATCAACAAGCCTACATCGACAAGGTCCTTAATCGACTCAGACGGAGACACTACACCGAGACTCCTTTCTCGTGCAAGTCACCCGCCCGGTCTCAGCTTAATCCTCCAAAAACTTGGTACCTGGCAGAGGTACATCTTTTCCGATGTTGAACCCATCATGGCCATGATGGATTCACCATCAAATTTTATTTTCAAAAACACCCCACCCACTTTTGCCACATCATCTTTTGTGAAAACAAAACATTTTGTTTTTCTAAAGCAAGGCTAAGCATCAAAAACTTTTGTAAAACGGGTGATCAAGGAAGGTAATCAAATTCAAGGAAGGTAATGCAGGAATTATTTTATCAATCAACTCCTATCACCTAATGCATCAAGCAAGTGAGAAAGATTTTAAAACAACAAGGAGGGTGGCAAATGCACCGGGGCTTGCCTTTGTTAACAGGTGAGTCCTGCTCGGATCCACAAATATCGAAATAAAAGCAGTTGCCTGCTTGAGGATCTGAGGCTGGTGGAGTCCCCTCTTCAGTGACTTCTTCTTCTTCTTCGTGTTCTAACATAACCATATATATGCATAAGAATGGATGCCATGGGATGCTCATGAGGATGCGAAGATAATATAAACTTATTATCTAAGTCTTGAGTACAACTTTCCTTCACGGTACTCCGAGAACCTAGGGTTTCCGGAGTCAGTAAAGGAGTTCATAGAGCAGGGGGGTGGTTTTGGGTTCTAGTTATCAAACATGGTCCAAATCAACTCAAATTCTACCCAAGGCTTCTAAATATTTCATTAAGTTCCCATAAAAAGTTTGGGCATTTTTGGACTTACCAATTATTTTCTAAAAATCCATAACTAATACTTTTAACTACTTTAAATGCCCTAAAATTTCTTATTTCCACTAAAAATCACAAAACTATTTTTATTAAATTCTAGGGAAAATAACAAGCCTAGGAAAATTGGTTTCACAATTTTATTATTTTTCTACTGTTTTCTATAATTGTTTTGGCTCTGGAGATAAAAGAAAAAGAAAAATAGATGAATAGTACTGGACCGAATCTAGCCCAGGTCGGCCCATTACCAGCAGAAGCACGCCCACGCGCGCGCTCGCGCTGGCAACTTTACGGGAAAGGCCTCGGGGTTTTCACTATCTGCGAACGGGTTTTCTCACTGTTTAACAGAGTCACTGACACTTTGCAAGAAGGTCCCTCGAGTTCTATTCCTTTACGTTTCACGGTCCCCGACGGCGTGGAGCACGGCCGAGCTCCGGCGAGCTGTCTGTGCCGGCCGATTGGGGCAAGGACTAGTGTTTCTGAGCAACGGACACCAAATCCAAGTCCCTAGGATCATTTCCCCCCAATAAATTTTACCGTTGGTGATCTGTCAAGCTCTGCCCGCGAGGACAGTGAACGGCGCGGGCATGTGTTCATGTTCCAATTGATTGGTGGGCTCTTAGTTTAATTGGACGGTTTGGTGAGCATCAAGGGCACATGAGGATGCTAGAACAAGACTAAAGACAACAGGATCGGACCTGAGGAGAGCTTCCCACGGTGAACTTGGGTTCACGGTGTTCTTCAACCGGTTTGGGGGAAATCCCAAATTCAAGTTCTCTGGTGGGGGGTTTGAGATGCAGGTGGGTGCAATAGCTGGTAGAATACATGGCGAAGCCGAGGGGGGCTCAATTTATAGGCCATCGATCGGAGTTGGAGAAGAAACGCGAGCTACGGATGCGCTGGCAAGCTTTCCGCGCGGCGGTTTCCGGTGAGGGCACGGGGTCGCCGTTTAACCAGAGTTCGCCACCTCGGTAACCTTTGGCCACGATACCAAGGATCTTTACCGCGACCACCGACGACCGGTCATGTCGCGGTGGTGTTCTTATCGGCGGCGAGGGGGGGCGATCCTGATCCACGGTGCGATATTTCTGCTGATGGTGAACAGTGCTCTGAATTCAATAAAGAGCTTTGACTGACAGAGCAAATTGGAACTCAATTTACTCCCGATTTTGTGTGAAACCTATGCCATCTTTCTGCAGCAAAGTTATAGAGCTATAATCCATCTATCATTTTGCTACAATGTGCTCCCACAAAAAGTCACTGGATCCCCTTCAAAATCGAGCTCAAAGTTTATCTCACAACACTGTTAATTTGTATTTCAGACTTCAGGCAGTCTGACAGTCCATCTTTGCTTGGGTTTTTCTCCAAATTTCTCATAGGATCATGGCTTGAACCCTTAAACAAAGTTGTTCTCCTATAATTGGACTACAATTTTGATGTGGTGACCTAGGGCAAAAACCCTCTGATTTAAAAGTTACAAGGGCTTCAAGTTGGATGAACCACACTGAAATCCAGACTTAACCCAAAAGGGTTAAGTGTGGCACTTTTGCACTTAAGTCCAAATCTTAAGTTTTGGATTGCAAATTCACATATGAGTGACCCAAATAACTTAAGATACTTATTTGACTTATTTTTGCACTTTAGTCCAAAAGTGGACTAATTTTGCACTTAGGTCCCTAGGGTTTGGTTTTAGGATTTTCCATGGTTCTATTTGAGATTTTTGGTATCTAGGGGTATAAATGTGACTCAACTTTGTTTTTGGGGACATTTATAACTCTTTCCCCTAAAGCCTTTAGGTTTTCTCATCTTGGGTTAAGTTTTACCCCTTTAATCCCTATTTAGGGTTAGGTTTCCTAACCAGGGTGCTATTTGCAAAAACACATAAACAATACAACTTGTTTGAAATTTTTGCCTAGTGATTGCACTCTAAGTGTATCAAACATATGCAATGCCAATGCTATGATGTCATGCTCAAGTTTTAGTTATAGTAACACCAGGGGTGTTACATCCTTCCCCCCATAAAAGAATCTCGTCCCGAGATTAAAAGTCCTAGGGTGAGTAATGGAAAAGGAAATGTGTCACATTTTTATTTCCTTATTTTTGGTACAAGGCAGGGGTGGTGTGGGGGTTCACTTCTTTATTGCAATAACTATATACACTTTACAAATTACATGAGGCTAGAAAGCCTGGGAAATTCTTATTCAAGAAGTCTTGAGTTTCCCATGTAGCCTCTTCCTCAGAATGCTGGTTCCATTGTATCTTGTAGAACTTGAGAGTCTTTCTCCGGGTAACCCTGTCCTTTTTATCCAGAACTCGAATAGGATGTTCTGAGTACGTTAAGTCTGGTTCCAGGACAACATCTGTCACTTCAATGGTTCGATCGGGAACCCGAAGACACTTTTTCAATTGTGACACATGGAACACATTATGCACAGCAGACAAGGTTTCGGGTAGTTGGAGTCGGTATGCCACTGGTCCACATTGCTCAAGTACCAGGAATGGACCAATGTACCTGGGTGCAAGCTTCCCTTTAACCCCAAAACGCGATACTCCTTTCATTGGTGAGACTTTCAGGTAAACATAGTCTCCTTCCAGGAAATATAAGGGCATTCGCCGTGTGTCTGCATAACTCTTCTGACGAGCTTGTGCTTGCTTCAGATTATGAATAATTTTCTGAACTTTATCCTCGGCTTCTTTCACCAGATCAGGTCTAAAGAAGCACCTCTCACCAGGTTCAGACCAATTTAGCGGAGTCCGACACCGTTGTCCATATAAAGCTTCAAAGGGTGCCATCTTGATACTTTCTTGATAACTATTATTGTATAAAAACTCCACCAAAGGTAAACATTCATCCCATTTTGGTGAGAAATCCAGGACACATGCCCGCAGCATATCTTCAAGTATTTGGTTCACTCTCTCAGTTTGTCCACTGGTTTGAGGATGATAGGCCGAACTGTGGAGTAATTTAGTACCCAGGGATTTATGAAGTTCTTCCCAGAATTTAGATACAAATTGTGGTCCACGATCCGACACTATAGTCTTTGGAACCCCATGCAAACTAAGAATACGGGCGATGTACAACTCCGCATAGGTAATGACATGATATTTTACCTTGACAGGGAGGAAGTGGGCGATCTTGGTAAATCGATCAATGATAACCCAAATAGAGTCATACCCTCTTGTGGTCCTGGGCAATCCCACAATGAAGTCCATGCTTATGTCTTCCCATTTCCCTGTTGGTATTGGTAATGACTGCAATGGACCGGCAGTTTTCATGTGTATGGCCTTGACACGTCTGCAAGTGTCACACTTAGCCACATAGCGTGCAATTTCAATTTTCATCTTCGTCCACCAGTAGTGCTGTTTTAGATCATGATACATCTTAGTGCTTCCCGGATGAATAGAATAGCGACTAAGATGCGCTTCATCTAAGATTTGCTGGCGGAGTTCTTCATTCTTTGGCACTACTATGCGGTTGTTAAACCATAACACACCTTGATCGTCTTCCTTGAAACATTTGGCTGTTCCAGCCCTTATCTTTTCTCGTATGTGTTTCATACCCAGATTACCCTTTTGAGCATCAATTATCTTTTGCAGAATGATTGACTCAAGCTTTAGCTGATTTAGAGTCCCTTGCTGGATTATCCCCAGGTTTAGCTTCTCCATTTCTTGACATAAAGTGTTCTCGGAGGTCTTTGCCATAAGACAGTGGCAGGAAGTCTTACGACTCAATGCATCTGCCACCACATTGGCTTTGCCTGGGTGATAATGGATCTCTAGTTCATAATCTTTAATGAGCTCAAGCCATCGTCTTTGCCTCATATTTAACTATGACTGGGTAAAGATGTACTTCAAACTTTTATGATCTGTATATATGTGACAGATATTTCCCAGCAGATAGTGACGCCATATTTTCAGGGCATGAACCACAGCAGCTAGCTCCAGATCATGAGTTGGATAATGCTCCTCATGTCGGCGCAACTGCCTTGAAGCATACGCAATTACTCGGCCTTCTTGCATCAGTACACAGCCGAGCCCACTGCCAGATGCATCACAATATACATCAAAAGGCTTAGTGATGTCCGGTTGAGCCAATACCGGAGCAGTGGTTAATAATGTCTTCAATTGCTCAAAGGCTTCATTACACTTAGAAGACCAATTGAACCTAATATCATTCTTCAATAAACTTGTGATTGGCTTCACAAGCTTAGAAAAATCGGGTATGAATCTGCGATAATATCCAGCTAGTCCAAGAAAACTCCGGACTTGGTGAACAGTGGTTGGGGGTTTCCACTCCAGAATATCTTTGACCTTGCTAGGATCTACCGCAATTCCTTTAGCTGATAACACGTGCCCCAAAAATTGAATTTCCTCCAGCCAGAATGCGCACTTGCTGAACTTGGCATACAGCTGATGTTCTCTCAGGCGCGTCAATACAATCCGTAGATGCTGAGCATGCTCCTCTTCATTTTTAGAGTATATCAAAATATCGTCGATGAAGACCACCACAAACTTGTCCAACTCGGGCATGAACACCGAGTTCATCAAATAGGTGAAGTGGGCAGGAGCATTTGTGAGCCCGAAAGACATTACCAAGTATTCAAACAATCCATACCGCGTAGTAAATGCGGTCTTCGGTATATCCTCGGGTCGAATACGGATTTGATGATAGCCCGACCTGAGATCAATTTTAGAAAATACCCTTGCCCCAGTCAGTTGATCAAATAAGATGTCGATCCTTGGAAGAGGGTACTTATTCTTGATGGTGACCTCATTCAGGGGTCGATAATCCATGCACATCCGCAAGGTTTGATTCTTCTTCTTAACAAAAATGGCGGGGCAACCCCATGGGGACGAGCTTGGCCGGATGAATCCCTTATTCAGTAGATCCTGTAATTGAATCTTCAATTCCGCCAACTCATTAGGGGGCATACGGTACGATCTTCGGGAGATAGGAGCCGTACCGGGCTTTAGCTCAATTACGAATTCTACATCTCTTTCAGGGGGCAGTCCAGGCAAATCTTCCGGAAATACATCTGGAAACTCACATACTACCGGAATGTCTTTGATTTCCGGTACAATGGCTTCAAATATTCTACCAGAAGCTTTGGCTGGATTGGTTACGGGGAGAGACAAAAGAATTTCTTCTTGATTATAGCTCAACCTGACGGTTCTGAGTTCAGTGTTGAGGATTGCCTTGTGTTGGGTTAACCAATTCATACCCAAAATTACATCTATATCCTGGCCTTTCAGAACAATCATGTTAGCAGGAAAGTTCCGTCCGGCCATTGTTACTGGCACTTCATAGGCCACTTCTCTAGTAAAAATGTGTCCCCCAGGTGAATGAATTTTAAATCCCTCTCTTGATTCATGGCATGCAATGTGATGTTGCTCCACAAATTTCTTGCTAATGAAGGTATGCGAAGCACCAGAATCAAAAAGAATAATTGCAGGGTGACTGGCCACGGGAAACGTACCCATCATCACCGGCTCTCCTTCCGGTGTAGTGGCCACTTGAGTGTAGTATACACGCCCTGTTTTCTTGGTATTTCTTCCCACAGCATTTCCCTTGGGCTGAGTGGACTTCCCAGTTCCTTGCTGAGCATTGGATTGATTTTGCTTGGGGTATGGGCAGTCTTTGATAAAATGTCCTGATTTGCCGCAGTTGAAACACCCAGTTGAAGAGCTGGGCAAGGCAGGGAATCGAGTGCCTGGGGCACCCGGCTGATTTGGGGAAGTGGAGGTATTGTTGGGGCGGATAATAATGGGTTGTTTGAAAGGGAATACTGGTGGACGGGAAAAAGTACGTTTTTGGCTAGAAGGCCGGATGACGAACCGTTGCCTCTTCGCCTGGCCCTGATTAGGCCTCTCACCACTGAATCCCTTATTCTTCCCAGAACTTGCGTATTTTGCTTCCACAAATAAGGCTGTACTGACAGCCTTTCCATATGTGAGATCAATACATGTGGCCATCTTTCGCTGCAACCGGTCATTTAGACCTCTCATAAAACAGTTCTTTTTCTTCAAATCAGTATTCACCTGGTCGATGGCATACTGTGACAGGTGATTAAACTTGTTAAGATACTGATTGATGGTGTCTCCTCCTTGTTTCAGCTTCATGAATTCCTCTTGTTTCATATGCAGCACCCCTTCCGGTATGTAGTGCTCACGGAAGGCTGCTTTAAATTCTTCCCAGGTGATTTGATGGTTGTCAGGTTGGATAGCCACAAAATTTCCCCACCAAGTACTGGCAGGGCCACGTAGTTGCTGTGCCGCGAATAATGGCTTCTGTGTTTCAGAACAACAAAGAAGACCAAACTTTTGTTCAATAACTCGTATCCACTCGTCGGCTTCTAGTGGGTCTTCTGCCTTGGTAAATAGAGGTGGACGAGTTTCGGAGAAGTCCAGATAAGTGGTTTCACGGGGACCTTGCTGAAAACCTCTTCCTGCCTGCTGCTGGAACTGCTGCTGACCCGCCATTTCCCTAAGGAAGCGGGTATTGTCTGCGGTGGCATTCACCAAGGCGGCAATCGCCTCGGCTAGCGTGGGTGGAACCGGAGGTGGATTTGGGGTGACATCCCGACCCCCAGAAGTTCCGGCTGCGTCCTGTCCGCGAGTCCTGGTCGGCATCTGAGGCAAAAACATTTGGATAAACATAATATGCCAAAGAGACCTTCCATTTTACATTACTATAAAAAGTAATGATACAGACTCGATATTACATAACAGGATACATTACCCATTATACAAAAGTTCAACCTATTATACAACCGTGCATTCTACAATACACTACTCTACTTCTATTACACCATTAGTCCTGCTTTCCGTTACTTTTGGCGGCCTCATCGTCAGGTGTGGGAGTCCAGACGTCAACCAACCTCAAAGAAGGAGGGGGTTCAAAAAGGTCTAACTCCCCACCCAACGCGCGTCCCGCAACGTGAGAGGGTCCGGCTTCCGCCTCAGCAGAGTGCACAGGCACACTAGGGTGTAATTGTGAGTATAGTATATGGACTTCCTCATGCAACGTATTGCAGTAGACCTGCAGGTCGTCGACAGTTGAGCTAAGTTCTTTAATTCGGGCCTGAGCCCTTGCTTCCTTAGCACATGCCAGCAAATGAGACTGTACTGCCCAGTCAAGTGCTAAGTCTCGATCAGCAAGCTGATCCTGCAGGTGACGGATGTCCCTTCTTAGTTCATTGATTCTATCTCCGTCTGCGACCCAAGCATTGGTCCTGTGTTGCAGCTCTGCTTGAAGTCGACTCACTCAGGCTTCAAGGTCTCCTATGGGGTCATTACTTCCGCTGCTGCTACTTTCGTGTCGAGGGGCTAGTTGATGCCGGGGTACTCCAATTGGTCCCGTTGACTTGCGTGCCGTTAGCCTTGTGCGTGGCGGCATCTTTCTAAGGGGGAAAATTTATTAGCATAATTCTTAGCATGATGCATGAATAAGTACAGAATCAACCTTAGTCGATTCAACCTTCTATACATTGCACTCTTCCTATCTGGTCTTTAAGATAGACTCTTCAGAATACTTAGGTAAGAAGAGAAAAGAATTTTTAGGTAAGACTTTCGAAAATCCTTTTGAAGATGCCTCATAATGTCTGCAAAGAAGGGCTACGCTCTGATACCAGCTGTGACGGAACCTCCCAAGTAATTAGGCCCACCTACAGTTGTCCTTGTCCAACAGACTTCAGACAACCCGGTAGGTGCCCCTGAATTACTTGACAAGTTCGGTATCTTTCCTTACCTTACCAGGAACGATTCACCCGTCTTGCAGACATTACAGAACATCGGAGATAAAGAATTGCGGAAGCGATTACATAATTCACATTTATTTAAAAGCAAGCTCAAGTTGTTTTATTACAGACCAGAACTAAGAGCAGTGTTGAGTAGTAATATTATACAAACCAAGGGAGGCAAAAACTCCTCCCGAGAAGATTTAAGTAAAAGATCTATATGGAGGACCAAGTCCTCCCGCACTTCAGTCTTGTGTTTCTTCTTTGGGAACCACCTTGGCACAGAAGCAGCAGAAATCTGCTACTTCCTCACCTAAAAACAACGAAGGGATAAACCCTGAGTATGGAATTACTCAGCAAGACTTACCCGACTAAAGAAAAGACTCTCAAGGGTATGCTGGCTTTTAGGGAGTCAAGGTAAGGCTTCTCAATACTCAAAGACTCTGTTCTGCAGAAATGCTTACTAAAGTGGATCCTTAAAAATCCAATTTTATTTGTCTGGTTAAGTTCAATTACCTGCAACTAGAGTTCTTTCTACCCTAGTTCAATCGCTGGTCCTGCACTAGCCAATTTCTTAACAAATACCCATCATCTTTAGTGGAATGCTACGTGTAGGGTAGTGACCAAGTCTTCATAACCGTGAAGGTACGGCGATCCGAATCGATTATACTCAGCTGAGGATCTCCAATCACACGACATATGTAGCACTTAACCCTTGCATATGTCAACCCGCCACCGAGGTTCTTAAGACCGGATCAGGTTCACGCAAACCGAGAGCACAGATACACCACCGTCCAGCCTCTTGCCACGGAGGGTACACGCTACTCTCGCCACCGCTCCACGCCCATTTCGTGTTATCTTATTCCGGCCTTAGTCTGCCCGAGGCAAGGCTTACCCATGACGAGGCATGTGACCAGTTAAAGGGTCCTCGATCAACAAGCCTACATCGACAAGGTCCTTAATCGACTCAGACGGAGACACTACACCGAGACTCCTTTCTCGTGCAAGTCACCCGCCTGGTCTCAGCTTAATCCTCCAAAAACTTGGTACCTGGCAGAGGTACATCTTTTCCGATGTTGAACCCATCATGGCCATGATGGATTCACCATCAAATTTTATTTTCAAAAACACCCCACCCACTTTTGCCACATCATCTTTTGTGAAAACAAAACATTTTGTTTTTCTAAAGCAAGGCTAAGCATCAAAAACTTTTGTAAAACGGGTGATCAAGGAAGGTAATCAAATTCAAGGAAGGTAATGCAGGAATTATTTTATCAATCAACTCCTATCACCTAATGCATCAAGCAAGTGAGAAAGATTTTAAAACAACAAGGAGGGTGGCAAATGCACCGGGGCTTGCCTTTGTTAACAGGTGAGTCCTGCTCGGATCCACAAATATCGAAATAAAAGCAGTTGCCTGCTTGAGGATCTGAGGCTGGTGGAGTCCCCTCTTCAGTGACTTCTTCTTCTTCTTCGTGTTCTAACATAACCATATATATGCATAAGAATGGATGCCATGGGATGCTCATGAGGATGCGAAGATAATATAAACTTATTATCTAAGTCTTGAGTACAACTTTCCTTCACGGTACTCCAAGAACCTAGGGTTTCCGGAGTCAGTAAAGGAGTTCATAGAGCAGGGGGGGTGGTTTTGGGTTCTAGTTATCAAACATGGTCCAAATCAACTCAAATTCTACCCAAGGCTTCTAAATATTTCATTAAGTTCCCATAAAAAGTTTGGGCATTTTTGGACTTACCAATTATTTTCTAAAAATCCATAACTAATACTTTTAACTACTTTAAATGCCCTAAAATTTCTTATTTCCACTAAAAATCACAAAACTATTTTTATTAAATTCTAGGGAAAATAACAAGCCTAGGAAAATTGGTTTCACAATTTTATTATTTTTCTACTGTTTTCTATAATTGTTTTGGCTCTGGAGATAAAAGAAAAAGAAAAACAGATGAATAGTACTGGACCGAATCCAGCCCAGGTCGGCCCATTACCAGCAGAAGCACGCCCACGCGCGCGCCCGCGCTGGCAACTTTACGGGAAAGGCCTCGGGGTTTTCACTATCTGCGAACGGGTTTTCTCACTGTTTAATAGAGTCACTGACACTTTGCAAGAAGGTCCCTTGAGTTCTATTCCTTTACGTTTCACGGTCCCCGACGGCGTGGAGCACGGCCGAGCTCCGGCGAGCTGTCTGTGCCGGCCGATTGGGGCAAGGACTAGTGTTTCTGAGCAGCGGACACCAAATCCAAGTCCCTAGGATCATTTCCCCCCAATAAATTTTACCGTTGGCGATCTGTCAAGCTCTGCCCGCGAGGACAGTGAACGGCGCTGGCATGTGTTCATGTTCCAATTGATTGGTGGGCTCTTAGTTTAATTGGACGGTTTGGTGAGCATCAAGGGCACATGAGGATGCTAGAACAAGACTAAAGACAACAGGATCGGACCTGAGGAGAGCTTCCCACGGTGAACTTGGGTTCACGGTGTTCTTCAACCGGTTTGGGGGAAATCCCAAATTCAAGTTCTCTGGTGAGGGGTTTGAGATGCAGGTGGGTGCAATAGCTGGTAGAATACATGGCGAAGCCGAGGGGGGCTCAATTTATAGGCCGTCGACCGGAGTTGGAGAAGAAACGCGAGCTACGGATGCGCTGGCAAGCTTTCCGCGCGGCGGTTTCCGGTGAGGGCACGGGGTCGCCGTTTAACCAGAGTTCGCCACCTCGGTAACCTTTGGCCACGATACCAAGGATCTTTACCGCGACCACCGACGACCGATCATGCCGCGGTGGCGTTCTTATCGGCGGTGAGGGGGGGGCGATCCTGATCCACGGTGCGATATTTCTGCTGATGGTGAACAGTGCTCTGAATTCAATAAAGAGCTTTGACTGACAGAGCAAATTGGAACTCAATTTACTCCCGATTTTGTGTGAAACCTATGCCATCTTTCTGCAGCAAAGTTATAGAGCTATAATCCATCTATCATTTTGCTACAATGTGCTCCCACAAAAAGTCACTGGATCCCCTTCAAAATCGAGCTCAAAGTTTATCTCACAACACTGTTAATTTGTATTTCAGACTTCAGGCAGTCTGACAGTCCATCTTTGCTTGGGTTTTTCTCCAAATTTCTCATAGGATCATGGCTTGAACCCTTAAACAAAGTTGTTCTCCTATAATTGGACTACAATTTTGATGTGGTGACCTAGGGCAAAAACCCTCTGATTTAAAAGTTACAAGGGCTTCAAGTTGGATGAACCACACTGAAATCCAGACTTAACCCAAAAGGGTTAAGTGTGGCACTTTTGCACTTAAGTCCAAATCTTAAGTTTTGGATTGCAAATTCACATATGAGTGACCCAAATAACTTAAGATACTTATTTGACTTGATTTTTGCACTTTAGTCCAAAAGTGGACTAATTTTGCACTTAGGTCCCTAGGGTTTGGTTTTAGGGTTTTCCATGGTTCTATTTGAGATTTTTGGTATCCAGGGGTATAAATGTGACTCAACTTTATTTTTGGGGACATTTATAACTCTTTCCCCTAAAGCCTTTAGGTTTTCTCATCTTGGGTTAAGTTTTACCCCTTTAATCCCTATTTAGGGTTAGGTTTCCTAACCAGGGTGCTATTTGCAAAAACACTTAAACAATACAACTTGTTTGAAATTTTTGCCTAGTGAATGCACTCTAAGTGTATCAAACATATGCAATGCCAATGCTATGATGTCATGCTCAAGTTTTAGTTATAGTAACACCAGGGGTGTTACAGTAGGGAACTTTTGGACATGCTTTGTTTAGACCAGTGTAGTCTACACACATCCGCCATTTCCCTCCTTTCTTTCTCACAAGCACAGGGTTGGCAAGCCATTCGGGATGGAATACCTCTTTGATGAACCCTGCCGCCATTAGCTTGTGGATCTCCTCGCCTATGGGTCTGTGCTTTTCTTCGTCGAATCGGCGCAGAGGTTGCTTCACGGGTCGGGCCCTAGCTCGGATATCCAGCGAGTGCTCAGCGACATCCCTCGGTATGCCGGTCATGTCCGAGGGACTCCACGCGAAAACGTCAGCGTTTGCGTGGAGAATGTCGACGAGCACTGCTTCCTATTTGGGGTAGAGCTTGGAGCCGATCCGGATCTGCTTGGAGGCGTCGTTGCTGGGGTCGAGAGGGACGGACTTAACCGTCTCCACTGGCTCAAAGTTGCCGGCGTGGCGCTTCACGTCTGGCGCCTCCTTAGAGAGGCTCTCCAGGTCGGCGATGAGGGCCTCGGATTCGGCGAGGGCCTCAGCGTACTCCACGCACTCCACGTCGCATTCGTACGCGTGTCGGTACGTGGGGCCGACGGTGATGACCCCGTTGGGGCCCGACATCTTGAGCTTGAGGTAGGTGTAGTTGGGGACGGCCATGAACTTGGCGTAGCATGGCCTCCCCAGCACTGTGTGGTAGGTTCCTCGAAACCCGACCACCTCGAACGTGAGGGTCTCCCTTCGGAAGTTGGAGGGTGTCCCAAAGCAGACGGGTAGATCGAGTTGTCCGAGGGGCTGGACGCGTTTCCCAGGGATGATCCCGTGAAAAGGCGCAGCGCCTGCCCGGACCGAGGACAGATTGATCCGCAGGAGCCCGAGGGTCTTGGCGTAGATGATGTCGAGGTTGCTGCCTCCATCCATGAGGACCTTGGTGAGCCTGACGTTGCCGATGACGGAGTCGACAACGAGCGGGTATTTCCCCGGGCTCGGCACGCGGTCGGGGTGGTCGCCCTGGTCGAAGGTGATGGGCTTGTCGGACCAGTCTAGGTAGACTGGCGCCGCCACCTTTACCGAGCAGACCTCCCGATGCTCTTGCTTGCGGTGCCGAGCCGAGGTGTTCGCCACTTGCCCACCCTAGATCATGTAGCAGTCATGGACCTCGGGGAACTCTCCTGCCTTGTGATCCTCCTTCTTATCGTCGTCGCGGGCCCTGCCACCTTCCGCAGGTGGCCCGGCCTTGTGAAAATGGCGTCGAAGCATGGCGCATTCCTCAAGGGTGTGCTTGACGGGCCCCTGATGATAGGGGCACGGCTCCTTGAGCATCTTGTCAAAGAGATTGGCACCTCCAGGAGGTTTCCGAGGGTTCTTGTACTCGGCGGCGGCGATAAGGTCCGCGTCGGCGGCGTCGCGTTTCGCTTGCGACTTCTTCTTGCCCTTCTTCTTGGTGCCGCGCTGAGTGGACGCCTCGGGGACATCTTCCGGCTGGTGGCCCTGGGGCTGCTTATCCTTCCGGAAGATGGCCTCAACCGCCTCCTGGCTAGAGGCGAACTTGGTGGCGATGTCCATCAGCTCGCTCGCCCTGGTGGGGGTCTTGCGACCCAGCTTGCTCACCAGGTCGCGGTAGGTGGTGCCGGCGAGGAACGCGCCGATGACATCCGAGTCAGTGACGTTGGGCAGCTCGATGCGCTGCTTGGGGAATCGCCGGATGTAGTCCCGGAGAGACTCTCCAGGCTGCTGGCGGTAGCTTCGGAGATCCCAGGAGTTCCCAGGGCACACGTACGTGCCCTGGAAGTTGCCGGTGAAGGCTTGGACCAGGTCATCCCAGTTGGAGATCTGCCCCGGATGCAGGTGCTCCAGCCAGGCTCGAGCGGTGTTGGAGAGGAACAGGGGGAGGTTGTGGATGATGAGGTTGTCATCGTCCGTTCCACCCAGGTGGCAGGCCAGCTGAGAGCACCTAGAGGGGGGGTGAATAGGTGATCCTGGGAAACTTGAAACTTAAGCCACAAAAACTTGGTTAAGTGTTAGCACAAATAATGCCAAGTGGCTAGAAAGGAGTCTCAACAAAACACAATAACCACAAGAGATTAATCACAGAGATGGCATAGTGGTTTATCCCATGGTTCGGTCAAGACCAACGCTTGCCTACTCCACGTTGTGGCGTCCCAACGGACGAGGGTTGCAATCAACCCCTCTCAAGCGGTCCAAAAGACCCACTTGAATACCACGGTGTTTTGCTTTGCTTTTCTTAATCCCGTTCGCGAGGAATCTCCACAACTTGGAGCCTCTCACCCTTACACTTGAAGTTCACAAAGAAGCACGGAGTAAGGGAGGGATAAGCAACACACTCAAGACAAGAAATCATAGCAACACCACGCACACAAGTCGCAACAAGAGCTCACAACACAACTCAATGAGTTCACAACTCAACTAGAGCTCTAATTGCTATCGCAAAGAATCAAAGGCGCGGAATCGATGTCTTAGTGCTTAGGAATGCTTAGAGGATGCTCGGTGTACTCCTCCATGCGCCTAGGGGTCCCTTTTATAGCCCCAAGGCAGCTAGGAGCCGTTGAGAGCATTCTAGGAAGGCAAATCTTGCCTTCTGTCGCCTGGCGCACCGGACAGTCCGGTGCGGATTTCTTTCCTTTCCTAGCGAAGCCGACCGTTGGCGCCTGGGAGCCATTGGCGCACCGGACACTGTCCGGTGCACACCGGACAGTCCGGTGCCCCCTCCCGACCGTTGGCTCGGCCACGTGTCTTGCGCAGATCGTGCAGCTGACCGTTGGCCCGGCCGACCGTTGGCTCACCGGACAGTCTGGTGCACACCGGACAGTCCGGTGAATTATAGCCGTACGTCGCCGATGAATTCCCGAGAGCGGCCAGTTCGCTCGAGCCAGCCTGGCGCACCGGACATTGTCCGGTGCACCACCGGACAGTCCGGTGCACCCAGACTGCTCTGACTTTGACAGAACTTAGCCATCTCATTTTCAATTCAATTTTTCCTGTTTCCAGCACTTAGACACAATACATTAGTCCATAAACAATGTACTAAGTCTAGAAACATACCTTTTGACATGATTTGCACTTTATCCACCACTTTGCATAGATTAACACAAAAACACTTGCGTTGGCACTCAATCACCAAAATACTTAGAAATGGCCCAAGGGCATATTTCCCTTTCAATCTCCCCCTTTTTGGTGATTTATGCCAACACAACATAAAGCAATTAGAACAAGTGAAATATCAATGCAAATGAGAACTCAAAATTGTTTTGATTCATATTTGGCATATATGGATCACTCTTTGCCACCACTTGGTTTGTTTTTGCAAATCAAACTCAATTTTCTATCTCTAAGTCAAACACACTTGTTAAGACATGAAGAGAGTCGTTCCAAGAGAAATTGATTCAAGATTTCAAAAACTCCCCCTTTTCCCATAATCAACACTTCTCCCCACATGAATCCAACTTTTGACAAAAGGAGCCAATAAAAGTATTTTTGAAAACAAAAGCTCTATTCTATTATTTCAAAATTCTCAAGTGGAAGCTGATCCATTTATTGCTTTGGCCTTTATTTTCTCCTCCTTTGGCATCAAGCACCAAAACGGGATCAATCTTGGCCCCAGAACCCCATTGCCTCACCAAAATCTTCAATAAGAATATAAAGGCAATAAGAGTGCATGAGATGAACTTGGAATGAGTTACTCGTTCATCGGAGTGCAGTGGAAGTCTTGCATGGTCCAAGTCCACCTTTTCCCTTTCAATCCTCCTTCGAGACTAAATCAAGCAAACTCAAGCACATAGTTAGTCTCAAAGGTTCAAGTTGTAACACATCTCCCCCTAGATATGTGCATCACTTTGCAACGGACTTGTGAGGTCCGGGGAGTGCTTGTACAACTTGAGCACTATAATTAAGCAACAAAATGCATAATGAACATGATCAAAGGCATAAACACATGTATGCTATAAATCAATCCAAGTTCCGCGAATCTAAGACATTTAGCTCACTACGCAACTTGCAAAAGGTCTGCTCATCTAAAGGTTTGGTAAAGATATCGGCTAGCTGGTTCTCGAAGCTAACATGAAACACTTCGATATCTCCCTTTTGCTGGTGGTCTCTCAAAAAGTGATGTCGGATGTCTATGTGCTTTGTGCGGCTGTGTTCAACAGGATTATCCGCCATGCGGATAGCACTCTCATTATCACATAGGAGTGGGACTTTGCTCAGATTGTAGCCAAAGTCCCTGAGGGTTTGCCTCATCCAAAGTAATTGCGCGCAACATTGTCCTGCGGCAACGTACTCGGCCTCAGCGGTGGATAGGGCAACGGAGGTTTGTTTCTTAGAACTCCATGACACCAGGGACCTTCCTAAGAATTGGCACATCCCCGATGTACTCTTCCTATCGACCTTACATCCAGTATAGTCGGAGTCTGAATATCCAATCAAGTCAAAGGTAGACCCCTTTGGATACCAGATCCCGAAACAAGGCGTAGCGACTAAATATCTAAGAATTTGCTTCACAGCCACTAAGTGACACTCCCTTGGATCGGATTGAAATCTAGCACACATGCATACGCTAAGCATAATATCCGGTCTACTAGCACATAAATAAAGCAAAGAACCTATCATTGACCGGTATGCCTTTTGATCAACGGACTTACCTCCTTTGTTGAGGTCGGTGTGTCCATCGGTTCCCATCGGTGTCTTTGTGGGCTTGGCGTCCTTCATTCCAAACCACTTTAGCAAGTCTTGTGTGTACTTCGTTTGGGAGATGAAGGTGCCGTCCTTGAGTTGCTTCACTTGGAACCCAAGAAAGTAGTTCAACTCGCCCATCATTGACATCTCGAATTTCTGCGTCATCACCCTGCTAAACTCTTCACAAGACTTTTGATTAGTAGAACCAAATATTATGTCATCGACATAAATTTGGCACACAAAAAGATCACCATCGCAAGTCTTAGTGAAAAGAGTTGGGTCGGCTTTCCCAACTTTGAAAGCATTAGCAAGTAAAAAGTCTCTAAGGCATTCATACCATGCTCTTGGGGCTTGCTTAAGTCCATAGAGCGCCTTAGAGAGCTTACACACGTGGTCGGGGTACCGTTCATCCTCGAAGCCAGGGGGTTGCTCCACGTACACCTCCTCCTTGATTGGCCCGTTGAGGAAAGCGCTCTTCACATCCATTTGGAACAACCTGAAGGAATGGTGAGCGGCATATGCTAGCAAAATACGAATGGACTCTAGCCTAGCCACAGGAGCAAAAGTCTCCTCAAAGTCCAAACCTGCGACCTGGGCATAACCTTTTGCCACAAGTCGTGCCTTGTTCCTTGTCACCACCCCGTGCTCATCTTGCTTGTTACGGAACACCCACTTGGTTCCCACAACATTTTGCTTGGGACGAGGCACCAGTGTCCAAACTTCATTTCTTTTGAAGTTGTTGAGCTCCTCCTGCATGGCCAACACCCAGTCCGGATCTAGCAAGGCCTCCTCTACCCTGAAAGGCTCAATAGAAGAGACAAAGGAGTAATGCTCACAAAAATTAACTAATCGAGATCGAGTAGTTACTCCCTTGCTAATATCACCCAAAATCTGGTCGACGGGATGATCCCTTTGAATCATCGCTCGAACTTGGGTTGGAGGTGCCGGTTGTGCTTCTTCCTCCATCACATGATCATCTTGTGCTCCCCCTTGATCACTCGCCTCCTCTTGATGAACCAGTTCATCGTCTTGAGTTGGGGATGCACCATTGTTGAGGAAGAAGGTTGTTCTCGCACATCTTGTTCCTGTGGCCGCACATCTCCAATCGCCATGGTGCGTATTGCGGCCGTTGGAACTTCTTCTTCATCTACATCATCACAATCAACAACTTGCTCTCTTGGAGAGTCATTAGTTTCATCAAATACAACATCGCTAGAGACTTCAACCAAACCCGATGATTTGTTGAAGACTCTATACGCCTTTGTATTTGAGTCATAACCTAACAAAAACCCTTCTACGGCTTTGGGAGCAAATTTGGAATTCCTACCCTTCTTCACTAGAATGTAGCATTTACTCCCAAAAACTCGAAAATACGAAACATTGGGTTTGTTACCGGTTAGTAGCTCATACGACGTCTTCTTGAGGAGGCGATGAAGGTAGACCCTGTTGATGGCGTGGCAAGCCGTGTTCACGGCTTCCGACCAAAAGCGCTCGGGGGTCTTGAACTCTCCAAGCATCGTCCTCGCCATGTCTATAAGTGTCCTGTTCTTCCTCTCTACCACACCATTTTGTTGTGGTGTGTAGGGAGCGGAGAACTCGTGCTTGATCCCTTCCTCCTCAAGGTACACCTCCACTTGAAGGTTCTTGAATTCGGACCCATTGTCGCTCCTTATCTTTTTCACCTTGAGCTCAAACTCGTTTTGAGCTCTTCTTAGGAAGCGCTTGAGGGTCCCTTGGGTTTCAGATTTATCCTGCAAAAAGAATACCCAAGTGAAGCGGGAAAAGTCATCAACTATAACAAGACCATACTTACTTCCTCCTATACTTAGATAGGCGACGGGTACGAAGAGGTCCATGTGTAGCAGCTCCAAAGGTCTTGATGTGGTCATCACATTCTTGCTGTGATGTGCTCCTCCCACTTGTTTACCTGCTTGACAAGCTGCACAAGGTCTATCTTTTTCGAAAGTTACATTGGTTAGACCTATTACGTGTTCTCCCTTTAGAAGCTTGTGAAGGTTCTTCATCCCCACATGTGCTAAGCGGCAATGCCACAGCCAGCCCATGCTAGTCTTAGCAATTAAGCATGCATCTAGACCGGCCTCTTCTTTTGCAAAATCAACTAAGTAAAGTTTGTCGTCTAATACACCCTTAAAAGCTAGTGAACCATCACTTCTTCTAAAGACAGACACATTTACATTAGTGAATAAACAGTTATATCCCATATTGCATAATTGACTAACAGATAGCAAATTATATCCAAGAGACTCAACTAGAAATACATTAGAAATAGAGTGCTCATTTGAGATTGCAATTTTGCCTAAGCCTTTCACCTTGCCTTGATTCCCATCACCGAATATGATTGAATCTTGGGGATCCTTGTTCTTGACGTAGGAGGTGAACATTTTCTTCTCCCCCGTCATATGGTTTGTGCATCCGCTGTCAATAATCCAGCTTGAACCCCCGGATGCATAAACCTGCAAGGCAAATTTAGGCTTGGGTCTTAGGTACCCAACTCATGTTGGGTCCTACAAGGTTAGTCACAATTGTCTTAGGGATCCAAATGCAAGTTTTATCTCCCTTGCATTTTGCCCCTAATTTTCTAGCAACTATCTTCCTATCCTTTCTACAAATAGCAAAAGAAGCATTTAAAGCATGATATATTGTAGAAGGTTCATTAACTTTCCTAGGAATATTAACAACATTTCTCCTAGGCATATGAACAACATTTCTTCTAAACACATTTCTACCATGCATATAGGAAGAACTAGAAGCAAACATGGCATTAGAGTCAAAAGCATTACAACTCCTATAAGACTGTCTTCTATCATTGTACATAAAAGCATGGTTCTTTTTAGTACTACTAGCCATAGGGGCCTTCCCTTTCTCCTTGGCGGAGATGGGAGCCTTATGGCTTGTCAAGTTCTTGGCTTCCCTCTTGAAGCCAAGCCCATCCTTAATTGAGGGGTGTCTACCAACCATGTAGGCATCCCTAGCAAATTTTAGTTTTTCAAAATCACTCTTGCTAGTCTTAAGTTGGGCATTAAGACTAGCCACCTCGTCATTTAATTTTGCAATAGAGGCTATGTGTTCACTACAAGCATCAATATCAAAATCTTTACACCTATTGCAAATAACATCAGTTTCTACACAGGATGTTGATTTACTAGTTATTTTTAACTTAGCATTCAAATCATCATTTATGCTCTTTAAGTTAGAAATAGAATCATGGCATGTAGACAACTCACAAGCAAGCATTTCATTCCTTTTAATTTCTAATGCAAGGGATTTTTGTGCCTCTACAAACTTATCATGTTCTTCATACAAAAGATCCTCTTGCTTTTCTAGTAGACTATTCTTATTATTTAAAGCATCAATTAATTCATTAATCTTGTCAATCTTAGATCTATCTAAGCCCTTAAATAAGCATGAATAGTCTATTTCATCATCTTCACTAGACTCATCCTCACTAGAAGAAGCATAAGTCGAGTTTCGAGTACTTACTTTCTTCTCCTTAGCCATGAGGCATGTGTGATGCTCGTTGGGGAAGAGGAATGACTTGTTGAAGGCGGTGGCGGCGAGTCCTTCGTTGTCGGAGTCGGATGTGGAGCAATCCGAATCCCACTCCTTTCCAATATGTGCCTCGCCCTTTACCTTCTTGTAATTCTTCTTCTTTTCCCATTTTCCACTCTTCTTTTCCTGGTCACTATCATTATCAGGACAATTAGCGATAAAGTGATCAATCTTACCACATTTGAAGCACGAGCGCTTCCCCTTCGTCTTGGACTTGTTGGGATGCTCCTTGCGACCCCTTAGCGCCGTCTTGAAGCGCTTGATGATGAGGGCCATTTCTTCATCATTAAGCCCGACCGCCTCAATTTGCGCCACCTTGCTCGGTAGCGCCTCCTTGCTTCTCGTTGCTTTGAGAGCGATAGTTTGAGGCTCTTGGATTGGGCCATTCAATGCATCATCCACGTATCTAGCCTCCTTGATCATCATCCGCCCGCTTACGAACTTTCCAAGTATCTCCTCGGGCGTCATCTTGGTGTACCTAGGATTCTCACGAATATTGTTCACAAGATGAGGATCAAGAACAGTAAATGACCTTAGCATTAGGCGGACGACGCCGTGATCCGTCCATCGCGTGCTTCCATAGCTCCTTATCTTGTTGACAAGGGTCTTGAGCCGGTTGTATGTTTGGGTTGGCTCCTCCCCCCTTATCATAGCGAATCTCCCGAGTTCGCCCTCCACCAACTCCATCTTGGTGAGCATGGTGACGTCGTTCCCCTCATGTGAGATTTTGAGGGTGTCCCAAATCTTCTTGGCGTTATCCAAGCCGCTCACTTTATGGTATTCATCTCTGCACAATGATGCTAGAAGAACAGTAGTAGCTTGTGCATTTTTGTGAATTTGCTCATTGATTAACATGGGACTATCACTGCTATCAAAATGCATTCCATTCTCGACTATCTCCCATATGCTTGGTTGGAGAGAGAACAAATGACTACGCATTTTGTGACTCCAAAATCCGTAGTCCTCTCCATCAAAGTGAGGAGGTTTACCAAGTGGAATAGAGAGTAAATGAGCATTTGTGCTTTGCGGAATACGAGAATAATCAAAAGAAAAGTTTGAATTGACTGTTTTCTTTTTCTCGTAGTCGTCATCGTCCTTTTGGGAAGAAGTGGATTCGTCGCTGTCGTCGTAGTAGATGATCTCCTTGATGCGCCTTGTCTTCTTCTTCTTCCCATCTCTTCTTTTGTGGCTCGAGCCCGAGTCCGTAGGCTTGTCATCTTTCGACTCATTGAAGATAGACTCCTTCTCGTTGTTGACCACCATCCCCTTTCCCTTAGGATCCATCTCTTCGGGCGGTTAGTCCCTTTCTTGAAGAGAACGGCTCTGATACCAATTGAGAGCACCTAGAGGGGGGTAAATAGGTGATCCTGGGAAACTTGAAACTTAAGCCACAAAAACTTGGTTAAGTGTTAGCACAAATAATGCCAAGTGGCTAGAAAGGAGTCTCAACAAAACACAATAACCACAAGAGATTAATCACAGAGATGGCACAGTGGTTTATCCCGTGGTTCGGTCAAGACCAACGCTTGCCTACTCCACGTTGTGGCGTCCCAACGGACGAGGGTTGCAATCAACCCCTCTCAAGCGGTCCAAAAGACCCACTTGAATACCATGGTGTTTTGCTTTGCTTTTCTTAATCCCGTTCGTGAGGAATCTCCACAACTTGGAGCCTCTCACCCTTACACTTGAAGTTCACAAAGAAGCACAGAGTAAGGGAGGGATAAGCAACACACTCAAGACAAGAAATCACAGCAACACCACGCACACAAGTCGCAACAAGAGCTCACAACACAACTCAATGAGTTCACAACTCAACTAGAGCTCTAATTGCTATCGCAAAGAATCAAAGGCGCGGAATCGATGTCTTAGTGCTTAGGAATGCTTAGAGGATGCTTGGTGTACTCCTCCATGCGCCTAGGGGTCCCTTTTATAGCCCCAAGGCAGCTAGGAGCCGTTGAGAGCATTCCATGAAGGCAAATCTTGCCTTCTGTCGCCTGGCGCACCGGACAGTCCGGTGCGGATTTCTTTCCTTTCCTGGCGAAGCCGACCGTTGGCGCCTGGGAGCCGTTGGCGCACCGGACACTATCCAGTGCACACCGGACAGTCCGGTGCCCCCTCCCGACCGTTGGCTCGGCCACGTGTCTTGCGCAGATCGCGCAGCTGACCGTTGGCCCCGCCGACCGTTGGCTCACCGGATAGTCCGGTGCACACCGGACAGTCCGGTGAATTATAGCCGTACGTCGCCGATGAATTCCCGAGAGCGGCCAGTTCGCTCGAGCCAGCCTGGCGCACCGGACACTGTCCGGTGCACCCAGACTGCTCTGACTTTGACAGAACTTAGCCATCTCATTTTCAATTCAATTTTTCCTGTTTCCAGCACTTAGACACAATACATTAGTCCATAAACAATGTACTAAGTCTAGAAACATACCTTTTGACATGATTTGCACTTTGTCCACCACTTTGCATAGATTAACACAAAAACACTTGCGTTGGCACTCAATCACCAAAATACTTAGAAATGGCCCAAGGGCATATTTCGCTTTCACCAGCCGGTAGTCCGCGAGCCACAGTTCCGGTCTCGTCTCCCCCGAGTACTTTGTGATAGTAGTCGGGGTTCGGAACCGGGTCGGGAACGGCACCCGTCGTATGGCCCGGCTGAAAGCCTGCGGACCGGGTGGTTCGGGCGAGGGACTCCGATCCTCCCCGCTGTCGTAGCGTCCCCTGCGCCTGGGGTGGTAGCCTCGGCGCACCTTCTCATCGAGGTGGGTTCGACGGTTGCGGTGATGGTGCTCGTTGCCGAGGCGACCTGGAGCCGCAGGCGCTGTGTTGCGCGTGCGCTCGGTATGGACCGAGGCTTCCCGCATGAATTGGGAAGTCGCGGCGCGATGCTCCGAGGGGTACCCCTGCCTTCGGGAGGCAGAGCTTTCGGCTCGTCGGACCGCGGCATCCTCCAGGAGATTCTTGAGCTCTCCCTGGATACGTCGCCCCTCAGTGGTTGATGGCTCCGACATCGTGCGGAGAAGTATTGCCGCTGCAGCCAGGTTCTGGCCGACCCCACTGGAAACCGGTGGCGGCCTTGCCCTGACATCATCGGCGATGCGGTGCTGGATGCCCTGGGGTAGATGACGCGCTTCTCCGACCGGAGGTTGGCCCGCCCATTCCTGCCCGATGTCCCGGCGGAACGGCTCAAGCGTTCCTGCTCCCTCGTTGAGCCTGGTCTGCATCTCGCGGATTTGCTCGAGCTGTGAGTCATGACCCCCCGCCGGGACAGGGATCACAGCTAGCTCCCGAAGGATATCAACGCGAGGCGCAGGCCTACGGGGATCACCGTTTTCCGGTATACCAAGATGGTTGCCTTCGTCGGGACCCCTAGATCGACGTGGAAACATTCACGACTTGGGCCGCAGTCCTCATCGCCGAAGCTGCGGCTATCGTCGGAACAATCGGAGAGGCAGTAGTCGCATGCGGTCATGAAGTCCCGCATGGCACTGGGGTTACCAAGTCCGGAGAAATCCCAACAAAAGTCGGGCTTGTCATCTCCCTCGGAACCCGAGGGCCCGTAGGTCGAGACGGCTGTCAGCCGGTCCCAGGGTGACCGCATACGATACCCCGGAGGGTTTGGACTCGCCTCTATGAAAGCGTCCACCAAAGCAAGGTCGCTTGGTGGGTCGAGGCTGAATCCAAAAGGCACGAGATGGGAATCGGTCGGTACCTCTTGGTCGACGGGCGGTGATAAAGTCACGTCAGGGGTAGACTGCACCGTCGTCTCATGTACGAGGGTGACGCCCAGCAAGTCTTTTGCGAGCGTGCTGGCGTCGTTCGTTTGCTTGGAGTTGGCGTGTTGCGGGGAAACGGCGCTCGTCTTCGTCTCAGACACGAGGTCGATGTCCGGCATGTCCCCCGTTGGGGCGCCGACGCCGTCGACTCGCTGGACAGCCGACAAGGTGCCGCCTCCTGCTTGGCCTTGGTTGCCCCGCCTCCTCCTCCGTCGGCGGGGGAGGGGACGGGACAAACCCGAATGTTGTTCTTCCGCCACGTGGGGAAGACGTCGTCGATTCCGCTGCCGGTGGGCGGGTTGTCAGCTGCCATTGTCGCTGTCGCGCGGCGGGGGGGAGGAGTATCATGTCGTAGCTGCCGTCGAGGGACATGAACTCAAGACTCTCGAAACGGAGCATCGTCCCGGGTTGGAAAGGATGCTGGAGACTGCCCATCTGGAGCTTGACGGGAAGCTGTTCGTCAACACGCAGCAGGCCCCTACCTCGCGCACCAACTGTCGGCATTTCGACCCCGGGGGGTCCCTGGACCGACGAGTAAATTGTCGCCGCGTGCCCCAGCCTAGATGGGTCGGCGCGAGACGGAGCGCGAAGGGGGGGAAAAGCCGGAGGGAGACAGGCGTAAAAGGGGAAACCCACGGCCTTCGTGTTTGTCCCGCGCCCAGGTCGGGTGCGCTTGCAGTAGGGGGTTACAAGCGTCCACGCGGGAGGGAGCGAGAGGCTTACGCGAGCGTCGTCCCGTCCTTCCCCGCGCGGCCAACCCTCTGTAAGAGGGCCCTGGACCTTCCTTTTATAGGCATAAGGAGGGGGCCCAGGTGTACAATTGGGAGATGTAGCAGTGTGCTAACGTGTCTAGCAGAGAGGAGCTAGTGCCCTAAGTACATGCCGTCGTGGCAGCTGGAGAGGTTTTGGCACCCTATTCGTGTGATGTCGTGGCCGTCGGAGGAGCGCTGGAGCCTGGCGGAAGGATAGCTGTCGGGGCTGTCGTGTCCTTGCTGACGTCCCCTTGCTTCCGTAAGGGGGCTGAGAACCACCGTCGTCATGGAGCATGCGGGGCGCCATCATTGTTTGTTTTACCGGGACGAGCCAGATGGGACGCCGGTCTTGTTCCCCGTATCCAGAGTTTGCTAGGGGTAGGGTAATGATGGCACCTCCTATGACGTGGTCGGTCCGAGCCCTGGGTTGGGCGAGGTGGAGGCTCCTCCGAGGTCGAGGTCAAGTCTGTCTTCCGAGGCCGAGGTCGAGTCCGAGCCCCTGGGTCGGGCGAGGCGGAGACCGTCGGCTGAGGCCAGGGCTGAGTCCGAGCCCTGGGGTCGGGCGAGGCGGAGTTCGTCGTCTCCCGGGGCCGAGCCCGAGTCCGAGCCCTGGGGTCGGGCGATGTGGAGTTCGTCGTCTTCCGGGGCTAAGCCCGAGTCCGAGCCCTGGGGTCGGGCGATGCGGAGTTCGTCGTCTTCCAGGGCTGAGCCCGAGTCTGAGCCCTGGGGTCGGGCGATGCGGAGTTCGTCGTCTTCCGGGGCTGAGCCCGAGTCCGAGCCCTGGGTCGGGCGATGCTGAGTTCGTCGTCTTCCGGGGCCGAGCCCGAGTCCGAGCCCTGGGTCGGGCGAGGCGGAGTTTCCTATGACGCCTGAGGCCGGACTTGGCTGCTGTCAGCCTCACTCTGTCGAGTGGCACAGCAGTCGGAGTGGCGCAGGCGGCGCTGTCCTCTTGTCAGGCCGGTCAGTGGAGCGGCGAAGTGACTGCGGTCACTTCGGCTCTGTCGACTGAAGGGCGCGCATCAGGATAAGGTGTCAGGCCACCTTTGCATTAAATGCTCCTGCGATACGGTCGGTCGGCGTGGCGACTTGGCCAGGGTTGCTTCTTGGCGAAGACTGGGCCTCAGGCGAGGCGAAGGTGTGTCCGTTGCTTGAGGGGGCCCTCGGGCGAGACGTGAATCCTCCGGGGTCGGCTGCCCTTGCCCGAGGCTGGGCTCGGGTGAGGCGAGATCGTGTCCCTTGAGCGGACCGAGCCTTGACTTAATCGCACCCATCAGGCCTTTGTAGCTTTGTGCTGATGGGGGTTACCAGCTGAGATTAGGAGCCTTGAGGGTACCCCTAATTATGGTCCCCGACAAGCACGATGGCTGACACGCACACACATTTCATGCTATAAGAGGATACAATCTACCGAAAGATCAACCTTGTGAAGACAAAATAACCCACAAGGGTACTAACTTAGACTTAAAAATAGATGGAAGAACCTTAACAAGAAAAGAGTTATCCTCTTGGTATGTAAATGAGTTTTTTTCTTTCGGTGACTTATCCATTTTTCAAGAAGGCGAATTAATCTAACATTGTGAAAATTCAAATACATGAAAAACAAAGAATGAACATGGAGAAGCAAATACATGGAAACATGAAATATGGAATACATATCAAATACATGGAATATCAAATACATGAAATAAAAATACATGAAATAAAACACATGAAAAATAAAATACATGAAATAAAAAATACATGAAAAATCAAGAGATACAATGTGACTATATCAATCTAAAATCATCTAAAATTCTTATAAAATCATCTAAAATTCATGAAAAATCAAGAGATACAATGTGACTATATCAATCTAAAATCAATCTAAAATTCTTATAGTAGCAGGGGGATCGGAGGGGATCGAGGGGGAGGGAGCAACCGAGATCGAGAGGCGGAGGTGTGCTCGGGCCGGCGGCGGTGTGCTCGAGGCGGGCCGGCGGTGGTGATGCGGCACGGCGGGGCGGCGGGGACGCGGCAGGCGTGGTGGCGGGGACGCGGCGGGCGTGGAGGCGGGCCGCCGGCGGTGATGCGGCACGGCGGGGCGGCGGGGACGCGGCGGGCGTGGTGGCGGCGGCGGCGCGGCGTGCGTCGGACCGGGCAGAGCGAGTGAGCGAGTGAGAGAGAGAGACAGAAACGGCCGCTAGTGGAGATATGTAAAACTTCTTTGCCGAGTGCCCGTGATCTGGCACTCGACAAAGAAGTTTTTATCAACTTCGCCGAGTGTCCACCGGGTGACACTCGGCAAAGATCTTTTTATTTTTTTAAAAAAATTATTTGCCGAGTGTCTTTCTCTGACACTCGGCAAAGTTACTTATTTGCCGAGTGTCTTTCCCTGACACTCGGCAAAGTGTATTTTTTTTTCTTTTTTCACCAAACTTTTTCTACTATGTTCCTACACTATATAGACCTACATGTTCCATTTTGGCACAATTATCAAAGAGTTTGCTATAACTATTAGATTTAGTTCGTTTAATTGAATTTCTTCGGATAATTCAGATTTGAACTGCAAGTCACTCGAGAAATGGAAAACAGTGAATGCAAAAATGATATTCATGTTGTTTAGCACAAGTTACGGCCTATTCCAGGAACAGACTGGAATTTTCGAGCACCATGCTCACGAAACATGACTGTGAACTTGCGATCCAGTTATTTTAAAATTGTATAAAACACAAACAAAGTCAGAAAATCATGAAACTTGTCGACATGTCTTGATATCATATGTAGAGCCTATGATAAAAATTTGAGCCTGTTTCGTGAAAGTTGTCACATACTATGTGTAGAAACCTAGCCGACCTCCATATAAGTTTTATGATTTCATGTGAGGGTCGGCTAAGTTTCTACACATAGTGCGTGATAACTTTCATGAAACAGTCTCAAATTTTTATCATAGGCTCTACATATGATATCATGACATGTCGACAAGTTTCATGATTTTCTGATTATGTTTGTGTTTTATACAATTTTAAAACAACTGGATCGCAAGTTCACGGTCATGTTTCGTGAGCATGGTGCTCGAAAATTCCAGTTAGTTCCTGAAATAGGCCGTAACTTGTGCTAAATAACATGAATATAATTTTTGCATTCACCGTTTTCCATTTTTCGAGTGACTTGCAGTTCAAATCTGAATTATCCGAAGAAATTCAATTAAACGAACTAAATCTAACAGGTATAGGAAACATTTTGATAATTGTGCCAAAATTGAATATGTAGGTCTACATACCGTAGGAACACACCACACAAAGTTTGGTGGGAAAAAGAAAAAAAATATACTTTGCCGAGTGTCAGAAAAGACACTCGGCAAAATATAGGTTTGCCGAGTGCTCAACAGGGAACACTCGGCAAAGAGGTAAGTTTGCCGAGTGTCGTCTCTGGACACTCGGCATAGATAACGATCGTCACCTATTGACGGCTGCTGACGGCTCTTTGCCGTGCGCCTCATTTCGCCGAGAGTTTGACACTCGGCAAAGATTTCTTTGCCGAGGGTCATTATGTGCCGAGTGTTTCGCACTCGGCAAAAGATATCTGTGTCGAGTGTCGTTTTTCGTCGAGAGTGGCACTCGGCAAAGACTATTTTGCCGAGTGTCCGATATATTACACTCGGCAAATCTCGTGGCACTCGGCAAAGAGCCTGTTTCCGGTAGTGGTTTGAATCACCTAGAGAGATGTATTATGTGTGATTAATAAGACAAGGCAGTGCAATACGTTTTGGTTGCATGCGTTTTTTCCCTGAGACATCTTGTGCCAAGACCTTTCTATACCATATAATATAGGAAACAAAAAAACATAAAACTAAAATAATTAGACTAAAATAAAGAAGAAGAAAGTAAATAACAAGCAACACATGCTAAAAATATATAGAAATAATTAAACAAATTAAATGGAAAACAAGTTACTATATGTGAATACTAATAATGTAATATCATATAATACCACGTGAACATCAGAAAACACATCATAAAACATCCTATGCATATATACCAGGCGAACATCACATGTATACTATGTGAAAATCTCATTATATAATATAAATATTAGTAAATGTATCTTAAAACATGATATGTATACTATGTGAAAATCGTTCATATACCATATAATGTAGAAAATAAAAACATGAAAAAACAATTAAGAAGAAAAATAACAAATTCCGCAATTATAATGTGATAGAGTAAAGATATTGTAAAATTCTACGTGAATAATTAAATATGTGTGCTATTTATAGTGCATGAAATATTATAATAAAATGTTAAACATTTCAAAAATATAATAAGAATAAAGAAAACAACATCATAAAACATCAAGATGATAAAAAATAATATAAAAAACAATTGGTTATAGTGAACTAAAATCGGATAAAATATTAAAATGAAAAAACAAAAGAATTTATAGAAAACAAAAATAATAAAATAGACAGGAAAACATATATAGAAGAAAAAAATAGATTTAGGAAGTTTCCTCCGGTACGTTTTCGTGAGCCCACTACACAGCTAGGTCAAGTCAACTCTGAGCAACAAGAAGGTGGCTAAAACGTACAGTACATGCCATGCAAAGTAGATTGTGGCTGGGTCCCCTGACCGCACTAGCTTGTTTGGTCCTGAGCTGAAAGCAAGGTTAATGGTGGCAAAGCTAGAACAAATTTAAAGAGTACAGCTATGTATATAGTAAAATTTAAAGAGTACAACTATGTGTCATTATTATAAAATCTGATGTGACATCTCTTTTAACTTATCTATGTCTTTTTAGGGTGTGTTAGTTTCTAAACTAGGGTTTGGATTATAGTGGAAGAGTAGGAGGATAAAATATCACATTGAAACTATAAATAAGTTGAAATAAACTAGCATTTAAGGATTCAAAATCAAAGCGACAGCTGAAACCAACAATCCAAGACCCGTTCCAGTCCGCAGCCAGAGTAGAGTAATACTGCTTGGTCACCCGGTGCCAAATGCCACACTCTAAGAAGTTAAATAAACTTAAACTTAATTAAAACTAAATAAAAAAATACTACATTTTATAATATCATCTTAGTATATCAATATACTCCTCGAAGCACATGGTGTGTGCTTCTTTTTTATTTTCTAAAAGATATATTTTGTACTTAATCTAGTGGTATTTATTATGTATCTAAAAAACGGTTGTTTTTCAAATATTTAATCAAATCTGTACTTGTTTGACATTTGTGACAATGAAATTTCTCTCTCTCTCTGTTTTTTTTTTTTGAGACAGAGTGAGGGAGTTCTAGGCGCATGGTGATTGACAAAGGCAAGACCGCAAGAGGAAGGAACGGGTCTCCACTGGCTACTGCAGCCAGCTACCACGGCCCGGCGGCAGGTTCGAGCTGCTAGTCTATTCAGTGACCGGGCCACCCGCCGAAACGCGCTTCAAAAAAAAAATGTGACGACAGCGACGGCCCAGACCTAAACATACGTCCACCGATCACGATCTCCGTTTACTTCTGCATGGTTGGGGTGTGAAGTAAATTCCAAATTTCCGGTCCCGCAGGCCACCAGCACACACCACGTAACGAACTCCTCGATTTGGCTGCGCTGCTTGGCCGCGACAAAACCCGCACGGGCACCGCACATGTGTGTTTTGCGCGGACCGCCGGACCGGAGACCGTCCGCCCCGCCCGCCGGTCACGCCCGCCGTCTCGCGCCACCCAGCCGTCCGTCGGCCGGTCCGCTGACTCTTCGCCCCCCGCGTGTCCTGTCTGGTGGCGCGGCGCGGGACGGAAGCACGCAGACGAATGTCAGGTAGGTGTGTGTTGTGTACATGTGTTCGGCTGCCCCTGCCCCCCTTCTGCTTGTTTGCTTCTCCGCCCTCCGGCTGGCTTCACGCGCCTCTGCTTGTTAGTTAGGTGGTGGGGATGTCAGCCGCGGCGCGGTCGTGGACGTGGACCTGCGGGTGCTGCGCGGGCAGGAGGCGGACCAGCGGCGGCGCTGCGGGCGACACGGCCGGCGCGTCGGGGCGCGCCGCCGAGGAGGGGGACGAGTGGAGCCTCTTCATCGACCTGCCCGTCCTCGAGGCCGCCACCGGCGGCTTCTCCGACGACAACCTCCTCGGCCGCGGCGGCTTCGGCCCCGTCTACAAGGCAACCTCACTTCAGCCTTCACACGTCCCTTGTGCCTTTCACAGGATTTATTTGCTTATTTATTTCTCGCTAGATTATTTATTGCTTCAGAAGACTATATACTACTGTACAGTTGGCTGGCCGGCGAATCTGTTTTATCCTGTGTACCTTGTCATCTACTATATAATAACTGATTAACTAAAAGAATTGCTCCGGAATTTGTTTTTCTTTACTCTCTGCTTCTGTCAGACGTTATTATTACCTGTTTGGGCAGACAACTGCATCATCTACTGTATTTTATATGATCTGTTGCGGACATCCTAAAAAAACACTATGTCTCGACATGAAAGTGTTAAGGGAAAGAACATAACTCCTTTCCAACAATAAAACTCACGGGGGGAAACTCCCTGCGCTCGATCCTTGCAGGGGGTGATGGAGAACGGGCAGCAGATCGCCGTGAAGAGGCTGTCTCTGGGGTCACGGCAAGGCGTGCGCGAGTTCCTGAACGAGGTCCGGCTCCTGCTCAAGGTGCAGCACCGGAACCTGGTGTCCCTGCTTGGCTGCTGTGCTTCCTCCGGCCACAAGATGCTCGTCTATCCCTACTTCCCCAATAGCAGCCTCGACCACACTCTCTTCGGTGAGAGCCTTTTCTTTGGTTTGTTCTGAATTGGTTGCATCGTGCTATTGTTGATTATGTGTGGATAATAAGCATTTTAATCTTAGTTTGATTGTTTTCTCACTGCACGTTCATGAAACCCTCATCTTAGTTACTGAACCAGTTCAGTTCAGTCAAATAAGGATTCGAACAATGGTTGTTGGATCCAAAACCACATTCACTCCTATCCACGGTTTGCAATCTCGGCTGATAAATTTACCGTTACCGACACTTACCGAGAAGGAAAAACTTTTTGGTTTTTATTATATTTCGATTTAATTTTAAAACATAAAGGTCAAAATTTGGTCAATAAAACGGTTTTCGAAATTTGCAAACAAAAAGGTAATCGCTGCTCCTACCTAGCCAATAGAACACATGTCTTCATGTTTTATACTCTATACTCAAGCATTGAAGTATAAATAGAAACCCTTGCGACATAGACACTTTGCTAGTTTTTTTTTTTCTAAAAAAAACGTTTAGGCTGGTACGTGACAGGTAGGAGGTTTCATACTTTCGTGGCAAGTCAAATACAATCGAGGTTATATTCAGTGTTGCTAATCCAGTGGTGTAGTCAGTCTGTATTCTGTAAGAAGTCTTTCAAGTGACTCAGCTATGGACTTTCTATAGCAGCTGTTTCCAGTTACTAGTAATCTGTTGACATTAACCATATGAAAGCTACTTGGTTTATTTCTTAACCTCGAAGGCTCAACACATCACATCAGTTTTGACCTAAATGTTCATTTCATTGACAATTCCTTTGGTTAGGACTTCTTGTCACCAGAAGCATTTATGTGAACAGATCAAATAAAACTGAGCTTTATGAAAGATACATATAGAAAGGAGAAATGGTAATACTCCTAGACAAGTGCACTATTGTCTTAGGCTGAAAATCTGAAATTACATGGGCATTATGTAGATTTGGATAAGACTGAAAATCAGTTCTTTCTCTAACATGGACATTATTATGTTCCGATCCTTGGACGACTCTAGACAGGAATAAGTGTGCGGCGCTAGATTGGCCAAAACGGTACCATATAATCGTGGGACTGGCAAGAGGGCTCCTCTACCTGCACGAAGAGTCTCCGGTAAAGATCATCCACCGAGACATCAAGGCGAGCAACGTGCTCCTGGACGACCAGCTGAACCCGAAGATCTCGGACTTCGGCATGGCGAGGCTCTTCCTGGAGGACGCCACGCACGTGAACACGTTCAGGATCTCCGGCACATAGTGAGTTGGGACGGGTTCCCTTGTCTTGCTTTGTATCATATCGGCACAGCCTATGCCCGTGCAGGTGCCGTACGTGACTAGTCGCAGTGGTTACATGGCTCCAGAGTACGCGATGAACGGCTACCTGTCCGCCAAGACCGACGTCTTCAGCTTCGGGATCCTGGTGCTGGAGATCGTGAGCGGGCGGAAGAACATCGTCCGGCATCTGGACGACGAGAAGGTCGACCTGTTGAGCTATGTGAGCGCTCCTCGACCGGATCTCCTCGTCAGAAAGAGAAGCTATTGCAGAATCTACTGAACCTCTTTTTTTAAAAAATTTCAGACATGGAAGCTATACGGAGAAGGACGGTCCCTGGAGATCGTGGACCCGTCGCTGTCCAGCCCCGACAGCGATCAGGCGCTGCTGTGCATCCAGCTCGGCCTGCTGTGCTGCCAGGCCGCGGTGTCGGACCGGCCCGACATGCACAGCGTGCACCTGATGCTGTCGAGCGACTCGTTCACGCTGCCCAGGCCCGGGAAGCCGGCCGTCCACGGCAGGACCGGCCGGTGGACGGCAGCGACGACGACGGCCTCAGGGTCCGCGTCGGCGTCGAGCGCCACGAACACCACTAGCACGTTCGGGTTCGGCACCGACACGAACACGACCAGGGCCTCTGCGGCTGCGCTGCTGGCCAGTGTCGCCGAGGACGAGTCCCGGAACTCCATCTCCATATCCTTCACCACGGAGGGCCGGTAGGCGCAGTGCAGAGTGTATAAGGGAACGATACATGAGTGAGTGAACCAGAGTGATTTGTGAGGAGGGTATTGTTTGGTACTCCTAGCTAGCTAGGTAGATTGGGTTGATTTTGTAGAATCCCAGCCATATGGCGTATAGTTGGGTTGGGGCTTGGTAGAATGCTGAACTGTTGATCACTCTGTTTTACTAGTAACAGCGAAACCTATGGTTTGTCAACCGCGAAAAGCGAAACCTATAGTGGCGCATCTCTGAACAGCAAGTACTACACCAAGTTTGTTATCTTGACACGAGACGAAACAAAGAGACGGTGGCCCATTGCTAGTGGGGATGGGTGCGTCACTGTCTGTCCCACGAGAAGCTCTGTGGCCTACTGGCCTGTTTCTCTACATGGGCCTAAAGTTTGCCTGTACGGGTCTAGGCCAATTTCCACGCGTTTGTAGTAAGCCCATTCGGCCATTCCTAGCAGAGCTGAAGACATTTCAGAATGTCCGATTTTTTTTTTTTGTATTTTGGCCCTTTTTAAAAAAAACACGTTTGGACCTTAAGAAAATTTAATGTCATTTTTAGACTCTTTGCTCGGCGTCATAGCCTATGGCGTCGAGGTAACACAGCTCGGTGCCATAAGCTATGGTGCCGAGGTACCTGCTGCGCTGGCACAACCCAGACGCCGTTGCGCTGACGTGGCATCGAGCTCGGCGCCACAGATCTTGGCGCCGAGCTCGGTTGTATAAGCCCGCGGCTGCTTCTCTTTCCTACGCCCGTTGCAGTTTCTTCTCGTTCCGTCGCCGCTCTCTCGTCTCCTCACCGCCGTGGGCTCTACCCTTGGCCGATTCGTCCCCTCCGTTGCCGCCAGCTGCCGCGGGCACCGCCTCCTCACCTCCTCCTCGCCTCAATGCCGTCAGCGTCCGTGGCCACCCACGCCGGCGCACCTTCCTTGCCCCCGGCAATGCCGGCCACTAGCAACAGTCGGCCCTCCTCTGTCCCGTCGCCAGCGCATGATAGGTGCAACTGTTGATGTAGTTTTAGTTCAAAGATTGATGTGTAGTTGTATATGTGCAACTGTTGTTTTCGCATATAATATATATTTGTTGTTATCGTAGTGCGATGGATGGGAGTAGAGGCACAACAGCCGTGGGTGACTCTTTCGACACCAGCAACATTCTTTATTGCACTAGCAGATTACGTCCGCGCCATCGATCATTCATCACACATGATTCGGTATGTTTTAGTGTTAGTAACATTATAGATTTCGATTGACAATATTGTTTTGTTGTTTTGCATGTGACACATTATAAACTTAGTTGTATTGTAGACTCATAGATCAACAAATAAGGTGCTGACAAGTGACAATGAAACTTAGAGATATATTAGTGAAACCTAGAGTTTCATATGTCTTTATTGTACCGATTAGTGAACTTGGGCAACGATAGTCATTAACTGATGTGTTAGTGAATCTCATTCTTCGTCTTTTTGTTGTAGGCGCAAAGATTAAATCGATTTTGGGATGGTCTTTTAGACGCCATTAGATAGATGCAAGGTTGTGCCGATGAGTTGAGGAGGTTGAGCAGCCGCAACCATGTGCCTGAGTATCTAGAGTATGTGCACAAAAATACCCTAATCAATGCCATGAGTGTTGTTACTGAAATTGCAGAATGTCTAGACACTGTGAGCACAAATCTGGAGCAAGTTCTTATTGGTCCGCAACCTCAATCCAATGGTGATGTTGATGGTGACTGTAATGAGCAGTGGGTTTTGGATGAAGACAACTCTCTAGACTCGGATGAGATTAATGATCGTCGTCTATCACATATGAACGAGTATATCTAAGATTTGTTTATATGAGACGTATCTGAGTTTGAACAGTCGCAACCATGTGTGGTCTTGTGTTCTATGCCACTATAATCTGTACGACATTATGAAACTTGTATGGTGTTGTGGTCTATGACACTAGTGTGTTGAACTTGTATGATGCTGTGCTCTATGTCATTTGTTTCAAATTATGGCAACTATGTGGACCATGTTTTATAACATTATGATACTTGTGTGAAAACCATCGATCATTCAGCACAAAAGTGGGAACAACATTTCTATTACATGGGAATATAATGTCATGTCTTACAAAGGAAGGTTTACACATGCATTACAAAAGATGTCCACCCTTAATAAAGCTGAGGCCTTACATATCATCACAAATTGTCTTTGAACTTGCACAACAATGAGGAGGTGAGGCGACGAGGAGGTGAGGAGGCGGCGCCCGCGGCAGCTGGCGGCGACGGAGGGGACGGCTCGGCCAAGGGCAGAGCCCACGACGGTGAGGAGGCGAGAGAGCGGCGGCGGAACGAGAAGGAATTGCAACGGGCACAGGAAAGAGAAGCAACCACGGGCTTATACAACCGAGCTCGGCACCAAGATCTGTGACACCGAGCTTGGTGCCACGTCGGTGTCACGACGTCCGGGTTGTGTCGGCGCAGCAGGTAACTCGGCGCCATAGCTTATGACGCCGAACTATGTTACCTCGGCGCCATAGGTTATGACGCCAAGCAAAAGATCCAAAAATGACATTAAATTTTTCTAGGGTCCAAACGTGATATTTTTTCAAAAAAGGGATAAAATGCAAAAAAATCGGTCAGAATGTCTGCTTGCAAGTGCAGTTAAGCGTGTCTTTTCATCTGACTTCAGAGCCATGAAATCTCTGCTTGCAAGTCCAGTTTACATGGCGAGCAGGCAACAGCACCTTTGCGTGCGATTATCTCAGAGATCATTCTCGCGCTTATTTTGCGCCAGCTGCTCTCCCTAGCTAATCGCTAGAGACATCGCACACGAGGGATTGTCTTGTGAAGTTGTGAAGCTTTATGATCCAAGCCCCATCCGCATCCGCATCGTCTTTCAGTTGGTCAGTATACAATCGCTGTCAATATGTCAACTGGTACTAATTGGTTTTCCTAGGGGTGTTTGGTTTGAGCCTTTGAGGAATCTCCCAATCCAAAATGAGGTAGTGTATCGTAGGTTCATTTCTCAAATTTGGTGGGATGATCTCATTCCTCATATTAGTACTAACTAACTACAAGGAATGAGATGGTGATAGATCAACTCATTAATTCCACCAACTAAATAAAAAAGTGAGAAGTGAGAAGATAATGGACTAACTCATTCATCAAACCAAACACCCTACTAGTCTCCTGAGTCATGACCTTGCACGTAGATCAATGGCACTCTGAAAGCGTTTGGTTGCGTGATTGTCCTTGGCATCTTCCACCTCTTAGAGCACAGAGACCTTGCTCGTTAACTCTAGCCACTAAGTACACATAAACATGAAGGTTATACCTTCTATGTTGGTAGACGACATTATTGGGTGGTAACGATCAGCATCCGAGACAGACTATAATGACTAGGGTGGAAACAAGAGCTCGACTCGGTCAAATAACGAGCCGAAGCCTGAAAAGTTGGCTCGACTCGGCTCGCTTCACGCTCGCGAAATTGTCCTCCAAATTATAATATAATATAAATCTCAAAAAAATTAAGTACCATATTTTAAATAAGTCAAATAAATATATTACTTATATAATATAGAAAATATGTTAGTTTTGTGTTATAATATCAAATATCATAAATTAACCATACTAAGACTATATGTGTTGGACACCAAAATAAGCGGACGGTCCGGCCCTTAGGCCTGCACGGTCCGCGTGTCTCGAGATTAGATTAACTCGGATGTTTATCCTTATCTCGTGTGTGGTTATCCATCTAATCACGTGGGAGTTTGTTGGCTATCTCTTAGGAAAAGGTCCAGACCTCCTCCTCTATAAATATAAAGGGGTACGGACGATTGAGAACCCCCGAACACATTCCAATCAAACCAATTACCTTATTTACTTTTCCTGCCCTAGGAGTAGATGTAGCATAGTTCTAGTTGTAGCCTTCCGCATATCCACCTTCACCCCTATTTGACCCTACGTCGTCTAGATCCGTCTTGGGTGGCCTGCCGATCCCAAGACGACCTTAGAACCTCACCCCTCCCGGGGGGCAAGATCTAGTTGTTCACTCATGACCTCTTCCTCGAATTGATCTCTTAATTCCTAGGTGACTCCACGTCGTCTGGGGACGCCCCGGGTGACCTGTCGACCCGGAGCACCCTAAGATCTCTTTCCCCAGGGAACGAGATCTAGATTCCAGCAAGGAGGAGGAAGACGACCCTGTCGCCAGGTCGCGGACCGTCCGGCCCAGAGCTGCGGACCGTCCGGCGTGACGCAGGAAAGACACCGCTCCTGCGCCCAGGTCACGGACCATCCGGCCCGGGGCCGCGGACCGTCCGCGCCTGACCAGAGAGCACCGCCACTGGTTCTTATTGAGTGATTGGCACCCAAAAAAGGTGTCAACATACTTTTTGGCGACTCCGCTGGGGAAGAGGTTGCAGATCTACAAAATCAGGCTTACATGGCCGATTTTAAAGATCTCAACGGTGCTTCTCCAAACAGCAACACTTGGCTGACTAATTTATCGGCCGCTGAGCATGAAAGATTAAAAGATGACATAAAGAAAATAGACGAGGAGGCCCAGCGACAAATAGAGCAGGTGTTCAAGGTGGCGGATAAGTGGTTCCTCTCGTACTTCAGGGTAGATTGCCACCAGAAGACCGTCCAAGAGAGAGAGATAAACGCCGAGTACATGTCAGCCGTGCTGCAACAGCTCCCCACGATAAGTGATGCCAGGTCAGCCGATGATATTCCATTTATTAAAATTTCTTTTGATAATCGGATTAAAAGTATCACATAGGATATAGAAAGAATGGCACATGCATTAGAAAAAACTCACATGCCTAATTTTTTTTATCACATAAATTAGGCGCCAAAACAATTGCGCCAAACACATCGGCAACAAATGGGTTTCCCCAGCCATATTCTGGTATGCCGATGGACTCATATCCAGAACGACCGTCACCACCATCTTCGCTAAATGGTGAGTCAACTCTGAGCACGACCGGACCGTCCGCACACAATTGCGGACCGTCCGACCCTCAGTCAGACCGTCTGGCACCCTACGCCGGACAGTTCGGAGTTACATAGAGCCCACCACAAGGGTCACAAGTGTTGCCTGATGTGACCGGACAGTCCGAGGATAGTACCAGACCGTCCGATCCACCCCGCAGACCATCCGACTGTGTAGGTCGGACCGTCCGGAGCACCAGAAGTCACCTGTGATCCGCCTAGTGCGGAAGGCCAACATAAATATAACCGGCCACCCAAGCCCCAAGAACCAAAAAAGTCACATGTCCCTGAGCTTGTTTGGCCCACTAAGGCCAAACCTTCTGTTCACTCTCACCCGCACTCGACACAAAAGGAAAAAGTTAAGTTCACATTTAATATTATTAAATATGATAAAATATTTGATGAGTTGCTTAAACATGGTAATATTAAATTGCCACATGTAATTCCTCCGGTTGAACAATTAAAAGGGCGCGTTTATTGCAAATGGCATGGCTCCTTTCTCCATAACACCAATGATTGTGCCGTCTTCTGTCGGCAAATACAATCAGCTATAAATGAAGGTCGATTGAGGTTTCAAAAAGAGGTGAAAATTGACAGGCCACTTGTCTCTGTCACCACATTAGAGCCGACGAGCAAAAAGGCAATAATTCGGCCCTGTGCGGCCGATAAAAGCAAAGATAAAAATATCGTCATTGGTGATCCCCGCACACCAAATATATCACGCAGAATGGTTACTCGGAAGACTCCGGACAAAAGAAAGACCGGAGGCAACAGGGGGCAAGCACGATCGGACACCCGATCACGGTCACCTGTCCTGCGTACGCCGAATGATTCAGGTACTAAGGCCGAACAGTCCGAGACAGGAGCGGACAGTCTGGCTATAATGGTCGGATGGTCCGCAGACAGTCAGAAGCAGCAACCTCAGACCACCGGACCACAAGGTTCCAAAACAAGTGTTAGGAAACAAAATACTACTAAGACATCTGGACGACTCAGTAGAGTCGGCCCTACTTTTGGTCAGTTGCTTGCCAAATATACGAAGAAGGTCGTTCCACACAACCGGCCAATAAAGCAGACGAAGTCAAAAGGGCGATCTGTGCGAAAGCAAAAGCCGACTAAACGGACCCAAAAGGTAGCACAACCAAGATCGCCTTGTCATCCTCCTTCGGGGATAGCATGGTGCGTCCCATTCTATCCATCACCGATGTGTTGTCCTGCTCATGTGTGGGGTGGTACGGCGATGACACTACTACAGGGAACCTCTGTACAGGCGGTCCGGTTAGCCTCTACACAGGCGGTTCCAGGAACCGCTTGTGGTGCACCGACTGTGATGTAAAACAACATCACAGGCGGTCAATCAAAAACCGCCTGTGATAGACACACATCACAGGCGGTCCGGTTTAAAAGAACCGCCTGTGATAGACACACATCACAGGCGGTCCGGTTTAAAAGAACCGCCTGTGTTAGCACACATCACAAGCGGTTTTAATTATAAGTCCGACTGTAAGCACACATAACAGAATTAATAACAGATTCAAATACAGAATTAATAACAGATTCAAACACAGATTCAAACACATATTCCATACACATATTCATCATACAAAGATTCCATACACAGATTCAAACAAGTTCTATAGCAGGTTCCATACACAGATTCATCCACATATCAAAAGTTCCATCATACCAAGATTTATACACATCAAGTTGCATAACAACTCAACATCTCAAAGTTCCATAGACAACTAAACATCTAAAGTTCCTAACTAAAGACCTAAACACTGTGTGATATTGTGTACAAACTTAGTTCTGGGAATTTTTGCAAATTTCCATTTACATTGTAGAATAGCCCTTGTTGATGAAGAACTTCACGGCGCATAAAGTAAAGCAAGTCTCTTACAACCTTAGCCACGCCGGTGGAAACCATATCTCTTTCTAACCATTCAGCATTGATCTTAGATTTAGGAACCTGCAATGAAAGCAAAAAGCAATCGGTGCTAAGAGTAATGTGATGAGCAACAATATAACATAAAAATTGCAACATAGACAATGATAGCGAACTTACATCCTCACGATTGACCATGTAATGGAAGGTGACACGACACCATTCGCATACATAATAACCGCACAGGACAGTACCCGGAGGTTGTTTGTCACCATATGGAAATAATGATATTGACAAATTAGGCTTGTCCTCTGGATGTTCGCCGCCAAGATCTTTCCAATAAAAACGGTATGCACTGCATATAAGAATAGCATTGTGAGATTAAGAATACATTTGTTAAGTTGTAATAAGTACAAGTGTGCAATAATAATCATACTTCTCTAAAATCTTCAAGAAGTCATTATACGTAGCCTTTTCCATTCTCAATGAGTCGAAGACCACGACTTTACCATCCTTTGGCCAGATCATGATACAAATGTAGTGGTCACTATATAGACATAGACGAAAACACATGTTAATATCACGATTGCCATAATTTATAGTTCAAAATTAAACCATGTCGATAACTTACTTAAAGTGGTGCGGAGCTATTATTAAGTCCTTGCCATGTTGTACATGATTATACATGGCTCGTCCAATGTATGCCGCCATTACCTTCATTTTCTTTCTCTGATTCTGTTTGACGGCTTTCTCAAATTCAGCATCGTCCAAGTCTTTGTATTCTTCTCCTTGCCTCAGAGCAACTACTTTGTAGCGAGCTTGGGATATCATCAACGGGTCAAGAAACCCTGTCTTAAGTTGTTTCTTCTTATCATCCATGTATTGCATCCTACGTGTAATAGTGTTAATCGTTAGACTCTCGTTTATGTGTGAGTGTACAAAACTAACAAATATGAAAGTTTAGAGGTACTTACAAGCAAAAGAGGGTTAAGTAGTTGGTTTCCATCCTTTGTCGGTGGTACAACGACCAGAGATCGTCAAAGAATAAATGCCGCACAGGATTTATATGATGATTGCTCCAAAATGCATCTTCTAACACAACAAATGTGAATTCCTCGAGTTTGTATTTGTTGCTAGCCACCATGTACCACTCATGCATTCTAATCTCCGGAGTTGACAACTTAGAAAGTTGCACCGTCGTTAAGAACGGCCTCCCATTCACAAATTTAGGAGGAACATCCTCCTTCTTGTATACCGAGATATTGGTTTTAAGACGTAATGATTCTCGAGTATGAATCATTCCATCTTCTTCCCATACTTCGAAATTGTCTATTTGGGCCGACCGTGTGCCTACTCCATGAGATGCTGATACTGCTTTTGATTGATTAGTCATAACTCTCTGCAATTTATGCAGGTAGCGTGCCACTGATTCTGACGGTTTCTTGACATCGTCTGTGGCGATTCGCTTATGAATTTTCTTTGAAATAGTTGGCCCTTCAACATTGGTGCCAACCTTTGGTTCCTTTTTGATGTTGACGTCGACATTCTGAGGAACAATTTTGTCTACGTCCCCCTCGTCGAGTTCCTTCGCAAGAGGCGATATGATTGTTTCAACGATTTTTTTTGGAGGTCGGTGTCATATCTTCCTGCACCATGGGGTGTGGAATGATCGAACTAGCTTTTTGTTGCATTGGTGTTGAATTCGGCTCATCACCAAACTTGATGTCGCGTCGATGCCAAAGAACCAACTCGTTCATTGCCTCCTGCAAAGTTATGATCCCCTCAACTGGAAAATCTATCTCCCAATCTTCACAACCACTGTCTGTGATTTCTAGAACTTGGACCACAGCATAGTGTGGCGGGACAGGATTGTCCTTGTAGTTAACAAGTCCTGGTTTTACCAAACCAGTAGCAGCTTGCTTTGTTTTTGTCCCAGATCGATTGATTGGAATATGAAGAAAGCAAGGCTTGTCCTCAACAATATCGTCTACAGGGTACTTGGTCAAGTCTTGCACAGATCCAACGCTGCTAGGGACTATAGGTGGACTCATGTGGCTTGGCTTGAGTTCAAATGATATGCATTCTGTTTTCTTCATTTTGTTCATCACGTCATTAATAGCCTTTTGTACCCTTTCATCAATAGTCTCTTCAAGGGTCCTTTTCGACTTCTCGTGTTTCCTATATGACGACGCATACTCTGGAAACGCCTCTCTCCAGGAAATCTTAGAAGAGATTCCCCGAGCCCGTCCAGTGTGTTCAGGATTGCCTAGTGCTGCAGTTAGTATGTCATTCTCCCTCCGAGGCTTAAATTCTCCTTTTTTTCTCTTATCTGCATATTCTTGAATTTTTGTTGAAACTTCGCCTACCAATTCTGGATGCAAAAGTTTGCCGTCCTCACTCAAACCTGCTCGACCTAAGATCCAACGAATAGCTCTCTCATCGATATCTTTTAATATTGGGTCCAAAGTGCCGTTAGTTATAGCTTCCTCGATAATCTTGTTCCACTGCACAACTTTATGGTGATATCCGCTTGACCCCAGGCGATGGGGGTGTTTGTTCATCTTCGCTCTCTGAGAATTAGTTTTGCCCAGTTCTTTGGCCTTCAGTTCGGTCTTCTGACGAACAAATTCCTCCCACTGAGCTTGAGTGATTTTCCCCATTTTCTTGGGCGGAGGAACCTTATTCTTCTTAACAAAGTCCCTATTCATCTCGGCCTTCCACCCACGAAACATCTTGGCCATAGCAGAGAGCATCGACTTCCTTACTGCATCCTCTGTGCCTTTTGGGAACTTGAATGACTCAGACAACTTAGCCCATAGCTTGTTGCGGGTGTCTTCATCTAAATCCTTCCATTTTTGAAGTGTGATTGGCACTATATCTCTAACAGTAGCCCCGCAGGAATTTCGAAACTTTGTAACCACGTCAAGTGGTTCTTCAGGAAACCCCTCTGCATTTAGTTTTGTTACATACATAACTGCACCTTCTTTCATCTGATTTGGACCTCGTCGCCCTCGTTTCCGATTATGTGAAACGAATGATTCAGGCATCGGAGCATCCTCCGTGTTTCGTGTAGAAGATGCATCCTCTTTCTTCTCTTCATTTGAAATCTATATAGTGAAAAAATTAATGGCCTTTCATATATGAACATTATTTTACAATATAGTCGGCATATTTCTATTTACCTCTTCATCGTTGGGAATATAGTCGGCATCAAGCTCATCTGATGTTTTTTTCTTCCTTGGAGGTATAGGAGTACAAGGATTGTCGTCACTAGAACTATCCTCCCCGCTCCCTTCACCGGAGCTGCTCGTTGTCTGCCATTCAAGTTTGGTCGCGTCTTCATCAACTTTGTTAGACGCACCGGTGCAGACCACATCCATACTAGGCTGCTCGTTGTCTGCCATTCAAGCTGGTTCCATCGATAAAGGGATATACTGTTAGTCTGATATACTGGTTCCATCAATAAGGGAACTTGGAGAAAAGGTGATTCAAAAGAAATCGAGCCCAAACCCCCCTACGGGGCAGGATCGGGTCGGGAAGCAAGCTCGCAGATAGAAGGGCACTTTCCAATGCAGTTAGACAGAGAAGGCATGGCTGTGATGTTATAATGCTGAAGGACCCCAAGAAGAGATTATGCCCTATAGTCTACCACCTCTCGTTATTTGTGGGCTTCACCGAGGGCGGGAAACATTTGGTGACATCAAACGACCTTCGGGCTGGGGACGTCTGCGAGCTTGTTAAGGGGCCAGACGATGGTGAGCCGGTGTACTCTGTCCGGATGTGTGGTCACAAAATTTAAAGCCGCCCCGGCTTCATCTGTGCGCTTCTCTTCTCTTATGTCGGCTACTAAGATCACTTAGCACCCCACCTAAGAGAAGAGAAGCACACACATGCAGCCGGGGCAGCTTTTAATTTTGTGACCACACATCCGGACATAGTACACCGGCTCAACATCGTCTGGCCTCTTAACAAGCTCGCAGACGTCTTCAGCCCGAAGGTCGTTTGCTATCACCAAATGTTTCCAGCCATCGGTGAAGCCCACAAATAACGGGAGGTGGTAGACTACAGGGCTTAATCTCTTCTTGGGGTCCTTCAGCATTATAACATCACAGCCATGCTGAAGGACCCCAAGAAGAGATTAAGCCCTGTAGGACCCCAAGAAGAGATTAAGCCCTGTAGTCTACCACCTCTCGTTATTTGTGGGCTTCACCGAGGGCGGGAAACATTTGGTGACATCAAACGACCTTCAGGCTGGGGACGTCTGCGAGCTTGTTAAGGGGCCAGACGATGGTGAGCCGGTGTACTCTGTCCGGATGTGTGGTCACAAAATTTAAAGCCGCCCCGGCTTCATCTGTGCGCTTCTCTTCTCTTATGTCGGCTACTAAGATCACTTAGCACCCCACCTAACAGAAGAGAAGCACACACATGCAGCCGGGGCAGCTTTTAATTTTGTGACCACACATCCGGACATAGTACACCGGCTCAACATCGTCTGACCTCTTAACAAGCTCGCAGACGTCTTCAGCCCGAAGGTCGTTTGCTATCACCAAATGTTTCCAGCCATCGGTGAAGCCCACAAATAACGGGAGGTGGTAGACTACAGGGTTTAATCTCTTCTTGGGGTCCTTCAGCATTATAACATCACAGCCATGCTGAAGGACCCCAAGAAGAGATTAAGCCCTGTAGGACCCCAAGAAGAGATTAAGCCCTGTAGTCTACCACCTCCCGTTATTTGTGGGCTTCACCGAGGGTGGGAAACATTTGGTGACATCAAACGACCTTCGGGCTGGGGACGTCTGCGAGCTTGTTAAGGGGCCAGACGATGGTGAGCCGGTGTACTCTGTCCGGATGTGTGGTCACAAAATTTAAAGCCGCCCCGGCTTCATCTGTGCGCTTCTCTTCTCTTATGTCGGCTACTAAGATCACTTAGCACCCCACCTAAGAGAAGAGAAGCACACACATGCAGCCGGGGCAGCTTTTAATTTTGTGACCACACATCCGGACATAGTACACCGGCTCAACATCGTCTGGCCTCTTAACAAGCTCGCAGACGTCTTCAACCCGAAGGTCGTTTGCTATCACCAAATGTTTCCAGCCATCGGTGAAGCCCACAAATAACGGGAGGTGGTAGACTACAGGACTTAATCTCTTCTTGGGGTCCGCCAATTCAGGCATTCCGCCGATGCCATTCTCCATATAAGTCCCAAACAGAGAATAGGGATGAGGTAGTCAAGATTGTAGGCGCTAGTGCTCAACTACTAGCATCTATAGATATGGACACAAGTCCAAATTTGGTGCTACTCGGCACCATCGATATCACTAGAAAAAAAATACATCAAAGAGATCCACTTCCCAATAGTACTCGAAGATAGTTCATTGACTTGACACTCTCTAAGAGGTTCATACAAAATACATTCTCTCTAAGAGTGAAACCTACGATACTCATATCGTGTTGTTTAGGACTAAACATCAACAACCCCTTGACTGGTCGCTATCATACTCAATTCCAAAATATTTTTCCAATATGTCGGCTTGAGTAAGGAGATCTGGGCTTGGGAGTTCCTCCAAATCATCTGCAGCTTCATCATCTTCAGCATATTGCAGGGCTTCATCTTGAATAATTTTAGCCCTCTTGGAGTCAGCATACTTTTTGATGGACAGAGCACACTTCTCAAGCATGTCGCATACATCTCCAATTTGAAACAAAGTGGTCTTAAGTGTGTACACTGATTCCGGTTCACTAGTATCCACAACCCCATCAGTCACTAGACTGCGAATGATGTCAACATGTGTCTCGATGACTCGAACTGAGCTCTCAACCATGTCAAGTGGCTCTTTTTCCATCTCTAAAACTGAAAATGGCCAAGTCTCACAATCAAAATTGAGATCGCAACAAAGGCAGGGATCAGAGGGAAAACAAGGATGTGGCTTATAGGGCAAAAAGAGGGGTCCAAATAACATTGTCATGGCTATGAACAAGTCAAAGATGGGAGATAAGAACAAGTCTTATAACATAGGGTTGGGAAGCAAAGATAGGTAGTCAAAAAACTAAGAAGGGAGATAAGAACAAGTCTTATAACATAGGGAGATAATAACATTGCCATGGCTATGTACTTCCATGATGTATGTGGCCATAAGCACTAAAAATAGACTTGTTGCCCCAATCACTATGGAGATTTTCTACCAAGAAGGGGTCCTAGTAGTTGCATCAACTATCCATGACAAAATTCTTCATAAGCATAATGACCAACATTTAATCACAAGGGATACAAGCTACTAAAGCAAAAATGGTGACCTTAACAAAATATGTAAGTGAAAACACCAACAATATAAGCATAATGACCAACATTAACAATATAAGATTAACAAGGCATGACTAGCAAAAACAAGTAATCAAGGCATGAATTTGTAACAAGTAATTAAGGCATGATCAAGGAGTGCACCGAGGGCTCGGAGATGGGCACAGCGGCGCACTCGGCGCTCGGGCTCGGCGGCGCTCGGGCTCGGGGACGGGGACGGCGGCGCTTGGCCTCGGGGACGGGGACAGAGGCGCTCGGGCTCGGAGATGGAGACGGCGACGCTCGGACTCGGAGATGGAGACGGCGACGCTCGGGCTCGGAGATGGGGACGGGGACGGCGGAGTTGGGCTCGGGGACGGCGGAGTTGGGCTCGGGGACGGCGCGGCCTGGCGGGCGCCCAGCTCGGAGACGGTGGCGCTTGGGCTCGGGCTCGGCGACGGCGTGGCGGGCGCTCACGGCTCGGAGACGGGGACGGGAACGGCGGCGCAGCAGCCTGGCGGCGTAGTATCAGCTCCGGGCGAAACCTAAACCCTAAGCCACCGTACCGAGGCTTTTATATAGTAAACACATCACAGGCGGATTTTTAGAAAAACCGCTTGTGATGTATAACATCACAAGCGCTTTTCTATTCCGACCGCCTGTGATATGTAAACTTCACAGGCGGTCCAAATAGAAAACCGCTTGTGATGTTATACATCACAAGCGGTTTTTTCTAAAAATCCGCCTGTGATGTGTATGTAGTATAAAAGGCTCAGTGGTTCCAGCGCAGGAACCCTAACTTCCGGAGCCCGACGCTGCTAGGCTGCGCACTACTGTAGCGGCGGCGGATTTTTTTGATCTACGGGGAGAAGGTTTAGTTTTTGATTTTCGGGCTTGATTTCAAGAGTTTATGCATATATATGATCTCCGTTTGTTTTCTTTCTCATTTTGATACGATTTTTTGCCTCAATTTTGTAATATAGACCGGAATTGAAGAAAAACTCAGGAATTCCAAGATTTGGACTTGTAGTTGATCTAATTTAAAGATTTTTTTTGAAGAGTTGTCTCACCTCAAGGTACCTATATTGTTGCAATCTTGTTTCATTTTCATGCACATTAATTCGTTCATGATTTAGGGATTAAATTCAATTAATTAGGGATATTTTAAAATTTTTTTGTCTCATGTGCTAGGTACATCTCGATATGATCTTGTTTCACTTTCATGAACATTTATTTTTTCATGTTACATCTCGATATTGACGTTAATCAATATAGGGATAGGTAATGGACCGAGGTTGGATGTACAATGTGCCAAGACCACATCCGTCGTACATTCGAAATTTGAGAAGCTTTATTGAAGCGGCCAACAAGCACGCAAATTTGCGAAAGAGCAAGGAGATATTATGTCCGTGCATCGATTGTGATAATAAGATAGCTTGGAGAGATATAGGAGTAATCCAATCACATCTGCTAAAAAGAGGGTTTAAAAACAATTACACGATATGGTCAGAACATGGTGAGTTGGATCCGTGTGAAGTGCCTGGTAATGACGAGAGAGTTGTCGGAATTTTAGATCTTAAAGTTGATGGTAAAGTGGATAATGTGGATGCTAATCAAGATTTTGAAGAATTTGATTGTGAAGAGATGTTGCGCCATATGGAACCAGAAATGTTAAGTTCTGTGGGATCGCAGAAAGGGCTATCTAAAATGGAGGGACTGGAAAGTGCCTCAAAAGAACCTTTATATGATGAATCAAAGGGTTGTGACAAAGAGTTTACTACACTGCGTACAGTTCTAGAACTTCTGAAGTTGAAGGCTAGCGCCGGATGGTCTGATACTAGCTTCACAGATCTTTTGAATTTTCTGTCTCAATTACTACCAAAACCCAACAAACTACCAACAAGCACTTATAAAGCGAAGAAGCTTATATCTCCCATAGCTCTGGGTGTGCAAAAAATTCATGCATGTCCGAACCATTGTATTCTGTATTGTGGCGATTTTGAGAACGCATCAAGATGCCCAGTTTGCAATGTCAGTCGATACAAGAAGAGCTACAATCAAGACTATGTAAAAAAATTCCCGAAGAAAAATAAAAACAAGAAATCCACTATTGGACCTGAAAGTGACGATGACACTTTTGATGACATGGATGGGAAAAAGAAGTCAAAGAACCCAGCTTTGGTGATGTGGTATCTTCCAGTAATTGATCGCTTAAAACGTTTGTTCTCAAACCCTAGGGAGGCTGAGCTTATGCGTTGGCATGCTGAAAATCGCAAGCAGAATAACAAACAGATTCGACACCCTGCTGATGCATCACAATGGAAAAAATTCGATCTTATGTATCCTGAGTTTGCCAAAGAAACCAGAAATGTAAGATTTGCTTTGGGTACAGACGGAATGAATCCATTTGGTGAAAAAAGAAGTGTACATAGCACCTGGCCCGTGACTTTAATGATGTACAACTGTCGGCGTTCCGAGACCGGGGGGTCCCCGAGCCGACGAGTGAGAGTGCCGCGTGCCCCAGCCCAGATGGGTCGAGCGCGTGGAGCGAGCGCGAAGGGGGGAACAGAGAGAGAGAGAGAGTCGGTGGCCGGAGCCGGGTCGTGAGGGAGTCGGAGAAATTCCCGCGGCCTTCGTGTTCGTCCCGCGCCCAGGTCGGGTGCGCTTGCAGTAGGGGGTTACAAGCGTCCGCACGAGGTGAAGGGAGAGAGCGGCCCCGAGAGAGCGCCTGCCCCTGCCTTTCGTCCTCGCGAGGCCAACCTTCTCTAAGAAGGCCCTGGCCCTTCCTTTTATAGTCGCAAGGAGAGGGTCCAGGTGTACAAGACGGGGGTGTAGCAAGGTGCTACGTGTCTAGCGAGGGAGAGCTAGCGCCCTATGTACATGCCCAGGTGGCAGCCGGAGAGATCGTGGCACCCTGTTGGCGTGGCGTCGTGGCTGTTGGAGGAGTAACGGAGCCGGACGGGGGGACAGCTGTCGAGGTGGCTGGGTCCTTGCTGACGTTCTCCTGCTTTCGTAAGGGAGCTGGGAGCCGCCGTCGTCATGATCTAGCGGGGCGCCATCATGGCCTATCTGGCATAGCTGGCCAGATGGGACGCCGGTCTTGTTCTCTGCGACCCGAGTCGGCTCAGGGCAGGGTGATGATGACGCTTCCTGTTGACGTGGCGGTCTCGTGTCCTAGGTCGGGCGTCGTGGAGGCTCCTCCGAGGCCGAGGCCGAGTCCGTCCTGCAAGACAGAGACAGAGTCCGAGCCCTGGGTCGGGCGAGGCGGAGATTATTCGGCAGAGGCCGAGGCGGAGTCCGAGCCCTGGGTCGGGCGAGGCGGAGGTCGCCGTCTTCCGGGGCCTTAGCCCGAGTCCGAGCCCTGGGGTCGGGCGGAGCGGAGTTCGCCGTCTTCCGAGGCCTTAGCCTGAGTCCGAGCCCTGGGTCGGGCGGAGCGGAGTTCGCCGTCTTCCGGGGCCTTAGCCCGAGTCCGAGCCCTGGGTCGGGCGGAGCGGAGTTCGCCGTCTTCCGGGGCCTTGGCCCGAGTCCGAGCCCTGGGTCGGGCGGAGCGGAGTTCGCCGTCTTCCGGGGCCTTGGCCCGAGTCCGAGCCCTGGGTCGGGCGGAGTCTCCTATGGCACCACTGGCGGAGTCTGGTCGCCCGTCGGTCTTACCTTTTGCGTTAAACGCCCCGGTGACTCGGTCGGTTGGCGCGGTGATTTAGTCAGGGTTTCTCCTTATCGGAGGCGGGGCCTAGGGCGAGCCGGAGATGCGTCTGCCGTGAAAGAGGAGACCTCAGACGAGACGGAGTCATCTTAGGGTCGGCTGCCCTCGCCCGAGGCTAGGCTCGGGCGTGGCGTGGTCAAGTCACTCGTACGGACTGATCCCTGACTTAATCAAACCCATCAGGCCTTTGCAGCTTTATGCTGATGGGGGTTACCAGCTGAGAATTAGGCGTCTTGAGGGTACCCCTAATTATGGTCCCCGACAGTAGCCCCCGAGCCTCGAAGAGAGTGTTAACACTCGCTTGGAGGCTTGCATCGCACTTTTTTGCAAGGGGACCAGCCTTTCTCGGAGGTACTTTGTTCCGGTGGGTGCGCGCGAGCGCACCCGCCGGGTGTAGCCCCCGAGGCCTCGGAGGAGTGGTTTCACTCCTTCGAGGTCTTAATGCCTTGCGCAATGCTTCGGCTGGTCTGGCGGTTCCCTCATGCGAGCAGGGCGTAACCCAGGTGCACTGTCGGGGCCCAAGTTCTCGGGCTGGTATGTTGACGCTGTCAACGGTTCGGCCGGAGCCGGGTTTGCGAGAGCAGCCCCCGAGCCCTCGCACGGAGCGAGAGGACGATCAGGGACAGACTCGACTTTTTATATACGCCCCTACGTCGCCTTTCCGCAAGGAGGAGGGGGGGAGTGCGCCATGTTACCCTCGATGGGCACCGAACATGGTGTCTCCAGTGAGCTGCAATCGGGTGATCCGAGTGGACGTCCGTGCCCCGTTCGTTGGGGGTCGGCTAGGGGCTCGGAGGCACGCCCAAAAGTACCTGCGGGTGATCTGCCGGACCCGGTCCCCTAGCGACGGGGTCCGAGGGCTCGTTGCCTCCCTCCGATGGGATTCCGTTACAGAGTCGTTCCCGCTGGTCTCGGAAATGTCCTAGGGTACCTCGGGAGCGCAGCCCGAGCCTTGGTTATGTATCGAACGTACCCCTGGTCATCCCTCGCTCGGCGTCTGAGGCGACTGTGAACCCTTCGACGGGCCAGCCTTCGAACCCCTGATCAGTAGGGGGCACGGAGCCCGAGTAGCCTGAGGCGGTCGTGGAACCTTTCGGGGGCCGACCTTCGAACCCCTGACCAGTAGTGGGTGTCGGGCCCACGCGATCTGAGGCGGCTGTTGAACCCTTCGGGGGGCCAGCCTTCGAACCCCTGATCAGTAGGGAGGCTCGGAGCCTAGTTCCTTCACGGGGAAGGATCCCTTTGGGGTTATCCCCCTTCTCGGTCCCTGTTGCAAGAGATAGAGAAAGAAGGAAAAGGGAAAAAGGATTCGAAATTGAACTTCGTGGCGTACCTTTTTCGGCGTGGTCGTTTTGGCGGAGGCGAAGTGTCGCCAGCTGCCCCTGCCAGAAACGTAACCTGTTTCGCCGTGGAGTTAATGCGCTGGGGTAGGCGGTCGGCGAAGCTGCCGTTGCGCGTGCGCGAGCCGTTCGAGGTACGGGTCACGGGCGTGTCGTCTTCTCGCCGTGAGAGAGGGTTCTCTTGCTGCCTCCGGATGGGACGTGAGCCTGGCCGATGGCGTGACCGCTGCCCTCGCGCGCCTGCCACCGTCATTACTGCCGGCCCATTTTTGACCGCGTTTGACCGCTGCGCCAGGCTGGCGCCGCTGGATCGCAGGCTGGGCGGCCTCGAGTCGCGGTATCGGTTTCGCAATCGAGGAGGTGCGGTGGTGGAGCGAGAGGCGCAGCGGTTCGCATGCAGCGCCCGGCGCGCCAGTTGAACGACGCGTGGGCTTGAGCCGTCGCGCTGGCCTGTCAGGAGTCGGAGAGGCGCGTCCAGTTGGCGCGGTTGCATGCCGCCTGCATGGCCGCTCGCCCCTTTTGCCCGTTGGTCTGGGCAAAAGTGGAGGGTTACTTGTAACCGCTGGGCGGTTGCGTGCGTCGTGCGCGGCGGTTCGGCTTTCTCTGCTTGGAGTCGGTCTGCATGACAGGCGGGCCCCAGCCCCCGCGTCGCAGGGGAGGACTTTGGAGGCGTGTTGGAGAAGACTCCGCCCGTGACGGTAGAGGGCGCAAGCAGGGGGAGTTGCCTTTAAAAGGAGGGCGACCCTCTTCGTGAGGTGACCATGTCTCCTACCTCCCTTATGCATTGTGTCTTTCCATCTTCCGAGCCCCCGGATGGGGGGAAAACCGCCGTCTTTTCGCTCCGTCGCCGGAGGGACACAACTCCGTGGGAGTTGGTACCTTTCAGCCATCGTTCGGCTTCAAGGATTTTCATCACACAGCCCAGCGGCTTCCCTCCGCCGGTGGCCACCCAAGGTGGTGGCCTCCAGCTCCCGAATGGGGAGGGGCAAACCGGGCTGTGGTCTCGGCCCCGCCCTCAGTGTTGAGGGTGTTCGTCATCCTCGCCGGGGCGGGGAGCGAGGCGAGCCGGGGCCCCACCTCCTACGCGGGTCAGCGGGCCACCTCATTTTCCAGCTTCTGGTGGTGGCAATCGCCTTTTAGCCCCACGGCGGAGACGTCCTCCAGTCATGCCGGGGAAGGAGAACTGTTGCTGCCCAGCTAGGATGCAACATTCCGTCTCCCTCCTCGCATTCGCGGCGAGGGCGGCTGCGAGGATCTGCCGGGGTGATTAGGGGCGTTCCGCGTTTGCTGGTGATTTGCCCGGAGCTTGTTGCTCCACGGGCCTCCCAGGCGGGGAGGTTGTCCGTACCCGCGGGGACGGAACCAGAGTTCCGTTTGTAATGGCACTTCGGGTGCCGGGTTTTCTGTTCATTTCGGCTTTCGGGGCCTGAACATGTATGTAACTCCGGCACAGAGCCGTGCTTTTTCCTCATTTCTGAGCAATAAGGCTTGCCTGTCGATTGTCTGAATCGCTTCACCAAGCATGAGTCACCCCGTGTCCAGGTGACGAGTGAGGTATCCGTATCCCGGAGGCGTAGGAATCCCTCGGCTCGGTCGGACCTGTTGTCCGAGGCTCCTCTAGCTTAGTTAAAGAGACCCCTCGGCCGCTCTTCGACGAGCCGAGGCCAGGGGTAGCGATATCAGCACAAGCAGAGGCGTTGTTGGCTCGGAAATGAAACCTGGTTGGCCGGAGCCCAGCTGGGTCGTCTGCTGGCAGGATCGACGCCGGAGCTGATTGGCCGAGGCCTCGGACCGAGCTGGCGCCCTCGGAAGGTGGTCGGCCGAGGCCCCGGAGGTGGCCGGCCGAGCCGTCCGCTTGGGCCGGATTCTCGGGGAAGCCTCTGGCGGAGATTGCTTGAGCGCGGTGACGACGTCGTCCTTCGAAGCGGAGGCCTTCAGACCGCGTCGCCGCCCGAGGCTAGGTCGGGCCTTGCCGAAGGCGCTGTTGATGCCGAGGGTGTCGTCGCCCTCTCCCATCGTCAAGATCCGCGTCTGCAGGGTCAAGTCGTCTTGTAGCGCGGGCCTTGCGCGGCCGTTGAGGCCAGAGCGCACACCCTTGTTGCGTTATAAAGCTGTGTCTCTTTTCCTCTTGTTTCGAGTATCTGGACTTTTTGTCGGTAGCAGGGATGTTAGTGCGAGCAAGAGTTGCTTCTCGCGGGAGGTGATGAGTGAGGTATCCGTATCCCGGAGGCGTGGGAGTCCCTCGGCTCGGTCGGCCTCGCCGCTTACGCGTACTTTTACCCATCCATGAGGCCCTGTCACCGACTCGGTCGAGAAGGCTCGAAGAACCTGCTTCAACAGAAGAGCTTCCGTACGTAAAGACTCATTCGATCCGCGGAGTCACTTTATCCGAGCGCGAGTTACTTATCGCAGAAGGTGATGAGTGAGGTATCCGTATCCCGGAGGCGTAGGAGTCCCTCGGCTCGGTCAGCCTTGACTGCTTACGTGTACCCCGTCGTTTCCAGGACCCACTTTCCGAAGTAGTCAAAAAGCACGAAAGATGTTCTGGTGAAAGAGGTTTTTTGTTTGAGGAAAATTTTGACGCAGAGGGGGTTAACCCCCTTTTAGCCCCCGAGGGAGGGTCGGGCTTTGCCGAGGCGAGGCCGACCCTTCCTTGTTGACTAAACTTTGCGTGGGTGCGAGGTATATGAACAACTTGGAAACATCTTAAGGGTAAAAGCGACGTAGCTGTTGGATGTTCCAAGCGTTGCCGTAGACCTCGCCTTGACTGTTGGCCAGCTTGTACGTTCCGGGCTTCAGAACTTTGGCGATGATGAACGGCCCCTCCCAGGGGGGCGTGAGTTTGTGCCTCCCTCGGGCGTCTTGCCGCAGCCGAAGCACCAGATCGCCCACCTGGAGTTCTCGGGGTCGGACCCCTCGGGCGTGGTAGCGTCGCAGGGACTGCTGATACCGTGCCGAGTGTAGTAAGGCCCTGTCCCGAGCCTCGTCCAGCTGGTCCAGCGAATCTTCTCGGCTGGCTTGGTTGCTTTCCTTGTTGTAGGCCCTCGTCCTCGGGGAGCCGTATTCCAGGTCCGTGGGCAGGATTGCCTCGGCCCCGTAGACCAGGAAGAACGGCGTGAAACCTGTGGCTCGGCTTGGCGTCGTCCTCAGGCTCCAGACCATCGAGGGGAGTTCCTTCATCCATCGCTTGCCGAACTTGTTGAGGTCGTTGTGGATCCGAGGCTTGAGCCCTTGTAGAATCATGCCATTGGCACGTTCCACTTGCCCATTCGACATGGGGTGAGCTACGGCGGCCCAGTCCACCCGGATGTTGTGATCTTCGCAAAAATCCAAGAATTTTTTGCCGGTGAACTGGGTGCCATTGTCGGTGATGATGGAGTTCGGGACCCCGAAGCGATGGATGATGCTGGTGAAGAACGCCACCGCCTGCTCGGACCTGACGCTGTTTAGGGGTCGGACCTCGATCCACTTGGAGAATTTGTCGATGGCGACCAGCAGGTGCGTGTAGCCCCCGGGCGCCTTCTGCAGTGGGCCGACGAGGTCCAGACCCCACACAGCGAAGGGCCAAGTGATGGGTATCGTCTGCAGAGCCTGAGCGGGCAGGTGGGTCTGCTTCGCATAGAATTGGCACCCTTCGCAGGCGCGGACAATTCTAGTGGCGTCAGCCACCGCCGTTGGCCAGTAGAAGCCTTGGCGGAAAGCATTCCCAACGAGGGTTCGAGGTGCTGCATGATGACCGCAAGCCCCCGAGTGTATTTCCTGCAGGAGGTCCTGACCCTCGGCGATGGTGATGCATCGCTGGAGGATGCCCGAGGGGCTGCGGTGGTAGAGCTCCTTCTCCTCGCCCAGCAGGACGAACGATTTTGCTCGTCGCGCTACCCGCCGAGCCTCGGCTCGGTCGAGGGGCAGTTCTCCTCGGCGGAGATATTGCAGGTACGGGGTCTTCCAATCTTGATTTGGCACGACCCCGTTCTGTTCCTCCTCGATGTGCAGCGCTTCGCCCTCGGGCTCCGAGGGTTCCTCGGGTTGAACCGAGGATGGCTCGGGCTGGGCCGTGGTAACCTCGGACGAGGCCGAGGGTGCCTCGGGCTCGGGCGCGTCGCCTATCTCGACGGAGGGTTGGTGCAGATCCCGGGCGAAGACGTCCGGGGGAACCGTTGTCCGCCCCGAGGCTATCTTCGCCAGCTCGTCCGCAGTCTCGTTGTAGCGCCGGGCGATGTGGTTAAGTTCGAGCCCGTAGAACTTGTCCTCCAGGCGTCGAACCTCTTCACAGTAGGCCTCCATCTTCGGGTCGCGGCAGTGGGAGTTCTTCATGACTTGGTCGATGACGAGCTGCGAGTCGCCGCGCGCGTCGAGGCGTCGGACCCCTAGTTCGATGGCGATTCGCAACCCGTTGATCAGAGCCTCGTACTCAGCCACATTGTTGGACGCCGGGAAATGGAGGCGGAGCACATAGCGCAGGTGTTTTCCGAGGGGCGAGACGAAAAGCAGGCCCGCGCCAGCTCCCGTCTTCATCAGCGACCCGTCGAAAAACATGGTCCAGAGCTCTGGCTGGATCGGAGCCGTTGGCAACTGGGTATCGACCCATTCGGCTACGAAATCCGCCAGTACCTGGGACTTGATGGCCTTCCGAGGGGCGAACGAGATCGACTCGCCCATGATTTCCACCGCCCACTTCGCGATCCGTCCCGAGGCTTCTCGGCACTGGATGATCTCCCCCAGGGGGAAGGATGACACCACAGTCACCGGATGGGACTCGAAGTAATGTCGCAGCTTTCGCCTCGTCAGGATCACAGCGTATAGCAGCTTCTGGACTTGTGGGTAGCGGATCTTGGTCTCGGACAGCACTTCGCTGACGAAGTAAACTGGCCTCTGAACGGGCAAAGCATGCCCCTCTTCCTGCCTTTCGACCACGATCGCGGCGCTGACCACCTGAGTGGTTGCGGCTACGTAGACCAGGAGGGTTTCTCCATCAGTTGGGGGTACCAAGATGGGCGCCTGTGTGAGGAGTGCCTTCAGGCTCCCGAGGGCTTCCTCGGCCTCGGGAGTCCAAGTGAAGCACTCGGCCTTCCTTAAGAGGCGGTACAGGGGCAGGCCTCTTTCGCCGAGGCGCGAGATGAAACGGCTCAAGGCCGCGAGGCATCCCATGACCCTCTGTACGCCTTTTAAGTCTTTGATGGGCCCCATGTTTGTGATCGCTGCGATCTTCTCCGGGTTGGCTTCGATGCCCCGCTCGGAGACGATGAACCCCAAGAGCATGCCTCGGGGCACCCCGAAGACGCACTTCTCGGGATTGAGCTTGACGCCCTTCGCCTTGAGACACCGGAATGTCAGTCCGAGGTCGGAGAGAAGGTCGGAGGCTTTCCTCGTCTTGACTACGATGTCATCGACGTAGGCCTCAACCGTGCGACCAATGTGTTCGCCGAACACATGGTTCATGCACCGCTGGTACGTTGCACCCGCGTTCCTCAAACCGAACGGCATTGTGACATAACAGTACATGCCGAAGGGCGTGATGAAAGAAGTCGCGAGCTGGTCAGACTCTTTCATCTTGATCTGATGATACCCTGAGTAAGCATCGAGGAAAGACAGGGTTTCGCACCCTGCAGTGGAGTCCACGATTTGATCGATGCGAGGTAGAGGGTAGGGGACCTTCGGACATGCTTTGTTGAGACCAGTGTAGTCTACACACATCCGCCACTTCCCCCCTTTTTTCCTCACAAGCACAGGGTTGGCAAGCCATTCGGGATGGAATACCTCTTTGATAAACCCTGCTGTCATCAGCTTGTGGACCTCCTCGCCTATCACCCTGCGCCTTTCCTCGTCGAATCGGCGCAGAGGTTGTCTGACCGGTCGGGCCCCGGCCCGAATATCCAGCGAGTGCTCGGCGACTTCCCTCGGTATGCCGGGCATGTCCGAGGGACTCCACGCGAAAACGTCGGCGTTTGCGCGGAGAAAGTCGACGAGCACTGCTTCCTATTTGGGGTCGAGCCTGGAACCGATCCGGATCTGCCTGGAGGCGTCGCCACTGGGGTCGAGAGGGACGGCCTTAACCGTCTCCGCTGGCTCGAAGTTGCCGGCATGCCGCTTCACGTCCGGCGCCTCTCGGGAGAGGCTTTCCAGGTCGGCAATGAGGGCCTCGGACTCGGCGAGGGCCTCGGCGTACTCCACGCACTCCACATCGCATTCGAAGGCGTGTTTGTACGTGGGGCCGATAGTGATGACCCCGTTGGGGCCCGGCATCTTGAGCTTCAGGTAGGTGTAGTTGGGGATGGCCATGAACTTCGCGTAGCATGGCCTTCCCAACACTGCGTGGTAGGTTCCTCGGAACCCGACCACCTCGAACGTCAAAGTCTCCCTTCGGAAGTTGGAGGGTGTTCCGAAGCAGACAGGGAGGTCGAGCTGTCCGAGGGGCTGGACGCGCTTCCTGGGAATGATCCCGTGGAATGGCGCAGCGCCTGCTCGGACAGACGACAGGTCGACGCGCAGGAGCCTGAGGGTCTCGGCGTAGATGATGTTGAGGCAGCTGCCTCCATCCATCAGGACCTTGGTGAGCCTGACGTCGCCGATGACAGGATCGACGACGAGCGGGTACTTCCCCGGGCTCGGCACGTGGTCGGGGTGGTCGTCTCGGTCGAAGGTGATGGGCTTGTCGGACCAGTCTAGATAGACTGGCGCCGCCACCTTCACCGAGCAGACCTCCCGACGCTCTTGCTTACGATGCCGAGCCGAGGCGTTTGCCGCCTGCCCTCCGTAGATCATGAAGCAATCGCGGACCTCTGGGAACTCTCCTGCTTGGCGATCCTCCCTTTTGTCGTCGTCGTGAGCCCTGCCACCCTCTGTGGGTGGCCCGGCCCGATGGAAGTGACGCCGAAGCATGACGCATTCTTCGTGAGTATGCTTGACGGGCCCCTGATGGTAGGGGCACGTCTCCTTGAGTGCCTTGTCGAAGAGGTTAGCACCTCCGGGGGGCTTCCGAGGGTCTTGCGCTCGGCGGCGGCGACAAGGTCTGCATCGGGAACGTCGCGTTTCGCTTGCGACTTCCTCCTGCCTCTCTTCTTGGCGCCGCGCGGAGTAGACGCCTCGGGAGCATCTTCCGACGGGCGGCCCTGGGGCTGCTTGTCCTTTCGGAAGATGGCCTCCACCGCCTCCTGGCTGGAGGCGAACTTGGTGGCGATGTCCATCAGCTCGCTTGCCCTGGTGGGGGTCTTGCGACCCAGCTTGCTCACCAGGTCGCGGCAGGTGGTGCCGGCGAGGAACGCGCCGATGACATCGGAGTCGGTGATGTTGGGCAGCTCGGTGCGCTGCTTCGAGAACCGCCGGATGTAGTCCCGAAGGGACTCTCCCGGCAGTTGCCGACAGCTTCGGAGGTCCCAGGAATTCCCGGGGCGCACGTACGTGCCCTGGAAGTTCCCGGCGAAAGCCTGGACCAGATCCTCCCAGTTGGAAATCTGCCCCGGGGGCAGGTGCTCCAACCAGGCACGAGCGGTGTCGGAGAGAAACAGGGGGAGGTTCCGGATGATGAGGTTGTCATCGTCCGTCCCACCCAGCTGACAGGCCAGGCGGTAATCCGCAAGCCATAATTCCGGTCTCGTTTCCCCCGAGTACTTCGTGATAGTAGTCGGGGGTCGGAATCGGGGCGGAAACGGCGCCCGCCGAATGGCTCGGCTAAAGACCTGCGGACCGGGTGGTTCGGGCGAGGGACTTCGATCCTCCCCGCTGTCGTAACGTCCCCCACGCCTGGGGTGGTAGCCTCGGTGCACCCTTTCGTCGAGGCGTGCCCGACGGTCGCGATGAGGGTGCTCGACGCCGAGGTGGCCCGGGGCCGCAGGCGCGGTGGTGCGCGTGCGCCCGGTGAAGGCCGAGGCTTCCCGCGTGAGTCGGGAAGTCGCGGCACGAGGTTCCGAGGGGTATCCCTGCCTGCGGGAGGCAGAGCTCTCGGCCCGCCGGGCCGCAGCGCCTTCCAGGAGATGCTTGAGTTCTCCCTGGATTCGCCGACCCTCGGTGGTTGATGACTCCGGCATCGCGCGGAGGAGCATTGCTGCAGCGACCAGGTCCTGGCCAGTCCCGCCGGATGCGGGTGGCGGTTTGTCCCTGGCATCGTTGGCGATGCGGTGCTGGAGACCTTGGGGCAGGTGACGTATTCCTCCGGCCGGGGGTTGGCTCGCCCATACCTGCCCGATGTTCTGGCGGATTGCCTCGAGCGCTCCTGCTCCTTCATCGAACCCGGCCTGCGCCCCGCGGACTTGCTCGAGCTGTGGGTCGTGACCCCCCGCCGGAACGGGGACCACAGCTAGCTCCCGCGGGATGTCGGTGCGAGGCGCTGGCCTAGGGGGATCACCATCCTCCGGCATGCCGAGACAGCCGCCTCCGGAGGGATCCCCTAGCTCGATGTGGAAACATTCGCGACTCGGGCCGCAGTCCTTGTCGCCAAGGCTGTGGCTGCCGTCGGAACAGTCGGAGAGGCAGTAGTCACATGCGGTCATGAAGTCCCGCATGGCACTAGGGTTGCCAGATCCGGAGAAATCCCAGCAGATGCTGGGGTCGTCGTCTTCCTCGGACCCAGAGGGTCCATAGGTCGAGACACCCGTCAATCGATCCCAAGGTGACCGCACAGGAAACCCCAGAGAGGTTGCACTCGCCTCAATGTGAGTGCCCGCCAAAGCGAAGTCGCCAGGCGGGCTGAGGCCGAGTCAAAATAACGAAAGATGGGGAGCAGTCGGTACCTTTTCGTCGACGAGGAGCGATGAAGTCGTGTCGGGGGCTGACCGCGCCGTCGTCTTGGGTACGAGGGCGACGTCCTGCAGGCCCTCCGTGAGCGTGCCGGCGTCGTCCACTTGCTCGGGGTCGACGTGTTGCGGGGGGATGGCGCTCGCGTTTGCCTCGAACGCGAGGGCGACGCTTGGCGTGTCCTCCGCTGGGGCGCCGGGGATGTCGATTTGCTCGACAGCCGTCGGAGCGCGGCCTCCCGCTCGGCCCCGGTTGCCCCGCCTCCTCCTCCTCCGATGGCGAGGGAGAGGATGGGGCGAGCTCGTACGTTGTCCTTCCCCATCGTGGGAAAGACGTCGTCGATTCCGCCGCCGGCGGGCGGACTGTCCGCCAGCGAGGTCGCCGTCGCGCGGCGGTGGAAGGAGTATCATGTCGTAGTCGCCATCGAGAGACATGAACTCGAGGTTCCCGAAACGGAGCACCGTCCCGGGTTGAAGAGGTTGTTGGAGACTGCCCATCTGGAGCTTGACGGGAAATCGAACGTCAACACGCAGCGTGCCCCTACCTGGCGCGCCAACTGTCGGCGTTCCGAGACTGGGGGGTCCCCGAGCCGACGAGTGAGAGTGCCGCGTGCCCCAGCCCAGATGGGTCGAGCGCGTGGAGCGAGCGCGAAGGGGGGAACAGAGAGAGAGAGAGAGTCGGTGGCCGGAGCCGGGTCGTGAGGGAGTCGGAGAAATTCCCGCGGCCTTCGTGTTCGTCCCGCGCCCAGGTCGGGTGCGCTTGCAGTAGGGGGTTACAAGCGTCCGCACGAGGTGAAGGGAGAGAGCGGCCCCGAGAGAGCGCCTGCCCCTGCCTTTCGTCCTCGCGAGGCCAACCTTCTCTAAGAAGGCCCTGGCCCTTCCTTTTATAGTCGCAAGGAGAGGGTCCAGGTGTACAAGACGGGGGTGTAGCAAGGTGCTACGTGTCTAGCAAGGGAGAGCTAGCGCCCTATGTACATGCCCAGGTGGCAGCCGGAGAGATCGTGGCACCCTGTTGGCGTGGCGTCGTGGCTGTTGGAGGAGTAACGGAGCCGGACGGGGGGACAGCTGTCGAGGTGGCTGGGTCCTTGCTGACGTTCTCCTGCTTTCGTAAGGGAGCTGGGAGCCGCCGTCGTCATGATCTAGCGGGGCGCCATCATGGCCTATCTGGCATAGCTGGCCAGATGGGACGCCGGTCTTGTTCTCTGCGACCCGAGTCGGCTCAGGGCAGGGTGATGATGACGCTTCCTGTTGACGTGGCGGTCTCGTGTCCTAGGTCGGGCGTCGTGGAGGCTCCTCCGAGGCCGAGGCCGAGTCCGTCCTGCAAGACAGAGACAGAGTCCGAGCCCTGGGTCGGGCGAGGCGGAGATTATTCGGCAGAGGCCGAGGCGGAGTCCGAGCCCTGGGTCGGGCGAGGCGGAGGTCGCCGTCTTCCGGGGCCTTAGCCCGAGTCCGAGCCCTGGGGTCGGGCGGAGCGGAGTTCGCCGTCTTCCGAGGCCTTAGCCTGAGTCCGAGCCCTGGGTCGGGCGGAGCGGAGTTCGCCGTCTTCCGGGGCCTTAGCCCGAGTCCGAGCCCTGGGTCGGGCGGAGCGGAGTTCGCCGTCTTCCGGGGCCTTGGCCCGAGTCCGAGCCCTGGGTCGGGCGGAGCGGAGTTCGCCGTCTTTCGGGGCCTTGGCCCGAGTCCGAGCCCTGGGTCGGGCGGAGTCTCCTATGGCACCACTGGCGGAGTCTGGTCGCCCGTCGGTCTTACCTTTTGCGTTAAACGCCCCGGTGACTCGGTCGGTTGGTGCGGTGATTTAGTCAGGGTTTCTCCTTATCGGAGGCGGGGCCTAGGGCGAGCCGGAGATGCGTCTGCCGTGAAAGAGGAGACCTCAGACGAGACGGAGTCATCTTAGGGTCGGCTGCCCTCGCCCGAGGCTAGGCTCGGGCGTGGCGTGGTCAAGTCACTCGTACGGACTGATCCCTGACTTAATCAAACCCATCAGGCCTTTGCAGCTTTATGCTGATGGGGGTTACCAGCTGAGAATTAGGCGTCTTGAGGGTACCCCTAATTATGGTCCCCGACAACAACCTTCCATCATGGCTGTGTCACAAAAGAAAGTATATTATGTTGACTATTCTTATTCAAGGTCCGAAATCAGCTGGTGTTGATATTGATGTGTTCCTAGAACCTCTTATGGAAGATATGACAAAGCTCTGGAATGAAGGAGTTAGAATATGGGATGAGTATTGCCGTGAGTATTTCAACTTAAGAGCAATTATATTTGTTACCATCCATGATTCTCCCGGTGGCGCCACACTATCAGGGCAAAAGACTAAAGGAAAGAATGGTTGTGTAGTGTGCGTCGATGGAACTGCTTCCATGTACCTTAAATCATCCAAGAAGTTGGTGTTCATGGGACACAGACGGTTCTTGATGAAGCAGCATAAGTACCGAAAGATGAAAGAGGAATTTAACAATCAACTGGAAAGTGAAGGTGCACCAAAGCCTTATAGTGGGAAACTTGTTTTTGAAATTGTAAAGAACATTCATGTTGTATTCGGAAAGGGAAAAAACAAAGGAGAAAAGAGAAAGAGAACTGACCCTTCAACTTACACAACTTTCAAGAAGCAATCAATATTTTTCAAGTACCTCCCATACTGGAAGGATATGGAAATTTGCCACAGCATTGATTTGATGTATGTAACAAAAAATGTTTTTGACAGCATCATTGGAACCTTGCTGGGCATGCCGAGTAAGACAAAAGACGGACTTAAAACACGCAATGATCTAGTAGATCTTCAAATCAGACCGGAACTTCATCCAGTGGATAGTGGCAAAGGGAAGCCTTACCTCCCCCCAGCTAGCTACAACTTGTCAGTTGAGGAGAGAACAAAAATTTGCAAATGTTTGCGTGGGGTCAAAGTGCCCACAGGTTTCTCATCCAATATCAGCAGACTAGTCAGGATGAAGGACTTGTCTCTATTTGGCTACAACTCTCATGACTGCCATGTGATGATGACGGTGTTCCTCCCAATTGCGGTAAGAGCCCTCGAAACAGAGCATGTCAAAGTTGTCATCACACGCTTGTGTTACTTTTTCAATGCGGTTTCACAAAAAGTAATAGCTTTAGAAGACTTGGACTATCTAAAGGCATACATCATCGAGACTATGTGCAAGCTTGAAATGTGTTTTCCTCCATCATTTTTTGATATGCAAGTACACCTAATCATACATCTCGTGGATCAGATAAAAATATTAGGGCCACTATATTTACATCATATGTTTCAGTTGGAGCGATACCTGGGAGTATTAAAAGGTTATGTGCGAAATCGCGCTCACCCAGAGGGTTCAATCATGGAGGGATACACTACAGAAGAAGTGATTGAGAGCTGTATAGATTACATCAGTGACGGAACAATGATAGGTGTGCCTGTACCTAAACATGAGGGTAAACTATGTGGGAGAGGGAGAATGGGCAAGAAAACTTTTCGCGTTGAGGATTACAAGCTAGTACATTGTGCTCATGGTAGTGTACTACAACATCTCACGATAGCCGAGCCTTACATAGAGGAACACCTGAATGAGCTTCGTAAAGAAAATCAGAACCGCACAGAGGACTGGATCATGAGGGAGCACAAACATCGTTTCAGCGAATGGTTAATGGACAAAAACATCCCATTCGGAGACTCTTCGGATGAGAAAACAATGAAGAATTTGGCTTCTGGGCCATCGTGTTTTGTGACATCATGGCAAGCATATGACATCAATGGGTACACATTCTACACTAAATCAAAAGACATGAAAAGTGTTGCACAAAATAGCGGTGTTCGTATCGATGCTTTTGACCTACATGGACAGAAGACCACATATTTTGGATTCATAGAGGAAATATGGGAACTTGATTATGGCCCAAGCATGAAAATACCCTTATTTAAGTGCCAATGGGTACAACATCCCGTGGGGGTGATAATGGATAACTACGGACTCACACTGGTAGACTTAAAGAAAGTAGGATATAAAGATGACCCGTGGGTTCTCGCCGAATGTGTTGCACAAGTGTTCTATGTACTCGATCCAGCAGATGAGAAGATGCATGTAGTTATTTCTGGAAAGCAAAAAATTGTTGGAGTTGAGAATGTGGGAGACCAAGATGAGGAATACAATAAGTATGAAGAGATGTTCGTCTTTAACGGTCCAGAGAGAATCAAGCGTGTGGAAAAGAAAATTGATAAGAACTTAAAGCCATACATGCGGAAAAATGGTAGTTCATGAAAAATTGTATGAATCAAATTATATTTGTTATCATGTATGATCGACTATGAATTGTGGTTGCCAATTAATTTAAAATCTCTCTAGTTATCTATGTGTGCTTTTATAATTCATTTAAATTGTATTTGCATATTATTGTTAAAAATTAAATATTAATTCATTTAAATTGTATTTGCATATTTCTGTTAAAAATTAAAATTATTTTCATATTTAAATTGTATTTTCATATTTTTACAATCACAGGCGGTTTTGTCTTAGGGTCCGCTTGTGAAAATGATAGAGCACCACAGGCGGTCCTAAACAAAAACCGCTTGTGATACTATTGCATCACAGGCGTACTGAACCGCCTGGGACATCACAGGCGGTTTTCTAACCGAACCGCCTGTGATGTAAAAATCCTACCGCTTGTATAGAGCCAAATTGTACTAGTGTGAATTCGTATTACTGGCCCAATCCGTTTGCTTATTTGGGCTGGGGGGCACCACAAGTTTTTGCCTATTGACAGGTTGATCAGGTAGACATGGCCGAAGAGGATGCGATTCGAAATGGCCTCTATGCATTAAAGTTCCATCAAGTATTTATATTATCTGATCGCAAGAGCCGATGACTTGCATCGAGCTGAGTCCTTACTTCGGGAACAAAAGCTCATGAGGTCAATTGTTTCCGAAGTTTTCACTGACGCTTTTGGTTCGTCAAGCTCCACCAAAAGACAGGGGCATATGTTGGACACCAAAATGAATGGACGGTCTGGCCCTTGGGCCCGAACGGTCCGCGTGTCTCGAGATTAGATTAACTCGAATGTTTATCTTTATCTCGTGCGTTGTTATCCATCTAATCACGTGGGAGTTTGTTGGCTATCTCTTAGGAAAAGGTCCAGACCTCCTCCCCTATAAATATAAAAGGGTACGACCGATTGAGAACCCCCGAACACATTCCAATCGAACCAATTACCTTATTTACTTTTCCTACCCTAGGAGTAGATGTAGCGTAGTTCTAGTTGTAGCCTTCCGCATATCCACCTCCACCCCTATTAGACCCTACGTCGTCTAGATCCGTCTTGGGTGGCCTGCCGATCCCAAGACAACCTTAGGATCTCACCCCTCCCGGGGGGCAAGGTCTAGTTGTCCACTCAAAACCTCTTCCTCGAATTGATCTCTTAATTCCTAGGCGACTCCACGTCGTCTGGGGACGCCCCGGGTGACCTGTCGACCCGGAGCATCCTAAGATCTCTTTCCCCAGGGAACAAGACCTAGATTCCAGCAAGGAGGAGGAAAGACGACCCTGTCGCCAGGTCACGGCCCGTCCGACCCAGAGCTGTGGACCATCCGGCGTGACGCAGGAAAGACACCGCTCCTGCGCCCAGGTCACGGACCGTCCGGCCCGGGGCCGCGGACCGTCCGCGCCTGACCAGAGAGCACCGCCGCCGGTTCTTGTTGAGTGATTGGCACCCGAAAAAGGTGTCAACAATATGCTAATTAGGATTTTATGTAATAAATTGTTGTTGGATCTTGGATCGAGCCACGAGCCAGCTCGAGTTGGCTCGCTCTTTTCATGAGCCACAAAAATAGGCTTGGCTCAAGCTCGTTCTGAGCGTCGAGCCGTTGCGAGCCCGAGCCGGCTCGTCGACCTTGAGGTTTTTTCCAACCGTAATAATGACTATGTTGGTTTCTCTTCATGGACCATGTAGAAATAGATCGGGTATCTAGTGTGCACGTGCCAGTCCTCTTCCATATTTTATATACACAATGTGAAAGGTAGCTGCAACCCAAAAATAGTTGCACCCCTGACAAATTCAGGGTGCAGAAGGTAAGTCCAACTTGATCGCTTTGATTGAGCTAAATAAGATCAACCTAATATTCTCTGTTTTGATCTCATACTTACTCGTTTATACTTAAAACTTAAGTTCTTGATTGATTAATTTCATAACTTACACTAAGTATAAAAATCAAAATTTTCGATCGAGGATGAAAACCGTAATTCATTTTTCTCTACTCATCGCGTAGCGTGCTCTCTCTCTCTCTCAAGTATCTTCTTCTTCTTCCGCCTTTTTCCCTGTCTCTAGTAAGCGTGTGAGTACAGTGGAGTGCTGGCGTTGTCCATAAGGCCCCTCGCCAGTGCCACCGTCGAGCAATCACTCGGTGGTGCCCTAAGGGCCATGTGCATCATCGTGCACAAGACCGTTGGTCGCGCTGCGCTCTTCCATGGCTTGTCAACGGCTAGGTAAGTCTTACTGCTCCTTTCCCTTCTTTATGTGCTCGGGTTTTAGAGTTAGGGTTAGAGTTTCGGGGATTAAGAGAAATATGATTAAGGGTTCGATCTCCCCTTCTTTTGCTTGCTTTTCTAATAGATGAATCTAAGTCTTGAGGGGGTTTGCTTGGATTCATCCCTAAATTGAAGGTCGTGTAGCATCTAGTGTTAAGGTCTAGTCCAAACCTTGGCTTCAATATCACTATTAGACTATAGAGGTCTTGCTCATGAACCATCGCCACTAGATGCGCGAGAACATGGAGGTTATACATTTGGTGTTGGTAGGGGACGCTATTAGAACGGTGACAATCAAAGTCATGAACGACTAGGATGACGACATCAACCTTTCCTTCATTGACCACGTGGAGACATCGGATCTCTGGTGTGCATGTTTAGGAGAGAGTACGGTAAACGTTGGCTCGTGCGCCAATAACTTTATTTTATACACGCGGTGTGAAAGAAGACCCAAACTAAAAAAATGTTGCGCCCTTCTTATAGAATGGGAGGTGAGTCCGACTCCTCCCTTAATCGAGTCGAATAAGATCAACCTAATACTATCTTCAGAATTACTGTCCCTCCCTTCTCTTTTTCTTGGAACAAGCTCATGCAGGCAACTGCTATTATGCAAACACATATGCTCCTATTTTCGCAGTTTGCAGAAAAATTCGTGCGACGGATTCCAGTTGTGGAATAGAAGTGAGAGGGTTCTGAAAGGTTCCAACAAAGGCGCTTGTGGGCAGGAGGCTGCCTAGGTCTATCATACACATCATCGGAGCATTTTTCTGAATGTTTCTCGCTATACACTGCAACGTCGGTTTAAAACAAAAGGTGGCAAGGTCGAATTCACTTGGCGTTCTGTGACGCGCACGACGCATCTGTGGGCAAGAATTGCCGTGCCAAATTTGAAAGAACAAATAAATTTCCACGAGAGGGTCTGAAGCCTGAACGTGGGCTTCTCTTTTCGTAGTAGAAGACGGATTCGGCAGGCTACGAGCCTACGACTAGTAGTGATAATCGATGGTGATGTAAATGTTTGTTTACAATTTCTTAGAGCCTAAATAATTTTTTTTTTCAAAAATGGATAGAAATAAAGCCTGATTTTAGTTTAATTCGATCCTTAGACTTTATAGTGTAAAAATTTACTACGTGTTTGATTTGGTTTTTATGGCACGAGATTAGTTTACGACATTATTGGGTCCCGTTGGTTATTGTTTGGTTGAGTCTAGCTGCAATCTTTGACACCGCCATTTGTTATAGACTAGTAGAAGCTCGTTACCGTTTTTCTTAAGCTTATTGTCACCCTAGCTACGACGCGAGTGCATGGAATAGCTGAATATGTGCTGCTGTACATTACAGTACATTCCTGACTGCAGAATTGTCGGCCCAATGATCATGAATGATGAGTCAATCTTGTATGTGTGCTACCGAGTCGTGTAATGTTGTGCAGAAAACGACTTTTCCCCCCTCTAATTAAAGAGCCAACGACAAGAGCTAGCATTGCTGGGCATTAACAGAGAGAAAAATGCAGAAGAAGAAAATATCACTGAGATAATGCCAAATCTGCTACAAATTTGAATTGCTTTTCCTCCGGTTGCCGGTCATCTTGGCATCGAGTTGTGCGGGACACTCTGGATCGTACGACAAGTAGCGTGCAGTTGAGAGAAAGCACATATCGATAGGAAGAAAAAAAAAAACCATGTCGCTTTAACCAACTCAGAAGACAGGCTCGCGGCTCGTTCATTGTTATACGTTCAAAAAAAAAAAGGCAAGCACTCCTTCCTTGCCATTGCGTAGAGATCGTCAACGGTCTCCACGCTACGGGCACGGATCTCTAGCTGTTGAAAGTCTTTGATCTGGGATCGCACGACAAGTACGCAGTTGACGCTGCGAGCGTACTAGTGCGGGTGTGCTTCAACTCGGGGCAGCTTCAACACCACGTACACGTACGCCTTTGAGTGTGGGGATTATTTTTTTTTCTGTTTTATTTCTTTCTTTTCTTGCCTATGATGATTGATTGCTGTGAAATTTGAAGATTGTACGATCCAAAGAAAAGGGGTATTTAGAGATGTATATCTCAAATTTCTACGATAATGCTAAAAGAACGGGGAAACATGCATATTTACCAGGATATACAAGCAAGCACACACTGCTGGGTCAGTTCGTCCAGGCTGCGGCTGCGCGTCGGTAGCTCACAACACGTTTTATGTTGTGACAGTGTCACATAAAGCTTATACAGTAATAAAAGTTATACATTTAATACTTGGCGCATCTCTTTTTTTCTCACGGTCTGTCTTGCAGTTCGTAAAAAGCCTGCTTTCAGCTGGCCACTATAGTGAGCAATTCGTTTTCATATTCTCTCCATATATGTCGGTGTTTCGAGACAGCACCGACGAGTAAATTTTGTATATATGTGTTCTGGACACTACCGGAATCGATGGCTTTGCCGAGTGCCTGAAGCCTTAAAAACACTCGGCAACGTCTTTGCCGAGTGTCGCACTCGGCAAAGAGGGCTCGGCACACAGTGCATCGGCAACGCCTTCTTTGCCGAGTACTTTTTCTCGGGCACTCGGCAAAGGCTGCTTTGCTGAGTGACCGAGAAAAAGTACTCGGCAAAGAGACTGACACTCGGCAAATGCCCGGATTCCGGTAGTGGGATCCAGATGATGTGCTTAGTGGACGCAAGATTTATACTTGTCCGGGCAGAACGTCTCTATTTTTAGTCTTCGATGACTCACGCTATCGACACATTGTTACTTGTTACTCGTAGTAGGGGTTATAAGCGAGAGAGAAAGATCCCAAGTCTCTATGCGATGTGGGTTCTAAGGGACTATGTATCGGGTGTTCACTACCTAACTAAGTCGATCTAGTATCTTTGCTCTCTGTCTGTCTGTCCCTGGGATGGGTTGACCCTTCCCTTTTATAGACCAAGGATGGACCGGTTACAAGTGGCTTCTCATGGAATTACTGCATCGTAGTAAAACGAGGCGTCCTACCCCGGTAGAAACCTGTCCGTCAGTACTTGCCTTCGCCGTCCGAGCTCTTTGGTTGTGCTCCTTTGCGTCGACCGGGATGACGCATATGGGTGGCGGGAGATCCAAGCATCATCATTACTCCTCCTGCGCCGCGTCGATCCCTTGCCTTCATAGCCGAAGCCTTGGCGTTCCTCGTCGTGTTGTGGGTTTTGTAGGTTGTTAGAGGACTTAGGCCTGTGCTCGTTAGGCTATGAATGAGCCGCAAGTCTGACTCGTAAGTCACGAGCGGGGCTTTAGTATGGGCTCACAGGCCATGAGTGTAAGATCGACGCTTCACCGCGGCTCGGTGTCAGGCGCATTTAATGCAGTCAGTTATTGATGACGGGGTGCGGTGCATGAGCCAGGTGCGGAATCCACTCGAGTGGCTTCCTCTCAATTTGTGTGACCTCCCTTCTGGCTCCGCCTCGTCTGACCCTCAGGCTCAGTGTCCCGGAGTCATTCGGGGGTGAGTCCTTCTAGGGTGGACTCTTTCTTCGTCCTCCCTCTAACTTGTGGATCCCACTCCATGGAACCAGGGATTTGATCCCGCCAATATCTCTTTCTTTCATATCACAACAAATCTAATATTATCGGGGACCATAATTAGGGGTACCCCCAAGACTCCTAATCTCAGCTGGTAACCCCATCAGCACTAAGCTGCAAAGGCCTGATGGGTGCGATTAAGCCAAGGCTCGGTCCACTCAAGGGACACGACCTCGCCTCGCCCGAGCCCAGCCTTGGGCAAAGGCAGCCGACCCCGGAAGATTCACGTCTCGCCCGAGGATCCCCTCAAGCGACGTACACACCTTCGGCTCGCCCGAGGCCCCGTCTTCGCCAGGAAGCAACCTTGGCCAGATCGCCACACCGACCGACCAAATCGCAGGAGCATTTAATGCAAGGATGGCCTGACATCCTATCCTGTCACGCGCCCTTCAGTCGACAGAGCCGAAAGCGATCGCGGTCACTTCGCCGCTCCACTGACCGGCCTGACAAAGAAGACAGCGCCGCATGCGTCGCCCCGACTGCTGTGCCGCTCGACAGAGTGAGGCTGACAGCAGCCAAGTCCGGCCTCGGGCGCCATAGGAAACTCCGCCTCGCCCGACCCAGGGCTCGGACTCGGGCTCGGCCCCGGAAGACGACGAACTCCGCCTCGCCCGACCTAGGGCTCGGACTCGGGCTCGGCCCCGGAAGACGACGAACTCCGCCTCGCCCGACCCAGGGCTCAGACTCGGGCTCGGCCCCGGAAGACGACGAACTCCACCTCGCTCGACCCAGGGCTCGGACACGACCTCGACCTCGGAAGACCGACTCGACCCCGACCTCGGAGGAGCCTCCGCCTCGCCCGACCCGGGGCTTGGACCGACCACGCCATAGGGGGGCCATCATTACCCTATCCCTAGCTAGCTCAGGCTACGGGTAACGGGACCGGCGTCCCGTCTGGCTCGCCCCGGAAAACAGATAATGATGGCGCCCCGCGTGCTCCATGACGACGGTGACTCTCAAACCCTTACGGAAGCAAGGAGACGTCAGCAAGGACTCGACAGCCCCGACAGCTGTCCTCCCGCAAGGCTCCAACACTCCTCTGACGGCCACGACATCACATGAACAGGGTGCCAAAACCTCTCTGGCTGCCACGACGGCATGTACTCAGGGCACTAGCTCCTCTCTGCTAGACACGATAGCGCATTGCTACACCCCCATTGTACACCTGGACCCTCTCCTTACGCCTATAAAAGGAAGGTCCAGGGCTCTCTTACGAAAAGGTTGGCCGCGCGGGAGGACGGGGCGACGCGTAGAGTCCCTCGCTCTCCCCCACGCGGACGCTTGTAACCCCCTACTGCAAGCGCACCCGACCTGGGCGCAGGACAAACGCGGAGGCCGCGGGCTTTTCCCCCTCTCTTCTGCCCCCCTTCGTGCTCCGTCCCACGCCGACCCATCTGGGCTGGGACACGCGGCGACAATTTACTCGTCGGTCCAGGGACCTCCCGGGGTCGAAACGCCGATAGTTGGCGCGCCAGGTAGGGGCCTGCTGCGTGTTGACGAACAACTCCCTGTCAAGCTCCAGATGGGTAGTTTCCAGCAACCTCTCCAACCCGGTACGGTGCTCCGTTTCGGGAGTCTTGAGTTCATGTCCCTCGATGGCAGCTGCGACATGATACTCCTTCCCCCGCCGCGCGACGGCGACAATGGCGGCCGACAACCCGTCCGCTGGCGGCGGAATCGACGACGCCTTCCCCACGAGGTGGAAGAACAACATTCGAATTCGTCCCATCACCTCCCCCGCCAGAGGAGGAGGAGGCGAGGCAACCATGGCCAAGCAGGAGGCGGCACTTCATCGGCTGTCGAGCGAGTCGACGGCGCCGGCGCCCCGACGGGGGACACGTCAGGCGTCGACCTCGCGTCTGAGACGAAGACGAGCGCCGTTTCCCTGCAACACGCCAACTCTAAGCGGACGGACGACGCCAGCACGCTCGCGAAGGACTTGCTGGGCGTCACCCTCATACCTGAGGCGATGGTGCAGTCCGCCCCTGACGTGACAACGTCACCACCTGTCGACCAAGAGGTACCGACCGACTCCCGTCTCATGCCTTTTCGATTCGGCCTCGACCACCAAGCGACCCCACTTTGGTGGAAGCCTTCATAGAGGCATGCACCAGCCCTCCGGGGTATCATCTGCGGTCACCCTGGGACCGGCTGACGGCCGTCTCGACCTACGGACCCTCTGGTCCCGAGGAAGATGACGAGCCCGACTTTGGTTGGGATTTCTCCGGGCTCGGTAACCCCAGCGCCATGCGGGACTTCATGACCGCATGCGACTACTGCCTTTCCGATTGTTTCGACGGTAGCCACAGCTTCGGCGACAGAGACAGCGGCCCAAGTCGTGAATGTTTCCACGTCGATCTAGGGGGTCTCGACGAAGGCAACCATCTTGGTATACCGGAAAACGGTGATCCCCCTAGGCCTGCGCCTCGCGTTGACATCCTTCGGGAGCTAGCTGTGGTCCCAGTCCCTGCGGGGGGTCAGGACGCACAGCTCGAGCAAATCCGCGAGATGCAGGCCAGGCTCGACGAGGGGACAGGAACACTTGAGCCGCTCCACCGGAACATCGGGCAGGAATGGGTAGACCAAGCTCCGGCCGGAGAAGCGCGTCATCTACCCCAGGGTGAAAGTCGCCTAGAGGGTGGTGAATAGGGCGAAACTGAAATTCTCAAAATAATCACAACTACAAGCCGGGTTAGCGTTAGAAATATAATCGAGTCCGCGAGAGAGGGCGCAAAACAAATCGCAAGCGAATAAGGATTGTGACACGATGATTTGTTTTACCGAGGTTCGGTTCTCGCAAACCTACTCCCCGTTGAGGAGGCCACAAAGGCCGGGTCTCTTTCAACCCTTACCCTCTCTCAAATGGTCCCTCGGACCGAGTGAGCTTTCTCTTCTCAATCACTTGGAACACAAAGTTCCCACAAGGACCACCACAAGATTGGTGTCTCTTGCCTCAATTACAAGTGAGTTTGATCGCAAGAAAGAATCAAGAAAGAAGAAAGCAATCCAAGCGCAAGAGCTCGAAAGAACACAAGCAAATCTCTCTCACTAGTCACTAAAGCTTTGTGTGGAATTTGGGAGAGGATTTGATCTCTTTGGTGTGTCTAGAATTGAATGCTAGAGCTCTTGTAAGTAGTTGAGAAGTGGAAAACTTGGATTACTTGAATGTGAGGTGGTTGGGGGTATTTATAGCCCTAACCACCAAACTAGCCGTTTGGTGAGGCTGTCTGTCGAATGGCGCACCGGACAGTCTGGTGCACACCGGACATGTCCGGTGCGACAGCCACGTCACCAAAGCCGTTGGGTTCCGACCGTTGGAGCTCTGACTTCTGGGCCCGCCTGGATGTCCGGTGGCGCACCGGACACGAACTGTAGAGTGTCCGGTGCGCCAGCATGGGCGTGCCTGACCTCTGCGCGCGCTGGCGCGCATTTAATGCGTCGCAGGTAGCCGTTGGCGCCTGAAGTAGCCGTTGCTCCGCTGTTACACCGGACAGTCCGGTGAATTATAGCGGAGCAGCTGAAATGAATTCCCGAGGCTGGCGAGTTCCGGAGGCCGCTTTTCTTTGGAGCACCGGACATATCCGGTGCACACCGGACATATCCGGTGCACACCGGACAGTCCGGTGAATTATAGCGGAGTTGCCTCTGGAATTTCCCAAGAGTGAAGAGTTCAGCCTCGAAGTGCCTCTGGTGCACCGGACATGTCCGGTGGCACACCGGACAGTCCGGTGCGCCAGACCAGAGGTACCTTGGTTGTCCCTTTGCTCTTTTGTTGAACCCAATATTTGGTCTTTTTATTGGCTAAGTGTGAACCTTTGGCACCTGTATAACTTATACACTAGAGCAAACTAGTTAGTCCAAATATTTGTGTTGGGCAATTCAACCACCAAAATTAATTAGGGACTAGGTGTAAGCCTAATTCCCTTTCAATCTCCCCCTTTTTGGTGATTGATGCCAACACAAACCAAAGCAAATATAAAAGTGCATAATTGAACTAGTTTGCATAATGTAAGTGCAAAGGTTGCTTGGAATTGAGCCAATAAATGTTACTTACTAGATGTGCATGGATTGTTTCTTTATTTTTAACATTTTGGACCACGCTTGCACCACATGTTTTTGTTTTCGCAAACTCTTTTGTAAATTCTTTTCAAAGTCCTTTTGCAAGATAGTCAAAGGTAAATGAATAAGATTTTGCAAAGCATTTTCAAGTTTTGAAATCTTCCTTTGTTCCAAATGCTTTTCCTTTGACTAAACAAAACTCCCCCTCAAATAAATTCTCCTCTTAGTGTTCAAGAGGGTTTTAAGATATCAAGTTTTGAAAATACTACTTGCTCCCCCTTTAGAACACAAAGAGATACCAATTTGAAATTTTCCAATTGAAAACCATTAATTTTAAAATTAGGGTGGTGGTGCGGTCCTTTTGCTTTGGGCTCATACTTTCTCCCCCTTTGGCATGAATCGCCAAAAACGGATACTTTGAGTGAGATATAAGCCCTTTCCTAACTACTTTCTCTCCTTTGGCAAATAAAACATATGAGTGAAGATTATACCAAAGATGGAAAGTGATGCGGAGCGACGGCGAAGGGTGAGTAGTAGAGTGGAGTGGAAGCCTTTGTCTTCGCCGAAGACTCCTATTCCCTTTCAATATACCTATGACTTGGTTTGAAATATACTTGAAAACACATTAGTCATAGCATATATTAAAGAGACATGATCAAAGGTATACTTATGAGCTATGTGTGCAAGTTAGCAAAAGAAATTTCTCGAATCAAGAATATTGAGCTCATGCCTAAGTTTGGTAAAAGTTTGTTCATCAAGAGGCTTGGTAAATATATCGGCTAATTGATCTTTAGTGTTAATATATGAAATCTCGATATCCCCCTTTTGTTGGTGATCCCTAAGAAAATGATACTGAATGGCTATGTGTTTAGTGCGGCTATGCTCAACGGGATTATCCGCCATGCGGATTGCACTCTCATTATCACATAGAAGAGGAACTTTGGTTAGTTTGTAACCGTAGTCCCGCAGGGTTTGTCTCATCCAAAGCAATTGCGCGCAACAGTGGCCTGCGGCAATATACTCGGCTTCGGCGGTAGAAAGAGCGACCGAATTTTGCTTCTTTGAAGCCCAAGACACCAAGGATCTTCCCAAGAACTGGCAAGTCCCCGATGTGCTCTTTCTATTAATCTTACACCCCGCCCAATCGGCATCCGAATAACCAATCAAATCAAATGTGGATCCCCGAGGGTACCAAAGCCCAAACTTAGGAGTATAAGCCAAATATCTCAAGATTCGTTTTACGGCCGTAAGGTGTGATTCCTTAGGGTCGGCTTGGAATCTTGCACACATGCAAACGGAAAGCATAATGTCCGGTCGAGATGCACATAAATAAAGCAATGAACCAATCATTGACCGGTATACCTTTTGATCGACGGATTTACCTCCCGTGTCGAGGTCGAGATGCCCATTTGTTCCCATGGGTGTCTTGATGGGCTTGGCATCCTTCATTCCAAACTTGCTTAGAATGTCTTGAGTATACTTTGTTTGACTAATGAAGGTGTCCTCTTGGAGTTGCTTGACTTGGAATCCTAGAAAATACTTCAACTCCCCCATCATAGACATCTCGAATTTTTGTGTCATGATCCTACTAAATTCTTCACAAGTAGATTCGTTAGTAGACCCAAATATGATATCATCAACATAAATTTGGCATACAAACAAATCATTTGCAAGAGTTTTAGTGAACAAAGTAGGATCGGCCTTGCCGACTTTGAAGCCATTAGCAATAAGGAAATCTCTAAGGCATTCATACCATGCTCTTGGGGCTTGCTTGAGCCCATAAAGCACCTTAGAGAGCCTATAGACATGGTTAGGGTACTCAATATCTTCAAAGCTGGGAGGTTGCTCAACATAGACCTCTTCCTTGATTGGTCCGTTGAGGAAGGCACTCTTCACGTCCATTTGATAAAGCTTGAAGTCATGGTAAGTAGCATAGGCTAATAATATGCGAATTGACTCAAGCCTAGCTACGGGTGCATAGGTTTCACCAAAATCCAAACCTTCGACTTGTGAATACCCCTTGGCCATGAGTCGAGCTTTGTTCCTTGTCACCACACCATGCTCGTCTAGTTTGTTGCGGAAGACCCACTTGGTTCCTACAACATTTTGGTTAGGACGTGGAACTAAATGCCATACCTCGTTCCTAGTGAAGTTGTTGAGCTCCTCTTGCATCGCCATCACCTAATCCGAATCTTGAAGCGCTTCCTCTACCCTGTGTGGCTCAATAGAGGAAACAAAAGAGTAATGCTCACAGAAATGTGCAACACGAGATCGAGTGGTTACCCCCTTATGAATGTCGCCGAGGATGGTGTCGACGGGGTGATCTCGTTGTATTGCTTGGTGGACTCTTGGGTGTGGTGGCCTTGGTTCTTCATCCTCCTTGTCTTGATCATTTGCATCTCCCCCTTGATCGTTGCCGTCATCTTGAGGGGGCTCATCTCTTTGATCTTCTCCTTCATCAATTTGAGCCTCGTCCTCATTTTGGGTTGGTGGAGATGCTTGCGTGGAGGAGGATGGTTGATCTTGTGCATTTGGAGGCTCTTCGGATTCCTTAGGACACACATCCCCAATGGACATGTTCCTTAGCGCGATGCATGGAGCCTGTTCTTCACCTATCTCATCAAGATCAACTTGCTCTACTTGAGAGCCGTTAGTCTCATCAAACACAACGTCACAAGAAACTTCAACTAGTCCTGAGGACTTGTTAAAGACTCTATATGCCCTTGTGTTTGAATCATATCCTAGTAAAAAGCCTTCTACAGTTTTAGGAGCAAATTTAGATTTTCTACCTCTCTTAACAAGAATAAAGCATTTGCTACCAAAAACTCTAAAATATGAAATATTGGGCTTTTTACCGGTTAGGAGTTCATAGGATGTCTTCTTGAGGATTCGGTGTAGATATAACCGGTTGATGGCGTAGCAGGCGGTGTTGACCGCCTCGGCCCAAAACCGATCTGGTGTCTTGTACTCATCAAGCATGGTTCTTGCCATGTCCAATAGAGTTCGATTCTTCCTCTCCACTACACCATTTTGTTGTGGGGTGTAGGGAGAAGAGAATTCATGCTTGATGCCCTCCTCCTCAAGGAAGCCTTCTATTTGTGAGTTCTTGAACTCCGTCCCGTTGTCGCTTCTAATTTTCTTGATCCTTAAGCCGAACTCATTTTGAGCCCGTCTCAAGAATCCCTTTAAGGTTTCTTGGGTATGGGATTTTTCCTGCAAAAAGAACACCCAAGTGAAGCGAGAATAATCATCCACAATAACTAGACAGTACTTACTCCCGCCGATGCTTATGTAAGCGATCGGGCCGAATAAATCCATGTGTAGGAGCTCCAGTGGCCTGTCACTTGTCATGATGTTCTTGTGTGGATGATGAGTGCCAACTTGCTTTCCTGCTTGACATGCGCTACAAACCCTGTCTTTCTCAAAATGAACATTGGTTAATCCTAAAATGTGCTCTCCCTTTAGAAGCTTATGAAGATTCTTCATCCCAACGTGGGCTAGTCGGCGATGCCAGAGCCAACCCATGTTAGTCTTAGCAATTAAGCATGTGTCGAGTTCAGCTCTATCAAAATCTACCAAGTATAGCTGACCCTCTAACACACCCTTAAATGCTATTGAATCATCACTTCTTCTAAAGACAATGACATCTACATCAGTAAATAGACAGTTGTAGCCCATTTGACATAATTAGGATACGGAAAGCAAATTGTAATCTAAGGAATCTACAAGAAAAACATTGGAAATGGAATGGTCAGGAGATATAGCTATTTTACCCAAACCTTTGATCAAACCTTGATTTCCATCCCCGAATGTGATAGCTCGTTGGGGATCTTGGTTTTTCTCATATGAGGAGAACATCTTCTTCTCCCCTGTCATGTGGTTTGTGCACCCGCTGTCGAGTATCCAACTTGAGCCCCCGGATGCATAAACCTACAAAACAATTTTAGTTCTTGACTTTAGGTTCCCAAACGGTTTTGGGTCCTTTGGCATTAGAAACAAGAACTTTGGGTACCCAAACACAAGTCTTGGAGCCCTTGTGTTTGCCCCCAACAAACTTGGCAACTACCTTGCCGGATTTGTTAGTAAGCACATATGATGCATCAAAAGTCTTAAATGAAATGTCATGCTCATTTGATGCACTAGGAGTTTTCTTTCTAGGCAACTTAGCACGGGTTGGTTGCCTAGAGCTAGATGTCCCACCCTTATACATAAAAGCATAGTTAGGGCCAGAGTGAGACTTCCTAGAATGAATTTTCTTAATTTTGCTCTCGGGATAACCGGCAGGGTACAAAATGTAACCCTCGTTATCCTGAGGCATGGGAGCCTTGCCCTTAACAAAGTTAGACAAGTTTTTAGGAGGGGCATTAAGTTTGACATTGTCTCCCCTTTGGAAGCCAATGCCATCCTTGATGCCAGGGCGTCTCCCATTATAGAGCATACTTCTAGCAAATTTAAACTTTTCATTTTCTAAGTTATGCTCGGCAATTTTAGCATCTAATATTGCTATATGATCATTTTGTTGTTTAATTAAAGCCATGTGATCATGAATAGCATTGATATCAACATCTCTACATCTAGTACAAATAGAAGTGTGCTCAACGGTAGATGTAGAGGGTTTGCAAGATTTTAATTCTACAACCTTAGCATGCAACATATCATTCTTAGTTCTAAGGTCGGAAATAGTAGTATTGCAAACATCAAAATTTTTAGCCTTAGCAAATAATTTCTCATTCTCATCTCTAAGGCTAGCAAGAGAAATATTCAACTCATCAATCCTAGCAAGTAAATTAACATTATCATTTCTAAGATTGGAAGTTGAATCAATACAAACATGAGAATCAACCTTAGCAATTAATCTAGCATTTTCATTTCTAAGGTTGTCAATAGTCTCATGGCAAGTGCTTAGCTCACTAGACAATTTTTCACATTTTTCAACTTGTAGAGCATAAGCATTTTTAACCTTAACATGCTTTTTATTTTCCTTGATTAGGAAGTCCTCTTGGGAGTCCAAGAGATCATCCTTCTCATGGATGGCACTAATTAATTCATTTAATTTTTCTTTTTGTTGCATGTTTAGGTCGGCAAAAAGGGTACGCAAATTATTTTCCTCATCACTAGCATTATCATCACTAGAGGATTCATATTTAGTGGAGGATTTAGATTTAACCTTCTTCCTTTTGCCGTCCTTTGCCATGAGGCACTTGTGGCCGACGTTGGGGAAGAGGAGTCCCTTGGTGACGGCGATGTTGGCGGCGTCCTCGTCGGAGGAGGACTCGGTGGAGCTCTCGTCGGAGTCCCACTCCCGGCAAACATGGGCATCGCCGCCCTTCTTCTTGTAGTACTTCTTCTTTTCTCTCCTCTTTCCCTTCTTGTCGTCGCCCCTGTCACTGTCACTAGATATAGGACATTTTGCAATAAAATGACCGGGCTTACCACATTTGTAGCACACTTTCTTGGAGCGGGGTTTGTAGTCCTTCCCCCTCCGTTGCTTGAGGATTTGGCGAAAGCTTTTGATGATTAAAGCCATCTCCTCATTGTCGAGCTTGGAGGCATCAATTGGTTGTCTACTCGGTGTAGACTCCTCCTTCTTCTCTTTCGTCGCCTTGAACGCCACCGGTTGTGCTTCGGACGTGGAGGGTTCGTCAAGCTCGTTGATATTCTTTGATCCTTTAATCATACATTCAAAGCTCACAAAATTCCCGATTACTTCCTCGGGAGTCATTAGTGTGTATCTAGGATTACCACGAATTAATTGAACTTGAGTGGGGTTAAGGAAAATGAGAGATCTTAGAATAACCTTAACCACCTCGTGGTCGTCCCACTTCTTGCTCCCGAGGTTGCGCACTTGGTTCACCAAGGTTTTGAGCCGGTTGTACATATCTTGTGGCTCCTCCCCTTGGCGAAGACGGAAGCGACCAAGCTCCCCCTCGATCGTTTCCCGCTTGGTGATCTTGGTGAGTTCATCACCCTCGTGCGCGGTCTTGAGAAGGTCCCAAATCTCCTTTGCATTCTTCAACCCTTGCACCTTGTTGTATTCCTCCTTACTTAGAGAGGCGAGGAGTATGGTTGTGGCTTGAGAGTTGAAGTGCTCGATTTGGGCCACTTCGTCCGTATCATAGTCTTCATCCCCTACGGATGGTACCTGTGCTCCAAACTCAACAACATTCCATATACTTTTGTGGAGTGAGGTTAGATGAAATTTCATTAAATCACTCCACCTAGCATAATCTTCGCCATCAAAGGTTGGCGGTTTGCCTAATGGAACGGAAAGTAATGGAGTAGGTCTAGATGTACGAGGATAGTGTAAGGGGATCTTACTAAACTTCTTGCGCTCTTGGCGCTTAGAAGTTACGGACGGCGTGTCGGAGTCGGAGGTCGATGTTGATGAAGTATCGGTCTCGTAGTAGACCACCTTCCTCATCCTCTTTTTCTTGTCCCCACTCCGATGCGGCTTGTGGGAAGAAGATTTTTCCTTCTTCTCTTTGTGGTGAGAGGAAGAAGATCTTTTTTCCTTCCGTTTGGAGGAGTCCTTCTTCTTCTCCTTCCTCTTGGTGCGGGACTCTTCCGATGAAGTGCTCCCGTGGCTCGTAGTGGGCTTGTCGCCGGTCTCCATCTCCCTCTTGGTGTGATCTCCCGACATCACTTCGAGCGGTTAGGCTCTAATGAAGCACCGGGCTCTGATACCAATTGAAAGTCGCCTAGAGGGGGGGTGAATAGGGCGAAACTGAAATTCTCAAAATAATCACAACTACAAGCCGGGTTAGCATTAGAAATATAATCGAGTCCACGAGAGAGGGCGCAAAACAAATCGCAAGTGAATAAGGATTGTGACACGAGGATTTGTTTTACCAAGGTTCGGTTCTCGCAAACCTACTCCCCGTTGAGGAGGCCACAAAGGGCGGGTCTCTTTCAACCCTTACCCTCTCTCAAACGGTCCCTCGGACCGAGTGAGCTTTCTCTTCTCAATCACTTGGAACACAAAGTTCCCACAAGGACCACCACAAGATTGGTGTCTCTTGCCTCAATTACAAGTGAGTTTGATCGCAAGAAAGAATCAAGAAAGAAGAAAGCAATCCAAGCGCAAGAGCTCGAAAGAACACAAGCAAATCTCTCTCACTAGTCACTAAAGCTTTGTGTGGAATTTGGGAGAGGATTTGATCTCTTTGGTGTGTCTAGAATTGAATGCTAGAGCTCTTGTAAGTAGTTGAGAAGTGGAAAACTTGGATTACTTGAATGTGAGGTGGTTGGGGGTATTTATAGCCCCAACCACCAAACTAGCCGTTTGGTGAGGCTGTCTGTCGAATGGCGCACCGGACAGTCCAGTGCACACCGGACATGTCCGGTGCGACAGCCACGTCACCAAAGCCGTTGGGTTCCGACCGTTGGAGCTCTGACTTCTGGGCCCGCCTGGATGTCTGGTGGCGCACCGGACACGAACTGTAGAGTGTCCGGTGCGCCAGCATGGGCGTGCCTGACCTCTGCGCGCGCTGGCGCGCATTTAATGCGTCGCAGGTAGCCGTTGGCGCCTGAAGTAGCCGTTGCTCCGCTGTTACACCGGACAGTCCGGTGTACACCGGACAGTCCGGTGTACACCGGACCCGGTGAATTATAGCGGAGCAGCTGAAATGAATTCCCGAGGCTGGCGAGTTCCAGAGGCCGCTTTTCTTTGGAGCACCGGACATGTCCGGTGCACACCGGACAGTCCGGTGAATTATAGCGGAGTTGCCTCTGGAATTTCCCGAGAGTGAAGAGTTCAGCCTCGAAGTGCCTCTGGTGCACCGGACATGTCCGGTGGCACACCGGACAGTCCGGTGCGCCAGACCAGAGGTACCTTGGTTGTCATGTTGCTCTTTTGTTGAACCCAATATTTGGTCTTTTTATTGGCTAAGTGTGAACCTTTGGCACCTGTATAACTTATACACTAGAGCAAACTAGTTAGTCCAAATATTTGTGTTGGGCAATTCAACCACCAAAATTAATTAGGGACTAGGTGTAAGCCTAATTCCCTTTCACAGGGCGTCTAGCTCCGCATCGCCGACGACGTCAGGGTAAGGCCGCCACTGGCTTCAAGTGGGGTCGGCCAGAATCTGGCTGCAGCAGCGATACTTCTCCGCGCGATGCCGGAACCATCAACCACCGAAGGGCGGCGGATCCGGGGAGAGCTCAAGAATCTCCTGGAGGATGCTGCGGTCCGACGGGCCGAGAGCTCTGCCTCCCGAAGGCAGGGATACCACTCGGAGCATCGCGTCGCGACTTCCCGATTCGTACGGGAAGCCTCGGTCCACACCGGGCGCACACGCAACACGGCGCCTGCAGCCCCGGGACGCCTCGGCAACGAGCACCACCACCGCAATCATCGAGCCCGCCTCGACGAGAAGGTGCGCCGAGGCTACCACCCCAGGCGTGGGGGACGCTACGATAGCGGGGAGGATCGGAGCCCCTCGCCCGAACCGCCCGGCCCACAGGCTTTCAGCCGAGCCATACGACGGGCGCCGTTCCCGACCCGGTTCCGAACCTCGACTACCATCACAAAGTACTCGGGGGAGACAAGACCGGAACTGTGGCTCGCGGACTACCGGCTGGCCTGCCAACTGGGTGGAACGGACGATGACAACCTCGTCATCCGCAACCTCCCTCTGTTCCTCTCCGACTCCGCTCGGGCCTGGCTGGAGCATCTGCCTCCGGGGCAGATCTCCAACTGGGACAACCTGGTCCAAGCCTTCGCCGGTAATTTCCAGGGCACGTATGTGCGCCCTGGGAACTCCTGGGATCTCCGAAGCTGCCGCCAGCAGCCGGGAGAGTCTCTCCGGGACTACATCCGGCGATTCTCAAAGCAGCGCACCGAGCTGCCCAACGTCACCGACTCGGATGTCATCGGCGCGTTCCTCGCCGGCACCACCTGCCGCGACCTGGTGAGCAAGCTGGGTCGCAAGACCCCCACCAGGGCGAGCGAGCTGATGGACATCGCCACCAAGTTCGCCTCTGGCCAGGAGGCGGTTGAGGCCATCTTCCGGAAGGACAAGCAGCCCTAGGGCCGCCAGCCGGAAGATGTTCCCGAGGCGTCCGCTCAGCGCGGCACCAAGAAGAAAGGCAAGAAGAAGTCGCAAGCGAAACGCGACGCGGCCGACGCGGACCTTGTCGCCGCCGCTGAGTACAAGAACCCTCGGAAACCTCCCGGAGGCGCCAATCTATTCAACAAGATGCTCAAGGAGCCGTGTCCCTATCATCAGGGACCCGTCAAGCACACCCTTGAGGAATGCGTCATGCTTCGGCGTCACTTTCACAGGGTCGGGCCACCTGCGGAGGGTGGCAGGGCCCCCACAACGACAAGAAGGAGGATCACCAGGCAGAGGAGTTCCCCGAGGTCCGCGACTGCTTCATGATCTACGGTGGGCCAGTGGCGAACGCCTTGGCTCAGCACCGCAAGCAAGAGCGTCGGGAGGTCTGCTCGGTAAATGTGGCGGCGCCGGTCTACCTAGACTGGTCCGACAAGCCCATCACCTTCGACCAGGGCGATCACCCTGACCGCGTGCCGAGCCCGGGGAAATACCTGCTCGTTGTCGACCCCGTCATCGGCAACGTCAGGCTCACCAAGGTCCTCATGAATGAGGGCAGCAGCCTCAACATCATCTACACCGAGACCCTCGAGCTCCTGCAGATCGATCTGTCCTCGGTCCGGGCCGGTGCGGCGCCTTTCCACGGGATCATCCTCGGGAAACGCGTCCAACCCCTCGGACGACTCGATCTGCTTGTCTGCTTCGGGACTCCCTCCAACTTTAGAAGGGAAACCCTCACGTTCGAGGTGGTCGGGTTCCGAGGAACCTACCACGCGGTACTAGGGAGGCCATGCTACGCCAAGTTCATGGCCGTCCCCAACTACACCTACCTCAAGCTCAAGATGCCGGGCCCAAACAGTGTCATCACCGTCGGCCCCACGTACCGACACGCGTACGAATGCGACGTAGAGTGCGTGGAGTACGCCGAGGCCCCCGCCGAATCCGAGGCCCTCGTCGCCGACCTAGAGAGCCTCTCCAAGGAGGCGCCAGACATGAAGCGCCATGCCGGCAACTTTGAGCCAGCAGAGACGGTTAAGTCCGTCCCACTCAACCCCAGCAACGACGCCTCCAAGCAGATTCGGATCGGCTCCGAGATCGACCCCAAATAGGAAGCAGTGCTCGTTGACTTTCTCCGCGCAAACGCCGAAGTTTTCGCGTGGAGTCCCTCGGACATGCCTGGCATACCGAGGGATGTCGCCGAGCACTCGCTGGATATCCGAGCTGGAGCCCGACCCGTGAAGCAACCTCTGCGCCGATTCGACGAAGAAAAGCGCAGAGCCATAGGCGAGGAGATCCACAAGCTGATGGCCGCAGGGTTCATCAAAGAGGTATTCCATCCCGAATGGCTTGCCAACCCCGTGCTTGTGAGAAAGAAAGGAGGGAAATGGCGGATGTGTGTAGACTACACTGGTCTAAACAAAGCATGCCCAAAAGTTCCCTATCCTCTGCCTCGCATCGATCAAATCGTGGATTCCACTGCAGGATGCGAAACCCTGTCTTTCCTCGATGCCTACTCAGGGTATCACCAAATCAGGATGAAAGAGTCCGACCAGCTCGCGACTTCTTTCATCACACCTTTTGGCATGTACTGCTATGTTACTATGCCATTTGGTTTGAGGAATGCGGGTGCGACGTACCAAAGGTGCATGAACCACGTGTTCGGCGAACACATTAGTCGAACGGTCGAGGCTTATGTCGATGACATCGTAGTCAAGACGAGGAAAGCCTCCGACCTCCTTTCCGACCTTGAAACGACATTCCGGTGTCTCAAGGCAAAGGGCGTAAAACTCAATCCCGAGAAGTGTGTCTTCGGAGTCCCCCGAGGCATGCTCTTGGGGTTCATCGTCTCCGAGCGAGGCATCGAGGCCAACCCAGAGAAAATCGCGGCCATCACCAACATGGGGCCCATCAAGGACTTGAAAGGCGTACAGAGGGTCATGGGATGCCTTGCGGCCATGAGCCGTTTCATCTCGCACCTCGGCGAAAGAGGCCTACCTCTGTACCGCCTCTTAAGAAGGACCGAGTGCTTCACTTGGACCTCCGAGGCCGAGGAAGCCCTCGGGAACCTGAAGGCACTCCTTACGAACGCGCCCATCTTGGTGCCCCCCGCCACCGGAGAAGCCCTCTTGATCTACGTCGCCGCTACCACTCAGGTGGTCAGCGCCACGATCGTGGTTGAGAGACAAGAAGAAGGGCATGCATTGCCCGTCCAGAGGCCGCTTTACTTCATCAGCGAGGTATTATCCGAGACCAAGATCCGCTACTGCAAATTCAGAAGCTGCTGTACGCGGTGATCCTGACGCGGTGGAAGTTGCGACACTACTTCGAGTCTCATCCGGTGACTGTGGTGTCATCCTTCCCCCTGGGGGAGATCATCCAGTGCCGAGAGGCCTCGGGTAGGATTGCAAAGTGGGCGGTGGAAATTATGGGTGAGACGATCTCGTTCGCCCCTCGGAAGGCCATCAAGTCCCAAGTCTTGGCGGACTTTGTGGCTGAATGGGTCGACACCCAGCTCCCGGCGGCTCCGATCCAGCCGGAACTCTGGACCATGTTTTTCGATGGGTCGCTGATGAAAACAGGGGCAGGCGCGGGCCCGCTCTTCATCTCGCCCCTTGGGAAACACCTATGCTACGTGCTGCGCCTCCATTTCCCGGCGTCCAACAACGTGGCTGAGTACGAAGCTCTGATCAACGGGTTGCGCATCGCCATTGAGCTAGGGGTCCGACGCCTCGACGCTCACGGCGACCTGCAACTCGTCATTGACCAAGTTATGAAGAACTCCCACTGCCGCGACCCGAAGATGGAAGCCTACTGCGATGAGGTTCGGCGCCTAGAGGGCAAGTTCTACGGGCTCGAGCTCAACCACATCGCCCGACGACACAATGAGACTACAGACGAGATGGCTAAGATAGCCTCGGGGCGGACAATGGTCCCCCCGGACGTCTTCTCCCGAGATCTGCATCAACCCTCTGTCAAGACCGACGACACGCCCGAGCCCGAGAAGGCCTCGGCCTAGCCCGAGGCATCCTCGGCACAGTCCTAGGCGCCCTCGGCTCAGCCCGAGGCACCCTCGGCCCCCGAGGGTGAGGCACTGCGCGTCGAGGAAGAGCGGAGTGGGGTCCAGCCTAATCGAAACTAGCAGACCCCGTACCTGCAATATCTCCACCAAGGAAAGCTGTCCCTCGATCGAGTCGAGGCTCGGCGACTGGCACGGCGCGCCAAGTCGTTCGTCTTACTAGGTGACGGAAAGGAGCTCTACCACCGCAGCCCATCTGGCATCCTCCAGCGGTGCATATCCATCGCCGAAGGCCAGGAGCTCTTACGAGAAATACACTCGGGGGCTTGCGGTCATCACGCAGCGCCCCAAGCCCTTGTTGGAAACGCCTTCCGACAAGGTTTCTACTGGCCAACCGCGGTGGCCGACGGCACTAGAATTGTCCGCGCCTGCCAAGGATGTCAGTTCTACGCAAGGCAGACCCACCTGCCCGCTCAGGCTCTGCAGACAATACCCATCACCTGGCTGTTTGCTATGTGGGGACTGGACCTCGTCGGTCCCTTGCAGAAGGCACCCAGGGGCTACACGCACCTGTTGGTCGCCATCGACAAATTCTCCAAGTGGATCGAGGTCCGACCCCTAAACAGCATCAGGTCCGAACAGGCGGTGGCGTTCTTCACCAACATCATCCATCGCTTTGGGGTCCCGAACTCCATCATCACTGACAACGGCACCCAGTTCACCGGCCGAAAGTTCCTGGACTTCTGCGAGGATCACCATATCCGGGTGGACTGGGCTGCCGTGGCTCACCACATGACGAATGGGCAAGTGGAACGTGCCAACGGCATGATTCTGCAAGGACTCAAGCCAAGGATCTACAACGACCTCCACAAGTTTGGAAGGCAGTGGATAAAGGAACTCCCCTCGGTGGTCTGGAGTCTGAGGACAACGCCGAGCCGAGCCACGGGCTTCACACCGTTTTTTCTAGTCTATGGGGCCGAGGCCGTCTTGCCCATAGACTTAGAATACGGTTCCCCGAGGACGAGGGTGTACGACGACCAAAGAAACCAGACCGACCGAGAAGACTCACTGGACCAGCTCGAAGAGGCTCGGGACATGGCCTTACTACACTCGGCGCGGTACCAGCAGTCCCTGCGATGCTACCACGCCCGAGGGGTTCGGTCCCGAGACCTCCAAGCAGGCGACCTGGTGCTTCGGCTGCGACAAGACGCCTGAGGGTGGCACAAGCTCACGCCTCCCTAGGAAGGGTCGTTCGTCATCGCCAAGGTTCTGAAGCCCGGGACATACAAGCTGGCCAACAGCCAAGGTGAGGTCTACAGCAACCTTGGAACATCTGACAGCTACGTCACTTCTACCCTTAAGATGCTTTCAAGTCGTTCGCACACCTCGTTCACATTCAAAGTCTAACCATCAAGGAAGGGTCGGCCTTGCCTCGGCAAAAAGCCCGACCCTCCCTCGGGGGCTAGAAGGGGGGAACCCCCCCTCTGCGTCAAAATTTTCCTCGAAAAAAGTCTTTCTGCCGGAGCGCCGTTCGTGCTTTTTGACTACTTCGAAAGTGGGGTCCTGAAAACGACGGAGTACACGTAAGCGGCAAGGCCGATCGAGCCGAGGGACTCCTATGCCTCCGGGATACGGATACCTCACTCATCACCTTCCGTGAAAAGTAACTCTCGCTCGAACAAACAATTCTGTTGCCGACAAATAAGTCTTGATACTCGAAACAAAGGGAAAAAGAAACGTAGCTTTACAACATAACTACAGCACGTTTGGGCCTCGGCGGCCGCAGAAAACATACGCACACTACAAGGTAAACCGATCCTGCAGGTTCGGACCTCGATGGAGGGGGAGCAGCAGCACCCTCGGTGTCAACACCACCTTCGGCGAAGTCCGACCGAGCCACGAATGGCGACACAGTCGGAGGATCTCCGCTCCGAAGGACAACGTCAGCACCACGCCCGGTCCATCGCCGCCAGGGTCTCTTCCAGGAGTCCGGCTCGAGCAGACGGCTCGGCCGGTCACCCCGAAGCCTCAGCCGGCTGTCCCCCGAGGACATCAGCCTGGCCCATGGCCTCGGCAACTCGACTCCGGTGCCGGTCCCGCCAGCGGACGGCCCGGTCAGGCTCCGGCCGACGAAGTCTTGTTTTCGAGCCAACTCTGCCTCTGTCCACGCTGATACCGCTGCCTCCAGCTCCGGCTCATCGAAGAGCGGCCGGGGGTTTCCTTTAACTAAGCAAGAGAAGCCTCGGGCGGCAAGGCCGACTGAGCCGAGGGACTCCTATGCCTCCGGGATACGGATACCTCACTCATCACCTTCGCACGAGGCAACTCACACTTGGTGAAGCGATTCAGTTAGCCGACAGGCGAGTCCCAGTGCTCGGAATGAGGGAAAAACACGGCTTCACGCCGAAAGATACATACATGTTCAGGCCCCGATAGCCACAATGAACATACGTCAGCACTCAAGGTGCCATTACAAACGGAACTCCGGTTCCGCCCCCGCAGGTACGAACAACCCCCCACGTTGGAGGGCCTGCGGGGCGACAAAACCCCTGGTGGCTCGCCGGCGCCCACTCCAGTAGCAGCGACAACGACCTCCGCCCCGGGCGGCGAAACAGCTGCAGCAACGGCTTCCGGGCAGAGGGCTCTCGCCCGCGAAGGACGAGAACCAGCCATTCGAGTCAGAGGACGAAGGTCCAAGGGAGCAGGCGGAGTAGGCAATCTCGTCGGCAGAGAAACCTTCTCCGGCTGCCACCACCTCAACACCGCACCAGCGGGCGCGAGGCGCCCCAAAGCGCACCGGCAGGTCCTCGCTCCCGCCCTCGCCGAGGCCGCCCCAGAACATGAGCGCCGCCCTCGTGGCACACAACGTGCTGGGCAACCCTCTGGCGCGGCTGTCGGCGCGAGGAAGACCCGGACATGGCCGGCCCGTACGCGGCGCGACCATTGCCCGGACAGAGGACGGAATGCTGCACCCTGGCTGGGCAGCAGCAGTTCGCCTTCCCCGGCATGGCTGGAGGAAGCCTCCGCAGGGCTGGAGGATGCCTTTTTTTTCCCAAACACTGGGGGAAGAAAAGGGTTATCGGCCCACACGGAGGCAACCCCCCACTCGGTGCGCCCCTCCGCCTCAGCCCGGATGACGAAAATCCTTGAAGCTGAGGGCGGGGCGGAGGCCGCAGCCCGGCTCGCTTCCCTCCACCAAACTACCCATTGGTGGGGGAATGCAGCCGGGTTGCCTGACGAAAATCCTTGAAGCCGAACGATGGCTGAAAGGTACCGACTTCCACGAAGTTGCGTTCCCCCCAACGACGACCAGGCGGGAGAACCGTGGGCGCCCCCCATCTGGGGGCTCGAAAGGTGGGAAGACACAATGCATGAGGAGAGCGCGAAGACATGGTTGCCCTTCAAGGGGGTCGCCCTCCTTTTAAAGGCAACTCTCCCCCCACTTGCGTCCTTAGCCGTCGCGGGCTAAGTCTTCTCCAACACGCTCCAAGGTCCTCCCCCCACGACACGGGGGCTGGGCCCCACGCGTCATGCAAGCTGGCGTAGGACAGACAAAGCCAAACCGCCGCCCACGGTGTGCACGACAGCCCAGCGGTTACGAGCATTTCTCCACTCTCGCCTAGGCCAGCGGGTGAAAGGGCGGGCCGCCATGCAGGCAGCGTGCAACCGCACCCAGGGGGACGCACCCTTTCGACTTCGACACATCCAGCATGGAGGCCTAGGCCCACACGTCATGTAACCGGCACGCGCGGTTACTACGTGCAAGAAACTTCACCGCCACTCGCGCCAGCACCGCGCCTTCTCGACTGCGGAACCTGTACCACGACTCAAGGCGACCCTGCGCATGACCCAACAGTGCCAATCGAGCACATCGGTCTCGGGCCGGTCAGCCGCGGGAGAGGGCGCGACGGTCAATATGGCCAGAAATGGGCCGGCAGTAATGGTGGTGGCAGGCGGGCGGAAGCGGCAGTCGAGTCGTCAGCAAGCTCACGTCCCCTCCTGGGATAGCAAAAGGACCTTCTCCCACGGTGGAAGACGACACGTCCGCGTTCCGTTCCTCGAACGACTCACGCACGCGCAACGGCCGCCCCGTGAACCACTCGTCCCGTCGCATTAACTCTGCGGCAGGACAGGCGGCACCTTTGGCAGGCGAAGCAGGCGACGCTTCACCTCCGCCATAATGACCGCATCAAAAAAGGTGCGCCACGTCATTCGATTCCGTATCCTTTTCACTTCCTCTTTCTCTCTCTTGCCTCAGGGGTCAGAAAAGGGGATACTCCAAAAGGGATCCTTCTCCGCGAAGGAAGCGGGCCCCGAGCCCCCTACTGATCAGAGGTTCAAAGGCTGGCCCCACCGAAGGGTTCAACAGCCGCCTCAGAGCGCTCGGGCTTCGCGCCCACTACTGGTCAGAGGTTCAAAGGTCGGCCCCTCGAAAGGGTTCAACGGCCGCCTCAGGCCACTCAGGCTCCGCGCCCACTACTGATCAGGGGTTCGAAGGCTGGCCCCCGAAGGGTTCGACAGCTGCCTCAGACACAGAGCGAGGGATGACCCTGGGTACGTTCGATACATAACCGAGGCTGGGGCTGCGCTCCCGAGATACCCTAGGACATTTCTGAGACCAACGGGAACGATTTTGTAACGGAATCCCACCAGAGGGAGGCATCGAGCCCTCGGACCCCGTCAAAAGGGGACCGGGTCCGGCAAGTCACTCGCAGGTACTTTTGGAGCGCGCCTCCGGGCCACTAGCCGACCCCTAACAAATGGGGCACGGGCGTCCACTCGGATTACCCGTTAGCAACTCACTGGAGGCACCATGTTCGGCGTCCTCCGAGGGCAACATGGCGCTTTCCCCCCTCCTCCTTGTGGAAAGGCGACACAGGGGCGTATGTAAAAAGTCGAGTCTGTCCCTGACCGTCCTCTCGCTCTGTGCGGAGGCTCGGGGGCTGCTCTCGCAAACCCGGCTCCGGCCAAACCGTTGACAGCGTCAACATACCAGCCCGAGAACTTAGGACCCAACTGTTCACCCAGGCTACGGCCAGTTCGCATGAGGGAGCAGCTAGACCGACCGAAACATTACGAAACGTACTAAGACCTCGAAGGAGTCAAACTACTCCTCCGAGGCCTCGGGGGCTACACCCGGCGGGTGCGCTCGCGCGCACCCACCGGAACAGAAGACAACCGAGGAAGGCCGGTCCCCTTGCAAAAAAGTGCGACAAAAGCCTCCAAGCGAGTATCAACACTCCCTTCGAGGCTCGGGGGCTACTGTTGGGGACCATAATTAGGGGTACCCCCAAGACTCCTAATCTCAGCTGGTAACCCCCATCAGCACTAAGCTGCAAAGGCCTGATGGGTGCGATTAAGCCAAGGCTCGGTCCACTCAAGGGACACGACCTCGCCTCGCCCGAGCCCAGCCTCGGGCAAAGGCAGTCGACCCCGGAAGATTCACGTCTCGCCCGAGGACCCCCTCAAGCGACGTACACACCTTCGGCTCGCCCGAGGCCCAGTCTTCGCCAGGAAGCAACCTTGGCCAGATCGCCACACCGACCGACCAAATCACAGGAGCATTTAATGCAAGGATGGCCTGACATCCTATCCTGTCACGCGCCCTTCAGTCGACAGAGCCAAAAGCGATCACGGTCACTTCGCCGCTCCACTGACCGGCCTGACAAAGAAGACAGCGCCGCCTGCGTCGCCCCGACTGCTGTGCCGCTCGACAGAGTGAGGTTGACAGCAGCCAAGTTCGGCCTCGGGCGCCATAGGAAACTCCGCCTCGCCTGACCCAGGGCTCGGACTCGGGCTCGGCCCCGGAAGACGACGAACTCTGTCTCACCCGACCTAGGGCTCGGACTCGGGCTCAGCCCCGGAAGACGACGAACTCCGCCTCGCCCGACCCAGGGCTCGGACACGACCTCGACCTCTGAAGACCGACTCGACCCCGACCTCGGAGGAGCCTCCGCCTCGCCCGACCCGGGGCTCGGATCGACCACGCCATAGGGGGGCCATCATTACCCTATCCCTACCTAGCTCAGGCTACGGGTAACGGGACCGGCGTCCCGTCTGGCTCGCCCTAGAAAACAGATAATGATGGCGCCCCGCGTGCTCCATGACGAGAGCGACTCTCAAACCCTTACGGAAGCAAGGAGACGTCAGCAAGGACTCGACAGCCCCGACAGCTGTCCTCCCGCAAGGCTCCAACACTCCTCCGACGACCACAACATCACATGAACAGGGTGCCAAAACCTCTCTAGCTGCCATGACGGCATGTACTCAGGGCACTAGCTCCTCTCTGCTAGACACGATAGCGCATTGCTACACCCCCCATTGTACACCTGGACCCTCTCCTTACGCCTATAAAAGGAAGGTCCAGGGCTCTCTTACGAAAAGGTTAGCCGCGCGGGAGGACGGGGCGACGCGTAGAGTCCCTCGCTCTCCCCCCACGCGGACGCTTGTAACCCCCTACTGCAAGCGCACCCGACCTGGGCGCAGGACAAATGCGGAGGCCGCGGGCTTTTCCCCCTCTCTTCTGCCCCCCTTCGTGCTCCGTCCCGCGCCGTCCCATCTAGGCTGGGACACGCGGCGACAATTCACTCGTCGGTCCAGGGACCCCCCGGGGTCGAAACGCCGACAAATATGGTATAATCTCCGCTTACACCCCGCAAGCAGGCACTGAAAGCATTTGATTTCGTGTCAGAAGCTTTGGTTGCTTGTGATGGTGTGGTGCTAGCCCAGCTGCTTAGCTTGGAAAAAGTGATTTTAGAAGTTGACAACTCTGTCCTGGTGGCTCTTCTCCGGTCAGATGAGGGAAGGAGTGCTATCGCAGGTTTGTGGCAAGAAATCAGAGAGAGGATTGTAATTTTCAGATCCTTTGATGTATCTTTCGCTAATAGAGAGGGAAATGAGGTAGCTCACCTTTGTGCAAATAAGGCCGTAGAGTTGGCTCCTGTTTTATTTTAGCCAGATTGCTTCCCTATTTGGCTTATGGAAGCAGCTAGCAGGGATTGTAATTTCACTTTGAACCAATAACAAAGAACTTGTGTTCTTCCTAAAAAACGACTGAGAGAAATTCGAAACGCGGAGTGGCATAGGGATGATGGTTTTTCTGAAAGGATGATGGGTATTGGCCATCGGGGCTGGTACCATACCGTCGGCGTGTGTTTGCATTGCGTCCCAACTGCCTCGTGCTTGGCTGCTTGCCCGCCGAAGTGAAACCGTATGGTCGTGCTTGGCGTGGCTGACTCATGGTTTACAAAATGAGTAAAAACCGGCGGTAAACCGGTCGGTTTACCGAAACCGCCGGGGTACGGTTTTGGTAAACCACCATTTTTTTCAAAATTCATTCTAAATTCAAAAATTTGAAAAAATTCATAAAAACCGAAAACCGCTGGTAAACCGTTTTCTGGGACCGGTAAACCGTTATTTGAGACCGGTAAACTGCCAATTTTGCTGGAAAACCGGATTTAATGCTAAAATTGAGTATTCAGTGGTCAATTTAGACAATATTAATCTTGTTTACTATTTGTCGGGGACCATAATTAGGGGTACCCTCAAGACGCCTAATTCTCAGCTGGTAACCCCCATCAGCATAAAGCTGCAGAGGCCTGATGGGTGCGATTAAGTCAGGGATCAGTCCATACGAGCGACTCGATCATGCCTCGCCCGAGCCTAGCCTCGGGCAAGGGCAGCCGACCCTGAGGTGTTTCCGTCTCGCCCGAGGCCCCCTTTTTACGGCAGACGCATCTCCGGCTCGCCTGAGGCCTTGCCTTCGTTAAGAAGCAACCCTGACTAAATCACCGCGCCGACCGACCAAGTCACAGGGGCATTTAACGCAAAGGTAGCCTGGCACCTTTATCCTGACGCGCGCCCCCTGGCAGAGCCGAAGTGACCGCCGTCACTTCGCCGCTCCACTGACCGGTCTGACAAAAGGACAGCGCCGCCTGCGCCGTCCCGACTGCGGTGCCACTTGACAGAGTGAGACTGACAGGCAGCCAGGCCTTGCCAAAGGCGCCATAGGAAGCTCCGCCCGACCCAGGGCTCGGACTCGGGCTAAGGCCCCGGAAGACGGCGAACTCCGCTCCGCCCGACCCAGGGCTCGGACTCGGGCTAAGGCCCCGGAAGACGGCGAACTCCGCTCCGCCCGACCCAGGGCTCGGACTCGGGCTAAGGCCCCGGAAGACGGCGAACTCCGCTCCGCCCGACCCAGGGCTCGGACTCGGGCTAAGGCCCCGGAAGACGGCGAACTCCGCTCCGCCCGACCCAGGGCTCGGACTCGGGCTAAGGCCCCGGAAGACGGCGAACTCCGCTTCGCCCGACCCCTGGGGTCGGACTCCGCCCTGGCCTCTGCCGAACGACCTCCGCCTCGCCCGACCCAGGAGCTCGGGCTCGGCCTCGGCCATGGAAGACAGACTCGACCTCGGCCTCGGAGGAGCCTCCACGTCGCCCGACCTAGGGCAGAAGTCCGCCACGTCAACAGGAAGCGCCATCATCACCCTACCCCGAGCCGACTTGGGTCGCAGAGAACAAGACCGACGTCCCATCTGGCTAGCTCCGCCAGATAGGCAATGATGGCGCCCCGCTAGACCCATGACGACGGCGGCTCTCAGCTCCCTTACGGAAGCAGGAGGACGTCAGCAAGAGCCCAACTGTTCCGACAGCTGTCCCTCCACCCGGCTCCGTTACTCCTCCGACAGCCACGACACCACACCAGCTGGGTGCCAAGTTCTCTCCGGCTGCCACATTGGCATGTACCTAGGGCGCTAGCTCTCCCCCGCTAGACACGTAGCACTCTGCTGCACCCCCATTGTACACCTGGATCCTCTCCTTACGCCTATAAAAGGAAGGACCAGGGCCTTCTTAGAGAAGGTTGGCCCCGCGGGAACGAGGGCAGGGGCAGGCGCTCTCTTAGGGCCGCTCGCTTCCCTCACCTGCGTGGACGCTTGTAACCCCCTACTGCAAGCGCACCCGACCTGGGCGCGGGACGAACACGAAGGCCGCGGGATCTCCACCTCCCTCACGACTCGGCTCCGGCCACCTCGCTCTCCCCCCTTCGCGCTCGCCCACGCGCTCGACCCATCTGGGCTGGGGCACGCGGCACACTCACTCGTCGGCTTAGGGACCCCCCGGTCTCGAAACGCCGACAGTTGGCGCGCCAGGTAGGGGCCTGCTGCGTGTTGACGAGCAGTTTCCCGTCAAGCTCCAGATGGGCAGTCTCCAACGACCTCTCCAACCCGGGACGATGCTCCGTTTCGGGAGCCTCGAGTTCATGTCTTTCGACGGCAGCTACGACATGATACTCCTTCCACCGCCGCGCGATGGTGACAATGGTGGCCGACAGCCCGCCCGCCGGCGGCGGAATCGACGACGTCTTCCCCGCGTGGGGGAAGAACAACATTCGAGCTCGCCCCATCCTCTCCCTCGCCATCGGAGGAGGAGGCGGGGCAACCAGGGCCGAGCGGGAGGCTGCGCTTCGTCGGCTGTCAAGCGAATCGACATCCCCAGCGCCCCAACGGAGGACGCGTCGGGCGTCACCCTCGCGTTTGAGGCGAAGACGAGCGCCGTCCCCCCGCAACACGCTAACTCCGAGCAAGTGGACGACGCCAGCACGCTCACGAAGGGCCTGCAGGACGTCGCCCTCGTACCCAGGACGACGGCGCGATCAGTCCCCGATGTGACTTCGTCGCTCCTCGTCGACCAAAAGGTACCGACTGATTCCCATCCTTCGTCATTTCGACTCGACCTCAACCCGCCTAGCGACCTCGCTCTGACGGGCGCTCACGTTGAGGCGAGTGCAACCTCTCTTGGGTTTCGTGTGCGGTCGCCCTGGGACCGATTGACGGGCGTCTCGACCTACGGGCCCTCTGGGTCCGAGGAAGATGACGACCCCAGCATCTGCTGGGATTTCTCTGGATCTGGCAACCCCAGTGCCATGCGGGACTTCATGACCGCATGCAACTACTGCCTCTCCGACTGTTCCGACGGCAGCCGCAGCCTTGACGACAAGGACTGCGGCCTGAGCCGCGAATGTTTCCACGTCGAGCTAGGGGATCCCTCCGGAGGCAACCGTATCGGCATGCCGGAGGATGGTGATCTCCCTAGGCCAGTGCCTCGCGCCGACATCCCGCGGGAGCTAGCTGTGGTCCCCGTTCCGGCGGGGGGTCACGACCCACAGCTCGAGCAAGTCCGCGGGGCGCAGGCCGGGCTCGACGAGGGGGTAGGAGCGCTCGAGTCGATCCGCCGGGACGTCGGGCAGGTATGGGCGGGCCAGCCCCCGGCCGGAGAAATACGTCACCTGCCCCAGGGTCTCCAGCACCGCATCGCCAACGATGCCAGGGACAGGCCGCCACCCGCATCCAGCGGGACCGGTCAGGACCTGGCAGCCGCAGTGATGCTCCTCCGCGCGATGCCGGAGTCATCAACCACCGAGGGCCGGCGAATCCAGGGAGAGCTCAAGCATCTCCTGGAAGGCGCTGCGGCCCGTCGGGCCGAGAGCTCTGCCTCCCGAAGGCAGGGGTACCACTCGGAACCTCGTGCCGCGACTTCCCGACTCATGCGGGAAGCCTTGGTCTACACCGGGCGCACGCGCAACACCGCGCCTGCGGCCCCGGGCCACCTCGGCGACGAGCACCCTCATCGCGACCGTCGGGCCCGCCTCGACGAAAGGGTGCGCCGAGGCTATCACCCCAGGCGTGGGGGACGCTACGACAGCGGGGAGGATCGGAGTCCCTCGCCCGAACCACCCGGTCCGCAGGTCTTCAGCCGGGCCATTCGGCGGGCGCCGTTTCCAGCCCGATTCCGACTCCCGACTACTATGACAAAGTACTCGGGGGAAACGAGACCAGAATTGTGGCTCGCGGACTACCGCCTGGCCTGTCAACTGGGTGGAACGGACGACGACAGCCTCATCATCCACAACCTCCCCCTGTTCCTCTCCGACACTGCTCGCGCTTGGTTGGAGCACCTGCCTCCGGGGCAGATTTCCAACTGGGAGGATTTGGTCCAAGCTTTCGCCGGCAACTTCCAGGGCACGTACGTGCGCCCCGGGAATTCCTGGGACCTCCGAAGCTGCCGGCAACAGCCGGGAGAGTCTCTTCGGGACTACATCCGGCGGTTCTCGAAGCAGCGCACCGAGCTGCCCAACATCACCGACTCAGATGTCATCGGCGCGTTCCTCGCCGGCACCACTTGCCGTGACCTGGTGAGCAAGTTGGGTCGCAAGACCCCCACCAGGGCGAGCGAGCTGATGGACATCGCCACCAAGTTCGCCTCTGGCCAGGAGGCGGTCGAGGCCATCTTCCGAAAGGACAAGCAGCCCCAGGGCCGCCCGTCGGAGGATGCTCCCGAGGCGTCTACTCCGCTCGGCGCCAAGAAGAAGGGCAGGAAGAAGTCGCAAGCGAAACGCGACGCCGCCGACGCAGACCTTGTCGCCGCCGCCGAGTACAAGAACCCTCGGAAGCCCCCTGGAGGTGCTAACCTCTTCGACAAGATGCTCAAGGAGACGTGCCCTTACCATTAGGGGCCCGTCAAGCACACCCTCGAGGAGTGCGTCATGCTTCGGCGCCACTTCCACCGGGCCGGGCCACCCGCAGAGGGTGGCAGGGCCCGCGACGACGACAAAAAGGAAGATCACCAAGCAGGAGAGTTCCCCGAGGTCCGCGACTGCTTCATGATCTACGGAGGGCATGCGGCGAATGCCTCGGCTCGGCATCGCAAGCGAGAGCGTCGGGAGGTCTTCTCGGTGAAGGTGGCGGCGCCAGTCTACCTAGACTGGTCCGACAAGCCCATCACCTTCGACCAAGCTGACCACCCTGACCACGTGCCGAGCCCGGGGAAATACCCGCTCGTCGTCGATCCCATCATCGGCGACGTCAGGCTCATCAAGGTCCTGATGGATGGGGGCAGCTGCCTCAATATCATCTACGCCGAGACCCTCAGGCTCCTGCGCGTCGATCTGTCCTCCGTCCGAGCAGGCGCTGCGCCCTTCCACGGGATCATTCCTGGGAAGCGCGTCCAGCCCCTCGGACGGCTCGACCTTCCTGTCTGCTTCGGAACACCCTCCAACTTCCGAAGGGAGACTTTGACGTTCGAGGTGGTCGGGTTCCAAGGAACCTACCACGCAGTATTGGGGAGGCCATGCTACGTGAAGTTCATGGCCATCCCCAACTACACCTACCTGAAGCTCAAGATGCCGGGCCCCAACGGGGTCATCACCGTCGGCCCCACGTACAAACACGCGTTCGAATGCGATGTGGAGTGCGTGGAGTACGCCGAGGCCCTCGCCGAGTCCAAGGCCCTCATCGCCGACCTGGAAAACCTCTCCCGAGAGGTGCCGGACGTGAAGCGACACGCCGGCAACTTCGAGCCAGTGGAGACGGTTAAGGCCGTCCCTCTCGACCCCAGTGGCGACACCTCCAAGCAGATCCGGATCGGTTCCGGGCTCGACCCCAAATAGGAAGCAGTGCTCGTCGACTTTCTCCGCGCAAACGCCGACGTCTTTGCGTGGAGTCCCTCGGACATGCCCGGCATACCGAGGGATGTCGCCGAGCACTCGCTGGATATTCGGGCCGGAGCCCGACCGGTCAGGCAGCCTCTGCGCCGATTCGACGAGGAAAGGCGCAGGGTGATAGGCGAGGAGATCCACAAGCTGATGGCAGTAGGGTTCATCAAAGAGGTATTTCATCCCGAATGGCTTGCCAACCCTGTGCTTGTGAGGAAGAAAGGGGGGAAATGGCGGATGTGTGTAGACTACACTGGTCTCAACAAAGCATGTCCGAAGGTTCCCTACCCTCTACCTCGCATCGATCAAATCGTGGATTCCACTGCTGGGTGCGAAACCCTGTCTTTCCTCGATGCCTACTCAGGGTATCATCAAATCAAGATGAAAGAGTCCGACCAGCTCGCGACTTCTTTCATCACGCCCTTCGGCATGTACTGCTATGTCACCATGCCGTTCGGTTTGAGGAACGCGGGTGCAACGTACCAGCGGTGCATGAACCATGTGTTCAGCGAACACATCGGTCGCACGGTCGAGGCCTACGTCGATGACATCGTAGTCAAGACAAGGAAAGCCTCCGACCTTCTCTCCGACCTTGAAGTGACATTCCGGTGTCTCAAGGCAAAGGACGTCAAGCTCAATCCCGAGAAGTGTGTCTTCGGGGTGCCCCGAGGCATGCTCCTGGGATTCATCGTCTCCGAGCGGGGCATCGAAGCCAACCCGGAGAAGATCGCAGCCATCACCAGCATGGGGCCCATCAAGGACTTAAAAGGCGTACAGAGGGTCATGGGATGTCTCGCGGCCTTGAGCCGTTTCATCTCGCGCCTCGGCGAAAGAGGCTTGCCTCTGTACCGTCTCTTAAGGAAGGCCGAGTGCTTCACTTGGACCCCCGAGGCCGAGGAAGCTCTCGGGAACCTGAAGGCGCTCCTCACCCAGGCGCCCGTCTTGGTACCCCCAGCTGATGGAGAAGCCCTCTTGGTCTACGTCGCCGCTACCACTCAGGTGGTTAGCGCCGCGATCGTGGTCGAAAGGCAAGAAGAGGGGCATGCATTGCCCATTCAGAGGCCAGTTTACTTCGTCAGCGAGGTGCTGTCCGAAACCAAGATCCGCTACCCACAAGTTCAGAAGCTGCTATATGCAGTGATCCTGACGAGGCGAAAGTTGCGACATTACTTCGAGTCTCATCCGGTAACTGTGGTGTCATCCTTCCCCCTGGGGGAGATCATCCAGTGCCGAGAGGCCTCGAGACGGATCGCAAAGTGGGCGGTGGAAATCATGGGCGAGACAATCTCGTTCGCCCCTCGGAAGGCCATCAAGTCCCAGGTACTGGCGGACTTCGTAGCCGAATGGGTCGACACCCAGTTGCCGACGGCTCCGATCCAACCGGAGCTCTGGACCATGTTTTTCGACGGGTCGCTGATGAAGACGGGAGCCGGCGCGGGCCTGCTCTTCGTCTTGCCCCTCGGGAAACACCTGCGCTACGTGCTGCGCCTCCATTTCCCGGCGTCCAACAATGTGGCTGAGTACGAAGCTCTGATCAACGGATTGCGAATCGCCATCGAGCTAGGGGTCCGACGCCTCGACGCTCGCGGCGACTCGCAGCTCATCATCGACCAGGTCATGAAGAACTCCCACTGCCGCGACCCGAAGATGGAGGCCTACTGTGATGAGGTTCGACGCCTGGAAGACAAGTTCTACGGGCTCGAGCTTAACCACATCGCCCGGCGCTACAACGAGACTGCGGACGAGCTGGCAAAGATAGCCTCGGGGCAAACGACGGTTCCCCCGGACGTCTTCTCCCGGGATCTGCACCAACCCTCCGTCAAGATCAGCGACACGCCCGAGCCCGAGGCGCCCTCGGCCCAGCCCGAGTCGTCCTCGGTTCAGCCCGAGGGACCCTCGGCCCCCGAGGGCGAGGCGCTGCGCATCGAGGAGGAGCGGAGCGGGGTCACGCCTGATCAAGATTGGCAGGCCCCGTACCTGCAATATCTCCGCCAAGGAGAGCTACCCCTCGACCAGGCCGAGGCACGGCGGGTAGCGCGACGTGCCAAGTCGTTCGTCTTGCTGGGCGATGAGAAGGAGCTCTACCACCGCAGCCCCTCGGGCATCCTCCAGCGGTGCATCTCCATCGCCGAAGGTCAGGAACTCCTGCAAGAGATACACTCGAGGGCTTGCGGCCATCATGCAGCGCCTCGAGCCCTCGTCGGGAACGCTTTCCGGCAAGGCTTCTACTGGCCAACGGCGGTGGCTGACGCCACTAGAATTGTCCGCACCTGCGAAGGGTGTCAATTCTATGCGAAGCAGACCCACCTGCCCGCTCAGGCTCTGCAGACGATACCCATCACCTGGCCCTTCGCTGTGTGGGGTCTGGACCTCGTCGGCCCTCTGCAGAAGGCGCCCGGGGGCTACACGCACCTGCTGGTCGCCGTCGACAAATTCTCCAAGTGGATCGAGGTCCGACCCCTGAACAGCATCAGGTTCGAGCAGGCGGTGGCGTTCTTCACCAACATCATCCATCGCTTCGGGGTCCCAAACTCCATCATCACCGACAACGGCACCCAGTCCACCGGCAAAAAAATTCTTGGATTTTTGTGAGGATCACCACATCCGGGTGGACTGGGCTGCCGTAGCTCATCCCATGTCGAATGGGCAAGTAGAGCGTGCCAATGGCATGATTCTACAAGGGCTCAAGCCTCGGATTTACAACGACCTCAACAAGTTCGGCAAGCGATGGATGAAGGAACTCCCCTCGGTGGTCTGGAGCCTGAGGACGACGCCGAGCCGTGCCACGGGTTTCACGCCGTTCTTCCTGGTCTACGGGGCCGAGGCCGTCTTGCCCACGGACCTGGAATACGGCTCCCCGAGGACGAGAGCCTACGACGATCAAAGCAACCAAGCTAGCCGAGAAGACTCGCTGGACCAGCTGGAAGAGGCTCGGGACAGGGCCTTACTACACTCGGCGCGGTATCAGCAGTCCCTGCGACGCTACCACGCCCGAGGGGTCCGACCCCGAGACCTCCAGGTGGGCGACCTGGTGCTTCGGCTGCGGCAAGACGCCCGAGGGAGGCACAAGCTCACGCCCCCCTGGGAGGGGCCATTCGTCATCGCCAAAGTTCTGAAGCCCGGAACGTACAAGCTGGCCAACAGTCAAGGCGAGGTCTACGGCAACGCATGGAACATCCAACGGCTACGTCGCTTCTACCCTTAAGATGTTTCCAAGTTGTTCATATTCCTCGCACCCACGCAAAGTTTAGTCAACAAGGAAGGGTTGGCCTCGCCTCGGCAAAGCCCGACCCTCCCTCGGGGGCTAAAAGGGGGGAAACCCCCTCTGCGTCAAAATTTTCCTCGAAAAAAAATCCCTTTTACCAGAATATCTTTCGTGCTTTTTGACTACTTCGAAAAGTGGGTCCTGGAAACGACGGAGTACATGTAAGCAGTCAAGGCTGACCGAGCCGAGGGACTCCTACGCCTCCGGGATACGGATACCTCACTCATCACCTTCTGCGATAAGTAACTCGCGTTCGGATAAAGTGGCTCCGCGGATCGAACAAGTCTTTACGTTCGAAAGCCCTTCTGCCGAAGCGATCCTTCGAGCCTTCTCGATCGAGTCGGCGACAGGGCCTCACGGACGGGTGAAAGTACGCGTAAGCGGCAAGGCTGACCGAGCCGAGGGACTCCCACGCCTCCGGGATACGGATACCTCACTCATCACCTTCCGTGAGAAGCAACTCTCGCTCGCGCTAACATCCCTGTTACCGACAAAAAGTCCAGATACTCGAAACAAGAGGAAAAGAGACGCAGCTTTACAACGCAGCGAGGGTGTGCGTTCTGGCCTCGACGGCCGCACAAGGCGCACGCTACAAAACAATCTGATCCTGCAGGCTCGGGTCTTGACGCTGGAAGGGGGCAGCAGCACCCTCGGCATCGACGGCACCTTCGGCGAGGCCCGACCTAGCCTCGGACGGCGACGCGGTCCGAGGGTCTCCGCTCCGAAGGACGACGTCATCACCACGCCCGAACAATCGCCGCCAGGGACTTCTCCGGGAATCCGGCCCGAGCAGGCGGCTCGGCCGGTTACCCCTGGGGCCTCGGCCAACCATCTTTCGAGGGCGCCAGCCCGGTCCGAAGCCTCGGCTGATCAACTCCGACGTCGATCCGGCCAACGGACAACCCGGCTAGGCTCCGGCCAACCAGACGACGACAGCCCCCCGCTCCGGATGGCCGAACTGCAGCAGCGCAGGCCTCAGGGTAGGCGCCGCTGCAATCTCGCCCTCGCCCACGCCGACGCTCGAGGGGTGAGGACAAGTACAAAGGGCCGGAGGCCCGAAGCGTGGATGGTGGCGGTAATCCCGTCGGCAACGGGGACTTCTCGAGCCGCCTCCGCCTCGGCACCGACAGCAGGAGCCATCGGCCTACCGGCAGATCCCCACTCAAGTCCTCCCAGATGAGTGGGGCACCGGCCTCCGCGTAAAGGCGCCGCCCCGGCGCAAAGGCAGGACCACCCCAGAACACGAACGCCGCCCTAGCAGCGCGGCGTCTAGGGAGGTCCTCCCGTGTACACGGCGCGGCAGCCGCCCCCCAACAGAAGGGGCCGCCGGGAGCCAAGCCAGCGGACCCGACACGCTGGAGGTGACGACGCCCGCCGTCGATCCACCCCGCGTTGTCAAAGTCCGGGCCGCCCGCAGGGCCAGTGAGCGCCCTCTCCCTCGAATGTTGCGGGAGAGGATGACCCGCGAACCCGTGCGGGAGGTAGAGCGCCGGCTCAGCCCGGCACCCACCCCAGCGAGGATGATGAACATCCTTGAAGCTGAGGGTGGGACCAAGATCGCAGCTCGGTTTGCTCCTCCCCACCCAGGAGCTGGTGGTCACCGTCTCGGGTGACCCCCAGCGGAGGGGAGCAACCGGGCTGCCTGATGAAAATCCTTGAAGCCGAACGATGGCTGAAAGGTACCAACTCCCACGGAGTTGCGTTCCTCCAACGATGAGGCGAAAAAGACGGCGGTTTCCCCCATCCGGGGGCTTGGAAGGTGGAAAAAACGCAGTGCATAAGGGAGAAAGAAGACGTGGTCGCCTTGCGGAAGGGGTCGCCCTCCTTTTAAAGGCGACTCTCCCTGCTTGCGCCCCCAACCGTCACGGGCTGAGTCTTCTCCAACACGCCTCCAAAGCCCTCCCCTGCGGCGCGGGGGCTGGGTCCCGCATGTCATGCAGACCGGCTCCGAGCGGAAGAAGCCAAACCGCCGCGCACGGCGCACGCAACCACCCAGCGGTTACAAGTGACCCTCCACTTTTGCCCAGGCCAACGGGCGAAAGGGGCAGGCAGCCATGCAGGCGGCATGCAACCGCGCCAAGTGGACGCGCCTCTCCGACTCCTGACATGCCAGCACGGAGGCCCAAGCCCACGCGTCGCGCGACCGGCGCGCCGGATGCTGCATGCAAGCAACTGTACCACTTGCGCCACCACCGCACCTCCTCGATTGCGGAACCGATACCGCGACCCGAGGCGACCCAGCGCGCCAGCCTGACGCAGCGGTCAAACGCGGTCAAAAGTGGGCCGGCAGTAATGACGGTGGCAGGCACACGGGAGCAGCGGTCACGCCGTCAGCCAAGCTCACGTCCCATCCGGAGGCAGCGAGAGAACCCCCTCTCACGGCGTGAAGACGACGCGCCCGTGACCCGTTCCTCGAACGGCTCGCGCACGCGCAACGGCAGCCTCGCCAACTACTCGCCCCGTCGCATTAACTCCGCGGCTGGACAGGCGGCGCTTCTGCCAGGAGCAGCTGGCGACGCTTCGCCTTCGCCAAAACAACCGCGCCAAAAAAGGTACGCCGCGTCGTTCAATTTCGTATCCTTTTTCCTTTTTCCTCTTTCTCTATCTCTTGCAACAGGGACCGGGAAAGGGGATACCCCTAAAGGGATCCTTCCCCGTGAAGGAACTAGGCTCTGAGCCTCCTTACTGATCAGGGGTTCGAAGGCTGGCCCCCCGAAGGGTTCAACAGCCGCCTCAGGTCGCGTGGGCCCGACACCCACTACTGGTCAGAGGTTCGAAGGTCGGCCCCCCGAAGGGTTCCACGGCCGCCTCAGGCTACTCGGGCTCCGCGCCCATTACTGATCAGGGGTTCGAAGGCTGGCCCCCCGAAGGGTTCACAGTCGCCTCAGACACCGAGCGAGGGATGACCAGGGGTACGTTCGATACATAACCGAGGCTCGGGCTGCGCTCCCGAGGTACCCTAGGACATTTCCGAGACCAGCGGGAACGATCCTGTAACGGAATCCCATCGGAGGGAGGCATCGAGCCCTCGGACCCCGTCGCCAGGGGACCGGGTCCGGCAGATCACCCGCAGGTACTTTTGGGCGTGCCTCCGGGCCCCTAGCCGACCCCCAACGAACGGGGCACGGACGTCCACTCGGATTACCCGCTTGCAGCTCACCGGAGACACCATGTTCGGTGCCCATCGAGGGTAACATGGCGCTCTCCCCCCCTCCTCCTTGCGGAAAGGCGACGTAGGGGCGTATGTAAAAAAGCCGAGTCTGTCCCTGATCGCCCTCTCGCCCTGTGCGGAGGCTCGGGGCTGCTCTCGCAAACCCGGCTCCGGCCAAACCGTTGACAGCGTCAACATACCAGCCCGAGAACTTGGGCCCCGACAGTGCACCCGGGCTACGGCCTGTTCGCATGAGGGAACCACCAGACCAGCCGAAGCATTACGCAAGGCATTAAGACCTCGAAGGAGTGAAACCACTCCTCCGAGGCCTCGGGGGCTACACCCGGCGGGTGCGCTCGCGCGCACCCACCGGAACAAAATGCAACCGAGAAAGGCTGGTCCCCTTGCAAAAAAGTGCGACGAAAGCCTCCAAGCGAGTGCTAACACTCCCTTCGAGGCTCGGGGGCTACTGTCGGGGACCATAATTAGGGGTACCCTCAAGACGCCTAATTCTCAGCTGGTAACCCCCATCAGCATAAAGCTGCAGAGGCCTGATGGGTGCGATTAAGTCAGGGATCAGTCCATACGAGCGACTCGATCACGCCTCGCCCGAGCCTAGCCTCGGGCAAGGGCAGCCAACCCTGAGGTGTTTCCGTCTCGCCCGAGGCCCCCTTTTTACGGCAGACGCATCTCCGGCTCGCCCGAGGCCTTGCCTTCGTTAAGAAGCAACCCTGACTAAATCGCCGCGCCGACCGACCAAGTCACAGGGGCATTTAACGCAAAGGTAGCCTAGCACCTTTATCCTGACGCGCGCCCCCTGGCAGAGCCGAAGTGACCGCCGTCACTTCGCTGCTCCACTGACCGGTCTGACAAAAGGACAGCGCCGCCTGCGCCGTCCCGATTGCGGTGCCACTTGACAGAGTGAGACTGACAGGCAGCCAGGCCTTGCCAAAGGCGCCATAGGAAGCTCCGCCCGACCCAGGGCTCGGACTCGGGCTAAGGCCCCGGAAGACGGCGAACTCCGCTCCACCCGACCCAGGGCTCGGACTCGGGCTAAGGCCCCGGAAGACGGCGAACTCCGCTCCGCCCGACCCAGGGCTCGGACTCGGGCTAAGGCCCCGGAAGACGGTGAACTCCGCTCCGCCCGACCCAGGGCTCGGACTCGGGCTAAGGCCCCGGAAGACGGCGAACTCCGCTTCGCCCGACCCCTGGGGTCGGACTCCGCCCTGGCCTCTGCCGAACGACCTCTGCCTCGCCCGACCCAGGAGCTCGGGCTCGGCCTCGGCCATGGAAGACAGACTCGACCTCGGCCTCGGAGGAGCCTCCACGTCGCCCGACCTAGGGCACAAGTCCGCCACATCAACAGGAAGCGCCATCATCACCCTACCCCGAGCCGACTTGGGTCGCAGAGAACAAGACCGACGTCCCATCTGGCTAGCTCCGCCAGATAGGCAATGATGGCGCCCCGCTAGACCCATGACGACGGCGGCTCTCAGCTCCCTTACGGAAGCAGGAGGACGTCAGCAAGAGCCCAACTGTTCCGACAGCTGTCCCTCCACCCGGCTCCGTTACTCCTCCGACAGCCACGACACCACACCAGCTGGGTGCCAAGTTCTCTCCGGCTACCACATTGGCATGTACCTAGGGCGCTAGCTCTCCCCCGCTAGACACGTAGCACTCTGCTGCACCCCCATTGTACACCTGGATCCTCTCCTTACGCCTATAAAAGGAAGGACCAGGGCCTTCTTAGAGAAGGTTGGCCCCGCGGGAACGAGGGTAGGGGCAGGCGCTCTCTTGGGGCCGCTCGCTTCCCTCACCCGCGTGGACGCTTGTAACCCCCTACTGCAAGCGCACCCGACCTGGGCCCGGGACGAACACGAAGGCCGCGGGATCTCCACCTCCCTCACGACTCGGCTCCGGCCACCTCGCTCTCCCCCCTTCGCGCTCGCCCACGCGCTCGACCCATCTGGGCTGGGGCACGCGGCACACTCACTCGTCGGCTTAGGGACCCCCCGGTCTCGAAACGCCGACACTATTATATGCTATATGTGAAGATGTTATATGTTATATGTGACGATAAACCCGTAGCTCAAGTCCAGTTTAGGCATTTAGTGGTCAATTTCGGTTTCATTTCCTGTCCAAGATGGAATTCGTAGATCAAGTAGCTTCGGTTCTTCTAATAACTATTCGTCTAGACAAGACTCAATCTAGAACCCTTAGCTCCAGTTCTTTTATATGTGTTCCTAAGATTTGCTTATCAGGAGAAAAGTCCAACACTTGGTGAGGTGCACATGCAATACACAAACACCAAACACACATACCAGTATGTTTTTTTGCTTTGTGGATAAATATTTATTTGCCATTCTTGTTTTATCGCTAATGTATCTTATATGTTTTGTATAGACCTATCACTATCACTATAACGGATTGCAACAATATCACGATCTTTCCAACATGCCTGAGTACTATCACTATGACTCGAGATAAACATACGAGTATTGTGAAATAAGTCGACCTATGTGTCGTTGCCTCGTTGGAGAGTTGTAAAATAACTTGTATTTGAGTATTGCGAAGTTCGCTGATTGTTTGTTGCATGAGAACTGGAGTTTGTGGTTGCATATGTATGTTATATGTTATTTTGGTGAATACATGTCGTGTGGATTAATTAATATTTACTGTGCAATGTGAATTGAGCAAACTACAAATAAATCTTGTCAAAATTTTCCATTTTTTCTGTAAAAAACAGCAAAAACCTGTTAGTTTCGCGATTAACCGGCGGTTTAGAGCGGTTTTCCACCGGTAAACCGGATCAAATTCAAATTGATTTGAATTGGTCAAACCGGTCGGTTTTTACCGGTTTACCGTTGGTAAACCGTTACTGGTGGGGGCGGTTTTTACCCGTGGAACGGTTTAGTAAACTGTGGGCTGATTGTTTGTGTGGCACTGTGGCTGTAGCGAGTCTGTGACACACACAACGCGCTTGGGAGACGGGAGGCGAGGAAGATCTAGCTAGGGATGAAAAACGGACAGAAAAACCTCTCTCGTTTTCGTATCTGTATTTTATCATCGGAAACGGGATCGGGTCCGGAATAGTCGGGAACGGAAACGGGAGCAGGATAAAAGGAATTGCGAAAACGAACGGAAACGAAAATACTAACGGGAACTCATAATTTAATACAAATAGGAATGATATTGATGTTTGACTAGTGATTGATTGGCATGATAATAACATAAAACAAATAGATATAAAGATGCAACATTATATTATTGTTTGGTTGTTAATAGTGTACATTTAGCTACATCTGATGTTGTTTAAGACTTTAGACCACTTATCATTGAAAAGACCTGATGATTACAATGGTCATTTATGCTATAATTTGTTACCTAAAAACACGAGGCTTTAGTTTATATACTAATGTATATTAGGCTTATTCTATATTTATCAAATACATAATAAATACGGGTTCAATCCGGATAAAAACAGGATCCCGCAAAAACGGATGGAATAAACCTTCTTCCGTTTTCATATTTTTCCGTAAATACAAAAACAGTTAGATTAAATATAGAAAACGGTACGGATCGTAACGAGATTTTAACCGTCCGTTTTTCAACCCTAGCTCAGCAGTCAGCTGTGCCACGCCGGCCCGGCGAGCGCGCACCACGTGCCGGGTCCGGCGGCGGTGGTTTCGGTGCTGTGCTATGTGTGTCGGCTAGCGTCACGTCGTGACGGTGTGTGCGCCCGTGCCGTGGGGCCTCGGTCGTTCGAACCCGCCGTCGGCAGGAGCCGATAGGCGCGCGACACGAATTCACGACGCGTTTCCGTTTCATCCCGGCATCGCATCCCCAGTGTGTCAGTGAGCGTGTGACGGATACAAGATAGTATGGCAGATGGCACGGCGGTTTCCCGCTCCTTCATGCGTGCAGGTGCAGTGCAGCGTGGGTCGTGTTGATTCTCCAGCGGTGGGGGCAACCGTTTTCCTGTACTACGGTCTACAGTGCAGTGCATGAAAGCCCCCCCCCATCTAAAATTTAATGTACCACTCCCAGTCCAAAACTATTTGGGATTTGACCGCAATTATCTGTCACTATTATATTTAAACGTGATTTTCTTCCTGCGTTCGTCTACTCTACATAAAGAATCACTACCGGAATCCGATCCTTTGCCGAGTGCCGGCCGCTTTGCCGAGTGCCTTTTCTCGGTCACTCGGCAAAGACGGCTTTGCCGAGAGCCGCACTCGGCAAAGCTCGGCTCTCGGTAACGAGCGTCTTTACCGAGCGTAGGACACTCGGTACAGGTCCACACTCGGCAAATCCATGTTTGCCGAGTGTCAAACACTCGGCAAACGGGGCTCTCGGCAAAGGGCCGTCAGCGGCCGTCCCAAAGCTGACGGCCGTCAGTCTTTGCCGAGCGCCAATGGTTGGCACTCGGCAAAGAGTCTTCTTTGCCGAGTGTCGCCCAGTTGACGCTCGGCAAAGAACTCTTTGCCGAGTGCCATCCGTAGACACTCGGCAAAGTATATTTTTATTTCTTTTATTTTGTCTCCCAAACTTTTTGTGGTATGTTCCTACACTATGTAGACCTACATGTATCATTTGTGGACAATTTTAACAGAGTTTCAATCGTTAGTAGATTTAGTTCGTTTATTTGAATTTCTTCGGAAAATTTAGATTTGAACTGCAGGTCACTCGAAACTTGGAAAACCGTGCATGAAAAAATGATATTCATGTTACTTAGCATAAGTTACGAACGATTCCAGGAGCGGACCAAAAACTTCGAGCAACATGCTCACTAAACATGGTCGTGAACTTGTCATCAACATGTTTAAAACTTGTATAAAACACAAACAAAGTCAGAAAATCTTGAAACTTGTCCACGTGTCATGATATCATATGTACAGGCTGCGATAAAAAGTTGAAAAAATTTCGAGAAAACTATGACGCGCTATGTGTACAAACCTAAGAGATCCACATTGAAACTCTATGATTTCATGTGTAGTTCTCTTAGGTTTCTACACATAGTGTCTCACAACTTTGTCCAAACATTCTCAATTTTTTATCACAACCTGTACATATGATATCATGACACGTGGACAAGTTTCATGATTTTCTGACTTTGTTTGTGTTTTATACAATTTTTAAACATGTGGATGGCAAGTTCACGGCCATGTTTAGTGAGCATGTTGCTCGAAGTTTTCGGTCCGCTCATGGAATCGGTCGTAACTTATGCTAAGTAACATGAATATCATTTTTTTCATGCACGGTTTTCCAAGTTTCGAGTGACCTGCAGTTCAAATTTGAATTTTCCGAAGAATTTCAAAAAAACAAACTAAATCTACTAACGATTGAAAACTATGTTATAATTGTCCACAAATGATACATGTAGGTCTACATAGTGTAGGAACATACCACAAAAAGTTTGGGAGACAAAATCAAAAAAATAAAAACATACTTTGCCGAGTGTCTGGATAAGACACTCGGCAAAGCTTCCTTTGCCGAGTGCCAGCTGCGTGGCACTCGGCAAAGAATAGGGAAAGAGTCTTTGCCGAGTGTCGCTCAAGGGACACTCGGCAAAGACGGCTTTGCCGAGTGCCCGCGATCTGGCACTCGGCAAAGCTTATTTTAAAATTAAAAAAAACTTTGCCGAGTGCCAGATCACGGGCACTCGGCAAAGCGCCCTACATACAACGCCCAGCGGGCATCTTCCTCACTCTCTCTCTCACTCACTCAACGCCGCCGTGCCGTTCCTCGCCGCCGCCGCCGTGCCGTTCCTCGCCTGCGCCGCCCCCTCGCCTGCGCCGCCGTGCGCGCCCGTGCGCGCTCCCGCGCCGCCGCGCGCCCGTTCCCGCGCCTCCGCGCGCCCTCGCCGAGCGCGCTCCCGTGCCCGCCGCCGCCGCGCGCCCTCGCCCGTGCGCGCTCCCGTGCCGCCGCCGCGCGCCCGCGCTCGCCCTCGCGCTCGCCGAAGCCGCGCCCGTCGTGCCCGCGCTCGCCGTGCCGTTGCCCGCGCTCGCCGTGCCGTGCCGTGCCTACGCTCGCCCTCGCCCGTCGTCGTGCCCCTCGCCTAACCCCTCGCCCTCGCCCGTGCCCCCGCCGTTTCCTCGCCCACCGCCCCCGCCCGTGCCCCCGCCGCACTCCTCGTCGTGACCCCGCCGTTTCCCCGCCGTGCCCTCGCCCGCCAGGCGCCTCGCCCGCGACCCGTCGTCTCGCCCGCGCCCCGTCGCCTCGCCCGTGCCGAAACCTCTAAGGTGATTACTTGTTTTATGTTATACGTGTATGATTTATATGAAATGATTAGTTTTAATATTAAGTTAATTATATACGTGCATGATTAGGTTAATATGTAGTATTGTGGATTGCCGGCCATCGTGCCGTTGAATTATGCGTGGATGTCAGCCATCGTGCTGATAGTTTTATTTGCAGGATTTTGAAACCTCCCCGTGCAGGGGAGGTGCTGCCGAAATTTTCTGTTGCTAGGCTTTTGTATTAACAGACTTGTGTTTCTTTTTTACAGAGAAGATACTTGTCTTCCTAGCCGCTGCGGGTCTCCCTGCACCGCGTCCCGTCGCCACTGCACCGACCCGCCACAGCCCCACTAGCCTGACTCCACCGCCACCCTAGGTATAACCTCTACATCCGCATCATGGTCGTAGATCACCTAACCCAGTTAGGCGTCTCCCGTTCGAAAGTGATACGGTGTAGATATGCAGATCTTTGCATATCTACAAATGTATCAGTTTCGAATTGTCCACGTTTTTTGGACAGCCCGCGGTTGCGTAGATGGTGTTAGTTTCATGCTCTGCTCCGGTCTGAGATAGAGTTTCGGCGTCACCTCCCTGTTGTTCTCCGGACAGTACACTCTCCCTGCCAGGACGTGTATCCGGAGAACAGCGGGGAGGTGCTGCCGAAATTCTATCTCGGATCGGAGTAGAGCATGAAACTAACACCATCTACGCAACCGCGGGTGGGATTAGGACCTATCGTCACCTATTAGAAGGTAGGAACGTAGTGTACATGCATTACATGTCTATATTAAACTATACTCGGTTATATATGTTAGAGGATGGAGGACCGTGAGTGGATGTACACGGGCCGTAGAGGAAGGAACGATGTCACCACTGAATGGATTAGAAAGACCGATGATTTCGTGGAACGGGCATATGGCGAAGCTGCTAAAGGAGCGAGTCTAGTCCCATGCCCGTGCAGCAAATGTGACAACCGGAAAAGAAAACCAAAGAAGACCATGGTAGAACATATTTGGAAGAATGGATTTACGCCGGGCTATACTCGGTGGATATTTCATGGTGAAGCGCATCGTACGAGAGAAGAGGTGCTGAGACAACGTGTCGAGGATTATGACGCGGATGCGGGGGTAGCGGATATGTTGAACGACTATCAGGAGGCACAGTACACGGGAGGATGTATGGATGACGAGCCAGAGCCGACTGCAAAGGCGTTCTACGACATGTTCGACGCGGCACAGAAGCCCCTTCACGGCCAGACAAAGGTTTCTCAACTTGATGCCATTGGGCGTGTAATGGCGTTCAAGTCGCAGTACAGCATCAGTAGAGATGCATTCGATGGCTTGTTGACAGTTATTGGGAGTCTGCTTCCGGATGATCACATTCTGCCAAAGAGCATGTACGAGGCACAGAAACTACTTCGTGCACTTAAGATGACGTATGAGCAGATTCATGCTTGTCCGAAGGGCTGCGTGCTATTTAGGAAAGAATACGCGGAGGCAAAGTACTGTCCCAAGTGTAATTCGTCTAGGTTTATGGAGGTAGACTCTGGTGATGGATAGAAGAGGCAGCTCGACATCCCCTTGACAATCCTACGACACCTTCCGTTCATACCGAGGATCCAGCGTCTTTACATGACAGAGGAATCCGCGAAACAGATGACATGGCACAAAAATGGAAAACGATACAATCCTGACAAGATGGTGCACGCGTCAGATGGTGAAGCATGGAAACACTTTGATGACATTCACCGTGAGAAAGCCGAAGAGGCTCGTAATGTACGTGTTGCGTTGGCCACAGATGGGTTCAATCCCTATGGAATGAGCGCTGCCCCGTACACATGTTGGCCCGTGTTTGTTATCCCAATCAATCTCCCCCCTGGTGTGTGCTTTCAAAGGCAGAATATATTCGTGTCGTTGATAATTCCCGGACACCCGGGGAACAAAATGGGCGTGTACATGGAGCCTTTGATCGATGAATTGGTACGTGCCTGGGAGGAAGGGGTATGGACATATGACCGAGCTACGAAGACAAACTTCAGAATGCATGTTTGGTACCAGTACTCCATGCATGACTTACCGGCGTATGGGCTATTCTGTGCCTGGTGTGTTCACGGTAAATTCCCATGCCCAGTTTGCAAGGAAGCTCTCAGGTTCATTTGGTTGAAAAAGGGTGGCAAATATTCGTCCTTCGATAAACATCGACAATTTCTTCCTGCTGACCATCCATTCCGCCTAGACATCAAGAACTTTACGAAAGGTGTCGTAGTGACAGACCGCCCACCTGCAACGATGACTGGTGCCGAAATTCGTCAACAGATAGATGGGCTCGTGGCCAATACAGAAGGTGGTTTTGTGGGATATGGTGAGCAGCATATGTGGACACATAAGTCTGGCTTGACTCGGCTCCCCTATTATGATGACCTGCTCCTTCCACACAACATTGACGTGATGCACACTGAAAAGAATGTTGCCGAGGCACTGTGGGCAACAATTATGGACATTCCTGATAAGTCAAAGGATAATGTGAAGGCAAGAGTGGATCTGGCAGCGTTATGTGATAGACCAAAACTAGAGATGAAGCCGCCAAGTGGGGGAAAGACGTGGAGAAGGCCTAAGGCCGATTTCGTCCTAAGCAGGGCCCAGAGGAAGGAAGTACTTCAGTGGATAAAGATGTTGATGTTCCCTGATGGATATGCAGCTAACCTGAGTAGGGGGGTGAACTTATCTACTATGCGAGTCTTAGGGATGAAGAGTCATGACTTCCACATATGGATTGAACGGATTCTTCCTGCGATGGTTCGAGGCTATGTCCCTGAGCATGTCTGGCTAGCGCTTTCAGAGTTGAGCTATTTCTTCCGTCAGCTTTGTGCAAAAGAATTATCTCGGACCGTGGTTGCAGACTTGGAAAGATTGGCCCCCGTGTTACTGTGTAAGCTTGAGAAGATATTTCCACCTGGCTTCTTCAATCCAATGCAGCATTTGATTCTTCATCTCCCCTATGAGGCACGAATGGGGGGCCCCGTGCAGGGACGTTGGTGCTATCCAATCGAGAGATGTCTAAAGACTATTCGAAAGAAATGTAGAAATAAATGCAAAATCGAGGCTTCCATTGCAGAGGCATACATTCTAGAGGAGGTCTCAAACTTCACAACAACTTATTATGGTGACAAACTGCCGAGCGTGCATAATCCACCCCCTCGTTACAATGATGGCGACAATGAATCGAACCTTAGCATATTTCGAGGCCAACTCGGAAGCGCAAGTGGCTCGACCACCAAGACCCTGACACATGAAGAGTGGCGGCATATCATGCTATACGTATTGACCAACCTTGAAGAGGTGACGCCATACATGGAACAATTTCTTCATGAATTCTGGCGTCGATCAAGGGACCCCACTCCACAGGAATATGACGCTCTTCTTAGAAAGGGTGCGAGAAATGGGTTGCCCGATTTCATTTCCTGGTTCAAACATAAGGTACGTGCTTAGTTTGTAAAAGAGATACGTCTTTAAACTCAATTTAGCGTCTTTTAACTTGCGAATACTTGCAGGGCCAAAGAGATCCGTCTATGAGTGCCGAATTGAGACAAGTAGCCAACGGCTTTGCTTATAGGGTCAAGAAATATTCTGGGTATGACGTCAATGGATACCGTTTTCGCACAACACACTACGACAAAAGTCGGCCCAATCGGAAAACAACGTGTTCTGGGGTCTTTACGCCGGGCCTTGACAATGTCGATTATTTTGGACGAATCGAAGAAATATATGAGCTCAATTTTTATGGTTCCAAACCTCTTACTCCAGTGATATTCAAATGTCATTGGTTTGACCCTCAAGTGACGAGACGGACACATTCTAATCTTGGGATAGTCGAAATTCGACAAGATTCCACCTTAGCAGGAGACGATGTCTATATCGTTGCCCAACAGGCCACACAAGTGTATTATCTCCCATATGCGTGTCAAACGAAAGAACATCTTAAGGGTTGGGATGTTGTGTATAAGGTATCGCCGCACGGGAGGTTACCTGTTCCTAACGATGAAGATTACAACTTAGACCCGGACACATATGATGGAGAGTTCTTCCAAGAAGATGGGCTAGAAGGGCGATTTGAGATAGACTTAACCGAAGCTATCGGAATGGACGTAGATATTGAAATGGTTGTTGATGAGGAGGAGGATGAGGTGCAAAATGATAATGACTTAGTAATCCTTGAAGGCAATGACATTACTGACGAACTTGCGTCTTCCGATGGTGTGGAGATTGAAATGCTTGATAGTGATGATGAGAGTTATGATCCGGCTAACCCCGACACATATGAAGATTATTTTTAATCGATGTAATGCTATATGACTTTTTATTTCGCACCTGTTTTTAAATACATCTTTTTATATGTGCTTATTTGTTTACTCTTAATTGCAGGTTGTTGGACAAATATGGTGGGCGGTTTCCTGAGGAGGAGGAGGGGGAGGAGGAGTAGGACGGCGGACGATGCACAGCAGGCAGCGCAACAGGACGAGGCAGAGCAGGCAGCGCAGCAGCAGGCGGCGCCTCAGGACGACGACGGCCAGCAGCAGGACGACGACGACCAGCAGCAGGACGCCTCAGGTTCAGGCGGCTCTAGTTCGAGGAGCATCTACCTGCGAGGCCCCGCGAGTCTCCCTCAGCGTCCCATACTTCGGGACAGACGGCCGCTGATTCGGCCGGAAGGGGAGAGGTATGTAACTTTATGTTCTTCATTCTTGTTCATATTATGTGTTCAAAATCATAATATAAACTAATACTTTTTATTTATCACTTGGACAGGTCTTGGACGGTTTTGGATTATGCTGGGGGTCATCGTCGCCCCCTCAATGGCATCCTCGGCCTGCTGTGCAGGGAACACTTCCCTGGACTTGTGGAGTACCTGCAGGTAAAGTCATGCATGTTTGGTACCAGTACTCGATACATGAATTTTATTTTATCTTCTGATATGCACTTTACGTGTTTACTTTGCAGATGATTCCACATTGGTGCGCCGCACATCCTCTGTGCTGGGAGCAGATGGTGGATAGGTGGTGTTCGGCTGAGTGGGACGAGGCGCACACAGCTAGCCGGGAACGGCGTTTGATGATGCAAGGCCCCTCCCACCACCAAGGCAGCCGGAGCCTGGGCCAATATGCCGAAGCATGGGTACACCACCTTTTTTATTTAGATATATAGCACTAAGTTAGATATTATTTCTAACTATCTCGTTGGTTTTCGTTGCAGTCGGCGTCACATGGTGGAAGGCCTTGCTCCACCTTCTCGGCCTATGCTATGGCCCATAAGGGTAAGGCGACGTCCGACGTCACCTACAACCCGGATGACGGGCCCGAGGCCTACACCAACCCCGCCGTCTACAGCCGCCTCAATGACTACACCGCCATGGCGCAGGAGGTCCATGGCCCAGACTATGATCCGAGCACCGAGCCGATCGACACCGATGTGCTCATGAGGGTCAGAGGAGGCAAGAGACATGGGCGGTACTGGATTGCCGACGGGGCAATCGACTCGTCCTCCACTCCCACTCTGTCTCAGGTGAGAGCAAGGAGCACGGGCTCGAGTCCAGCCATACGACCTCGGCACGACAGCTCACAGCATCGCATACAGGCACTCGAGGTTAGTGTAACTCGTCCTTCCTTGAGTTATATACCTACTCTTTGAGTTACTATAACGTTGGCTTGTAATATTACAGACCCAACTAGAAGAAGAGAGGATGGAACGTCGCGAGATGGAGGCGAGGATGATGGCGGAGCGGGAGGCGGAGCGGGAGGCCCGCCGGGCAGATCATCAGAGGATGGCGGAGATGTTCCAGTACATGCAGAGCCTTGGCGCCGCACAGGGCATCGCTCCGCCACCTCCATTGTTCCCTCCAGTTGACCCTGCTCTCTTCCACACTCCTGTGAGTATCAAAATTGTAGTTAGATGTTTGTAATGCATCTGGTATAACACATGCAATCTCTTCTCTGTGCAGGGCCAATCTGGGGCGGCATCCAACAACCCTCCGGAAGGGTTCAGCCCAACGCAGCCCCGGTCAAGCCGCCCACCTCCATGAGTGTTGTGTTTTCATTGTTTTAGACTTCTGTACTTGTGTATAATACTTATGTCTGTGTTTGATACTTATGTGAGAGCTTGCGACGTTGGAGACTTATGTTTGTGTTTGATACTTATGTTGAACACTTATGTTTGTGATGGATATTTATGTTTGTGGTGACGGTTTTATGTTTGTGTTGGCTATTTATGTCTGTGATGATATCTGTGATGTATATATGTGATATATATGTGATATCTTCTGTTTGTGTGGATGGAATACAAAAAACAAATAAAAAAGGTATATACTGGTCACTTTGCCGAGTGTAACACTCGGCAAAGAGGTTCTTTGCCGAGTGTCTGGGTCATAACACTCGGCAAAGAGCACAGACCTGGGCACCGGCTTAGGTTCTTTGCCGAGTGTTACGTCCCTGGCACTCGGCAAAGAGGTCGGCTTTGCCGAGTGCCACTCGGGACACTCGGCAAAGAACCTGACATGGGGACCCTCCCTGGCGGGTTCTTTGCCGAGTGTCCCAAGTGGCACTCGGCAAAGATGGATTCTTTGCCGAGTGCTGCACGGAAAACACTCGGCAAAACTAACTTCTTTGCCGAGTGTCACATGGGACACTCGGCAAAGCCGCCGTCTCCGTCACTCGACGCCGTAACGGCTGCTTTTCTTTGCCGAGTGCTCTCTGGCACTCGGCAAAGATCTTTGCCGAGTGCCCGATAAAAAGCTCTCGGCAAAGAAGGCTTTGCCGATGCACTGTTCGCCGAGCCTTCTTTGCCGAGTGTAACACTCGGCAAAGCCTTTGCCGAGTGTTTTGAACGCTTCGCCGAGTGCTTCAGGCACTCGGCAAAGCGATTGATTCCGGTAGTGAATATAAAAGAGGTAAAGAGTTGAACCTTTATAAAGCACTTGGCTTCTATTACTGCATAGTTCATGTTTGTTTGTGTTATATAAATGAGAGATATTATAAATATATATATGAAAGAACAATTGGTAAAACCTACCACATATCCACCTCGTGAGCAGTTTGGAACGATAATAATTATTCTAGGATGATATTTTTTTATTTTTATGTAATCATTATCTGAAGGCCTTCGATAGAGACTATATTCATGTTTGCTAACAAAATCTTAAAATTCTTAAATAAACGTAAGGATCTAGCCATCAACTCGGTGAACTTATAAATCACAACTGGTAATACTAGTCATTAGTCTGTTCAGTTTTCTAAAAAAATTACCCATATAATTCTCATTATGAAAACAACATAAAACACCATAAATGTGCATCTAAGTCCGCATATATCATTGTGAAATGTAATTAAAATAACCTAGATTTACATCTGGCATAATCTGAGTTGGAATAACCAACTACTTCAAAACTAGCTCATTTGTGATACTAAAGGCCAATGCCTGGTGTCTACTTAAGGTACTTACTAGGTGAATGCCCGTGCGTTGCAACGGGGACCTATAATATCACGATAATTATGTACAAATAGGTTTATGCTCGTGTGATGCTTTGAGGAAACACATGGAATCGTTATCTATGTGGTACCGCAAATCAAACAAAGCATAAAATTTATACACATGACACGACACCGTAAATCAAACAACATATCATAACACGAGACTTCTCGACCTAAATTAGATATATATAAATTTTACATGAACTTAAACAACACAGTGTTTCAATCCACTCATATCATAACCACTACAAAAATTAAAAATAACCACAACAACTTTCATCAAAAGATAGATACAAGTAGACTTGCCGGTGGATACCCAACACTCGTATCATAACCACTACATCTGAGTAGAATATGGAATACAAAAGATTACACATTCATATTTAAAATAGATGTAAATATGGGATACAAATATATGATAATACATCCATTCAATAAATTTTTATGCACCACGATGTATATTTTTTATTGATGTGGCCATTTACTTGATCAATGTCGTATTGACAGGCTACATATGCCTGTTTGCTTTATCACCACAATTGGCAATAGTCATCTAAATACGTCACGTAAAATAACAACAAGCTCTAGCTAGATAGTATAAATTTGGTAAGAAAATGACGTAAATGAAGCTCAAATCGAACATCATGATAGCATGCACCAGGATTTTTTCTCAGAGAGAAGAATCCTTGCTAAAAAAAGAGAGAGAACATAACACATATGGAGACATATGCATCATCCTCACCAAATTAGTGCGTCAGAAAATAAAATTATTAGTAGGGGGCTAGTGTGATTTTTCATACTGATAATGATTGCTCTTAATTGGTGCCTCTCAGTCCAGAAATGGCAGATGGTAAAAAACACACTATGAAAGAACCCAATATTTGTGGTAGATGAGCAGTTGTTTTATGTTTCTCGATCAGAAGGATTTACAATTTTCTAGTGCTTGAGATGGTAGCATCCACTAATAATGCATCATCTTACAATATAATTGGACGACAACAAAATAATTCATAACTACCAATGTTTGACACACCTTGTAAGCATGGCAGTTGGGTTGCATTGCTCAACAAAAAATATATGATCACCTATCACCGTTCTATTTTCAACTTATACAACAGGTCTACATCATTGGAAAAAAATAAAGGTGCAATGCTTTTACATATCTGGAAAATAGATGGTTGATAATTGATACTTGCATTCGTTTTTCCTATGCCAACACCATGAACCCAAGCTAGAACACATGAAGGTGAGTTGGGAACCCACGGTGGGCGCCAAATGTTGGAACTTGCTCTCGACAGCAAGGGGATCCAACACGAGTGAATGGTGATGGCAACAGGGCACTCGCGCGTGATGGCAAAAGCTCTGTTAATCTAGCCTCTCACGGGCACTGTGCGGGGGTATTTATAGGTATCCGAGTGCACGGCGCCTTGCGTTAAGGACGCATGTGCCCTCAGGTACCTAGTTTATCCCTAGAATATTCCCATAAAGCGGGGTTACAAGCTGTAATTACAAGTATGCCTTTACAAATTAGGCCCGTAACACAAACGCGGCCACGCAGGGCCCGTTACAATGGGCCAGATCTCATGTGGGCCTCAGAGCTGAACGAGGCCGCGCCGCGGGGAGGCGTCGCCGCAGGCCTTCGTCTGGTGCCGAATCGAGCGAAGGGTCTCCGTGTTGTCTCTGGTGCCGATGAAGCGAAGGATGTCCCTGCCTGCTTTGTCTGTCAGGGCAGAGGCTAAGCGGTGGAGACTTCGGGCGAAGGGTGGCGTTTCTGCCTTCGCTCCAACATGCCCTTACCACCGAGCTGCTACTGATCCTAGTTAATACAATGTATAAAAATCAAATGGAGGTTAGAGCATATATCTTGAAATTAATAGGATTTGTAAAACAATAACCATAGTTGGATAATTCATAACATGGGAAAAAGTGTCCAAACCACATATATTCAGAAGCAAGTGATTGTTCCAAGCAAGGTCTTGAGTGCAAATTAGAAGCAAGATTAAGGGTAGTAGTATCTCTATGGGTCGGCTATTACTTACTTGCTGGGGAAATTCTTCGTCCTTTGATTCCAAGTTGATCAAAAACTTTGCTGCTCAATGTAGAGGCACTGTATCTCTCTCAGCCTGTACAGACAAGATTTATGTACCATAACAGATATGCTTTGTTTGAAATGGAAGTGTTGGATCAATCCCCTAAAAAAGACTAAAATTCACACCATCTTGCCACAAGCTCAAATTTCCCACGTTGAGTGAGGATTCTCCAAACTGAATTTCACCGTGTGCTTTATTTGGAGAGTCGGTACTATGAATGTGGTGACAGCAAGCAGTGGCCTCTTTTACATTAGATGTCCCCTGTGCAGTTTGATTCCTGACATGCAAATGGTAGGCTAGTAGTTGGTTTACTTTGGTCTTATTTCTAGGTCTGCCCCAGCAAAAATGAGATTTTTCTCAAAAACGCCTTTTGCTTCATCTTCTTCTGAAAATTCAACTAAAGCAGTGCCACAGAAATGCCTTTTGTCAGAAACATGTTGAGCTAGCCTCACACTATTTACGTGTAATGCAAATAGTACAAATACAAATACTATTAGTAGTATTTACTATTCACATTGCAAGATCAATGAACATCTAGTATTCGAATGGTAATGGCCTAAGACACCAATTTATCATATTAACCTCGGATGCATAACCTCAAGGATGTGAGTTCATACAGTACATTTCCAGCTCAAAGAATTGTTCTCTACAATACTTTTATGGAAAGACATAAGTTAGGTTAGGTAAGTTATCTAGTCAGTTCATATTAGGAAAATCTAGAGGTCAGTTTCCTAGTCCCCTAAGTTAGCTAGATGACCTTTCTTATAAATGCAACTGAGTCTTTGTTTAGGGATCAACCAAGAACAAATCAAAGTTCTCAAAAGACCAGCATGGTCAAAGCCTGCTGCCACAGAAACAACCCCTGGTTGATGAGGGAACCTATCGCTATTATCAATCATAACAATATTGAATGTCTAATAGCAATAGGAAACTTTATCTATCTTATATATCAGTTTCCTATTTGCATAAGTTCTGCTGACACCTGTGATGGTTGTAGTTTTTTACCCCTTACTTTTAGGTGCAACAATCAGTGCTAAAAGACATGTAGCATACCTTGCCACACTGAGCAAAAAAATATTCGACTTCCTCTAGTTTTACATTGTAAGGAAGCGGTGATGCAGCAACTGTCCTAGAGTCCACTTGCTCTATAACCTCATCTAGCTTCAACAACTCCTTAGACCTACCAACTTTCTTCCCTGTGGTAAAGACAATACTGAACCTTAATACAGGATATAAGCACCAAGTTACTGATGTATACAACATTCCAACTAAAGTGAGTATTTTTTTCATTTGAACCGTGCAGAAAATGTCCATATTAGTATGCGACCAGGTGATTCAGTGATAGTTATAATGTAAGGCTAAGTCGAACATTCATCAGAATTCAGGAAAGGGCCATTGTTCTGACATTGCTAAAAATGGAAATGGAACATTGCCATATTCTGCTGAATGAAATTAAGCTTCTACACCATCTTAATTCAAAATCAATTTTAAGTAAATACTACTACACGATTTCTGCATAAAACGTATGGACGAAAAGGTAGAGATAACGAGTTTACCATCCTCTGATACGCGGAGCGCTGTGGAACGGCGCAAGATGTCGGCAACTGCAAGTACGGTCTCCTCTGGCACTGTTTCTAGTTTCGCATCCCCTTCGAGACCTAGGTGTGACCTCATCCGCGAGAAGGAACAGATGAGAGCCAAGCTCACCACTAACCAATCAGCCCCAAACCCAAAAAGGAGACAACCATGAATTAGCACCTGGAAAAATTTCAGAGAAAATTTTAAAAACATCAAAATCACCATGAATGAAATGATCACCAGTGTTTTTTGCGGTGGAGATGAACTGGATGCTTCGCCTCGCGATGACGTAGTTGCCATGTTGCTACTGCGCGATCCAAACGAAACCCAGCCAGGGATGAGGAACCGAGACTGCAATAGAAATCAAGCGTGATGGCGCTAAAGAAGGTGAAGAAGCAAAAACGCGAAATAAATCCAAGGTAAAGCAGATAGGGTTTGTCACCTGTTCGACAGCTGCTACAGCAATCGTGTGCACCACGGCGAGGACGACATTCGTGACGAGCAAGACAAGAGAGGGGAAGTGGCTGGACGAGGGACTGAAATAATAGTAATATGAATTATTTTTTCTGTTTATTATCAACAAGATCAATACAATTGAATAATAGATAAGGTGGTAGCTGTTGCACATGATTATTAGCAAGTGAAGTACAAGGTAGTGAGCATAATGTGCCCACTGTTTATGAACAGCTAATTCCCAAATCAAATGAGCTTCAACCACTCAAAGAACACCCCAAGTTGTCAACTATGCCATTCTTCTTCATTTATATTTTTTGTAATCCAAAGAAGAAAATAGATCATTCATGGCTCCATCAAGTAGAAAGATAATGACATATAATGGGAGAGAACAATATATTATACAGTTATCACTTCATATGTTCCACAAAGAATAGAATAAATGTACCCAAATAAACAGGCCATTTGCAAGCATTGTAATGTGAATGTATACCATGCAATAAACATATTTACTGTATACAAAGGAAAACAAAACTTTCTTATTGACAACAAATAGCAGTACCGAAATTACAGATATCTATAGTACTACAGTAGTGGAGAGTAGTGCTCCAGTGTCAAAAGCATAATAGACCGAACCAACCAAATAAAAATCAAGCTGGTAGATCCTTGCCCGGTTACAGACCAGCAGCGGGCAGCGCAGCCAAGAAGGCACTGTAGGCCGAATCGAGGTCGAAGTTGAGCTGCCAGGCCTGCTGCTCGGTGAGCTCATCCGCGACCCTGGGTTAGACCATGGATTCCCTTTCGAACAGGTGGATGGCGAGGTGGATGGAATGCTATATTTGTTGAAAATGGAAGTTACATGTGGTTGGATCGAAGGTATTTCTCACATTGAGATCAAGGAATCAAAACTTATAGGACAGAGGTATTTCTCACATTGAGATCAAGAAATGACTGTTGTTTCAACAGCATCTCTCCTAATCCATCTCCAGCTCCACTGATTGTTCCTCAACTTTCATAAGTTCTTCCTGAAATAAATGGTGTCCATGAACAGAATAAGAATACAGATTTTATTTATGAATGAAGAACAGAAATGAATTTTACAGTGTACAGACAAATGCATAGAGGGAGGAAAGTTTCTTTGAAGAAATATGTCCAAATTATCTATAAAATTGGGCATCTGATGCAAAGGTAAAGAATAAAGTTCTTACTGGAATCTCCTTATATATTCTGAATAATGTGGCAACCAATAGTGAACCAAACATCAAATAGAATATAAATTTTTTTTGGTTTGTTTGTGCTACATATTTTCTAGAAACCAGTCAGTAACACATTTCTTGGAACTAAAGGGAAGACCACAATCGATCAAAAGTGTCAGAGCATCTGGGATCAGCCAAACAAGTAAATCCAGAGCAATTTAGGGCAACTGTCACTTGGAGCACATACTGCTCCAAATGCTAGATTTTTGGAAACAAAAATAGTGTGATATGATTATAAAAAACAACACATAAAAACTATCATAAGGAGAAAGTCAGTTCACCTCCACCAAAAAGCAGAGCTCCCATATGATCCTTGACAAACTTTAGAATAAGTGCTATGTATTTTCTCCCCTTTGGTTGTCGCTTCAAGTATTCCAACGGCCAGCACCGCAAGATATTGCTATGAACCCTCCTTTTGGATCGCCAGCTGAATATGGTGGTGAGTCACCTCTAAGAAAAGCTTTTACGTACAATTAGTTCCACATAATATTTGAATATAAGTCGACTATTGATATATTCTTTGGATCAAAGGTCTATCGATAAGATGACGAATTCGATGGCACTATCATAAAGCTAGAACATCAAAATAAAAAATGCACAAATACTTAATTTCTTGTATGCTATAAAACCTTTCCTCACTCATAATCATATTTATCTGATAATGAGCTAGCAAGTCAACATATCGTCGAATAGGAGAGGTGAACTGCACGTAACCAGGAATTTTATGAACTGAGACAAATACACCAGCTTTCAAAAAAAACTCCCAGTAAGCCTTGTAGGATTTACCTTGAGCTCGTTGTACTTGTTCATCAGCTTCCTTTCGCGAAGTTCAGCTGGTGAACAAAAAATCAACCATCAGGTTGAGGAACAGATAGTAACCATTTGATTAGAAGATAGACAGACAGTGAGGAGAGGAAGGAGGTATTGGGATTGAGGAACTCACATTTCTTCAGATAGTATGGTCGTTTTCCAGCCTTTGCTGCCTCCCTCTCTTTCTTGATATGCTCACACAAGATTTCTGATTCAACGTTCTTTGGAGGATGAGACTTCAACTGCTTATCCTGTAGGTAGTTACATTCCAGGAATCAACTAAACCAATCAATCATATTGCTCCCAGAAGCATACAAAGGTCAGCTTTTAAAAGTTCTCTCATAGATGTCAGCTTGTTTCTGGCAAGGCGTAACAGCTAACATCATCTTTAACTCCATTCAGATAAAAAATCACAACTGTTGTCTAGTTTGTGATGCAATAACAAATAATTATATCCACACTTACTTGCAAAAAATACTTTTTTCCACTTACTTGCAAAAATACTGATCGGTGTTTTGCCATGAAAACAGCAGGAGTGAGTAGTGCATAAAGCTTTTCATAGAATTTTCGATACTCCAGACCGTGTTGTGTCATAAGAATGAAAAGACCACTTAAGGCCATCACACTGATAACACCACCAATGTCATATGATCTAGTCAAGAAATCACTGCAGAATAAATAAAAAAGTATACATACAACAAGATATATGTTAGTGAAATATGAAATGATGTGAAAATAATATAGAAATCGTACAACCTACCATAAGATGGAAGGGTTTGACATTGAAGGAATTACATTTTGATGAATTAAAGCAAGGACCTGCAAGATACCCCAAAAATCAAGGCAGGAAACCATAGCCAACAATGAAGCACCTAACTACTACAAAATAAAGTGAGTGTTCGTGATGTAGATGAGGGAAACGGACAATGAATATTTTCACCTTCCTAAGTTATTATATTGTTACCATACCACAATGCGCTAAACTGCGCATAGGATAAGAAAAACATTGCTGCAAGGGTTTATAATTCAGATACAACAGTTACCATAGTTATCTTTTTCAGGGCAAGAACATCTTTACCTCCTTGTACACATCAAGTGGTAGTGGTAACATGAGAAAAGACAGCCATGCTTTGGTGAACTTCAATTTTAGTTTCAATTTTAGTTTCCTAAATAATTTCATCAGTTAATACCCAGAACATTTGAGCTTAAGCTGTAAAATGATGAAGTACCTTGAAAGAGTCATTTTCTCCTTTAGAAGACAGACCTTCATCAGAAGTACAAAACCAGAAGTCAAGAGTAAGAACACTAATCAGACCTTAGTGCATACACATATGTGGGTTCATAAAAGCACGAATTAAAGCATAAATCATTTAAATGGGAATTATTTTGTAGGCTCACAGAAACACATGAAATTACTACTGTATTATAAATAAGAGGAAAGTTTTAAAGTGTCAAACAAATAATAAAATACTCACCAACAGTACTCCACATATCAAATGTTGATTCCTTTTGAAAATCCATCAAAGGAACATGTGCCAAAAGATTGTATACGTTGTGCTGCGTGTTGAGGTTGAGCAGGTCGTAGGCCGGGACGGCGGCGGCGCCCCTGGCGGAGGCAGCGAGCCACCTAAGCCTCTGGTGCGCGGTGGTGGAGGAGACGGCGGAGGCGCGGCAGGTTGAGGAAGGCGTCGGGGCCGTAGAGCCTGCACGCGGCCTCGTCGTAGGCGAGCGCGGCCTCCTCGGCAGTGGCGAAGGAGCCGAGCCAGAGGCGGGTGCGCTTGTTGGGCTCTCGGATCTATGATAAAAACCAGGAAGCAACACAAACCAGAAGATATCTTGCAGAATAGTTGGTGTTCAACCGCAGGTCATCAATATCCAAGCTTTCTAAAGATCCAGATATAAGAACATGCAGGAGACAACACAGACAAATAAGATTTTTGGCACTGGGATCTAATCTAAAATATATATGTGCAACTCTAGACTACTATAGGGTACAGATTTGAAACATTTGGGATGATGCTGGAGTGATAGATGTAGTAGTTGGATTGCACAAATAAAATGAAAAAAATACCAGTTCAGAAACAAGAATTAGTAGTAGAAACAGGCTAAGTAAAATTGTACACTCCTGGCTTGTTTGAAGAGATGAGGAAGTTGCCTGAGTTGTGGTGCCGGTGACTGATGTGCTGGCAGCAGCAGTAGAAACACCTAGTATAAGAAAAAACATACAATTAGGCCTACCATAGATCCAAGTTAAATGTTACTGCATTCTCAGGAATCATCCTCATAGGTCTAATTCAGACAAGTAATGGACACACTTCTACTGACTAATGTAAACAAGGGATGTCACACAAAAAAGTAGTTGGAATTCGAACAATACACCCATCAATTAGGCCTACCATCAAAGGCTATTATTTAGTAGCAAAAATCTAGAACAAACTTAATGATGCAACTTCACAGGTCTTAATTTCCCAATAGAGACATAAAAATTGATACCCAGATGAAAAGAGACATAAAAATGGTACACATATTGTCAAATTAAGTGGCTAGAGTACTTGTGCCTCACCTGGGTGGTGGCAGGGGTGAACATTTTGGGCGAGGCGTCAACAAGGTAGACAACCATCTCCTTGTTCGCCTCCCTCTCCTGGTTCCCCAAGAAAGCAATCCAGCACCCGCGAAAAAATGTGGTGTCACTGCATGGTCAAATAATCAAATTAGTTTTTTTTCTTCAAAACACTGATCCGATAGAAGGAGAATAGGGAGAGAGAACGCAGCTAAGAGCCGGTACGAACCTGGAAACTGTCTTCGTCTTCATCTCTGTAATGACCCGCAAGGTGAGCAGGTATAGGGACCAAGAAAATGTAAGCAATCAGCTAGTTAATGTACTCATACTCAGCAGATGTCAAAATCACTCCTTCCCGGGGTACATCCACAACCATATCTAAACAAACTAAGATGATCAAATCAGCAATACCAATCCTCCTAGCAGCTCACATTCATTAAGCCAATGCAGGTTGAAAAGGATAGGTACCCTGACACACATGCAACGAAACACTCACTCTGGGTGCCGACTGCCAACACGAGCAAAATCTCTGTAACTACTACTGTCCTAACAACCCATGACAGGAAACAGAATCGAAAAGCAAGCCCCGCAGTGTCGGTATAACCTTTGAGCCGACGATGACGACGCCTTAACAACCCTCGATGTGGCTCTGCAAGCGGAGGCGCTTTACGCCAAAGCCGTCCATGGATCAGTGCGCCTCGCGCGCCCACTCGCCAAAGCCGACGCGTCCATGCGGTCGCCCGAGATGGTGATGTAGGGGGCGCTGATGGAAGGGATCACGGGGGTGGGGGCGAGGATAGCAGGGGCGGGGCCAGCCGCGGGGGCAACCTGGAATGGCATTCGTCTAAGCTTGGAGAGCGAGGCAGAGACGCGAATCATGGAGGCACAAAAAGATCTCACTGGGCGGAATTTGGAAAGCCAGCAGCACCAAATCGGTAAATTCGAAACCAGTTCCTTACGCAGATCCTCACTCCCCTCAGTTAGGCACATCACACATGTACCAATCGCAACAATTCTCCACGGCTGCAACCACACAATAGATGAAACACGGTGTCTGATCCGGCTGCCAACTAATCCAGCAGGAAATCCGCGCAACCCGGATCGAACACCGACCGCATCTAGAGCCCCCATCCGCGGATCCGAAACCCAATTCCCAGCGAGCAAGCGAGCATGGTCGTGGGGAAGCGGAGTGCTCACATCGGACGGCCACCACGCGCGCCACCTCCACCGGCCGAGCGAGCAAGCGAGCCCGGTCGTGGGGAAGCGGAGTGCTCACCTCGGACAGCCACCGCGCGCGCCACCTCCACCGGTTGCTGCTCCTCCGGCCCCCGCGATTCCTCTCGCGCCTCCCCCACGCGAGGTTTTCTTCTTCCCCGTCTCCTCTTTGTTAGGAGAGAGAGAGACGTGGTGTGGTGGCCTGGTGCCCGATGGGGCACTATGGCTGGCTGGCCTGGAGAAAATATGCTGCTGGGGGCACGGCGAGGGAAGGACGAGATCCACTGGCGGGCGAGATCCATGGCGGAATCGCGGGGGTGGGGTGAGGATAGCAGGGGCGGGGCCGGCCGCGGGGACAACCTAGAATGGCGTTCGTCGAAGCTTGGATATCGGGGCAGAGGCACGAATCAAGAAGGCTAGGGGCACGGCAGGGGAATGGCGAGATCCGCTGGCGTATGGGCGAGATCCATGGCGGAGAAGGAGCATGGTGGAGGTGTGTGGCGGGGGCAGACAGGGGCAGGCGGGAATCGCGGGATCCATCAGCGGCCGCTGCGCTCTGGCATGGCGAAACCTACGGCGGGTGCGGGGGAGGAAGGTGACGGGCTGTGGGGGAGAGGAAGGAGTGCGGCGGGGGAGAGGAAGGAGTGCGGCGGCGTCGGCGTCTGGTGCGACCGCCGCGGCGCGGGGGTGGGCGCGATGAGGTGGATCAGGAGCGAGTCGAGCGGGACCGAGGAGCGGTTGCCAGCGTGCGGAGGAGAACTGCGAACGGGAGGGGGCTGAGGGAGCTAGGTTGCTCGCGCGACGGGGAAGGGGCGGACGAACGACGCACGAAAAACATGATGTGGGATGGATGGTGGAGATTGAGGGACGGCAGAACGTAAGGGAGGCAGACTACTCTTACCTTCTTAATAAGTAGTACTAGATAAGTTTTTTATGGCACCTAGGTGAACTTCCTTAATATTAGCTTCAAATCTAGAACAAATACACACACTAAACATGATATCGGGTCTAGATGCAGTATGATATAACAATCAATCAATTGTAGAATGGTAGACAATTTGATCGATTGGGCTACCTCTCATCTATATCAAGATGTCCATTTGAAGACATTAGAGTCTTAATTGGCTTACATTATTTCATCTTACATCTTTTAGTAAGTCTTTGGTGTACTTTTCTTGTGAAATAAAGTTACATTCCTTCATTTGATTCACTTGTGGCGGTGTTTCGTACCTCGCTCCGACAAGTAAATTTATTGTACGCATTCCGGGCTCCGGGGGGTGTGCGTGGAGGGCGCAAGGTTTATACTGGTTCAGGCAGAACGTTCCTACTTCCATTCACCGGTGGCTTGCGCTACCAGCACCATTGATGATCAAACTCATAGTAGGGGTTACAAGCAATCAAGAGAGGGAGGAGATGCTCCCAGGTCCCTTATCGAGGTGGAAGCGGAGCTTAGAAGCTGCAAGGTGGAGTCCTAGGTAAGTCTTGGCTTGACAGAGCTCTAGCCTTCAGGTCCTCGTCAGTGCTCCTCCTCCTTCTATTCGTCATTGTGGGTTCGTCTCCGCCTGAAGGCGTCTGGTTGTGTCCAAGAGCTCTCTCCTTTCCATCCCCCTTTTGCCTGGAGGTCAGCCTCTCCCTTTTATAAGCCGGGACAAGGGTCGACCAGTGGTGGCTTCCCCGGGAAGGAGCTGTAAGGCAACGTTTTACCCTGAGTGACGCCACACATACTCGTGGGGCTCAAGGCCGCCTAGCTATCTCGTATTTATTGTGGCGGATGACGTGGAGGTGGTGATGGTCCTAGGTGTCATCATTTTGGCTATGCCGACCCCTAGCCTCTATAGCCTAGGGCTCTGCGCGACCCATCGTGTAGTGCCCTACGGGAGGTTTGCGCACTCAGGCCTAGTCTGATAGGCCATAAGTGCGTTGTAGTCCGGGGGTTTGTAAGTCATGAGTGCTATGCGGCTCGAGGGGTCCGTAGGTCATAAGTGGGAAGCGTACTGGCGCCCACACTGTGGCTCGGTGCCAGACATGGTTAATGCAACCAGTCATTTATGACAGGTCAGTCCGGGGCCAGGCGCAGGATCCTCTCGGGCAGTTCCCTTCTGACATGCCGACCTCCTTTACTAGGCTCCGCCACGCTCGACACCGGTCTCGGTGCCACAGGGTTCGACCGAGGGCATGTCCTTCCAAGGTTGATGCACCTGCCTCTCCTACTGACTAACAGGCCCAACTATTAGGGGCGCCTTTTCCTCAACACACTCTCTGATTGGCGGGTCCTAGGGGCCCAGGGTTATTCCCTCGACAAGCGGGTCCCAGGGACCGGGGATCATTTCCACGCTACTTGAAAGGCAAGGAATACAGTAAGCTTACCAATCATTTGTATCTTGAACTTTTTTGACATCAACTCATCAAATTCCTTGCAATGACCTTGATTTGTTGAGCCAAATATTATATTGTCAACATAAACTTAGCAAATAAATATATCACTATGTTTTTGTTGGTGAATAGTATGGTTTAGACCATCCCAATCTTGAAGTCGTTGTTGATGAGAAAGTCTTCAAGGCGCTCATACCAAGTCCTTGGAGCTTGCTTTAGCCTATATAGTGCCTTGGACATCCTGTAAACTTGGTTAAGATATCTAGGGTTCTCAAACCCATTTGCTCCATCAACATATACGAGTTCATTAATGAAACCATTTAAGAATGAGCTTTTTTACATCTATTTTATATAATTTAATATCATGATAGGATGCATAATCAAGTAGAATACAAAGTAAAACCATACAATCAGTGCAAGTGTTTGCCTTAAATCCAAACCTTCTACTTGAGAGATCCCTTTACAATAAGCCTTGCATGGTTCCACACTATAGTACCTTGATCATTTTTCTTATTACAGAAAACCCATTATATACCTATTACTCTTACATCATGTGGTCGCTCTTCAAGGGTCGAATCCTCGTTGCGGGTGAAGTTTTTCAACTCCTAATGCATGGCATTCACCTAATCCAAATCCTTAAGTGCTTCATCATAGATGTAGGTTCAATAGAAGACATAAAAGAGTGAGGTTCAACAAAGGATGCAATTTTTATGATTGAGTTATAATTCCCCTTGATGGATTTCATATGATGACATCTTATGGATGAGCTTATAGTAGAGGTCATGTTCTTCAGTCAATCACTCGAAGAGGAGGTTGCTGAGAGCACCTAGAGGGGGGTGAATAGGTGATCCTATAAAAATCAAACACTAATAGCCACAAAACTTAGTTATAAGTGTTAGAACGGCTAAGTAGTTTGAAGCGAGTTCTTGTGAACACAAACAATCACAGAGAGAGCAACACAAGACACACGTTTTTTATCCCGTGGTTCGGCCAAGTAACACTTGCCTACTTCCACGTTGTGGCGTCCCAATAGACGAGGGTTGCACTCAACCCCTTTCAAGTGATCCGATGATCAACTTGAATACCATGGTTTTTCCTTTAGATGATTGTTCCCATTTGCGAGGAATCTCCACAAATTGGAGTCTCTCGCCCTTATAACAAAGATCACAATGAAGGCACAGAGTAAGGTTGGAAGAAGCAACACACACAAGACTCGAATACGCAGCACACCCACGCACACAAGTGAAGACTCGAGCTCAAATGACAACACAGGGAGTCCTTGACTCAAATAGAGCTCAAATCTCTAACACAACAAAGCGAATGCACGGAAGCAGAGTCTAGATGCCTTAGAATACTTAGTGAATGCTTGGTTGACTCCTCCATGCGCCTAGGGGTCCCTTTTATAGCCCCAAGGCAGCTAGGAGCCGTTGGAGGCCAACTTGGAAAGCCAAACTTGCCTTCTGTCGGGTGGTGCACCGGACAGTCCGGTGCACCACCGGACAGTCCCTGTAGCTATCCGGTGCGTGATCTCCTTCCATTTCTAGCGCATCTGACCGTTGGTCCTCGGTGTCGGTTGGCGCACCGGACACTATCCGGTGCACACCGGACAGTCCAGTGTGCGCAACCGACCGTTGGCGCGACCACGTGTCACGCGAAGATTGCGCGGCTGACCGTTGGCGCGGGCGACCGTTGGCTCACCGGACAGTCCGATGAATTTTAGCCGTACGCCGCTGATCCTCTTCCCGAGAACGATGAGTTCACCGCGGATGACTCACCGGACAGTCCGGTGAATTATAGTCGTACGCCGCCGTCGAGTCCCAAGAGCGGCCTTTTCATGCGGACCAGCCTGGCGCACCGGACACTGTTCGGTGCACCACGGGACACTGTCCGGTGCACCACCGGACAGTCCGGTGCGCCAAGCCGAGCTGAAGTTGGCTGCACACAACCACCTCTTTTTCCAATTCTTTTCTCACTATTTCTAGCACTTAGACAAAACACATTAGTACTCAAAACAATGTACCGAGTCTAGAAACGTGCCTTTCTCTTTGATTTGCACTTTTCTCTTTACTTGGCACATGAGAACTTAATTAAACGTGTTGGGCACTTAATCACCAAAACATTATTGAAATTGCCCAAAGGCACATTTCCCTTTCAATCTCCCCCCTTTTTGGTGATTTATGCCAACACAACAAAAAGCAACAAGAGAAGTGCAAAATCAATGCAATTGAAGACCAAATTGTTTTTTGACTATAATTTGGTATATTTGGATCGCTCTTTGCCACCACTTGGTTTGTTTTTGCAAATCAAATTCATTTTCCTATCTCTAAGTCAAACACACTTGTTTAGGCACAAGGAGAGATATTTTAATGGAAAAAATTGATCAAGTACCAAAAACTCCCCCTTTTTCCCATAATAAAAAATTCTCCCCACAAGAGACCAAATTTTGCAGCAATAAGAGTATTTTGGACAAATCAAAAGTTCTAACTCTTATTTTCATAATTCACAAATGGTAGCTGATCCATTTGCTTTTGGCCTTAATTTCTCCCCATTTGGCATTAAGCACCAAAACGGGATCATTCTTGGCCCCTTTAACCCCATTGCCTCACCAAAAATGTCAATTGGGAGCAAAAAGGCAAATAGAGCATAGGTATGAACTTGGAATTAAGTACACCAATACCGGAGTGCAGTGGAAGTCTTTGCAACGTCCAAGTCCATTTTCCCTTTCAATGCACCTTTGAGACTACATCAAGAATACTCAAACACGAAGGTTAGTCTCAAAGGGTCAAGTTGTAGCATATCTCCCCCTAAATAAGTGCACCATTTGCATATGGACTTGTGAGGTCCGGGGAGGTCTTGTACAACTTGAGCACCACAGATATACAACAAGTAATGTAAATGCTTCAAAGTAACATGATGAAAGGCATAGAACACAGGTATGCTAGAGATCAATCCAAGTTACGCGAATCTAAGACATTTAGCTCACTACGCAACCTGCAAAATGTTTTCTCATCTAACAGCTTGGTGAAGATATCGGCTAGCTGGTTCTTGGTGCTAATATGAAAAATCTCGATATCTCCCTTTTGCTGGTGATCCCTCAGGAAGTGATGCCGGATGTCTATGTGCTTAGTGCGGCTGTGTTCAATAGGATTATCCGCCATGCAGATTGCACTCTCATTGTCACATAGGAGTGGGACTTTGCTCAGATTGTAGCCAAAGTCCCGGAGGGTTTGCCTCATCCAAAGTAGATAGTTGTGCATAACACTGTCCTGCGGCAACATACTCGGCCTCAGCGATGGATAGGGCAACGGATGTTTGTTTCTAGGAACTCCAGGACACCAAGGACCTTCCTAGAAATTGGCACGTCCCCGATGTGCTCTTCCTATCAACCTTGCACCCAACATAATCGGAGTCTGAGTATCCAATCAAGTCAAAGGTAGACCCCTTTGGATACCAGATCCCGAAGCAAGGCGTAGAAACTAAATATCTAAGAATTCGCTTAACAGCCACAAGGTGACATTCCTTGGGGTCGGATTGATATCTAGCACACATGTATACACTTAGCATAATGTCTGGTCTACTAGCACATAAATAAAGCAGTGAACCTATCATGGACCGGTATGCCTTTTGATCAACGGAATTACCCGTCGGTTCCCATCGGTGTCTTCGCGGGCTTGGCGTCCTTCATCCTAAACCGCTTGAGAAGGTCTTGTGTGTACTTCATTTGAGAGATGAAGGTGACATCCTTGAGTTGCTTCACTTAGAATCCAAGGAAGTAGGTCAACTCGCCCATCATCGACATCTCGAACTTTTGTGTCATCACCCTATTGTCATCCTCAAAGCCAGGGGTTGTTCCACGTATACTTCCTCCTTGATTGGCCCATTGAGGAAGGCGCTCTTCACATCCATTTGAAACAACCTGAAAGAGTGGTGAGCAGCATAGGCTAATAATATTCGAATAGACTCTAGCCTAGCTACAGGAGAAAAAGTCTCCTCGAAATCCAAACCTGCGACTTGGGCATAACCTTTTGCCACAAGTCGAGCCTTGTTTCTTGTCACCACCCCGTGCTTGTCTTGCTTGTTGCGGAACACCCACTTGGTTCCCACAACATTTTGCTTTGGACATGGCACTAGGCTCCAAACTTCATTTCTCTTAAAGTTGTTGAGCTCTTCCTGCATGGCCAACACCCAGTCCGGATCCTGCAAGGCCTCTTCTACCCTGAAAGGCTCAATAGACGAGACAAACGAGTAATGTTCATAAAAGTTAGCTAATCTTGAGCGAGTAGTTACTCCCTTGCTTATGTCACCCAGAATCTGGTCAATGGGGTGATGTCGTTGGATCGTTGCTCGGACTTGAGTTAGAGGGACCCGTGGTGCTTCTTCCTCCATCACTTGATCTTCTTGTGCTCCCCATTGATCATGCCCTTCTTCTTGAGGAACCTGTTCATGATCTTGAGTTGGGGGTTGCACCTGAAAGTCGCCTAAAGGGGGGGTGGATAGGCGAAACCTGAAAATTATAACTTTACACCCCACCTAGATCCCTTGATTAGTGGTTAGAACAAGATACACACTTGTCGGAGAATAAAACTAAGTCCTTGTGTGTAAAGAGTATTGCTTTTAAATAATGCGGAATTGATAAATCAATACTACTAATAAGTCTATGAGAATAAAGCAAGAGGGCTTAGATAAGAAGAGTAATAACACAAGTTCTTTCTTGCAAAGTGTTGCTTCACAAAATGAGAATTTAACTTAACGCAACACCAAATAGTATTAGCAAAGAATAGTGCAAGAAGAAACTTAGAAAGGGAAAGAACAAACAAATCACAAGCAATGAGCACACGAGACACGGGTGATTTGTTTTACCGAGGTTCGGCCCTCGAAGGCCTAGTCCCCGTTGAGGAGTCCACTAAGGACGGGTCTCTTTTAACCCTTTCCCTCTCTCCACCGATCACCAAAGACCGGCGAGCTCTTCTTCTTCTCAAGGATCACTTAAGACCCCGCAAGGACCACCACACACTTTGGTGTCTCTTGCTAGCTTTACAAGCCTCCAAAACTTTGGAGGAAGTTCAATGGGAGTCAAAACTCCACGTGCAAATGAACACAAAGATGTAGCACACACTATCTCTCAATGAATCTCACAAGGCACTAGTGCTAAACTCAAATGAGTAGCTCTCTCTTGCTTGCTCTCTCTTTTGTGGCACTTGTGTTGGTTGTAGTGGTCTAAATCTTGTGTATAGGATGGATCAATGAATAGAGGTGGTTGGGAGGGCTTGAGTATGTCAACTAGATGACTTAGAATGTTGCTTGGGCTCCCCCACCTTGAAGTGGCCGGTTGGGGTGGTATTTATAGCCACCAACCAAATTGTAGCCGTTGGAGAAGGCTGCTGGCGATGGGCGCACCGGACAGTGTCCGGTGCGCCGCCACGTCATCCTCCCGTTAGGGCTTGGAGCTGGTCGACCGTTGGAGGCTTTGTCCTCATGTGGCACCAGACAGTCCGGTGCGACACCGGACAGTCCGATGCCCCTCTGACCAACTGGTCTGACTTCTGTCGCGTTCACTGTGCTGCACTTTTCCCTGTCAGAGTCGACCGTTGCGCGCAGGTAGCCGTTGCTCCGCTGGCACACCGGACAGTCCGGTGAATTATAACAGAGCTGCGCCTGGGAAACCCGAAGGTGAAGAGTTTAAAGTCGATTCACCCTGGTGCACCGGACACTGTCCGGTGGTGCACCGGACACTGTCCGGTGGCACACTGGACAGTCCGGTGCGCCAGACCAGGGAGCACTTCGGTTTCCTTTGCTCCTTTCTTTTTGAACCCTTTCTTTTGACTTTGTATTGGTTTGATGTGAACCTTTAGCACCTGTAGAACATTTATTCTAGAGAAAACTAGTTAGTCCAATTATTTGTGTTGGGCAATTCAACCACCAAAATCAATTAGGAAAAGGTTAGACCCTATTTCCCTTTCAGCACCCTTTTTGAGGAAGATGGTTGATCTTTCTGTAATTCCTGTGGTCGCACATCACCTATTGCCATCGTGCGTATTGTGGCTATCAGAATTTCTTCTCCATCTACATCATCAAGATCAACTTGCTCTCTTGGAGAGCCATTAGTCTCATCAAATACAACGTCGCTAGAGACTTCAACCAATCCTGAAGATTTGTTGAAGACCCTATACGCCTTTGTATTTGAGTCATACCCTAGTAAAAACCCTTCTACTGCCTTGGGAGCAAACTTAGAATGTCTACCTTTCTTCACCAGAATGTAGCATTTGCTCCCAAATACTCGAAAGTAAGAAACGTTGGGTTTGTTACCGATAAGTAGTTCATAGGAGGTCTTCTTGAGAAGGCGATATAGATAGAGCCGGTTTATGGCGTGGCACGTTGTGTTCATAGCTTCCGACCAAAACCGCTCGGGCGTCTTGAACTCTCCAAGCATCGTTCTTGCCATGTCGATAAGCGTCCTGTTCTTCCTCTCTACCACACCGTTTTGCTATGGTGTGTAGGGAGCAGAGAACTCGTGCTTGATGCCTTTCTCCTCAAGATACTCCTCCAATTGTAGATTCTTGAACTCGGACCCGTTGTCGCTTCTTATCTTTTTCACCTTGAGCTCAAATTCATTTTGATCCCTCCTTAAAAAGCGCTTTAGGGTCCCTTGGGTTTCTGATTTGTCCTGCAAAAAGAATACCCAAGTGAAGCGGGAAAAATCATCAACAATAACAAGACCATACTTACTTCCCCCGATGCTAAGGTAGGCAACGGGTCCAAAGAGGTCCATGTGAAGAAGCTCCAGTGGTCTTGATGTTGTCATCACATTCTTGCTGTGATGAGTGCTTCCCACCTGTTTTCCTGCCTGACAAGCTGCACAAGGTCTATCTTTCTCGAAACAAACATTTGTTAGTCCTAACACATGTTCTCCCTTTAGAAGTTTATGAAGGTTCTTCATCCCAACATGTGCTAGACGGCGATGCCACAGTCAGCCCATACTAGTCTTAGCTATTAAGCATGCATCTAGATCGGCCTCCTCTTTCAAAAAATCAACTAAATAGAGTTTGCCGTCTAATACACCCTTAAAAGCTAATGAACCATCACTCCTTCTAAAGACAGATACATCAACGTTTGTAAAAGACAACTGTATCCCATGTGACACAATTGACTTACAGACAGAAGGTTGTACCCAAGCGACTCTACTAGGAATACATTCGATATGGAGTGTTCGCATGTGATGGCTATCTTCCCCAAACCTTTGACCTTGCCTTGATTCCCATCTCCAAAGATAATCGTATCCTAGGAATCCTTGTTCTTGACGTAGGAGGTGAACATCTTCTTCTCCCCCGTCATGTGGTTTGTGCATCCGCTGTCGATTATCCAGTTAGAGCCCCCGGATGCATAAACCTGCAAGGAATTTAAGCTTGGGTTTTAGGTACCCAACTCTTGTTGGGTCCTACAAGGTTAGTCACAATGGTTTTTGGAACCCATATGCAAGTTTTGTCTCCCTTGCATTTGGATCCCAATTTCCTAGCCACTACTTTTGCATTCTTACATGAAAGAACAAAAGAAGTGTTGCAAGCATGGAAAACATTAGTAGATTCATTGCACATTTTCATAGGCACGTGATGCACAACATGATTTCTCCTAGGCTTACTTCTACCATGAACAAAAGTAGAACTAGAGGCAAACATAGCATTTGAATTGAAAGCATCATGATCATAACTCCTATTATAATGAGTACGATTAGCAATTTTCCTATCATAAATAAAGGCATGGTTCCTTTGAGGATTACTAACCATAGGGGCCTTCCCTTTCTTCTTGTTAGGAATGGGAGCCCTTTGACTTGTTAAGTTCTTGGTTTCCCTTCGAAAACCAAGCCCATCCTTATTTGAGGGATGTCTACCAACGGTGTAGGCAACCCTAGCAAATTTTAATTTATCAAAATTAATTTTGCAAGTCTTAAGTTGAGCATTAAGACTTACCACATCATCATTTAATTTGGTAATAGAAATAAGGTGTTCATCACAAGCATCAACATCAAAATTCTTACATCTATTACAAATCACAACATGCTCTACACATGAACTAGTTTTGTTGACTTCCTCTAGCCTAGCATTTAGTTCATCATTTAAACTCTTTAAACTAGAGACCGATTCATGGCAAATAGACAATTCAGAAGATAACATTTCATTTCTCTTAATTTCTAAGGCAAGGGATTTTTGCACACTAACAAATTTGTCATGTTCCTCATATAAAATATCTTCGTGCCTCTCTAGCAATCTATCTTTTTCATTTAGAGCATCAATTAATTCATTAATTTCTCTACTTTAGCTCTATCTAAACCTTTAAATAAACTAGAGTAATCTACTTCATCATCGGAAGAATCATCATCGCTAGAAGTAGTGTACTTAGAGGTATCTCGAACATGTACCTTCTTTTCCTTGGCAATAAGACATGTATGGCGTTCGTTGGGGAAGAGAGAAGACTTGTCGAAGGCTGAGGCAGCGAGTCCTTCGTCGTCGGAGTCGGAAGAGGAGCAGTCCGAGTCCCATTCCTTTCCCAGGTGTGCCTCGCCCTTAGCCTTCCTATAGTTCTTTTTCTCCTTCCCGCTCTTTTCTTATCCCTGGTCACTATCATTATCGGGACAATTTGCAATAAAATGTCCAGTCTTACCGCATTTGAAGCAGGAGCGCTTTCCCCTTGTTTTGTTCTTGTTGGGGGTACTCCTTGCGTCCTTTAAGTGCGGTCTTGAAGCGCTTGATAATAAGCGCCATTTCATTCTCGTTGAGCCCGACAGCCTCCACTTCTGCTACCTTGCTTGGTAGCGCCTCCTTGCTGCTTGTTGCCTTGAGCGCAACGGGCTGCGGCTCGTAGACGGGCAGTGGGCCGTTTAAGGCATCATCTACATACCTTGCCTCCTTAACCATCATGCGCCCGCTTACAAATTTTCTGAGTATCTCCTCGGGCGTCATCTTTGTGTACCTGGGGTTTTCACGGATAAGATTCACGAGATGGGGGTCAATAACTATAAAGGACCTGAGCATGAGTCGGACGACATCGTGGTCCATCCATCTTGTGCTTCCATAGCTTCTAATCTTGTTGACCAGGGTCTTGAGCCTATTGTAGGTTTGTGTTGGCTCTTCTCCCCTGATCATGGCGAATCTCCCTAGCTCGCCTTCCACCAGTTCCATTTTGGTGATCATTGTAGCATCATTTCCCTCATGTGAGATCTTGAGGGTGTCCTAGATTTGCTTGGCGTTGTCCAAGCCACTTACTTTATTGTATTCATCCCTGCAAAGCGAAGCTAACAAGACAGTAGTAGCTTGGGCATTCTTATGAATTTGTTCATTAATGAATACAGGATTATCCGTACTATCAAAATGCATCCCATTTTCCACAATTTCCCAGATACTAGGATGGAGAGAAAACAGATGACTACGCATTTTATGACTCCAAAATGAGTAGTCCTCTCCATCAAAGTGTAGGGGTTTTCCAAGAGGAATAGAGAGCAAATGAGCATTTGAGTTGTAGGTAATGCGAGAGTAATCAAAAGAATAATTTTGATTAACCGTTTTCTTTTTCGGCGATGAGTCGTTGTCGTCATCATCTCTTGGTGAAGAAGAGGAGGCATCGCTGTCGTAGTAGATGATCTTCTTGATGTGCCTCTTTTTCTTCCCGTCCTTCTTCTTGTGACTCGAGCCTGAGTCAGTGGGCTTGTCATCTCTTAGCTCGTTGAAGATGGACTCCTTCTCTTTGTCGTTGACCACCATCCCCTTTCCCTTAGGATCCATCTCTTCAGGCGATTAGTCCCTTATGTGAAGAGTACGACTTTGATACCAATTGAGAGCACCTAGAGGGGGGGGGGGGTGAATAGGTGATCCTGCAAAAATCAAACACTAGCCACAAAACTTAGTTATAAGTGTTAGAACGGCTAAGTAGTTTGAAGCGAGTTCTTGTGAACACAAACAATCACAAAGAGAGCAACACAAGACACGCGATTCTTATCGTGTGGTTCGGCCAAGTAACACTTGCCTATTTCCACGTTGTGGCGTCCCAATGGATGAGGGTTGCGCTCAACCCCTTTCAAGTGATCCGATGATCAACTTGAATACCACGGTTTTTCCTTTAGATGATTGTTCCCGTTTGTGAGGAATCTCCACAAATTGGAGTCTCTCGCCCTTATAACAAAGATCACAATGAAGGCATAGAGTAAGGTTGGGAGAAGCAACACGCACAAGACTCGAATACGCAGCACACCCACGCACACAAGTGAAGACTCGAGCTCAAATGACAACACAGGGAGTCCTTGACTCGAATAGAGCTCAAATCTCTAACCAACAAAGCGAATGCGTGGGAGCAGAGTCTGGATGCCTTAGAATACTTAGTGAATGCTTGGTTGACTCCTCCATGCGCCTAGGGGTCCCTTTTATAGCCCCAAGGCAGCTAGGAGCCGTTGGAGGCCAACTTGGAAAGCCAAACTTGCCTTCTGTCGGGTGGTGCACCGGACAGTCCGTTGCACCACCGGACAGTCCCTATAGCTGTCCAGTGCGCGATCTCCTTCCATTTCTGGCGCATCCGACCGTTGGTCCTCGGTGTCGGTTGGCGCACCGGACACTATCCGGTGCACACCAGATAGTCCGGTGTGCCCAACCGACCGTTGGTGCGACCACGTGTCACGCGAAGATTGCGCGGCTGACCATTGGCATAGGCGACCATTGGCTCATCGGACAATCCGGTGAATTTTAGCCATACGCCGCTGATCCTCTTCTCGAGAATGATGAGTTTGCCGCGGACGACTCACCGGACAGTCTGGTGCACCACCGGACAGTCCGGTGAATTATAGTCGTACGTCGCCGTCGAGTCCCGAGAGCGGCCTTTTCACGCGGACTAGCCTAGCGCACCGGACACTGTCCGGTGCACCACCGGACAGTCCGGTGTGCCAAGCCAAGCTGAAGTTGGCTGCACACAGCCACCTCTTTTTCCAATTCTTTTCTCACTGTTTCTAGCACTTAGACAAAACACATTAGTACTCAAAACAATGTACTAAGTCTAGAAACGTACCTTTCTCTTTGATTTGCACTTTTCTCTTTACTTGGCACATGAGAACTTAATTAAACGTGTTGGGCACTTAATCACCAAAACATTATTGAAATTGCCCAAAGGCACATTTCCCTTTCAGTTGCGTAGCATCAACATCTTGAGCTTGTGCCATTACTTGATCTTGAGGGACATATGACATAAAAGTGGATAACTAAATTATTAGAACAAATTTAACATTATAAAATAGATATTTATGAAATTTGATATTGATCTTTTTTATGTTATCAAGCATATTATTACAAATAAGGATAACATTTTCTTTAAATTGTTTTATGCGTTATTTTCTCCCCACAATAAAAAGGTGAAAAAAATATCCAAATATGTATCTAAAGTTTATATCTATCATTTGAGAAGGTACATGATAAATTTAAGGTTTGTATTTTATGAATCTTCCAGCGGCCAACGGAGTAGAGGTAGTCTCCGGCGCCAAGGGAGAGGAGGGAGTGGTCGCCGGGCCTAGATTAGGCACCGACGTGGGGCTGTGGGGTGGTGAGGGTGGTGCGCTGGGGAGGGAGGGGAGGGTAGGGGCTGAGAAGCACATATTGTCACTTAGAGTGTAGTTTGAACGTGGGTTAACACCGGACGACGGAAGCCCGACGTTCTCTCTCGTTGATTCTCCGGGACTCCATCGACGTAGGCCATCATACAAGGAGGCTCTTCTCCTGCCCAGGGCTGCTCCCTGTCTAGGCTGAGAGGACGACAATGGCGCAGGCTGGGTGAAGGTTGAAGGAAGACAAGCTCGTCGACATCGCCTACGCCCTCTCAAGTCCCCTCCTCTTCTCCCCAGGACTGTTCCATCCGACCTTAGGGGGAAGTGTTTTAACTGCCTCTCCCTTTCCCACCGAGCTGCTGTTTGTCGTCGGCTAGTGAGGTGCTTCTGTTGCCGACTGCCTGGGCACCATGCTTACGTGTGCCCGCGCTGGTGATCAGGCATGCCCCAGCCACGACGAGGCCTATCTCCCAGTCTTCTAGGATGGCCGACTCTGAGGATAATTTAGCTGGCAGAGTTGAGATCGGTGGAGAAGATGGCGATGGAAGATTGAAGAAGCACATCTGCCGTGGTCAGAGGAGGAGAAGATCCGGAAACCAGAGGGATAGCGAAGATCAGGAAGCAGTAGTCGCGGTGCCTGCCCAACGTTGAGCCGATCAGAGCCTTGATCGTGCAATGGGTAGGCCCAAGTGAATCATCAAATACTCCAGGAAGATTCTTGAGGAAGAAGATAATCTCCAGTGGGCTTTGATCATCACTGTCATTGATCAGTCGAATTCTGGCTGCGTCGCGGATGTGTCTGACGCGCTCGATGTGAGGTTTAACCTCGATGCGTAGACGCTCGACCTCCGTCGTGCTACGCCGAATTCCTACGTCATGTTCCTCCCCAATGAAGAGGTTGCCTGCCGGGTCCTCAATGGCGGCATGCCTTTTGTCTCTCCCACTGTTCGCCTTCACATCAAACGCTAGTCTAGACAAGCCATGGTCGTCGGCGGGAGAGTGTTGCTAGTGCCAGTTGACATTGAGCTGCGAGGAATCCCTGCACACCTCTAGGGGTTGGAAACAACTTCACAGCTTCTTGATGAACACTACCTCATCCGTGATGTGCACCCAGAGTCCGCGAAAGGCGTCGATCTTTCAGTCTTCAAGTTGAGTGCATGGTGCGACGAGCCAGAGCTAGTGCCGACGGAATTGGATCTTCTTGCGGAGGAGTCGCAGTTGCGTGCCTATGACTTTGGCCCCTGTCCTCGCACACTGGTGTTCCCATCTCCGTGCGAGTGTTCCGTTCAGACGTGATTCTGGACAGCAGCCCCTTGCCACCACCGCCGCCTCCCTACTCCAGCGACAATCGCGAGCAGGACCATGACAAGCGGTGACGGAATCCACATTCAACTCCAACGACGACTGTTCTCAGGCCGGTGCACGCGCGCCTCGGGCCTAGTGTTCGTGCCGGCTCTGCGCCTGGTGGGACGGTCGCACTCCTAGTCCCCTTGGGGGAAGAGACCGCCGCTTCGGATTCTCCACCCATGGCGCGCCTAGGGCCTTGTGGTGACGCCGGCTCTGCGTCTGGAAGGGCATCTGAGACGGTCGAGCTCCTGAGCGCCTTGGGAGCAGTGGATACCGTGGGAATAGAGCAGGACGCATCGGGCTCTCCAAATCTGACGCTCATCCCTTTGGTTTCTCCAAAGCCAGCGCTCATCCCTCTTGGGTCCGCCTCATTAAATGGTGTGTTCTCTTCTGACCTATTGGATTCTGGGACGCCAGATGTCGGAGATTCCTTGGAACCTGGCATTTCAGATCCTCCCCATGGTGCCTCATTTCAAACGACGGTTATAGAGGAGATGGGCGGTTGTTTGAAGGTGTACTCTAGAAGAAGAGATGCCATACCTGTTCATTCCCAAACAGCGTCCTCTGTAGCCTCGACCCCCTTGCAAGAATTCAGTCAGCACATTTCCAAAGCCACTAATGGTTTGTTGAGCCCACCGCCAATCCCTAAACATAGAAAGAAGACCCTTCCAAGAAATTTCAAGCCCAGGAGATCCAGAAGGGTGGTCAAGTTTCCGCCAGAGTTAGGCTCCGAAGCAGCAGCCTCTGTCTGCAAGAAATTGGGATTCTATGATGATCATGGCAATATATCTCTAGAAGATGCTAGCAGATATGCTATTCTATACAATTCACCCCTCTCCAAAGAGCACATCGCTGCCTTGGAGGCTCTGTTTGGATGGGATGCATCTGAGCTTGCGTAAGCTTGGATCGTTTGGTCTGGTCATGTTTCCTTGTTCTCAATGGACCAGTGCAGCTTTCTAATTTGGAATGTGAGAGGATTGAACATTAGGGCTAGGAGAGATAATGTCAAGACCCTTGTCCTGGACATCAAACCATCACTTATCTGTTTGCAAGAAACCAAAATGAGCAACATCTCTGATTTTGACATCCTTTCCATTCTTGGTGCTGGTTACAGTAATTTTGTTTTCAGTCCGGCATAGGGGACAAGAGGGGGCATTTTAGTGGCTTGGAGATATGGAGTTTTCACCCACAACATTCATGTGATCAGAGAGTTCTCGGTCTCTATTCAACTGCAGGAGGCTTCTGGCCCACTTTGGTGGTTCACAGGGGTTTACGGGTCACATCAAGATAATCTTAAACAGGCTTTTCTACAAGAGTTAAGTGAGGTCAGGGCAGGCTGTGATGGACCATGGATCTTGGCAGGTGATTTTAATCAGATTTCTAGGTCTGAGGACAAGAACAACTCCTGTATCAACAGGGCCCTGTTGAGAAGATTTAGAAGATGGATAGATGAATTGGAGCTGAAAGAAATTCCTTTGATAGGAAGAAGATACACCTGGTCCAACCAGAGACAGGCCCCCACTCTTGTTAAAATAGACCATGTCTTCTGCACTTCGAGCTGGGAAGGGATGTTTCTAGCTTCTACTTTATTTAGCAAGGCCTCAGAAGATTCTGATCATTGCCATTTGATTTTAAAGTTGAGAGAAGAAGAAGGTAAGGGGAGAAGGAGATTTCATTTTGAGAGTTTGTGGACCAAAATGCCAGGCTTTCATGAGTTGGTGGCAGATTCCTGGAACTAGCCACTTCAAAATTGTGGTCATCTGGAGAGGATCTCTCTAAAGCTCAAGAGGCTAACTAGAGCCCTGTAGTCTTGGGGGCACAAAACAGTGGGCAACATTAAATACCAACTGGGCTTAGTAAGAGAGATTTTACACAGGCTGGAAATGGCTCAAGACAGCAAGGTGTTATCTCCAGATGAGTTATGGCTGTCAAGAAAGCTCAAGCACCAGTGCCTGGTCCTTGCTTCCCTGGAGAGAACTGTTGCAAGACTCAGATCTAGAGTCAGTATCTGAAAGAGGGAGATGCCAACACATCCTTCTTTCATATGCAGGCCTGCTGCTGCAAGAAGAGAAATCATATCTTCAGCTTACTGGATGAGGAAAGAGTGGTCACATCTCATGAGCAAAAACAGGAGGTGCTGCATGATTTTTACTCTAATCTGTTCGGGTATGCCCCCTAGAGAAGGCTAACTCTGAAGTTAGAAGAATGTCACAGAGCTCTAATAGATTTGTCTGCTCTTGAGCTACCTTTTACAGAAGAGGAAGTTTGGGATGCTATAGCCAGTCTTCCTTCAGATAAAGCGCCTAGGCCAGATGGCTACACAGGGAGATTCTACAAAACTTGTTGGCCTATACTTAAGGCAGATTTGATGGCTGCCCTTGCTGCCCTTCACCTTGGTAATTCACAAAAGTTGGGGCCTCTAAACATAACATATATTACTTTGATCCCCAAGAAGGCAGATCCCATATCGATCTGCTGGTGATTACAGGCCCATCAGCCTCATTCACAGCTTTGCAAAGCTGTCCACAAAGGTCCTTGCTAATAGGCTTGCTCCTCTCCTCAACAAGATGGTTGAGGCTAATCAGAGTGCTTTTGTTAGAGGCAGATCTATTCATAACAATTATATGTTGGTCTAGCACTCAATTAAGTCCTTACACAGGAAAAAAGTGGCCAGCCTTTTTCTGAAATTAGACTTAACAAAGGCATTTGATTATGTTTCCTGGGAATTCCTTCTTAAGGTATTAACCCACCTTGGCTTTGGTAATAGGTGGAGGAATCTTATTTCCAATTTGCTGGCCACTTCATCAACTCAAATATTATTAAATGGATTTCCAGGGGAGCAGATCAGACATCGCAGAGGTTTGAGGCAAGGGGACCCCCTCTCCCCAATGTTCTTTGTTCTGGTGATGGATGTACTCAGCAGCCTTTTCAAAGTGGCAGAAGAAAAACAATTGTTGTCTAGTCTAGAAGGTGCCATTAGGAAGTCCAGATTATCTCTATATGCAGATGATGTAGTCTTGTTTGTCAAGCCCAGGGAGGAAGAGCTAAACTGTGTCAAACTCATTCTTGACTGTTTTGGAGAAGCTTCTGGCCTAGTAACCAATTTACACAAGAGTTGTGCCATCCCAATAAGATGTGAGGATGATTTGCTGCATGAAGGGTGTAACATTCTGCAAGGCACCCCTTCTTCCTTCCCTTGCACTTACTTGGGTTGACAAGATTGCGGATAGGCTACCAAATTGGAAAGCTAGGCTCCTCAACCTTGCTGGAAGGACAACCCTTGTGCGCTTTGTACTCTCAGCCATCCCAGTTTATCTCTTCCTTGCAATGAATGTCCCTAAGTGGGTGATTAACAAAATTGATAAAATTAGAAAAGGATTTGTGTGGAGAGGGAGAAAAGAGGCGAATGGAGGCAGCTGCCTCGTGGCGTGGGATTCAGTCACAAGACCTTTGAAGTGTGGCGGGCTTGGGATTCCTAATTTACAACACATGTGTTGGGCCCTTCAAACCAAATGGCTTTGGCTTAAAAAAACAGATCGACTCAGACCCTGGCATGGCTTGTCCATCCCCATTCAGCAGCATGTTAAAGACCTTTTTGCAGCATCTCTGGTTTCTCATGTGGGAAATGGCTCTAATACCTTGTTCTGGACAGATAAGTGGCTAAATGGATGCTCCATCAGAGATCTTGCTTCAGAAGTGGTGTCCAAGGTGGCTAAACGAGCTCTTACCTCTATGATAGTGGATCAGGCTCTTGAAAACAGGCAATGGATAGCACATGTCAACCCCCCTTTCCTTGATTGGAATTCAGCAATTTCTTTTCTTATGGGATACTTTAGGGGAGGTGCAGCTTTCTCAGGAGGAAGACCACCATGTTTGGAGACATGAGGCATTAGGGTTGTTCTCCTCTAAATCCTGCTACAAAGTCCTTCTCTTAGGCTCTACTGTTTTTGAGCCTTGGAAGAGATTATGGAAGACCTGGGCTCCTCCTAAATGCAAGTTCTTCCTTTGGTTGGCAATAAGGAACAAATGTTGGACATCTGACAGATTACAGTTGAGGGGGATGCCACACCCAGATGTTTGCCCAATGTGTGATCAAGCCCAAGAGACAATTCAGCACCTCCTTACTACGTGCATTTTTGCCCGGCAATTTTGGCATACAATTCTTGCTGCTATTGGCTTGGGGCCTCTCACTCCGACAGCTGATGAGGAGAATTTTACAGACTGGTGGGGAAAGGTGAGCCTTAGAGTTACCAAGACCAGAAAAAGGGCTTAACTCTCTGATCATCCTGGGGCTTGGTGCCTATGGCTCCAGAGAAATAGAGCAGTGTTTCATGGGGAGACTCCATCCTTACCCAAGATTTTTAGGTGTTTCTCAGATGAGTGCGTTTGCTGGGTTTTAGCAGGAGCTAAGGAGATCGGGAGCATGGGCTTAGTTGCTGCCCTGGGCGAGGTCGGGTCTAGTTTCAGTGCTACTCTGTAATTCCCTTCAGGATTATGTGGGTCTTTGGGAGATTTGCTCAGCAACATCTCCTCTTTTGTAATGTTTCCTTTCCTCTTTAATATTTAAGATGCGCAGTTCTCCTGCGCGTTCTCAAAAAAATCTTTTATGAATCTTTACAAGCTTAATGCTAAAACAAGAATATAAATTTGCATCGTAGATTCTATATCATATTTATTTACAATCTAAGAAAAAGACAAATCAAATAAGTATTCATTTTTGTCCATCACATATGTATCTTCATTTCCATGTATCTAGTCTTTATGGTTGTCTTGTGACACATTCAATGAGGATGACATGTGAATTACTTGTACTTCATCTTCATCCTCTTTGGGGTTGATTTCTCCGACCGTCATGTTTTTTATAGCCTCTCTTGTTGGTTCATTATTTACATCATTAATATTATCATGTGCTTTTTAGGAGCTATTAGTCTCGTCAAACTTCACACTATATGTTTCTTCTACCAAGCCAGCAACGTGGTTGAATACTAGATAATATTAATATTATATACGAAATCACAAATATATCAATAATAATTAATTTTAAATATATACAAAAATCACATCTATATATAAATAAAATAAATTACTTAAACTTACAAATTTAGTCATATTAAAGTTAATTAAACTTAACCTTTACTTATCATTAATTATAGTATTAAAATACTCATAGATTTTTTTGGTATCTTAAATTATAAAAATATAAGTTTTTAAATTATCAAACTTAACCTTTATGATTAGCTATATTAGCCATAGAGATAACTTTTAAATATCTTAGACTAACTTATATTAAATTAATTATCAGTTATGCTGTTAACTAGCAATAAATATTAATTTAGGTAATATTTTGTTCTCCACATATACTGATAATATATATATATATATACACACACAAGGGCGAAGCCCCTATTTTATTAGGAAATAGAAAAATGTTCATTACACAGTTTTACTAACACGACCATATGGTCCGACAGAAACATGATTTAACCAGAACTCTATCAGGACTCTTTACAATATCACCCTAGATAAGCAAGGAGGCCTAGTACAGAACAAAGTTCGACCAGCTAATCTGAAATCTAACAGAGAAGAATTATAAAAAATAAATTCAAATATTTATTCAATATTTATATTAAATCAGATACAAATACGAATATCTATAAAACGAATTATCAAGTATTTGACATTCGGACCAATCGATCCGGAAGCAGCAAAAGCGATTTACGAAAAGAAGGCAAAGTGGTCCCCATACCCGGACGCATCACTCCGTAGTCCGGACCGGAGGACAACTGATGAACTGACGCGGTCAATTCAGTTGCCACGCCGCACGGGCGAGTCGTCTTCTCCCTTGTGCCGCCGCCCACCCGCCCGCGGCCTCCTCTTCCCTCCCCTTTAAAATCCAAACGCTCCCCGCCTCCCTCGAACCGTCCTCAATCCCAGTTCAAGTCCCGCCCAATGGAGGACCCACCAGCGCTTCCTCTGCCTGAGCCGGAGTCCGAGCCCGATCCCGATCCCGAGGCCTCCCCTGCGCCTCCGCAAAGGCTGCTGCGATTGCTCTGCGCGGTGCAGCACTACGAGTGGGGCCAGCGCGGAGCCGCCTCCCTCGTCGCGCGCCTCGCCGACCAGAACCCCGACCCGGCCCGCCCCTACGCCGAGCTCTGGATGGGCACTCACCCGTCTGCCCCCTCAACGCTCCTCGACGACGGTACGCTCCTCAGTGACTGGCTCGCGCGGAACCCCGACGCGCTCGGCCCCGCCGTCGCTGCGCGCTGGGGAGGCGACCTCCCATTCCTCTTCAAGGTACTACGACTGGTGGACGAACGGTTCCGTGCCTTGATCGTTGCTTGCTTCGCGTTCTTTTTCCCGTCTCGAACGCTGGTTGACTCGGCTACCCGTTCGCGGTTGCAGGTCCTGTCGGTGGCCAAGGCGCTCTCGATCCAGGCGCACCCGGACAAGAAACTCGCCGAGGTGCTGCACGCGCTGCGGCCTTCCACTTACAAGGACGATAATCACAAGCCGGAGATGGCCATCGCCATCACGGAGTTCCGGGCGCTTTGCGGCTTTGCCGGTATTGAGGTAACGTGTCTAGAGCTTGAATTATTTACTCCCAACCGTTTTCTATTTTTTTTCCGCTCTCGGTCGCCGAGTTTTTTTTTAAATTTGTTTTCTCAGCCAACCGTTTGTCGTTGAACCATCGGCTAGCAAGTTCAAATGTACATGAGAAGACCGAAAGGAAAGTACGCGTTGGCTTCTTCAAATATTGCACCAACTTGTTATTGTAAAGCCTACACTCGCTTGGTTTTGCTCTGCTGCAATCTCTGTTTGATAGACGCCTGAGACCTAAGGCTAAGGTGAATGCAGTCTATCATTGGACATCTCGCTAGTTAGATGTTATCAGTGTGCTTCGGAAATTTGGTTCACAAATCATAGACATGGACTCACAAATCATAGGCACGGAGAGCGTTATAACACTGAGACAATGAATTCAAAATGCCAATTATTTCGCTAGTAGTGGACATAAGAAAATTTATTTAATGAGTTCCCCCTACTTATAAAAGAAATTGAAACGAGACAATGCCAACTGTGTCTGCTTTCTCCCAAAAAAAAACAGATTGACATGAAACTTAACTGCCTCAGATATCCCATGTAACCCTCATGACAATCTGTAGGACAGCACTCATTTTTCTTTTCTTTCCAAATCACATTTTTATGATGCACTTGGACATATCGGAGCTAAAGGAAAAAATATTGGACAAAAGGCTACTTTTATTGAGAAATGCTATTTACTCAACGACGTTTTTGGCACATTTATTGAGAAATCCAGTGTAACAGAAAAAATGTTCAAAATAGACAAATTAAATATATCTTGCAGGAAAGCATGGTAGAATAAGGAGAAATTGGTGAATAAGGACTGTATGGTTCCAATCGAACAGTTAGAAAAAAAATATTGATTTAGAGATAAAAAAATCTATATTGACAGGTAAACAAACCCCCCCCCCCCTTTATTTGTCTAAAATTGGGTTCTAGTAAGGATTAACAAAATTGACCTTTTCTGCGGTAAATCATGAAAGTACTTGTAGGCATGACTCATGATAGTGTTTGGTATAAACTAAAACCAAGATTAATAAAACCATTTTCTAAGTTCAATACTTCAATGTTGTATTTTGCCGCTGTTGATTACTAGTGTCCCTCAGCTTTGGTTCTTTGTACCTATATACATTCATTCAATACCTGTCATCACTTTGAACAAACATGTATGTTCTATTGAAAAGCAGTCAGCCCTGGGGCTGTGTTTTTATTATTTCACTGTAGGGCTGGAGGTCATGTGTGTAGATTTAAATTGTGGAGAATACATGCATGGTCATTTAGGAACCAGTATCTTGTCATTACATAATCTTTGGTTTTATTAGACCTGTGTTTTTTCTTCGCAAATGAAAATTTATCTTATTGTCATTGTCATCAGGTGTTCAATATCTTTCATCTCGTCATTACATTTTGCAGTCCACTGTGAATGAAAATTTATTATGTCATTGTCATTTTGTTTCCTATTTGACGTTTCTTAAAAAAACACATTCTATTTTATTTGACTTTCTACTCTGGAAAGCACAAACGTTTAAAATATTAAATATCAACCATTTATACCATTCTGAAGGAGCTCAAGGATGTCCTGAGGACATTTCCTGAAATTGAAGGACTAGTTGGGCATGAAGATACTGGCAAGCTGATGAACATGAAGGAAGATGATGGGGTTAGTGAAGTAAAATCCAGTTTGCAATCAGCTTTTGCTAAGCTAATGACAGCAAGTAAAGACATGGTTTCTGAAGCAGTTGCAAAACTGATCAGTCGCCTGAATACTAAGAGCAAGGTGAGAGATTTTCTTGACCTATAATTATTACGAGGTTCTACAATATCAGCTGTAATAACTTCCATACATTTTATCATATCCTGGATGTTGCTGCCAAATTTGTCTATCTAATTCTTCATTTATGATGGACTTGTCTTTCCTTGAGATATGTGCCTTGAAAGGTCTTTCTTTTTAAATGTGAAAAAAGTTGTTTAGGATATGTTGGGTCTAGTTCCTTGGTTTCTATACCACTCTAGAGCTATGTTATAGTCCTTAGATCATTATGGATTTATGGTAAACATTGCCATGAAAATAGCGGGCAAAGTCGGGTTCGAGGGAGACTAGAATATTGGGGGACTTGGGGATTCATTCTTCATTTCTTGCTTCCGTGATACATCACCTCTCTTTATATAGAGTGGATTCCCGACCACTTAAGGAAGGTCCAACCGAATCCTAACGAATGATATTTAATTCTATCTATATAACTGACCCATATCTAATCATATTTTTGATCAATGTAATCCCTCTAATTAATCCTATGAGCTCTAGCACCTTAGCTAATGCCCCACAACTAACACTCCCCTGCCTTTGAGAAACAGGTGGCACTTGACATGAACCAAAAAAATTATCATTTGCTACCAAATTTATCTATCTGGTTCTTTATTTATGATAGGCTTAATTTTTCTTAACACATGTTGGCATTAGTTTGTACAAGGTTTGAGATAGGCTAGATATGCACCCTTGAGGGCACCCAGTTTACTTATGAATAGGGGTGGTAATGGATCACTATCCAAACGCGTCTTCACAATAAGTTAGGGCTCTTAATTAATTTTAGTTCAAAGATGAATAGAAATAGAGCCCGTTCCTAATCCAATTCGATCCTTAAATTTTATAGTGTAAAATCTAGAGCCCATTACCACCCCTACTTCTGAGTAAGGCCAGCGGAAGAAGATTGATGAGAACCATTTTTATTGTTATGGTTGTAAGAAAGATGGTAGCTCACCGGGAGATGAATTGGTGAAGTTCTTTGGAAAATTAGGACTTCTCTTTTTGGTAAGCAAACGAAATGTTGCTTGTGGATTGTTGCAACACTACTCCCAAGAGGCATGGAAGTGCTGTTGTCTCACATGAGTGCAATAATTACACGATAAGTGTGAACTTTCAGAGTTTCCAGCTCAGCTAGCAATGATGCAATTGACAAAATTCTTAAAGAGTCAGACTTGGTAGCATTGGTTAAATCTAAAGATGAGACAATGCTATGTTTGCTCGTAGCTTACAAGGTGATCTGTTGCTTGCAAGTTGCAACTCTAATTATTATGTTAGCCAAGACACATTTCCATTTAATAATCTAACATGATATTTCCTAAAAAAGTGATTAACATGATGTTGTGGCATTGTGTCTAAAAGCAAAGGACACATGTTTAGCATAACTGACAAGTTATCGTTGATCACAAAGCCTCCAATGTTAATTGTATTTCATTTGGGACATTGAAAACTGCAAGCATTTGCTACTAACTGATAGTAAATGATTGAAAGCAAGAACGTTTGCCGTGCTACAAGCGCCCCATGTTGCATTTTTATATGCATGCACTATCCTTTTTGTTTCTTTGTTACAGTAAAGACAAATTTGCACCGGCTGCACCTATGCATTTCCTATTTTGTCTTATGGCGACCTAAACTTTTGAAGTTGATATTTCACCACCCAAGTTTTTTTTTTGGCACACTAAGTTACCTAGCAAAATTTTGCAAGCAGATCTCAAATCTCAACAAATATGCACTAAATTGAATCTATAAGCAGTAAGGTGCCATATTTTAGAAGTATAGGTTGGTATTTGCAACATTTCAGATGTGCATGTCCAATGCAATTTCTTCTAGTTGATAAGGATACCTGAATGGTGATAACTGATACGCAACTAGATAAATAGGTTCCTTTCTCTCCAAAAAAGAATGTGTGATAACAGTATACATATAACCTAATGTATCACCCACATATTGGATTTTTTTGCAAAAAACTGATGAATAATGATTCAGAAGCCATCAATTCTGTCTTGACTGACAATGTCTTGCTCTATTCAGATTAGGACCTTAACAGACAAAGAACAGCTGGTTTTGTCCCTGGAGAGACAATATCAAGATGATGTTGGTGTTATAGCAGCACTTTTCTTTAACTATGTGAAGCTCAGTCCTGGTGAAGCCCTTTACATTGGTGCAAATGAACCGCATGCATACCTCTCTGGGGAATGCATTGAATGTATGGCCACTTCAGACAATGTTGTACGTGCTGGTTTGACACCTAAATACAGAGATGTGCAAACTCTCTGCTCAATGCTAACATACAAGCAGGTGAGCGTCATTGTTACTTTTTGCTTCTCATATACAATATATGTTTTCATTGATGTTTACTTGTTCCATAAGTTTACTTGGCAAGTGCATCCTTGCTTACTATGCTCCCAGTGAGCAAATGCTTCAGAATCTTGTGCACTGTTGAAGTGTTGTCCATGGATCATTTTTCTTATCTTATTAATTATTATGAAACTTTACAAGTTAGGATCAAAGTTCATATTCTCTTTGGTGTTAAAAGTTAGCGAAAAATTATAGATACCTAGGTTTTTCTAATCAAGCAAACTAATCTAGCAAGAGATCAATTAGTTGTTCCGTGCCACTGTCATTATTTTGTGATTAGCTTTTTTTTAACAGATCTACTGTGGGTCCTTTTTTTTCAGGGTTTCCCTGAAATTTTGCGAGGAGTTCCTGTGCAACCACACGTAAGGCGCTACACACCTCCATTTAATGAGTTTGAGGTCGATTGGTGCTTGGTGCCTCCAGGTGGACTGGTCGTCATATCCCCGGTACCAGGTCCATCCATCTTTCTCGTAATGACCGGGGAAGGCGAGATTCAGTTGGATTCTCTGTCAGATGGGGAGAAAGCAGAGGAAGGTGATGTTTTCTTCGTCCCCGCGTACACCGAGGTTAAGATCTCTGCGTGTGGCCCCGAGTCTGTGCAGCTGTACAGGGCTGGGGTAAACAGCAGATTCTTCAGCTAACACTGTAATTGTAGGGAATGAGGATTTTGGCGGTTGTCGTAAAGTGGACCACACTGTAATTGTAGGGAAGTTTTCCCAGCTAAGAAATATACGTGAAATGAAATGATTAGTTAGCAAAAGGTCTCATATACTAATGTATAGGGAGGGCTACGTGCTGATAAAAGAATAAACTGGTTACTTTCATATTATGATGATTTACTGTAAAGATGCCTTGCAGTGCAATCCACGTTGGATGCGCTAGAAAGAAATAAAAATGATGATTAGTATGAACCATTTGGTTGCATTGTTGTGGTTTAGTTATTTATTGTGGTTTAGTTTAAAAATAAATTGGCGGACAAAAAATATTTGAGATACATCCATTCTTGAATATTTGTCGCCCACTAATTTAAACTACGTGATAAATAAAAAACAAAGAGTATATCTTAAAAACCCAGTATAAAAGATGGACACCAAGACATAAAATGATCTCTAAGGTTACATTAAAAATTCCTCAAACAAGACTTTGAAGACTTTCACATGCAGAGGCGGATGGATTAGCCACGTATGTCCATTCTAGACGCACGTCAAATTCGGGTAGGCCGATACTCCTATTACTATTTTTCGTACTCAGTATGAGGCCCAGTGGGCTTTGTGTCCAACGAGAAACTGCAGCGACGGAACAAAATTTTAGGGGTCGGTTTTAAAGTTTTATGTCCGTTTGTTTGATAGAGCTATGCTCGAGAAATTTGTTGTCCCACTCTCAATTTTGGTTGTCTGTTATTATGTCACTAGGTATGTGCCCGTGCGTTGCCACGGGAGGTAAAACTTAATATAAGACATAGATATGGAACGATAGACATCACTATAATATATATCTAAATTTGACATCACTATAAAAGAATGACAAACAAATAGACAATCAAATACTACCTCCATCCAAGTTTCACATGCGTATAAGTAGTTTTTACTGAGACCAAAGAATCATTAATAATTCCCCTTAATATGTTTGCTCTCAGCTCTTTAAATAAGGACTGCACTTTCATGTGTTACTTTATGGATAGCTGTTACACATGAGAAGTGTCCACATAAATAAGCAGTTATTCACTCGCCTAGAGTTGTAATGAAACAAATGAAAGATCCTGATCTATAGAAGTATTTATATATAATTATGAAACATGAAAGGCAACATTTGCAAAGAACACTTAAAGATACACACATTACCTTTAAAAACAGAAAAATAAAGAGATGCACAAACTAAGTTCATTAAAATAGCTAGTACCATACATAAAGCTGACTTTACAATGGATGTATCATTTGGCTAATTGTAACAGGCAAGACACCATAAGGACAAAGGCATCCAATCCGTGGAAACAAAAACATGACCCAATTCTAGTAGATCTATCTAGGTAGCCAGTGGCTTCATGCTTAGAAGTTGGGAGATCTAATTATTGACGAACATCCTAAGAATACCCAAATGCTAAATATTTTAGTGCTTAGAACCATGCCCTAGACTGCACACAACTTGCACTTGCCTGTTGTCCATATTGTATGATCTCAGTTTCTAGTCTGAGCAATGAACAAAATAAATTAGATTGCAATTTGAATGAAAGCCAACAATATTATAGTAAAAAATGGAGCATCGATTTCTTCGACCAGCTGCTAAAAGCTCAAACTATGCTTCAGAACCCACTCTACTGAGTCGTAGTCCTCGAGAACCCAGATGGATAGACCAGGGAAGCTAAAATCTCTACCTTTAACCAATTCACTGAAACAATGAAGGTGCCCCTGTGATTGACTAATAAAAGCAACTTGAAAGAGCAGAAAATGATGCCAAAGCTTTCTCTCGAAGGCTCTGCGTATTAGGAAAAAAAGATAGATGAAATCAATATGAAGAAAACCACTGGGAAGGAAGTCATTAGAACACCACTTGTATCACATCCAAATACTGTAATGTGACTTGGTGTTTGCTTTGGTAAGGCAAAGACTATGCCCTATTACTCTAGAAAAATATTAAATGGAAAATTTTACTTACTCCGTCCAGAAATGCAGGGCATGTTTTGACTGTCCAAATTCGTGTTTGACCAACAAATTAATCTACCAGAGACACAACCCCTTTGCTCTATCTTTTGAAAATCCTCTGAAAATGCAAAACAGTACGGCCAGTTTCCTTTCTCAATCATCATCTGATTACACAAGGCAAAACATAAATAAAGAAAACAAAGTGACTTCCACAGTTCAGTATTACTCATGACATGCATATAGATAGGCAACACCGCAGTAGTTACTCGTTGGCTCTGGTTGTACTATCCTCGAGCACTTACGTGTCAGAAATATAATCACCTGAACTTTTGCATCTTCCCATAGCATAGTTGGGTCACTTGCATCCCAACTGGAATTAAGATACATGAATATCGGTCCATGGACCTTTTTCCAGTACTCTCCATTCGTGAACTTTGGTGAGAGGTCATCCCCTGCATAATGTGCACTAAGAAACATCTGCAACCATATGAAGAGGCCACATTCAGAAGAATATATAAATGTCATATCCTTGAATCATCTCTGAGCGCTGGTTCAGATTCCAGATTCTGCATTACAGAACATGATAACAATTGAACTTACAGCCAGCATAGTAGGGCCAACATGAGAAATCAAGTTTTGCTTTAGAGGTCCTCCTGTCCTGAACTCATGACTAAAATGCTTTAGTCCCTCAAACGAAACAGGGCCTTATTTATAAAAACGAACAATCAACTCCACCCAAAAGGCAACAACCCTTGCCATGTTGCAGTGAGGAGCATGCGTTAGGCCGACCATGAGAGATCAAACCAACAGCATCAGACCAAGCAATGACATCCAATGTTTTTGCCTTCACTCTGATGCAACAGCTCCAGTTGTCCCCTCCTTTATTACTCCCTCCGTCCTAAAATATATTTGTTTTAAACTAAACAAACATTCGTTAATTAATCTATAAATATAGTTTGTATGTATGTCTACATTCAGTATCATTCGGATGAATGTGGACAGAAAAAAAGACCAGAAAGAATTATATTTTGGGACAAATGGAGTATTTATTGATGTCTGGCAAAGTATTGAATTCATCCCAATCATGATGTCTCTCTAAGAACTGCAGTCATTTTCATCCTCCGTGTCTGTAGGGTACAGTGTGTCAAAAACCACCAGTGTAAAGAGGTTTCTTATTTCTGCATGTGTACCATTAGACAGGTTATGATAATTGATCATCCCATCGCGTTTTGGTTCATGGCCATGCTCCTTTTTGCCATATTGAACACACTCGATAAATTTGAGAACCTTCAGGTAGGCTTGTAGTGGTATAAATACCTATAAAAGGGTAAAACCGATTATTTAACAGGAAAATAACACAAAAACTATTAGGCATAAACCAGCACCAGCCTGTTGCAGAAACACTAATAGCGCCAGAATCTCATGTTTGCTAATTGCTATTGTCATTTTCAACAATGTGAAATAAATTGATCTCTCTCCCACTCCCATGCTTAAGTATCAGCGTCAGGACAGTTAGATACATCACTACAGCACTTAAATATTTTCTTACCTTACTGATAAAGTGAAAGCCTAAAGCATTATCATAAATATCAAGGTTATTTTCAACAGTGTGAACTAATTTGGTATCTGTCCCATTCTCATGACCTTAAGTAACAGACAGGACAATTAACAACACCAATAATATTAAAACATAAACCTATTTACTTTAGAATAAAATACAACAACAACAAAGCCTTTTATCCCAAGCAAACAAACCTTTGAATAAAATACTACTAACAGAATAAAAGCCAACAGATTTTTATGGGTGATCTTTATTTTAACATTTCAGATGCCGTTCTCATAGGATATAGAGGTCAGATTCCATAATAAACATTGGAGAAAATATATAACCTAAAAGTGGCAGAGATAAATTGGTAGTGCTTACAAGATCTGAGGAAGGTGCTTGATGGATTTTTGCCATAGCATTTGCGACATGATACTCATCAGTCATTTCAGTTAATGCCTGCTTCATCAATGCAGCAAAGCTTTGTACTTCACCTGCCAAATGCTTATCAGTCCAGACTTTAGGTTCTAAGAGCTCTCGAAAGCCAGTATCATGTTGTCGGTTGATTGATTTTCCGATATCCACTGCCAAAGACATATCACCTCCCAGGTAAAAGGCTAGTGCAAAAGTAGCCACTATCAAAGGACCACATGGTTTGCGTGCCAATGCTTCATGAAAAGCTAAAAGGCTTATCCTGTAATTATAACGAGCAAGTTCAATAAGCTGGGCAAGAACAAAACGGTTGATTATATACTTAAGGGGCAATCATGATCATGAGAACGCTAATGGGCAATTAGGTTAAAAGCCCATTAGCAAGGGTTTATATATATGAAGAGGCTAGCGTGATAGAATCAAGAGGCATCCTAGCCGCCGCCTACGCACTATTCATGTGGAGCTTTTCATTTTAACAATGAAGTTACTTATTATTGGCAGAATGTTCTTATTCTTATCATGCATTATCATCAATCCCTAAACAACAATACATAGGTGTTTTAACTTTTCTAGAGGTCTAGATGATACAACATCTCATTAGTCAATAGTACTGAAAAATCATTCCAATAAATTAGAAATAAAATTATGTATCTTAAACTACTGCATTTAATCCTAGTAACATGAGATCAAACTGCAAAAGGTAAGATATTTGCACCCACAATAATTTAGGAAAAAATATTTATCTTAAACCACTACACTAAATCTCGGTAACATAAGATTAAACCAAAAAAGGCAAGGTATTTGCACCTAGAAAGCTTGGCCTTGGGAAGGTCACATGATACTAAATAGGCAGGCGCTAGTGATATGCAATTGAACCACTTCATTTCAGTCCTCGGCCAATTAGCCCACTCTGTGTACTCGTTAGTACGGTTAGATGCCTCTTGATCTAGCTGAGAAACACCTGTCTCACGACACACGTGCTGCAGCCTGCACTGGTATTCCCAAATGCCCCAGAGACCAAACAAGATGCGACATAATAAACTAAAGGAGCTGCAGATAATAACTACTTGGTTTAATATGTTCTTGCTTTGTTAAGCTCTGTTCTTTGACATATATAATTCTCATTTTTCGGGGAGCTCGATGACGAGCTGGTGTCTGAGCTGCCCAAGAACCTCCCATTCACCGAAGGGGTGCGAGGTTTGTCTCCTTTATAATTTTACTTTACTTCTTTACTCCTCAAGAGGAGGTTCTGTTTTCCACCCCCAATTAAATCGCTTGTCCCCACTATCTCTACCTTTCCCTTTCTTTCTCGATCAAATTCCCATGGCCCAGTCACTATCCTCATTCCGAGATCGGATATCTGTTACTCTACTTGGAAACATTGGGGTGGGATGGATTTCAACTGTTGAACCAAAGTAGAGCAGAGGCATTCCAGTTGAGCATGCACTCAAAAACAACTAATGCACACGCGCAGCAAAGACTTGGGAAGGGAGGAGCAGTGAGGACTTACCAGCAATGGGTGACACACACGAGCAGCACGGACCTGGCGGCGTGTCGTGAGGCCTTGCACTCCTCCTCTCTCTCTGGCACACGCGCACTTCGCCAACAGGGTCGCCGACAAGGTTGCGAGGGAGGAGCAGTGAGTAGGAGAAGCATGCTGGTGGACTGGTGGGAGAGGATCAATGAGGACTTACCGGCGACGGGTGACATGCACGAGCAGACCGGACTTGCTTCGCGTCATGAGGCCTCGCACTCCATGCTCTCCGGCATGGACACACTTCACCGACAAGGCCCTCCTTGCTGTTCATTCCATATGACAAAGCCGCAGCAGTGGGCTCATTGATAATCCTCATAACCTCGAGCCCATCAATCCTACCAGCATCATTGGTAGCCTGGCACTGAGCATCATTGAAATAAGCTGGGACATTTTAAAACACATTATAAATAATATGCTATCCAACCAGATAACGTAGCAGTATTTTAATGTTCTAGTAAATGAGAACATCAGAAAAGGTGAATGGTATGAAACCTGGCAGGATGCAAGGCTTTGTTTACAGTCCTGTAAACTACAGGAGAAGAATATTAGTCCTATGTCCATTTATAACAATACCAATGAAGTTATCAGCTAATAAGAAATTCATGCATAAAATGTGATGTACCTTTCACGAAGAGACAAAATCACTTCTGTTGCAGCTCCTGGTGCACTTTCCTCAACCTTTATCTTTCCCTGCACCACGGTGGATATCAAGCTTGAAAGATTTAGTCGAAACCTAAATATTCTGACTAAGTATCATATTAACTATAATCTAGAAGTAACTTCCAACTTGAGCTAAACCTAACCGAAGTATGGTTGACATATGTTCCGCATTCACTAATTATAGTATTAGGAGATAAACAAGAACAATAAGACCATTATTTAAAGTGAGCTTATCAGCTTACAATATGCATTTTTCAGCCCCAGCTGTCAGTCATGCCAGACTCACAGAATCTCAAGTCTTCTACAGTAATTATGTCACAAATATAATAAAGGGCTAAAGAATGTGCAATTTCTTGAATACGGCATCACTTGGATGCCAGCTCCTCTTCCCTATGTTAAAGCCATTCCACCACGTACTTAAATTATCATGACCACATCTACTGACAAACTTCAGATCCTGCCAAAAATGCTAATGCTTTGCAAAAAAAATGATAAATGGTTATCAGTTCAGGGCATGCTTGTTTTTTAGCTTTGACCTACCTAGCGAGTGGAAAAGAACTGAAAGATTGTGGAGCAATGTTTTCAAGTCGTCTGATCTTCCAACTTGAGCTAAACCTAACCGAAGTATGGTTGACATATGTTCCGCATTCACTAATTATAGTATTAGGAGATAAACGAGAACAATAAGACCATTATTTAAAGTGAGCTTATCAGCTTACAATATGCATTTTTCAGCCCCAGCTGTCAGTCATGCCAGACTCACAGAATCTCAAGTCTTCTACAGTAATTATGTCACAAATATAATAAAGGGCTAAAGAATGTACGAGCCTCCTCTTTTCTGGCTTCTTACCTAGCACTTATATTCTAAGTAGAATGAAATGAAATGAAAAAAAACCCTCATATGAGCTCACTGGAGTGACCAGTAAACGTATCCGAGGACCTGCCAAATCTAGAAAAAAAATTCCCTAAATCAGAAGACGCATGGGACTTTGAGGTCTGAGCGACCAAAGTGCCTACGCGTCGAAATCAAAACTGCCGAACCCTCCAAATCAAAAGCAAAACCCCAGCGCAGATTGCAGCGGCCATGCGAATCAACCCCAAAAGCCAGACAATTCCCCTCACAGTCCATGATTCCATGCACATGCGTGGGCTTCACAGGAAACAGAACCACGAATCCAAGTTGCGGACGACGAGGACTTGAAATCCAGGGCCACGGCGCAGGCGCGAGCCCGGAATTTCTCAAATCGAGGGCACGCACCGCACAGGGACCCCGTCGCGCTCAGATCAAATAACCCCACGCCTAAACCCCTCCAAACCCTGGAATCCGCTGCGATCACGCAAAATTCAGCGAGGATTCCGACGCATGCACACACGCGTAACCCAAAAGCGCTTCGAAAAACGTGAGGATAAAGCGGTGGCACCCACAGCAATAACGAGAGACGGGCATCGCCAGGGCACCCTCCCTCCCTGTGCCTCACCTGCTCGATGTGGCCCTACGGGAGGTAGTAGACCTTCTCCCCGAGCGGCGGCACGCAGGACAGCAGCCCCGCGCAGGTCTTCCATAGCTCGACGAATAGCGCGTCCTTCCCTCCGCCTCCGCGTCCTGCTTCCGCACCTGCACGCCCAGGAAAAAGAAGCACATAAACCTCGTCACAGACAAACCTAAACCCCTTGGAGGGTTTACAGGGGCGATAAGAGAGAGGTAGGGTTGGGTAGGTTTACGGGCGCGCTGGAGAGGGAGGGGGGCACCGCCGCCGCTGCACATGGTGGAGAGGTAGGGGCGCCACCGCCACACACGGGAGAGGGAGGGGTGCCGTCGCCACGTGTGGTGGAGAGGGAGGTGGCCGCGTCGTTGCTTCGTTTGCGGAGAATGGCAGGTAGGGAGAGAGACGTGGGATGGGGACGCGGCCATCGCGTGGGGTGGCCGAGTGGGGGAGTGTTGATCGGCGTGAATAACAGAACAGACGGTGTAGATTAACATGCGGCAGAACCAGAGGGAGGCAGAACAAGGAGGCAGAACCAAAGGTTTCACCTTACTGATAAAGTGAAAGCCTAAAGCATTATCATAAATATCAAGGTTATTTTCAACAGTGTGAACTAATTTGGTATCTGTCCCATTCTCATGACCTTAAGTAACAGACAGGACAATTAACAACACCAATAATATTAAAACATAAACCTACTAGGTGAGTGCCCGAGCGTTGCAACGGGAACATATAATATCATGGTAATTTATATACAAATGTGTGTTATAAAGTTACGAAAAAATGTTTTGTAATCCATTTATGATCCTAATCATACACAAATTTTGTTATTTTAATCTAGTTATTTCACCACTATATAAGTACGTGCCCATGCGTTGCAACAACATACAAAATATTTGACAAAATGATAGCGCACAATGATTACATAGTATCGTAATGTGATACTTGTAGAAGGTAATTCAAAACCTTGGATAACTTAAGGCCAATGGACCGGACAAAGAAATAACAAGGAAGCTATAAAATTTTGAAAGTCAAAGTGCAAACATCATGCCTGGTAAAAGAATGTTTCATGTAACAATGAAAGCTACTTCATATTCTCGAAATGTATGATGTCCCAATAGACCTGGAATATAAGAGATTTGCATAGCGTCAAAATCCTAAAACATGTCCCGGCTTTGTCATCACACCAGCAATGGAAACATACCTCCCTTGCTATTTTCCTCCATAACAATGTCTGCTATTATTCACACCTTTGTCATGTCTTGCTTTGTTGGCAGCATTGTCCGCATAGTGGCACCATTGCACCGGCATCATGTAACTAACCGTAGCATCAAGCTCTTGAATCGCTCACCTCTTTCTCCTCCGATAACCCGGCAAGGAACTTAGCGTACCTAATAATAGCTTTTGGTACCTTCTCCACCATCTCGACATCTTCATTATTGACTGGTTCAAGTGAATAATTCAGACTCGTTAGTTAGAAAGTTTATCTATTAAAGTATGAACGCAAAGGGACCACAGAGATTACTATGAAGCACAAAGGGGTAAAACATATTGTGTTTTCTTTTTTCTGAATGCTCTTATATCTTGGTCATCTAGGTACAACAAACACAATATAGATAGGACGCGATAAGCATTTTGAAAAGAAAAAAGAGTCAAAACAAATTTATGTGTCACCTTCAGAAGAGTAGGGGTTTAGGGTCATAAACTGAGAGAATGAAGTCCAAACAAGTATTAGAAAGTGGCATTAAATAGAAAGTGAAAATATGGAATAGCAAGAGATTAACATCACCTTATCATCAACTTCGACATCAAATGTCTCTGCCACACTGTATAAATATATTATTATGTTATCAAATGTCATAAAACGCATTTTGGGTATGTATCTCATGCTATCAACCTCATGGCACAAGAAATATATACTGATAGAAAAATTGTTGGCAGGATATACGAACTGAGCATTGTATTTTTCAGTGTGGGAGTACCATTTATAGACAATTAGCTGAGAAATACAGTTCCAATAATTACTTTATGGACAGAGTAAGACACACCGAGTATCTGAAAACATAATGTTGCAAGTATCCATGATATTTAGCATAAAAAGATTGGCTTCATTTCAATCAAAGCAAATAAGAAATCCTTTGCATATGAAGGATCGTTCATTATCACTCACAATACAACAGATTCTGGTTTTCCATGTAGAAGTAAATAAAGGGAAGTCAAGACAACTTCAGCTAAGACCATCAATATGTTCCTGTATTTGTTCTGGAGTGAATAATTCAGTCATTGAAATGCCTTTTATTTTTTGCTTTCCTGATTTAGACATAGTAGCATAAGTTAGACACTAAAATACCTTTAATCATTATGGATGAAAAACATGATAAGCATGAGTTTGTAGGGTATAGTCAAAGCTTAGTGGAAGCTAAAAGCTTGGAAGGAAAAACTATGTACGTGCAGACTCAAAATTGCCGTATATACAAACTGAACCTACCCACTTTCAATTTTCTAGACTTCTCATACTTCTCTCTAGCACTTTGCCTTTTCAGTGAGCTGCTTGCTACCAGGAAAACATACTTTAAATCCTTTTGGTTAATTGGATCATTCCTAAAGGGTAACCATGTAACAATATTGTCATGTTTGACTTCTTTCCAACTGTAGGCTACACGAATAATCAAACACTGCATGCATGCTACTATTTGTAAACATAGTTTGTACACAACAGATCAGGGAAATTTGTACCTTTCTCCAAGTATTGGGCACTCAGGGACTGGAGCTCCTTTTCCAATATTTATTGTGATGTCGCTTAGTAGAATGTGACGGTTCAGCTTTCCCATCTGAAATAGAGCAAGATAAGCAGCACACACAAAAAAGTTGTTAGTTTTCTTAACTAAAATGATGCTTCAAATTCTTAAACAAGAATTCAGTTTCAGCTATGCATATGCAATAATGCCAGCTAAATTAAACTTCTGCCGCAGACACCACTCCATGACATATTTGATCATGCTTCGAAAAATATAGAGTATAATATGTATGTAGTCCCATTCTAAATTCAGCTTAGGTGAAAGCAAGTATGCAGTCTGTTCACTTGTTTTAATCGCAGGATTGATGGGGGAGCCATCATCTTTCTTGAGCTGCACCCTGGCCCTCCCCGCCTGGAAAATATCCCGAGGGTACGACTTATCCAACTTCACATAGAAACAATTGGCTAATCAAATGTATAAACAAATGATACTGCCAATCTTGAACTGGGAAAATAAACGACCAAAGAAGGAATCAGAGCAAGTACCTCGATGGTGTGGAGGATCTTGAGGTGTGAACAACAGTTGTCGAAGAAGGAATGAGAGTGACCTGAAGAATGTTAGTAACATCATGACAGAAGCTAGATTAATCATGTATAGGTGAACGCCCGTGCGTTGCTACGGAGTGAACATGTTATGATAAGGTACATTGAAATTCAAAAATACTAATTGCCATTTTATGGTGAACATGTTATGATAAGGTACATTGAAATTCAAAAATACTAATTGCCATTTTATATTCTTGTTACCATCTTTTAAAAGTTAAGATTTTTTACATATGAGGCCTATAGTGCAAGCTAGTAAGAGCTACGTAGTATGGATTCAGAGCCAAAGTTGAGAACTCAGAATTCCCTGCATGAGCCAAAAGACACCAATATTTCATAACTTTCACTTCCATGCCCTTAACAATCATCACTCGCCAAAAATCTTCTACTTTAAGCAACAACACACTCATCATTCACCAACCAGCTATAATCCAACTTGTCAGTCATTGTTAGGAGTCAGGACATCAGGAGCGCTTAGCATAGAACAAAACAGAGCAGCGCAGAATAGAGGGATGAAACGACATGAAGGAAGGGAGCGTTCACCAGTGCAGCACGATCGCGGTCGCAGGGGTGGTTGTAGTGGTAGCGCTCCCCGTAGCCGTAGGAGCCCGTGCGGATGTAGTAAGCAAAGTCCACCTCTCTTGGCCGCTCCGTCAGCTTCGCAGACACGTCCCTGTCCCCACTAAGCTCCAGCCTCCGCATCGACTCTACGAAAAGCATCCACGACAACAGCCACCATCATCACACGTCAGGGTGAGGCAACACAACAACAACCGAATCGAAGATTCAAAATCCTAAGACTGTCTCCAGTAGAGTGTGTAAAAAGGATAGCAATGATAAAAAAGAAACGCCCCTAAAAAATCTTAACTTGCACTTAAAAGGTTAATAGTCGATTACAACTACTTTTTGAACAATAAAAATATAAGTTGAAGAGTTTGTTAAGGGAAGAGGCAACAACATATTCTTTTATCTTTATTATCCACACAAGTACTATTGTATTAAATAAATGGCAACCTGCGGCAGTATATATACATATAACGAATCACATACTGGTTCCACCTTCCACAGTTCCAGGCAACCTAATCTAAAACATTTCAATTGCTAAGGCTGAAGCTTACATGCATAAGTGTAAAATTACAGAATAAAAAACAAAATGCTATAATGTCTGAGAGTGAAGAGCACATAGATAATTGATTATTTTACACGGGACTACCTCTGGTTAATAAGTGTCTAGGACCTAGAATTCTTCAGTCTGGGAAATTATAGCTTGCCACAGAACAGGGGTAAGCTTCAATCAGCTTCTTTAGCTCAATAAGCATTATTACTCTTGCATATTTTGTATCACCATACTTAACTGCTCATTTTCCCTAATAACAAGGAAAACCCAGAAATCACTCATTGAACAATCTAGAAACAACTAATCCAATTTGCTTGGGCAGTCATAAATAAATGATGGAACATCATTATAAAATGTTGTATCATGAAGTGACTGTTACACAATTTTTGTAGTCCAAGCATAAGTAAAGCTCATCACTCACTTCATTATATAAACTTCCTGTGCAAATTCATGTAGCATATCAACACTAACCCGCTCAGGCTCAAGTACTTTGATACCTACATCTTGATTGCAGCACGTCCCATGGTATCTGATGGCACATCAAAAAGTCGGTTACATATAAATAAGAGTTACCTCTAGGCCATATGCTACCAAATAGTAATGGAGATTCGACCATACCTCTGGGGAAAATGTCTTGCATCCTCTAAAGGTGAACCCATAACCATTGCCTGCAGTGTCTCTGCCACCTAGAATTTAAATAAAACTATTAGCCAATTTGTCAGAAATCTATTTACCCTAGCTACAAAATTCAGTGTAAATATTACAAAGGTAAAAATAAAATTGTTTCAATATGCTTCAAATAAGGATCATTGCAAAGCTCTAATGCTAATGTTTTGGAAGTAAGGGATTTAGATTTATTTTTTGGTACATTAGACTTGTCCACTTCAATTTGTTTGAGAGCATTAATAGAAAAATTAACTATAGAGCTATCGTATCCCAACTTAAAACCTATGTTGCCGAGCCTATCTGAACATGCAGCATCAGATAGAGAATTTATGTTAGGGAGGGCATTTGAATTTGGTGTACCAAAGGTTTACTGAGGAGTTGGTGAGGGCAAGTTTGTCTTGTTCTTTAAGACAACCACCTTCACCATGTCAATATGTCCATCTATATTCCTAGCAGCAGCCATTTTCATAGCCTTGATAGTATATCCTCATCTGCAACTGATATGCCATACAAAGTGGGGGTATTAATGCGTGGACTTCTTCTAATTTCAGAAATATGAGCCTCACTGGAATGGAGAAAGGGAAGACCTGCTACTGTTTTCGTGACAAGCCTATTCGCGTGGTCACTAAAGATCTGGTCTAGTCCTCCTCTAAAACAATTTTCCTATTGAGTGGTAACTAAATCAGGACAACGAACACAATTTCCTTGTGAGAAGAATGTAGTATCAGCAGATAATTACCGAATTTCTATATTTATGTAGAGACAATTACGACTTAATTGTCAAGATATTAACAACTACAAACAACAAAGAAGATCATCAGATAAGCAAGTCGTATCAACCGTTAGCATGTAAGAATAACAAAAAGGTTGTTCATTGACAAAGATATATAACTCATGCTGATTTATGTTTGAGATGTTTTGGTAGTGAAGCCTACAACCAGCTTCATTATAGGACCTCATTCTGACAATGTAGTTGGATTTAAGTTTCTGATTCATGACATTTGATTCCTAACAAACTGGATGTATCTTATTTAAGTATTTGCTCAATCATGTGTTTATACGAAAATACTCTGCAATAATATTGCTCAGTGTCTCAGTCAGCACAATTAACAGTACATAATACCATCACAATGTTAACAATTAAATGGTGTCCCAGGGGATAATATATAAGCCGACTCTCTATGGCATATCAGTTGTGCCAACAAAAGAGGAAGGAGAGTGTTAGAGTAACTAACCAATCTCCTCACACTATTCCTTCATCAAGAACTGAGTCCTTCCACTTTGCCTTATGCTTAACTGGGCCAGTCTTATTCAAATAGAAACGGTGGAAAACAATATCTTCAGGATGCACTTCATTTTCTGACAATTCTAGAAGCTCTCCTCCAATAATATGATGATTCAGGTTAAGCTGAAGACAAAGGCATGGGTCAGAAAGGTATAAAAATGTGTTTGATAGTATTTAGTATTTAAGACAATCTAAACACATTTATTCAAATTTTGACACAAATATTTTAAGTCTAAGTTTTGAGCATATCTTCTCAAGAGCATCTAGTGTGATTGGAGGGAAGAGTAATCAGGTCATCTACAAATCCAGATATAGGAAAACGACTCACAGAGTCAAGGGAATCCAAGTAAAAAGAGCCAACCTTTTTAGCTGGGGCAATTTGTGATCCACCGTGCCATCTTCCTTCAGCTATGCGGCTCCCTTTTGGTTTATTTTCCATGAATTTGTCAAGGAGAGCATGAAGTGATAGGTCTGTCAGTGGATCACCACCATAAACAAATGCAAGGAAACACTGGATATGATCACAAGTAAAGAGTCTCACAAACAGTTCATATATATGTTAACCACCATAATCAATGACTGATTCGTTTCTAAAAAATGATGGCAAAAAATATTAAGTAAATAACAACTTTGGTGCTCTACATAGAAGTGCCCATACAGACAGACGAACTTGAACTGGACAGAGCATGAGAAGGGTGTATTTGTGACAATGTAATATTTAGTAACCTCATCCAACAACAACTGATCAGCTTCACCTTCTAGACCCAAACTGATACTTGAGTTCACCACTCAACGTGTAATATGCCAAAATATCCACCTCCTGCACACTATCAAAACTGACAGTTGTTTCCATGATTGAATCATATAAACACATGATTGATCAAAATGATAAGAAGAAAATAGACCTCTTCCACATTTCTTTCAGAAGTCTTACCACCAGGCACCAAAGCTTCAGAGTCTTTGACTCTTTGTTGTTACTACTACAAGTAGCATGTAATAAGCACATTAGTACATATCAGTAACAACAGTACTGCAGCATTTTGACCACAGCGGTTTAATTCATCTCCTGGAATTCTAAGGTATTAACCAATTGCAGATTTACATGTATAGTACTACCGATTACAATGCGGCCCAAACAACATAATGGAGCGACGTTGGTATAATAAGTGCGTGCAATTCTGGGATTGATAGGCACCTTAGCGTCGCGGAAGTTGATGAAGACCTTGTCAGTGCCCTCCTGGAGAACGAAGCGGGCGATAGCCATCTTGCGACGGCCCGTGGCGGTGATCCGCTGCGCCGTGAACCCGCCCGGCAGCCGCTGCTTCACATACTTTCATAGCACGATTCCCGAAAGGGCATCCTCCTCCGCCTCCTCCTCGACAGCCATCACCTCCTCCGTGGGCAGGCTCGCCTCGAAGGATTCGGCGGCTTCGCCTGCGGAGGCACGGAGCGCAAGGCTAACAACACGGTGGTAGGTGGAGCGCAGGCGCAGGAGCGAGGCCGGGTGAGGCTTGGGTGTGGAGGTCGATGGGAGGGAGAGGTGGGAGAGGGCGACGGCGAGGGAGGAGATGGAGAGCGCCATGCTTCGGATGGGGGGATGCGGGCACCAATGCTGGAATCGCGGGGGGAGGGTAGAGGATGGGGAAGGGGCCTCAGAACACGCGTGGGAGAGGGGCAGGGGCACGGGACAGGGGCTCGGGCGGGGGCATGGTCACGCCCTTGTTGCCCTTCTTCTTGAGGGACTCGAGCGCCACAAACAACTTGTGGCAGGGGAAGGGGCCGCAAGGGCATCCTCCTTCGCCTCCTCCTCGACAGCCATCACCTCCTCCTCTGCTCCTCCCTTGCGAGACGACGGGCCCTTGCGCGGAGACGACGGGGGCAGGAGAAGGGGCGCCCTTGCGAGACGATGGACCCTTGCGCGGACCCCAGATCCCCGGATCCAAGGATGGCGCGGAAACGACGGACCCTTGCGCGGATCCCCGGATCCAAGGATGGCGACGCGAACCCCGGATCCAAGGATGACACTATCCATGTGCCTGAACATTGACTTGTGGTTTCAGTTGGATTTCAACTCTAGCCTACCCTAACTTGCTTATGTCTAAAAGGCTATGTTGTTGTTGTAGATCAATAGAGCCTATGTTTTGGCATACTTCCAACAACATGGACCAGAGCTTGTGGACAGTGAAGCACATCACAACCATTCGTGACTGGTGAACCGAATATTTAGTTCTTAGGCATTTTTTACCAAGAAACTGATCCTAGCTCAGTTGATGGGTGGTGTGGATGTCATGGTTCTTAAGGCGGTATGGCGAGACAAGAAATTGGCCATCGCCTGGATGCCTAGGCGAGGTAGGCGAGCAAGGTGCCTCGGATTGCTTGAGAGCCTGGACGCCTAGGTGACTCCTTTAAAAACTGATGGATGTACACCCCCACCAACCAGGTTCAAGTTTTTTTTATCTCGAACCTGGGTGCGTATTTCTTATTATCTACAATGCCGCCTAGTTCCTACTTGGCTGGTCAAGTTTTTCCTTAGGCAATTTCAGCAACAAAGTAAGATTTCAAGTCAACAATAGCTTTATCTAGAAAATGAATGCCCTTTAATAGTTACATACATAGTACATACCTGGTAGGACCAAGGGGCAAGTATTTAGCCCTTGGAACAAAACAGAATAAGGAAACAAAATCAAGAAGCCTCTCATGGGTTTCATAAAGTTTCTTGAGTTCCTCATCACTCCATTCCTGTTTGCTGTTATCATGCTGGCGAATATCTCTGCAAAAATAAGAGAGAAAAAGAACAAAAAATGAGGCCATGTCAAGACATTTTATAGAGCAGCCATGAGGGATTTTAGTGTCAAATATACCTGACAGGGTCATCTTGGCCTCTATACATTTCATCTAGGACCTTAAGCATTGGGCTTATTAAAGATCCAAGACCAGTACCACTGGCACCTTGATTTTCCCCATTACTTAGCTGTAATTCTGAAAAGTTTGACTGCACACCTCCAAGAGCCAAAGCATGAAGAAATTCATATATCTGCAGTCTATAAGGTTCACCAGACCTTATTGCAATGGTAGTTAGGTCTTGTATAGCAGCAATGCGGATCTACAAGTTTAACAGTACAATAGAGAGAGAAAAAATAGAAAGACATCAAATAAAATGACATACTATATCACTCCCGATCGTCAAGTTTTTCTAAACAATATAGAAAATAAATTGTCCTTTGCAAACGGGCCTACCTCCTAGCTTCCACTAAATGCACACCTTTGAAGCCTTGTCAGAGCGCTAGCAAGTGTAGGATTACGGGAACTTGCAGCAGCAACCATTTTATCAGCATCTAGCATCATTAATGCAGTACCGGGTGGTGTTGCAGACTCCCAGGCATACTCAGATGTAGCATAATTAGCATTTTCTCCTAGAAACCAAACCTGATAGTTGATGGGCCAAACATCAGTCTGTTGTTTCAAAGTCAAAGCTCAGTGAACAAATTAATCAAGCAGAAATTTTGTTCTTACAGCAGCTTGAACTAATCTTTGGAGTGCCATTGCAGATTTTGGATCAGAGGCAGATACCATATCAACAGAAGTGAGTCTAGACATTGAACCAGGCTGAGGTGGTGGCAGATCAAGAACTATAGTTACAGCTTCCAAGGTTGTATGTTTCCCATCTGGTCCTACTCCTACGACGGGGCGAGGGGGAGTTTGGACCCGCCGCACACCACAAACCATGCGCTGCCGGGCCATCGCCTCCACGACCGGCCGCCTCGGCCGGATGCCCTGCTTCATCGACCAGCTAGTCGTTGGACGGATCTCCCGTGTCAAGGTCCCGCGCGGAGGATGGGGCTGCGCTAGCACTATCCATGGGAACAGTCATCATCCATCAACAGTACACGAGTTTCAGCACCTGCAGCCAAATTACGAGCCCATGAGTCACCGGCGGAAAGCAAACATCACGCTAGAAAAGTACCAATCCAATCTCGAAAGCGAGTATCCGAGTCCCGACCCGAGCAAACGAAACCCTAATCCCCCTCCTAAACGCGTAGAAGAATGAATCTACGCGCCCGACTACAATCCCCGTCGACCAGCAACAAATCCGCGGATCTCCTCAAATCCTGGTCAACCCGAGGCGGGTGACCGTGAAATCTCGGCTCAAAATCCAAGGTTCCGCACCGGGAAAACTCGCGATCGGGTCGACGAGGAGGAAGAATCCAAGGAAATCGTGAGTTCTAGGGAGGAATTCGTACCTGCGCGTTGCTTGCTATCGCGACGCGAGCGAGCGGGGAGGGGAATTTGGGGGCAGATGGCAGAGCGAGGGAAAGAGGAGGAGGAGGAGGCGATTTCCTTGTTTGTTTGTCGTCGTCGCCGTGTTGGGATTGGACACCCTCGCCGTCGCTGGAGTGGAGGCGGCAGGCGCCGTAGCCTGGGGTGTAGAAGGCATGCACCGTAGGATGGGCTGCAGAATGGGCCGCACCATCGTTGGGCCGCATACACCGCTCGAACACAGGCACTGCTATGGTATTATTTGATTAGTGCCATACCGGCCACCCAGAGCATCGAAACATGACTTATAAGCGTTGGTGTGTGTTGTTTGTTGCTCAGATGTGTTGGTGTGTGCTGTTTGTTGCTTAGACTAACGTCGCTGGTTGCAAGAATTTTTTGACGCGGGGCTGTACGACCGGAGGCAGAACCGGTCAGAGGCAGAACGGTCAAAGGCAGACTACTATTGCTTACTTAATAAGTAGTAGAGATTTACTTTAGAATAAAATACAACAACAACAAAGCCTTTTATCCCAAGCAAACAAACCTTTGAATAAAATACTACTAACAGAATAAAAGCCAACAGATTTTTATGAGTGATCTTTATTTTAACATTTCAGATGCCGTTCTCACAGGATATAGAGGTCAGATTCCACAATAAACATTGGAGAAAATATATAACCTAAAAGTGGCAGAGATAAATTGGTAGTGCTTACAAGATCTGAGGAAGGTGCTTGATGGATTTTTGCCATAGCATTTGCGACATGATACTCATCAGTCATTTCAGTTAATGCCTGCTTCATCAATGCAGCAAAGCTTTGTACTTCACCTGCCAAATGCTTATCAGTCCAGACTTTAGGTTCTAAGAGCTCTCGAAAGCCAGTATCATGTTGTCGGTTGATTGATTTTCCGATATCCACTGCCAAAGACATATCACCTCCCAGATAAAAGGCTAGTGCAAAAGTAGCCACTATCAAAGGACCACATGGTTTGCGTGCCAATGCTTCATGAAAAGCTAAAAGGCTTATCCTGTAATTATAACGAGCAAGTTCAATAAGCTGGGCAAGAACAAAACGGTTGATTATATACTTAAGGGGCAATCATGATCATGAGAACGCTAATGGGAAATTAGGTTAAAAGCCCATTAGCAAGGGTTTATATATATGAAGAGGCTAGCGTGATAGAATCAAGAGGCATCCTAGCCGCCGCCTGCGCACTATTCATGTGGAGCTTTTCATTTTAACAATGAAGTTACTTATTATTGGCAGAATGTTCTTATTCTTATCATGCATTATCATCAATCCCTAAACAACAATACATAGGTGTTTTAACTTTTCTAGAGGTCTAGACGATACAACACCTCATTAGTCAATAGTACTAAAAAATCATTCCAATAAATTAGAAATAAAATTATGTATCTTAAACTACTGCATTTAATCCTAGTAACATGAGATCAAACTGAAAAAGGTAAGATATTTGCACCCACAATAATTTAGGAAAAAATATTTATCTTAAACCACTACACTAAATCTCGGTAACATAAGATTAAACCAAAAAAGGCAAGGTATTTGCACCTAGAAAGCTTGGCCTTGGGAAGGTCACATGATACTAAATAGGCAGGCGCTAGTGATCTGCAATTGAACCACTTCATTTCAGTCCTCGGCCAATTAGCCCACTCTGTGTACTCGTTAGTACGGTTAGATGCCTCTTGATCTAGCTGAGAAACACCTGTCTCACGACACACGTGCTGCAGCCTGCACTGGTATTCCCAAACGCCCCAGAGACCAAACAAGATGCGACATAATAAACTAAAGGAGCTGCAGATAATAACTACTTGGTTTAATATGTTCTTGCTTTGTTAAGCTCTATTCTTTGACATATATAATTCTCATTTTTCGGGGAGCTCGATGACGAGCTGGTGTCTGAGCTGCCCAAGAACCTCCCATTCACCGAAGGGGTGCGAGGTTTGTCTCCTTTATAATTTTACTTTACTTCTTTACTCCTCAAGAGGAGGTTCTGTTTTCCACCCCCAATTAAATCGCTTGTCCCCACTATCTCTACCTTTCCCTTTCTTTCTCGATCAAATTCCCATGGCCCAGTCACTATCCTCATTCCGAGATCGGATATCTGTTACTCTACTTAGAAACATTGGGGTGGGATGGATTTCAACTGTTGAACCAAAGTAGAGCAGAGGCATTCCAGTTGAGCATGCACTCGAAAACAACTAATGCACACACGCAGCAAAGACTTGGGAAGGGAGGAGCAGTGAGGACTTACCAGCAATGGGTGACGCACACGAGCAGCACGGACCTGGCGGTGCGTCGTGAGGCCTTGCACTCCTCCTCGCTCTCCGGCACACGCGCACTTCGCCAACAGGGTCGCCGACATGGTTGCGAGGGAGGAGCAGTGAGTAGGAGAAGCATGCTGGTGGACTGGTGGGAGAGGATCAGTGAGGACTTACCGGTGACGGGTGACATGCACGAGCAGACCGGACTTGCTTCGCGTCATGAGGCCTCGCACTCCACGCTCTCCGGCACGGACACACTTCACCGACAAGGCCCTCCTTGCTGTTCATTCCATATGACAAAGCCGCAGCAGTGGGCTCATTGATAATCCTCATAACCTCGAGCCCATCAATCCTACCAGCATCATTGGTAGCCTGGCGCTGAGCATCATTGAAATAAGCTAGGACATTTTAAAACACATTATAAATAATATGCTATCCAACGAGATAACGTAGCAGTATTTTAATGTTCTAGTAAATGAGAACATCAGAAAAGGTGAATGGTATGAAACCTGGCAGGATGCAAGGCTTTGTTTACAGTCCTGTAAACTACAGGAGAAGAATATTAGTCCTATGTCCATTTATAACAATACCAATGAAGTTATCAGCTAATAAGAAATTCATGCATAAAATGTGATGTACCTTTCACGAAGAGACAAAATCACTTCTGTTGCAGCTCCTGGTGCACTTTCCTCGACCTTTATCTTTCCCTGCACCACGGTGGATATCAAGCTAGAAAGATTTAGTCGAAATCTAAATATTCTGACTAAGTATCATATTAACTATAATCTAGAAGTAACTTCCAACTTGAGCTAAACCTAACCGAAGTATGGTTGACATATGTTCCGCATTCACTAATTATAGTATTAGGAGATAAACAAGAACAATAAGACCATTATTTAAAGTGAGCTTATCAGCTTACAATATGCATTTTTCAGCCCCAGCTGTCAGTCATGCCAGACTCACAGAATCTCAAGTCTTCTACAGTAATTATGTCACAAATATAATAAAGGGCTAAAGAATGTGCAATTTCTTGAATACGGCATCACTTGGATGCGAGCTCCTCTTCCCTATGTTAAAGCCATTCCACCACGTACTTAAATTATCATGACCACATCTACTGACAAACTTCAGATCCTGCCAAAAATGCTAATGCTTTGCAAAAAAAATGATAAATGGTTATCAGTTCAGGGCATGCTTGTTTTTTAGCTTTGACCTACCTAGCGAGTGGAAAAGAACTGAAAGATTGTGGAGCAATGTTTTCAAGTCGTCTGATCTTCCAACTTGAGCTAAACCTAACCGAAGTATGGTTGACATATGTTCCGCATTCACTAATTATAGTATTAGGAGATAAACGAGAACAATAAGACCATTATTTAAAGTGAGCTTATCAGCTTACAATATGCATTTTTCAGCCCCAGCTGTCAGTCATGCCAGACTCACAGAATCTCAAGTCTTCTACAGTAATTATGTCACAAATATAATAAAGGGCTAAAGAATGTACGAGCCTCCTCTTTTCTGGCTTCTTACCTAGCACTTATATTCTAAGTAGAATGAAATGAAATGAAAAAAAACCCTCATATGAGCTCACTGGAGTGACCAGTAAACGTATCCGAGGACCTGCCAAATCTAGAAAAAAAATTCCCTAAATCAGAAGACGCATGGGACTTTGAGGTCTGAGCGACCAAAGTGCCTACGCGTCGAAATCAGAACTGCCGAACCCTCCAAATCAAAAGCAAAACCCCAGCGCAGATTGCAGCGGCCATGCGAATCAACCCCAAAAGCCAGACAATTCCCCTCACAGTCCATGATTCCATACACATGCGTGGGCTTCACAGGAAACAGAACCACGAATCCAAGTTGCGGACGACGAGGACTTGAAATCCGGGCCCACGGCGCAGGCGCGAGCCCGGAATTTCCCAAATCGAGGGCACGCACCGCACAGGGACCCCGTCGCGCTCAGATCAAATAACCCCGCGCCTAAACCCCTCCAAACCCTGGAATCCGCTGCGATCACGCGAAATTCGGCGAGGATTCCGACGCATGCACACACGCGTAACCCAAAAGCGCTTCGAAAAACGTGAGGATAAAGCGGTGGCACCCACAGCAATAACGAGAGACGGGCATCGCCAGGGCACCCTCCCTCCCTGTGCCTCACCTGCTCGATGTGGCCCTGCGGGAGGTAGTAGACCTTCTCCCCGAGCGGCGGCACGCAGGACAGCGGCCCCGCGCAGGTCTTCCACAGCTCGACGAACAGCGCGTCCTTCCCTCCGCCTCCGCGTCCTGCTTCCGCACCTGCACGCCCAGGAAAAAGAAGCACATAAACCTCGTCACAGACAAACCTAAACCCCTTGGAGGGTTTACAGGGGCGATCAGAGAGAGGTAGGGTTGGGTAGGTTTACGGGCGCGCTGGAGAGGGAGGGGGGCACCGCCGCCGCTACACATGGTGGAGAGGTAGGGGCGCCACCGCCACACACGGGAGAGGGAGGGGTGCCGTCGCCGCGTGTGGTGGAGAGGGAGGTGGCCGCGTCGTTGCTTCGTTTGCGGAGAATGGCAGGTAGGGAGAGAGACGTGGGATGGGGACGCGGCCATCGCGCGGGGTGGCCGAGTGGGGGAGAGCTGATCGACGTGAATAACAGAACAGACGATGTAGATTAACATGCGGCAGAACCAGAGGGAGGCAGAACAAGGAGACAGACTACTATTGCTTACTTAATAAGTAGTATGGATTCCGTGTTTATGACTGGTGGGACCATTTGTGTCTATAATTTGTGAGCCCGATGGCATACTGACGAAGCCCACAAATTATAATGACAAAATTGCCAATGTCTCGCTATGCTCATTGCTCCCACCTTCTTCGAGCATATCCTGTGGACTCTATCAAAGAGTTAAAATGCAACTATATTTTAATTTAGAGCTGACAAGAATCGCATTTCTATTTAAACTATAAGCTAAGACCTAAAAGAATCGCTTCACCTGCTCCTCAACCCCCACCTTGATCCAACGCCAGAATCACTACATCACTGAATTAATGAGTGAAGTTCACGAATTAGGAGGTGGAGTTCTACAAAACTAGCGCTTGGCTGTATTTGGGTGAAAATACATGATGGACACTATATCAATCTTTGACGGAAACATATATTTCAGTCAACTCATTTTATTTTCAAAATTTGGAACTGTATTTGTAAAAAAAATACTATGATGGAAACTGCATTAATTTTTTATAGAAAAATCAACTCAGGATCAGAAGGAACGATGTCCCAAACGCTAGTGGGTCAGCTATCCACAACTGAACATTGATATGCAGCTCCTTCATTCTCTTTATAATTGAGAGTAGGAGGCAGGAACTGCACGGCCATGCGGTGTGGTAAATGACCAATATGATAGGCAAATGGCGTTGTAGGGAGTGCAAGAGATATCGTTACTTGTTTGGTTGGATGTGCTTATGTTTTTCACTCCCTTAATAGCTCTGACGTTGCCAAAGGATCGGGGTAGGAGAGGTGTAACACCATAACGGTTACACAGGTAGGAGAGGGGTAAAGAGATAGCAGCGTGATCGATTGTGGACAGGTCCAACCAAACGATAAATAACGACACCTGATATCAGATATCACTGTAAATAAATAACGACCCAAATCGTCGGAACCAAACAACACCTCAAGAGATATCGTTCTTTACCATAGTTCCCAAATTGTTCGGTACACGTCCCGTATTTCTAATAAATAGAATTGACAAGAATATACCCTTCACTCCTTATTTTCTTGATGTGTCGTATCCTGTTCCCCATTCTCGTCGTTTCGGGAACTTGGTAACATAGGTTTTTACTACATATTTCCTCTGTGTTTGAATGATTAACAAGGGCATCTAGCAAGATGACAACCTAGGCGTCAAATGAAATTTTAATAGCAAGGGTTTTCATCCCCTTAATCCCCTCCAATTTTATTGCCACCAAACCAGCTCTGATGCTTTTATCATTCCAGGGAGCAACCTACTTACCGTTTGTTGCTTTGAAAGCAACGACTTGTGGTTCGGTGGACGGTGTGCTCCCGTTGGCGACGTAGTCGTTGTACTTGGCGTCTTTAACCATCATTTGGTAGCTACCGAACTTACCAAGAACTTTCTCGGACATTATCTTGGTATACTAGGATTCTCACGAATCAAGGAGACAAGAGTAGGATCTAATACAGTAAATGATCTTAACATGAGTCAGACGACTTCATGATCTGTTCATCTCTTGCTTCCGTAGTTCCTCACTTGGTTCACCAGGGACTTGATCCTATTGTACCTCTCTTGTGGCCCTTGTCCCCTCTTCATGGCGAACCTCCCAAATTCACCTTCGATGAGCTCCATCTTGGTGACCTTAGTCATGACGTTGTCTTTGTGCGCGATCTTCAGTGTGTCTCAAATCTCCTTTGCATTCTCTAAGCCATTGACCTTTTTATATTCTTCCCTGCATAGAGAAGCTAGCAAAACAGTAATAGCTCAGGAATTTCTATGGATTAATTCTTCTACTTCTATAACATTATAATTTTTATCATCACTATCTGGTATTTACATACCTTTTCATACAATATCCCAAATTCTACGGTGGAGAGAATAAGGGGGTGTTTGGAAGCAATGTATTTTTGAAGTTTTAAGGTAAAACCACGTAATTAGAGAATACCATAGTATTTTTTGCTAAGAGGTGTTTGGTTACATTGTAAAAAACTTTGTTTTGAATACCATGGTTTTTTTGGAGTATTGTAAACTCCACTCTAACCTAAAGTTTTTATCTATAACTAGTATTGCACATGTGTCGGGGACCATAATTAGGGGTACCCTCAAGACGCCTAATTCTCAGCTGGTAACCCCCATCAGCATAAAGCTGCAGAGGCCTGATGGGTTTGATTAAGTCAGGGATCAGTCCATACGAGCGACTCGATCACGCCACGCCCGAGCCTAGCCTCGGACAAGGGCAGCCGACCCTGAGGTGTTTCCGTCTCGCCCGAGGCCCCCTTTTTTACGGCAGACGCATCTTCGGCTCGCCCGAGGCCTTGCCTTCGATAAGAAGCAACCCTGACTAAATCACCGCGCCGACCGACCAAGTCACTGGGGCATTTAACGCAAAGAGTGAGACTGACGGGCGGCCAGGCTTGGCCAAAAGCGCCATAGGAAGCTCCGCCCGACCCAGGGCTCGGACTCGGGCTAAAGCCCCGGAAGACGGCGAACTCCGCTCCGCCCGACCCAGGGCTCGGACACGGGCTAAGGCCCCGGAAGACGGCGAACTCCGCCCGACCCAGGGCTCGGACTCGGGCTAAGGCCCCGGAAGACGACGAACTCCGCTCCGCCCGACCCAGGGCTCGGACTCGGGCTAAGGCCCCGGAAGACGGCGAACTCCGCCCGACCCAGGGCTCGGACACGGGCTAAGGCCCCGGAAGACGATGAACTCCGCTTCGCCCGACCCAGGGCTCGGACTCCGCCCTGGCCTCTGCCGAACGACCTCCGCCTCGCCCGACCCAGAGCTCGGGCTCGGCCTCGGCCATGCAGGATAGACTCGACCTCGGCTTTGGAGGAGCCTCCACGTCGCCCGACCTAGGGCGCAAGTCCGCCACGTCAACAGGAAGCGTCATCATCACCCTACCCCGAGCCGACTCGGGCCACAGAGAACAGGACCGACGTCCCATCTGGCCGGCTCCACCAGATAGGCAATGATGGCGCCCCGCTAGATCCATGACGACGGCGGTTCTCAGCTCTCTTACGGAAGCAGGGGGACGTCAGCAAGGGCCCAACCACTCCGACAGCTGTCCCTCCGCCAGGCTCCATTGCTTCTCCGACAGCCACGACGCCACACCAGCTGGGTGCCAAGATCTCTCTGGCTGCCACCTTGGCATGTACTTAGGGCACTAGCTCTCCCCCGCTAGACACGTAGCACCTTGCTACACCCCCGTTTGTACACCTGGATCCTCTCCTTACGCCTATAAAAGGAAGGACCAGGGCCTTCTTAGAGAAGGTTGGCCTCGCGGGAACGAGGGCAGGGGCAGGCGCTCTCTTGGGGCCGCTCGCTCCCCTCACCCGCGCGGACGCTTGTAACCCCCTACTGCAAGCGCACCCGACCTGGGCGCGGGACGAACACGAAGGCCGCGGGATCTCCGACTCCCTCACGACCCGGCTCCGGCCACCTCGCTCTCTCCCCCCTTCGCGCTCGCCCACGCGCTCGACCCATCTGGGCTGGGGCACGCGGCACACTCACTCGTCGGCTCGGGGACCCCCCGGTCTCGAAACGCCGACAGTTGGCGCGCCAGGTAGGGGCCTGCTGCGTGTTGACGAGCAGTTTCCCGTCAAGCTCCAGATGGGCAGTCTCCAACGACCTCTTCAACCCGGGACGGTGCTCCGTTTCGGGAGCCTCGAGTTCATGTCTTTCGACGGCAGCTACGACATGATACTCCTTCCACCGCCGCGCGACAGCGACAATGGTGGCGGACAGCCCGCCCGCCGGCGGCGGAATCGACGACGTCTTTCCCGCGTGGGGGAAGGACAACTTTCGAGCTCGCCCCATCCTCTCCCTCGCCATCGGAGGAGGAGGCGGGGCAACCAGGGCCGAGCGGGAGGCTGCGCTCAGTCGGCTGTCGAGCAAATCGACATCCCCAGCGCCCCAACGGAGGACGCGTCGGGCATCACCCACGCGTTTGAGGCAAAGGCGAGCGCCGTCCCCCCGCGACACGCCTACCCCGAGCAAGTGGACGACGCCAGCGCGCTCACGGAGGGCCTGCAGGACGTCGCCCTTGCACCCAGGACGACAGCACGATCAGCCCCCGACGTGACTTCGTCGCTCTTCGTCGACCCAAAGGTACCGGCTGATTCCCATCCTTTGTCATTTCGACTCGGCCTCAACCCGCCTAGCGACCTCGCTTTGGCGGGCGCTCACGTTGAGGCGAGTGCAACCCCTCTGGGGTTTCGTGTGCGGTTGCCTTGGGACCGATTGACGGGCGTCTCGACCTACGGACCCTCTGGGTCCGAGGAAGATGACGACCCCAGCATCTGCTGGGATTTCTCTGGATCTGGCAACCCCAGTGCCATGCGGGACTTCATGACCGCATGCGACTACTGCCTTTCCGACTGTTCCGACGGCAGCCGCAGCCTTGACGACGAGGACTGCGGCCCGAGCCGCGAATGTTTCCACGTCGAGCTAGGGGATCCCTCCAGAGGCAGCTGTCTCGGCATGCCGGAGGATGGTGATCCCCCTAGGCCAGCGCCTCGCGCCGACATCCCGCGGGAGCTAGCTGTGGTCCCCGTTCCGGCGGGGGGTCACGACCCACAGCTCGAGCAAGTCCGCGGGGCGCGAGCCGGGCTCGATGAGGGAACAGGAGCGCTCGAGGCAATCCGCCGGGACGTCGGGCAGGTATGGGCGGGCCAGCCCCCGGCCGGGGAAATACGTCACCTGCCCCAAGGTCTCCAGCACCGCATCGCCAACGATGCCAGGGACAGACCGCCACCCGCATCCGGCGGAACTGGTCAGGACCTGGCAGCCGCAGCGATGCTCCTCCGCGCGATGCCGGAGTCATCAACCACCGAGGGTCGGCGAATCCAGGGAGAGCTCAAGCATCTCCTGGAAGGCGCTGCGGCCCGGCGGGCTGAGAGCTCTGCCTCCCGAAGGCGGGGGTACCCCTCGGAACCTCGCGCCGCGACTTCCCGACTCATGCGGGAAGCCTCGGTCTACACCGGGCGCACGCGCAACACCGCGCCTGCAGCCCCGGGCCACCTCGGCGACGAGCACCCTCATCGCGACCGTCGGGCCCGCCTCGATGAAAGGGTGCGCCGAGGCTATCACCCCAGGCGTGGGGGACGCTACGACAGCGGGGAGGATCGGAGTCCCTCGCCCGAACCACCCGGTCCGCAGGTCTTCAGCCGGGCCATTCGGCGGGCGCCGTTCCCGCCCCGATTCCGACCCCCGACTACTATCACAAAGTACTCGGGGGAAACGAGACCGGAATTGTGGCTCGCGGACTACCGCCTGGCCTGTCAACTGGGTGGAACGGACGATGACAACCTCATCATCCGCAACCTCCCCCTGTTCCTCTCCGACACTGCTCGCGCTTGGTTGGAGCACCTGTCTCCGGGGCAGATTTCCAACTGGGAGGATCTGGTCCAAGCTTTCGCCGGCAACTTCCAGGGCACGTACGTGCGCCCCGGGAATTCCTGGGACCTCCGAAGCTGCCGGCAACAGCCGGGAGAGTCTCTTCGGGACTACATCCGGCGATTCTCGAAGCAGCGCACCGAGCTGCCCAACATCACCGACTCCGATGTCATCGGCGCGTTCCTTGCCGGCACCACCTGCCGTGACCTGGTGAGCAAGTTGGGTCGCAAGACCCCCACCAGGGCGAGCGAGCTGATGGACATCGCCACCAAGTTCGCCTCTGGTTAGGAGGCGGTCGAGGCCATCTTCCGAAAGGACAAGCAGCCCCAGGGCCGCCCGTCGGAAGATGCTCCCGAGGCGTCTACTCCGCTCGGTGCCAAGAAGAAAGGCAGGAGGAAGTCGCAAGCGAAACGTGACGCCGCCAGCACGGACCTTGTCGCCGCCGCCGAATACAAGAACCCTCGGAAGCCCCCCGGAGGCGCCAACCTCTTCGACAAGGCACTCAAGGAGACGTGCCCCTACCATCAGGGGCCCGTCAAGCACACCCTCGAGGAGTGCGTCATGCTTCGGCGCCACTTCCACCGGGCCGGGCCACCCGCGGAGGGTGGCGGGGCCCGGGACGACGACAAAAAGGAAGATCACCAAGCAGGAGAGTTCCCCGAGGTCCGCGACTGCTTCATGATCTACGGAGGGCATGCGGCGAATGCCTCGGCTCGGCATCGTAAGCAAGAGCGTCGGGAGGTCTGCTCGGTGAAGGTGGCGGCACCAGTCTACCTAGACTGGTCCGACAAGCCCATCACCTTCGACCAGGATGACCACCCCGACCACGTGCCGAGCCCGGGGAAGTACCCGCTCGTCGTCGATCCCGTCATCGGCGACGTCAGGCTCACCAAGGTCCTGATGGATGGGGGCAGCTGCCTCAATATCATCTACGCCGAGACCCTCAGGCTCCTGCGCGTCGGTCTGTCATCCGTCCGAGCCGGCGCTGCGCCTTTCCACGGGATCATTCCTGGGAAGCGCGTCCAGCCCCTCGGACAGCTCGACCTTCCTGTCTGCTTCGGAACACCCTCCAACTTCCGAAGGGAGACTTTGACGTTCGAGGTGGTCGGCTTCCGAGGAACCTACCACGCAGTGTTGGGAAGGCCATGCTACGCGAAGTTCATGGCCATCCCTGTGACGGAACCTCCCAAGTAATTAGGCCCACCTACAGTTGTCCTTGTCCAACAGACATCAGACAACCCTGTAGATGTTCCTGAATCACTCGACAAGTTCGGTATCTTCTTTCTTACCTTACCAGGAACGTTTCACCCATCTTGCAGACATTACAGAACATCGGAGATATAGAGATACGGAAGCGATTGCATAAACTTACATTTATTTAGAAAGTAGGATCAAGTTACTTATTACAGACCAGAGCTATAAAACGAGTGCAGAGTAATATTATTACACGTACCAAGGGAGGTAAAAACTCCTCCCGATAAGTTCTTTCACAAAAGTTCTATATGGAGGACCAAGTCCTCCCGCAGCTTCACTCTTGTTTTTCTTCATTTTGAACCACCCTGGAGCAAAAGCAACAAAAGTTCGTTGCTTCCTCACCTAAAAACAACGGAGGGATAAACCCTGAGTATGGAATTACTCAGCAAGACTTATCCGACTAAGGAAAAGACTCTCAAGGGTATGCTGGATAAATAGGAATCAAGGAGAGGCTTTAGCAAGGATCAACTTAGATACTTTTGCAGAAATAGCTTACTAAAGTGAGTCCTTACTTTCAACATTTTAACGCCAGATTAAATAGTAGTAGACTCTGTTTGCCTCTAGTCTAATTTCATCATCTCATTAATACAACATCATTTTTATTCACGAAGTTCACATCCTGACTTAGGTTGTAGGGCAGTGATCAAGTCTCCACTCTCCGGGGATATAACGGCGATCCGAATCGATTTACTCAGCTGAGGATCTCTAACCACACGACATATGTAGCACTTAATCCTTGCATATGTCAACTCAACCCCAGGGTTCTTAAGACCAGATCAGGTTCACGCAAACCGAGAGTACAGATACACCACCGTCCAGCCTCTTGCCACGGAGGGTACACGCTACTCCCGCCACCGCTCCACGCCCATTTCGTGTTATCTTATTCTGGCCTTAGTCTTCCCGAGGCAAAGCTTACCCTGTCCCATTTCCAGGGTATGCGGCTAGCTAAGATAGCCCTTGGTCATCAAGCCTACATACGCATCCAATCCTTAATCAACCTGGGTAGAACATCACCTGTTCCTAACCCAAGTCTCGATTTAAGTACTTCCATCCTTAGGATTGTTTCTGTTCCTTAGGATGAAAAGAGCATCACAGGGAGCTTTGCAGTAAGATCCCACCACGCTCTCAATGAAAGTATTCTTACAGGTAGAAGCCATCTTTCCTCAGGATAACCCCTGAGCTAGGCAGTATTGCAAAAGACAACCTCTATCCACAAGATCTAAGCAGGGCTAAGCATTTTTGTAAATCATATTTTGATACTTCACCAGAAGTATCTATAAAGGTATGGATATCAAGAAAGGCAATGCATCAAAGGGTTTCAAGCAACTCCTATAAACCTAATGCACATTTCACTAGACTTAAGTGTGCGAAAAGTATTTAAAAACACAAGGAAGGGGTTGCATGCACCGGGGCTTGCCTTTGTTGCAGTGAAGAGGCACTAGATCCCTCTACAGGCTACCCAGTTAGATGGCTTCTTCACTTGATCAACAGATACTGGAGTAGACTCCTTCTTCAATCACCACTTCGTCTAGGTGTTCTACGAATCAATTATAAATACATGAATGCTTATGTAATGAGATGAAATGCAAACTCTCACAAGGGAGAGGCGGGGGACAAAACATTACAAACCAAAAACACATAACAAGCATACACATACTTCTACATAACCTAATACTTGGACACAAACAACTAGATTGGATTTATTAAGCGTCCTCAACCATAGGTGAAATCCTTTCTCTTTATGGGCAAAAATTAGTTTGCCAAGCAAACCATGTCCAAACAATTCCAAACTTTGCCCAAGTGTTCACATTTCCAAGAGAAGCTTATACATATTTTCTTACAATTTGAGGTACTATGCCTTTGGGTTACTAAGCTTCTACAAACACACTTAAAGTATTACTAAGCATACTGAAACCCCAGATCTCACTAGGCATTCTTGCTTCTTTATCCAAAGACCAGAGTTTTCTTGATAGACTTGTCTTTTCTCCAAATCACTAACTCATTCTTAACTAGGGTTTACCCTTTTTTATTTATGTGACTTTTCTCACTCTATTTTGGGACATTACAAAGTTCACTGAGAGAATGGCTTCCAAACAGCTCCAAATTTTTACCAAGTGCTTAGCTTCAGATAAAAAGACTCTCCAAGAAGTTTCAGAATTTTTGGTGTTATAATTGTATTTCTAAAATTCCCACAGTCCTTCCAAGAGCACCTTTAATTTACTTATAATTTGCTAACTGCCTTAAAAAATACCAAAAACAATTTTACCAGGAATAACTTGGTTTTATACATCTTACAAAATTGTTCCCATGATTTATGAATTCTTCTATAATTTCTGGCATCATTTGCAAGCTCACTGGTAAAAGAAAAAGACAAATCGTGCACAGTTCTGGGCTTAATCCTGCTACTCGGCCCACGCAACCGGGCAAGTCGGCCCATGGCTGGCAGCCCGCGCGCCTGCGCTTTTGCGGAGAGACCCCCAATGCCCAGATAAAACAGACCCGAGTCCATACCACTGTTTGACTGAGTCGCTGACTCACGCACTTAGGTCCTTCACTTTCTATCCTTTCACAAAAGTCCTGCCACGATCCTCACCGCCCAACTCCGGCGAACTGAGAACCAGGGCGCGGCGGCGCTGACCCCAGGCGCACTTAGACCACCACTGAAACGCATTCGAGGCCCACACGAACAGATCACCAAGCTTCCATGCCTGAGCCGAGCACTCACAGACTCTGACCTCGGCGCCAGTGAGAACCTCGGCTTGGCGAGCTCGGCCTCAAGCCACTTAGGCAGTAGAGTTCCAATCAAGAGCTTGGAGAGTATTGCTTACCCCTATGGCTCACGGTGCTTGCACGAATTCATCCGGGGAAGACGTGGTGAAGTGGGTCGACGGTGAGGCTGTCCGAGGTGACGTTCTGCGGCGGCGTGGCTCTGTTCCGGCCAAAACATGGCAGTAGCATTAGGGAAAACAGATCGGTGAGCTTCCCTGCCATATATAGATCATGGAACAAGCCTTACTCGGGCGTGCAACTACTCCAGCTGCTCTGGCCACGGTGATGTGCTTGCTCGGGTGAGTGTGGTCACCACTGACAGAGCTAACCTTATGTTCAGGCTTTCATAATGGAAACAAGAGACTGGGAAAAGCTAAGAAGGTGATTTAGGCGTAGGTGAGCAACTGGGCACGGTGAAGAAACTGTGGAATCGACAGGGGCACAACCAACTCAGTTTTGGGCTTCAAACTCCATAACAAGGGGTGGGTTTGGGTGAGGCTCAGCAGGAGCTTGACATAGAGGGAAATAAGAGCTATTTTGTTCCACAACACTACTGCATGTCCACCACGTAGGATAACAGCACAGGGAGGCAGTAGAGGTGGCTAGTGCTCCTATGGACAGCAAACTACATGCAAGCAGCTGAGTCAGTACTTGAACAAAATCACCACTACCATGACCTATCCTTATGTAGTGCATGGGTGCCAAGTTATCCCCCTTCCCCAGCTCAACTCCCTCAGCCTTATCATCTCCTGGAACCAGCTAGAGAAGTAGTGGAGGTAGATCTTTTCCTGATATTTTGACTGCCTGGGATCTGCTTCAGTCGACCACAGAGCCAATTTCATCCCCCCCCTTTCTCCCATTTTCACACAAGGACAGACCTTGACCAACACACCAAAATTGTTCCCCATATATAGGTCTTTCACTTTGTTATAAACTTTCAAGGTTCATACTGCACAGGTCTCGAGCTATGGTACCCCAAAGTGAGGCACAACTCACTGTGACCCTAGTTTCAGTCGACTGCAACTGAACCTAGGCTCACAGACTGACAGGGCCAAGTTGGAGACATTTTACTCCCATCTTTGTACAGTATCAAGCCCACCTATTTTAAGCAAAGTTATACACTAATGGATGCTCTTCAACTTTGCCATAAGGAGTATGGCCTAATATCCTAAGGATCAAGCACCAGAGAGCTCCAAAGTTGAGCCAAACACACATTTTCAGTGTGCTGAAAATCGACTAAGTCTAAACCCGGATTGCAGAATATTGAATCTTGGGACCACCTTTTCTGATGGTAGCATACACTTTTAAGGACAAGTTACTTAATAAATATTACACTCCAATAGTTCCTCTACAAGTTATATATAATGACCCTTAGCTAAACCCTCCTGGATTCCAAACTACAAAGATCCAAAGCTTGCCCAAAACACTGAAATTCAGCCCACTGATTTATACTAAGTCTGAAATCCAGAATTTCCAACTGCTCTACTTTGGTCTAGTTTTTCGCCAAATTCCAACTAGTTTTAGGGCTAGGTTACTTAACCAAACTTACACTCCTCACATAGCTCTATAATTTTGTTATGAATACCATAATCTTTAACCCAATGGATAGAGCAGTAAAGAGCTCCAAAGTTGCATCAAAACACTAATGTCTCAGGTGCTGGTTTCCACTAAGTCTGAAATATACAAAATCTGACAGCTCTAATTTGGACCACTTTTTCAACTATTTGCATATAGTTTTAGGGCTGGTACACTTAATAAGGATTGTTCTCCAACAGTCACTTTACAAGTTTGTTATAGTAACTCCTTACCAAAAGTCCATAGATCAAAAGTTATAAGGGTCCAAAAACAGCTATATGAAACTGTTTTCAGCCCAATTTAAACTGAACCCAAAACTGAATTTCTGCAAATTACTCCAAATTTCTCCACACAACTTGGAATTCTCCAAATAAGAATCTTATTCACTTTTCCAAGCTCTACCATTTTGGTATATGGACTTTTAGCTAAATCCTTCTAGATCTTGAATTCCCCTTTTGGGCTAGTTTTAGGATTTCGAATGAGTTTCATTTGTATTTCAGCTTCTTCCAGGGATTCATCCCTTTGATCCCTCCACCAAGAGAAAAGTTACTCTCTAGCTCAAGATCCAATCTTTGATACACATAGCTCATATCCAAAATGTCCTGGTTTAGAATTTCCTTTACTTAATCATCTATTCCAAGCAGAGCTCAAGTTAAGGTTTGGAGTTATTCCAGCTTCTTAAGTGCTTCTTCCACTTGACCATCGTTCCAAAACAAGGCTACTCTAGGCTCTAAGACTTACCTTTAACATTTAAGACTCCAAGTCAACTTGTTACTTGCTTAAGAGGCGACCTACTCTTGTCTAGGTTAAGCCAAGTCCTTAACCCAACACAGAACATCACACTTTTTGAATCGAAAATTTTAACCTAGTAAATGCATTCTAGGTGTAACAAGCAAGTTAATGCAAATGCTTATGATGACATGTCAGAGTTTTAGTTCACGTAACACCAGGGGTGTTACAGCTTTCCCCCCTAAAAAGAAATCTCGTCCCGAGATTTAAAAGTCCAGGCTCAGTAATAGAGAAGGAAACGCGTCACTGGCTTATTTCCTAATTTCACTTACAAGGCAGGGGAGGTGTTCTGTTTCGCTTAATCACGAGTTAACCACGATGTCGATTGACATTCGCACTCGTTTCCGATGCTACAAACTTCCAATGATGACTTGACGATAAATCTCTTTCTGTGTGTTTTACCCAAGATGCTGCATCTAATTTGTTTTGGATACGCCTAGCCATTCGTCCATTTCTCGTTCAACAGATGCACATGGGAAATCACGGTGGTACCATTTCATCACGAAACACAACCAGAAACTATGGCACCAGCGTGTGGCAAGTTATTTATCCACGCACGTGCATCCACAGGGAATATCCAAAGGAATAGCCATTTTAACTCTTGGAATTTTGACAAACTACTATAGATATTAAAAGCTGCCTCTGAAACCGGCAGTCGTTTCTTACACCATAGTCATAGAAAAGTTCACAGGTTACATGATCCAGGTGAAACAGGATAAACTCTTTACAACGAAGTTTAACCTGTTTTTTTACTAGCTAACATTGCCATATGGGTTTACCTTACATCCACCCTTCAAAACTATTTTACATAGTTATATTGCCTCACGAGGATTAAGTTGCCTGCTATATCTTCTCCAGTTATCACATCTGCCAGATGTTTGTTTCCATGCTCCATAGGTACCTTTTAGTCCGTTGGTGTTGGGGCAGAATAAAAGGCGCCATTGAGCATATGCACCATTTGTTGCAGATGGTTGACCAGTCGCTGCGCTGTTTGAAATTCCATCGGATAGGTACGATGCAACTCCTCAAGCACCTGATCCTGATGACTTAGGAAGCCCATGGTTTCTTTAAGTTCTTCCCTAACAGTAACAGCATACGAGCGAATTTCTTCTTGTTGCTGACTCAAAACTTTTGAGTTAGAATGAGCATTAGTTAGCTGATGCTCAAGCTCCTTAATGCGATGCTGATCAACTTGGTGTTGCGTCTGAAGTTCTGTCACCTGATGCTCTAATCCAATAATTCGCTCAGCTTGAATCTTTGTTTCCTCCAGTTGTTCTTGTGCCTGGGTACAAGCCCTATTCTTGGCCATTTCCATCATCTTAAATGCTGCATAACTCCCAGTGTACAACTGCTGCCACATTTGACGACTGTGCCCTCGAGTAAGTTGCAACTCTAGCACGGCCATCAAAACTCGAGCAGATGCCGATTCAACAGAATCCTGCCCAATAGGAATGCTTTCCATTAATCGGGCCTGGTGATGATACACAAATGGGTCACTTAAGGCAACTGCAGGGAACAACCTCATAGATGTGGCTTGTATTTCTTCCCATTTCTGGTAACAAATGGTTGTTAGCGCCTCTAAGGCAGCTACCTGAGCACCCTCCCAAGGAGTCATTCCTTCAGCATGGAACATCCAATATGGCCAAGATGGTTTTCTAGCACGTTCTGGAATACGCACTACTACCTCATACCATGGTTGTCCTCTAAGAACCGTGCGTGACCACTGGTACTTGGGTGCTTCGGTATATCCGACTTCTTGAAGTAGTCGCCACAGGACCACTGGAACACCAAAATCTCGTAGAAACTCTCCAACTCCCGTAGGGGCTTCTTGTTGATTCATCTATAGAGAAGGGCAATGGATACACTCTATTCACTAAAGATGTATGAACAAGGTAGATGATTCATACACTAAAATAGCTACGCAGGGGGTTTAACTTAAAGTTGTATGACATGATGCATGTGTAATTACAGAATCAACCTTGGTTGATTCACACCTTCTATACATTGCACTCTTCCTATCTGGTCTTTAAAATAAACTCTTCAGAATTTCTTAGATAAGAAGGGAAAAGATTTTGTAGATAAGACTTTAGAAAATCTTTTGAAGATGCCTAATAATATTTGCAGAGAAGGGCTACGCTCCGATACCAGCTGTGACGGAACCTCCCAAGTAATTAGGCCCACCTACAGTTGTCCTTGTCCAACAGACATCAGACAACCCTGTAGATGTTCCTGAATCACTCGACAAGTTCGGTATCTTCTTTCTTACCTTACCAGGAACGTTTCACCCATCTTGCAGACATTACAGAACATCGGAGATATAGAGATACGGAAGCGATTGCATAAACTTACATTTATTTAGAAAGTAGGATCAAGTTACTTATTACAGACCAGAGCTATAAAACGAGTGCAGAGTAATATTATTACACGTACCAAGGGAGGTAAAAACTCCTCCCGATAAGTTCTTTCACAAAAGTTCTATATGGAGGACCAAGTCCTCCCGCAGCTTCACTCTTGTTTTTCTTCATTTTGAACCACCCTGGAGCAAAAGCAACAAAAGTTCGTTGCTTCCTCACCTAAAAACAACGGAGGGATAAACCCTGAGTATGGAATTACTCAGCAAGACTTATCCGACTAAGGAAAAGACTCTCAAGGGTATGCTGGATAAATAGGAATCAAGGAGAGGCTTTAGCAAGGATCAACTTAGATACTTTTGCAGAAATAGCTTACTAAAGTGAGTCCTTACTTTCAACATTTTAACGCCAGATTAAATAGTAGTAGACTCTGTTTGCCTCTAGTCTAATTTCATCATCTCATTAATACAACATCATTTTTATTCACGAAGTTCACATCCTGACTTAGGTTGTAGGGCAGTGATCAAGTCTCCACTCTCCGGGGATATAACGGCGATCCGAATCGATTTACTCAGCTGAGGATCTCTAACCACACGACATATGTAGCACTTAATCCTTGCATATGTCAACTCAACCCCAGGGTTCTTAAGACCAGATCAGGTTCACGCAAACCGAGAGTACAGATACACCACCGTCCAGCCTCTTGCCACGGAGGGTACACGCTACTCCCGCCACCGCTCCACGCCCATTTCGTGTTATCTTATTCTGGCCTTAGTCTTCCCGAGGCAAAGCTTACCCTGTCCCATTTCCAGGGTATGCGGCTAGCTAAGATAGTCCTTGGTCATCAAGCCTACATACGCATCCAATCCTTAATCAACCTGGGTAGAACATCACCTGTTCCTAACCCAAGTCTCGATTTAAGTACTTCCATCCTTAGGATTGTTTCTGTTCCTTAGGATGAAAAGAGCATCACAGGGAGCTTTGCAGTAAGATCCCACCACGCTCTCAATGAAAGTATTCTTACAGGTAGAAGCCATCTTTCCTCAGGATAACCCCTGAGCTAGGCAGTATTGCAAAAGACAACCTCTATCCACAAGATCTAAGCAGGGCTAAGCATTTTTGTAAATCATATTTTGATACTTCACCAGAAGTATCTATAAAGGTATGGATATCAAGAAAGGCAATGCATCAAAGGGTTTCAAGCAACTCCTATAAACCTAATGCACATTTCACTAGACTTAAGTGTGCGAAAAGTATTTAAAAACACAAGGAAGGGGTTGCATGCACCGGGGCTTGCCTTTGTTGCAGTGAAGAGGCACTAGATCCCTCTACAGGCTACCCAGTTAGATGGCTTCTTCACTTGATCAACAGATACTGGAGTAGACTCCTTCTTCAATCACCACTTCGTCTAGGTGTTCTACGAATCAATTATAAATACATGAATGCTTATGTAATGAGATGAAATGCAAACTCTCACAAGGGAGAGGCGGGGGACAAAACATTACAAACCAAAAACACATAACAAGCATACACATACTTCTACATAACCTAATACTTGGACACAAACAACTAGATTGGATTTATTAAGCGTCCTCAACCATAGGTGAAATCCTTTCTCTTTATGGGCAAAAATTAGTTTGCCAAGCAAACCATGTCCAAACAATTCCAAACTTTGCCCAAGTGTTCACATTTCCAAGAGAAGCTTATACATATTTTCTTACAATTTGAGGTACTATGCCTTTGGGTTACTAAGCTTCTACAAACACACTTAAAGTATTACTAAGCATACTGAAACCCCAGATCTCACTAGGCATTCTTGCTTCTTTATCCAAAGACCAGAGTTTTCTTGATAGACTTGTCTTTTCTCCAAATCACTAACTCATTCTTAACTAGGGTTTACCCTTTTTTATTTATGTGACTTTTCTCACTCTATTTTGGGACATTACAAAGTTCACTGAGAGAATGGCTTCCAAACAGCTCCAAATTTTTACCAAGTGCTTAGCTTCAGATAAAAAGACTCTCCAAGAAGTTTCAGAATTTTTGGTGTTATAATTGTATTTCTAAAATTCCCACAGTCCTTCCAAGAGCACCTTTAATTTACTTATAATTTGCTAACTGCCTTAAAAAATACCAAAAACAATTTTACCAGGAATAACTTGGTTTTATACATCTTACAAAATTGTTCCCATGATTTATGAATTCTTCTATAATTTCTGGCATCATTTGCAAGCTCACTGGTAAAAGAAAAAGACAAATCGTGCACAGTTCTGGGCTTAATCCTGCTACTCGGCCCACGCAACCGGGCAAGTCGGCCCATGGCTGGCAGCCCGCGCGCCTGCGCTTTTGCGGAGAGACCCCCAATGCCCAGATAAAACAGACCCGAGTCCATACCACTGTTTGACTGAGTCGCTGACTCACGCACTTAGGTCCTTCACTTTCTATCCTTTCACAAAAGTCCTGCCACGATCCTCACCGCCCAACTCCGGCGAACTGAGAACCAGGGCGCGGCGGCGCTGACCCCAGGCGCACTTAGACCACCACTGAAACGCATTCGAGGCCCACACGAACAGATCACCAAGCTTCCATGCCTGAGCCGAGCACTCACAGACTCTGACCTCGGCGCCAGTGAGAACCTCGGCTTGGCGAGCTCGGCCTCAAGCCACTTAGGCAGTAGAGTTCCAATCAAGAGCTTGGAGAGTATTGCTTACCCCTATGGCTCACGGTGCTTGCACGAATTCATCCGGGGAAGACGTGGTGAAGTGGGTCGACGGTGAGGCTGTCCGAGGTGACGTTCTGCGGCGGCGTGGCTCTGTTCCGGCCAAAACATGGCAGTAGCATTAGGGAAAACAGATCGGTGAGCTTCCCTGCCATATATAGATCATGGAACAAGCCTTACTCGGGCGTGCAACTACTCCAGCTGCTCTGGCCACGGTGATGTGCTTGCTCGGGTGAGTGTGGTCACCACTGACAGAGCTAACCTTATGTTCAGGCTTTCATAATGGAAACAAGAGACTGGGAAAAGCTAAGAAGGTGATTTAGGCGTAGGTGAGCAACTGGGCACGGTGAAGAAACTGTGGAATCGACAGGGGCACAACCAACTCAGTTTTGGGCTTCAAACTCCATAACAAGGGGTGGGTTTGGGTGAGGCTCAGCAGGAGCTTGACATAGAGGGAAATAAGAGCTATTTTGTTCCACAACACTACTGCATGTCCACCACGTAGGATAACAGCACAGGGAGGCAGTAGAGGTGGCTAGTGCTCCTATGGACAGCAAACTACATGCAAGCAGCTGAGTCAGTACTTGAACAAAATCACCACTACCATGACCTATCCTTATGTAGTGCATGGGTGCCAAGTTATCCCCCTTCCCCAGCTCAACTCCCTCAGCCTTATCATCTCCTGGAACCAGCTAGAGAAGTAGTGGAGGTAGATCTTTTCCTGATATTTTGACTGCCTGGGATCTGCTTCAGTCGACCACAGAGCCAATTTCATCCCCCCCCTTTCTCCCATTTTCACACAAGGACAGACCTTGACCAACACACCAAAATTGTTCCCCATATATAGGTCTTTCACTTTGTTATAAACTTTCAAGGTTCATACTGCACAGGTCTCGAGCTATGGTACCCCAAAGTGAGGCACAACTCACTGTGACCCTAGTTTCAGTCGACTGCAACTGAACCTAGGCTCACAGACTGACAGGGCCAAGTTGGAGACATTTTACTCCCATCTTTGTACAGTATCAAGCCCACCTATTTTAAGCAAAGTTATACACTAATGGATGCTCTTCAACTTTGCCATAAGGAGTATGGCCTAATATCCTAAGGATCAAGCACCAGAGAGCTCCAAAGTTGAGCCAAACACACATTTTCAGTGTGCTGAAAATCGACTAAGTCTAAACCCGGATTGCAGAATATTGAATCTTGGGACCACCTTTTCTGATGGTAGCATACACTTTTAAGGACAAGTTACTTAATAAATATTACACTCCAATAGTTCCTCTACAAGTTATATATAATGACCCTTAGCTAAACCCTCCTGGATTCCAAACTACAAAGATCCAAAGCTTGCCCAAAACACTGAAATTCAGCCCACTGATTTATACTAAGTCTGAAATCCAGAATTTCCAACTGCTCTACTTTGGTCTAGTTTTTCGCCAAATTCCAACTAGTTTTAGGGCTAGGTTACTTAACCAAACTTACACTCCTCACATAGCTCTATAATTTTGTTATGAATACCATAATCTTTAACCCAATGGATAGAGCAGTAAAGAGCTCCAAAGTTGCATCAAAACACTAATGTCTCAGGTGCTGGTTTCCACTAAGTCTGAAATATACAAAATCTGACAGCTCTAATTTGGACCACTTTTTCAACTATTTGCATATAGTTTTAGGGCTGGTACACTTAATAAGGATTGTTCTCCAACAGTCACTTTACAAGTTTGTTATAGTAACTCCTTACCAAAAGTCCATAGATCAAAAGTTATAAGGGTCCAAAAACAGCTATATGAAACTGTTTTCAGCCCAATTTAAACTGAACCCAAAACTGAATTTCTGCAAATTACTCCAAATTTCTCCACACAACTTGGAATTCTCCAAATAAGAATCTTATTCACTTTTCCAAGCTCTACCATTTTGGTATATGGACTTTTAGCTAAATCCTTCTAGATCTTGAATTCCCCTTTTGGGCTAGTTTTAGGATTTCGAATGAGTTTCATTTGTATTTCAGCTTCTTCCAGGGATTCATCCCTTTGATCCCTCCACCAAGAGAAAAGTTACTCTCTAGCTCAAGATCCAATCTTTGATACACATAGCTCATATCCAAAATGTCCTGGTTTAGAATTTCCTTTACTTAATCATCTATTCCAAGCAGAGCTCAAGTTAAGGTTTGGAGTTATTCCAGCTTCTTAAGTGCTTCTTCCACTTGACCATCGTTCCAAAACAAGGCTACTCTAGGCTCTAAGACTTACCTTTAACATTTAAGACTCCAAGTCAACTTGTTACTTGCTTAAGAGGCGACCTACTCTTGTCTAGGTTAAGCCAAGTCCTTAACCCAACACAGAACATCACACTTTTTGAATCGAAAATTTTAACCTAGTAAATGCATTCTAGGTGTAACAAGCAAGTTAATGCAAATGCTTATGATGACATGTCAGAGTTTTAGTTCACGTAACACCAGGGGTGTTACAATCCCCAACTACACCTACCTAAAGCTCAAGATGCCGGGCCCCAACGGGATCATCACCGTCGGCCCCACGTACAAACACGCATTCGAATGCGATGTGGAGTGCGTGGAGTACGCCGAGGCCCTCGCCGAGTCCGAGGCCCTCATCGCCGACCTGGAAAGCCTCTCCCGAGAGGTGCTGGACGTGAAGCGACATGCCGGCAACTTCGAGCCAGCGGAGACGGTTAAGGCCGTCCCTCTCGACCCCAGTGGCGACACCTCCAAGCAGATCCGGATCGGTTCCAGGCTCGACCCCAAATAGGAAGCAGTGCTCGTCGACTTTCTCCGCGCAAACGCCGACGTCTTTGCGTGGAGCCCCTCGGACATGCCCGGCATACCGAGGGATGTCGCCGAGCACTCGCTGGATATTCGGGCCGGAGCCCGACCGGTCAGACAGCCTCTGCGCCGATTCGACGAGGAAAGGCGCAGGGTGATAGGCGAGGAGATCCACAAGCTGATGGCAGCAGGGTTCATCAAAGAGGTATTCCATCCCGAATGGCTTGCCAACCCTGTACTTGTGAGGAAGAAAGGGGGGAAATGGCGGATGTGTGTAGACTACACTGGTCTCAACAAAGCATGTCCGAAGGTCCCCTACCCTCTACCTCGCATCGATCAAATCGTGGACTCCACTGCAGGGTGCGAAACCCTGTCTTTCCTCGATGCCTACTCAGGGTATCATCAGATCAAGATGAAAGAGTCCGACCAGCTCGCGACTTCTTTCATCACGCCCTTCGGCATGTACTGTTATGTCACCATGCCGTTCGGTTTGAGGAACGCGGGTGCAACGTACCAGCGGTGCATGAACCATGTGTTCGGCGAACACATCGGTCGCACGGTCGAGGCCTACGTCGATGACATCATAGTCAAGACGAGTAAAGCCTCCGACCTTCCCTCCGACCTTGAAGTGACATTCCGGTGTCTCAAGGCGAAGGGCGTCAAGCTCAATCCCGAGAAGTGCGTCTTCGGGGTGCCCCGAGGCATGCTCTTGGGATTCATTGTCTCCGAGCGGGGCATCGAAGCCAACCCGGAGAAGATCGCAGCCATCACAAGCATGGGGCCCATCAAGGACTTAAAAGGCGTACAGAGGGTCATGGGATGTCTCGCGGCCTTGAGCCGTTTCATCTCGCGCCTCGGCGAAAGAGGCCTGCCCCTGTACCGTCTCTTAAGGAAAGCCGAGTGCTTCACTTGGACCCCCGAGGCCGAGGAAGCCCTCGGGAACCTGAAGGCGCTCCTCACCCAGGCGCCCGTCTTGGTACCCCCAGCTGATGGAGAAGCCCTCTTGGTCTACGTCGCCGCTACCACTCAGGTGGTCAGCGCCGCGATCGTGGTCGAAAGGCAGGAAGAGGGGCATGCTTTGCCCATTCAGAGGCCAGTTTACTTCGTCAGCGAGGTGCTGTCCGAAACCAAGATCCGCTACCCACAAGTCCAGAAGCTGCTGTATGCAGTGATCCTGACGAGGCGAAAGCTGCGACATTACTTCGAGTCTCATCCGGTGACTGTGGTGTCATCCTTCCCCCTGGGGGAGATCATCCAGTGCCGAGAAGCCTTGGGACGGATCGCGAAGTGGGCGGTGGAAATCATGGGCGAGGCAATCTCGTTCGCCCCTCGGAAGGCCATCAAGTCCCAGGTACTGGCGGACTTCGTAGCCGAATGGGTCGACACCCAGTTGCCGACGGCTCCGATCCAACCGGAGCTCTGGACCATGTTTTTCGACGGGTCGCTGATGAAGACGGGAGCCGGTGCGGGCCTGCTCTTCGTCTCGCCCCTCGGGAAACACCTGCGCTACGTGCTCCGCCTCCATTTCCCGGCGTCCAACAATGTGGCTGAGTACGAGGCTCTGGTCAACGGATTGTGAATCGCCATCGAGCTAGGGGTCCGACGCCTCGATGCACGCGGCGACTCGCAGCTCGTCATCGACCAAGTCATGAAGAACTCCCACTACCGCGACCCGAAGATGGAGGCCTACTGTGATGAGGTTCGACGCCTGGAAGACAAGTTCTACGGGCTCGAGCTTAACCACATCGCCCGGCGCTACAACGAGACTGCGGACGAGCTGGCGAAGATAGCCTCGGGGCGAACGACGGTTCCCCCGGACGTCTTCTCCCGGGATCTGCACCAACCCTCCGTCAAGATCGGCGACACGCCCGAGCCCGAGGTGCCCTCGGCCCCGTCCGAGGTGGCCTCGGCCCAGCCCGAGCCATCCTCGGTTCAGCCCGAGGAACCCTCGGCCCCCGAGGGCGAAGCACTGCGCATCGAGGAGGAGCAGAGCGGGGTCATGCCAGATAAAGATTGGCAGACCCCGTACCTGCAATATCTCCGCCAAGAAGAACTGCCCCTCGACCGAGCCGAGGCTCGGCGGGTAGCGCGACGCGCCAAGTCGTTCGTCTTGCTGGGCGATGAGAAGGAGCTCTACCACCGTAGCCCCTCGGGCATCCTCCAGCGATGCATCTCCATCGCCGAGGGTCAGGAACTCCTGTAGGAAATACACTCGGGGGCTTGCGGCCATCATGCAGCACCTCGAACCCTCGTTGGGAACGCTTTCCGCCAAGGCTTCTACTGGCCGGCGGCGGTGGCTGACGCCACTAGAATTGTCCGCGCCTGCGAAGGGTGCCAATTCTATGCGAAGCAGACCCACCTGCCCGCTCAGGCTCTGCAGACGATACCCATCACCTGGCCCTTCGCTGTGTGGGGTCTGGACCTCGTCGGCCCTCTACAGAAGGCGCCCGGGGCTACACGCACCTGCTGGTCGCCGTCGACAAATTCTCCAAGTGGATCGAGGTCCGACCCCTGAACAGTGTCAGATCTGAGCAGGCGGTGGCGTTCTTCACCAACATCATCCATCGCTTCGGGGTCCCGAACTCCATCATCACCGACAACGGCACCCAGTTCACCGGTAAAAAATTCTTGGATTTTTGCGAGGATCACAACATCCGGGTAGACTGGGCCGCCGTAGCTCATCCCATGTCGAATGGGCAAGTAGAACATGCCAACGGCATGATTCTACAAGGGCTCAAGCCTCGGATTTACAATGATCTCAACAAGTTCGGCAAGCGATGGATAAAGGAACTCCCCTCGGTGGTCTGGAGCCTGAGGACGACGCCGAGCCGAGCCACGGGTTTCACGCCGTTCTTCCTGGTCTACGGGGCCGAGGCCGTCTTGCCCACTGACCTGGAATACGGCTACCCGAGGACGAAGGCCTACAACGATGAAAGCAACCAAGCTAGCCGAGAAGACTCGCTGGACCAGCTGGACGAGGCTCGGGACAGGGCCTTACTACACTCGGCGCGGTATCAGCAGTCCCTGCGACGCTACCACGCCCGAGGGGTCCGACCCCGAGACCTCCAGGTGGGCGACCTGGTGCTTCGGCTGCGGCAAGACGCCCGAGGGAGGCACAAGCTCACGCCCCCCTGGGAGGGGCCATTCGTCATCGCCAAAGTTCTGAAGCCCGGAACATACAAGCTGGCCAACAGTCAAGGCGAGGTCTACGGCAACGCTTGGAACATCCAACAGCTACGTTGCTTCTACCCTTAAGATGTTTCTGAGTTGTTCATATACCTCGCACCCACGCAAAGTTTAGTCAACAAGGAAGGGTCGGCCTCGCCTCGGCAAAGCCCGACCCTCCCTCGGGGGCTAAAAGGGGGGAAACCCCCTCTGCGTCAAAAATTTTCCTCAAAAAGAAAATCTCTTTTACCAGAATATCTTTCGTGCTTTTTGACTACTTCGAAAAGTGGGTCCTGGAAACGACGGGGTACACGTAAGCAGTCAAGGCTGACCGAGCCGAGGGACTCCTACGCCTCCGGGATACGGATACCTCACTCATCACCTTCTGCAATAAGTAACTCGCGTTCGGATAAGGTGACTCCGCGGATCGAACAAGTCTCTACGTTCGGAAGCCCTTTCTGTCGAAGCGATTCTTCGAGTCTTCTCGACCAAAGTCGGTGATAGGGCCTCATGGATGAGTAAAAGTGCGCGTAAGCGGCAAGGCTGACCGAGCCGAGGGACTCCCACGCCTCCGGGATACGGATACCTCACTCCTCACCTTCCGCGAGAAGAAACTTTCGCTCGCACAAACATCCCTGTTACCGACAAAAAGTCCAGATGCTTGAAACAAGAGGAAAGGAGACGCAGCTTTACAACACAGCAAGGGTGTGTGTTCTGGCCTCGACGGTCGCACAAAACACGCACTACAAGACAAGCTGATCCTGCAGGCTCAGGTCTTGACGCTGGAAGGGGGCGGCGACACCCTCGGCATCGACAGCACCTTCGGCAAGGCCCGACCTAGCCTCGGACGGCGACGCGGTCCGAGGGCCTCCGCTCCGAAGGACGACGTCATCACCACGCCTGAGCGATCGCCGTCAGGGACTTCTCTGGGATCCGGCCCGAGCGGGCGGCTCGGCCGGCCACCTCCGGGGCCTCGGCCAACCACCTTCCGAAGGCACCAGCCCGGTCCGAAGCCTCGGCTGACCAACTCTGGCGTCGATCCTGCCAACGGACAACTCGGCGAGGCTCCGGACAACCAGGTTTCATTTTCGAGCCAACTCCGCCTCTGCTCATACTGATATCGCTACCCCCGGCCTCGGCTCGTCGAAGAGCGGCCGAGGGGTCACTTTAACTAAGCTAGAGGAGCCTCGGACAACAGGGTCGACCGAGCCGAGGGACTCCTACGCCTCCGGGATACGGATACCTCACTCGTCACCTTGACACGGGGCGACTCATGCTTGGAAAAGCGGTTCAGATAATCAGCAGACGAGTCTTAGTGCTCGGAAATGAGGAAAAAACACGGCTCTGCGCCGTAATTACATACATGTTCAGGCCCCGAAAGCCGAAATGAACAAAAAACCCGGCATTCGAAGTGCCATTACAAACGGAACTCCGGTTCCGTCCCCGCGGGTATGGACAACCTCCCCGCCAGGGAAGCCCGTGGAGCGACAAGCTCTGGGCGAATCACCAGCAAACGCGGGACGCCCCCTAAGCACCCCGGCAGATCCTCGCAGTCGTCCTCGCCGCGAATGCGAGGAGGAAGACAGAATGTTGCATCCTAGCTGGGCAGCAACAGTTCGCCTTCCCCGGCATGGCTGGAGGATGTCTCCGCCGTGGGGCTAAAGGGCGATTGCCACCACCAGAAGCTGGAAAATGAGGTGGTCCGCCGACCCGCGTAAGAGGTGGAGCCCCGGCTCGCCTCGCTCCCCGCCCCGGCGAGGATGACGAACACCCTCAACACTGAGGGCGGGGCCGGGACCACAGCCCGGTTTGCCCCTCCCCATCCGGGAGCTGGAGGCCACCGTCTTGGGTGATCACCAGCGGAGGGGAGCCGCCGGGCTGTGTGATGAAAATCCTTGAAGCCGAACGATGGCTGAAAGGTACCCACTCCCACGGAGTGGTGTCCTCCGACGATGAGGCACGGAGACGGCGGCTTCCCACATCCAGGGGCTTGGAAGGTGGAAAGACACGATGCATAAGGGAGGAAGAAGACATGGTCGCCTTACGAAAGGGGTCGCCCTCCTTTTAAAGGCAACTCTCCCTGCTTGCGCCCCCAACCGTCACGGGCTGAGTCTTCTCCAACACGCCTCCAAAGCCCACCCCTGCGGCGCGGGGGCTGGAACCCACATGTCATGCAGACCGGCTCCGAGCAGAAGGAGCCGAACCGCCGCGCACGGCGCGCGCAACCACCCAGCGGTCACAAGCGACCCTCCACTTTTGCCCAGACCAACGGGCGAAAGGGGCAGGCAGCCATGCGGGCGGCATGCAACCGCGCCAAGTGGACGCGCCTCTCCGACTCCTGACAGGCCAGCACGGAGGCTCAAGCCCACGCGTCGCGCAACCTGCGCGCCGGATGCTGCATGCAAGCCGCTGTACCACTTGTGCCACCGCCGCACCTCCTCGGTTGCGGAACCAATACCGCGACCCGAGGCGACCCAGCGCGCGACCCAGCGGCGCCAGCCTGACGCAGCGGTCAAACGCGGTCAAAAGTGGGCCGGCAGTAATGACGGTGGCAGGCGCGCGAGAACAGCGGTCACGCCATCAGCCAAGCTCACGTCCCATCCGGAGGCAGCGAGAGAACCCCCTCTCACGGTGTGAAGGCGACACGCCCGTGACCCGTTCCTCGAACGGCTCGCGCACGCGCAACGGCAGCCTCGCCAACTACTCGCCCCGGCGCATTAACTCCGTGGCTCGACGGGCGGCGCTTCTGGCAGAAGCAGCTGGCGACGTTTCGCCTTCGCCAAAACGACCACACCAAAAGAGGTACGCCCCGCCGTTCAATTTCGTATCCTTTTTCCCTTTTCCTTCTTTCTCTATCTCTTGCAACAGGGACCGGGAAAGGGGATACCCCCAAAGGGGTCCTTCCCCGTGAAGGAACTAGGCTCCGAGCCTCACTACTGATCAGGGGTTCGAAGGCTGGCCCCCCGAAGGGTTCAACAGCCGCCTCAGGTCGCGTGGGCCCGACACCCACTACTGGTCAGAGGTTCGAAGGTCGGCCCCCCGAAAGGTTCCACGACCGCCTCAGGCTACTCGGGCTCCGCGCCCATTACTGATCAGGGGTTCGAAGGCTGGCCCCCCGAAGGGTTCACAGCTGCCTCAGACACCGAGCGAGGGATGACCAGGGGTACGTTCGATACATAACCAAGGCTCGGGCTGCGCTCCCGAGGTACCCTAGGACATTTCCGAGACCAGCGGGAACGACTCTGTAACGGAATCCCATCGGAGGGAGGCAACGAGCCCTCGGACCCCGTCGCCAGGGGACCGGGTCTGGCAGATCACCCGCAGGTACTTTTGGGCGTGCCTCCGGGCCCCTAGCCGACCCCCAACGAACGGGGCACGGACGTCCACTCGGATTACCCGATTGCAGCTCACCGGAGACACCATGTTCGGTGCCCATCGAGGGTAACATGGCGCTCTCCCCCCCTCCTCCTTGCGGAAAGGCGACGTAGGGGCGTATGTAAAAAAGCCGAGTCTGTCCCTGATCGTCCTCTCGCTCTGTGCGGAGGCTCGGGGGCTGCTCTCACAAACCCGGCTCCGGCCGAACCGTTGACAGCGTCAACATACCAGCCCGAGAACTTGGGCCCCGACAGTGCACCCGGGCTACGGCCTGTTCGCATGAGGGAACCGCCAGACCAGCCGAAGCGTTACGCAAGGCATTAAGACCTCGAAGGAGTGAAACCACTCCCCCGAGGCCTCGGGGGCTACACCCGGCGGGTGCGCTCGCGCGCACCCACCGGAACAAAGTGCAACCGAGAAAGGCTGGTCCCCTTGCAAAAAAGTGCGACGAAAGCCTCCAAGCGAGTGCTAACACTCCCTTCGAGGCTCGGGGGCTACTGTCGGGGACCATAATTAGGGGTACCCTCAAGACGCCTAATTCTCAGCTGGTAACCCCCATCAGCATAAAGCTGCAGAGGCCTGATGGGTTTGATTAAGTCAGGGATCAGTCCATACGAGCGACTCGACCACGCCACGCCCGAGCCTAGCCTCGGACAAGGGCAGCCGACCCTGAGGTGTTTCCGTCTCGCCCGAGGCCCCCTTTTTTACGGCAGACGCATCTCCGGCTCGCCCGAGGCCTTGCCTTCGATAAGAAGCAACCCTGACTAAATCACCACGCCGACCGACCAAGTCACTGGGGCATTTAACGCAAAGAGTGAGACTGACGGGCGGCCAGGCTTGGCCAAAAGCGCCATAGGAAGCTCCGCCCGACCCAGGGCTCGGACTCGGGCTAAAGCCCCGGAAGACGGCGAACTCCGCTCCGCCCGACCCAGGGCTCGGACACGGGCTAAGGCCCCGGAAGACGGCGAACTCCGCCCGACCCAGGGCTCGGACTCGGGCTAAGGCCCCGGAAGACGGCGAACTCCGCTCCGCCCGACCCAGGGCTCGGACTCGGGCTAAGGCCCCGGAAGACGGCGAACTCCGCCCGACCCAGGGCTCGGACTCGGGCTAAGGCCCCGGAAGACGGCGAACTCCGCCCGACCCAGGGCTCGGACTCGGGCTAAGGCCCCGGAAGACGATGAACTCCGCTTCGCCCGACCCAGGGCTCGGACTCCGCCCTGGCCTCTGCCGAACGACCTCCGCCTCGCCCGACCCAGAGCTCGGGCTCGGCCTCGGCCATGCAGGATAGACTCGACCTCGGCCTCGGAGGAGCCTCCACGTCGCCCGACCTAGGGCGCAAGTCCGCCACGTCAACAGGAAGCGTCATCATCACCCTACCCCGAGCCGACTCGGGCCGCAGAGAACAGGACCGACGTCCCATCTGGCTGGCTCCACCAGATAGGCAATGATGGCGCCCCGCTAGATCCATGACGACGGCGGTTCTCAGCTCTCTTACGGAAGCAGGGGGACGTCAGCAAGGGCCCAACCACTCCGACAGCTGTCCCTCCGCCAGGCTCCATTGCTTCTCCGACAGCCACGACGCCACACCACCTGGGTGCCAAGATCTCTCCGGCTGCCACCTTGGCATGTACTTAGGGCACTAGCTCTCCCTCGCTAGACACGTAGCACCTTGCTACACCCCCGTTTGTACACCTGGATCCTCTCCTTACGCCTATAAAAGGAAGGACCAGGGCCTTCTTAGAGAAGGTTGGCCTCGCGGGAACGAGGGCAGGGGCAGGCGCTCTCTTGGGGCCGCTCGCTCCCCTCACCCGCGCGGACGCTTGTAACCCCCTACTGCAAGCGCACCCGACCTAGGCGCGGGACGAACACGAAGGCCGCGGGATCTCCGACTCCCTCACGACCCGGCTCCGGCCACCTCGCTCTCTCCCCCCTTCGCGCTCGCCCACGCGCTCGACCCATCTGGGCTGGGGCACGCGGCACACTCACTCGTCGGCTCGGGGACCCCCCGGTCTCGAAACGCCGACAACATGTATACTAAATACCATGGTTTGAGATACTTTGTCTCCAAACATATATTGCTAAAAGTGATGTAAAAAATACTACGATTATGTCATGACATCTTAAAACCGCAGTATTCGAAAACCATGGCTTTGAAATACTTTGCTTCCAAACACGCCCTAAAGATGACTATGCATTTTGTGGCTTAGGGTAATTAAAAGGAATGTGATTAAACTTAGTTTTAATCATTTTTTTTGTTGATGATGCTCAGAGGTGGGTTCCTCGCCACTTGAAGGAGATGGCGATGTAGAAGAGTGTGTCTCATAGTAGACAAACTTCTTGATGCATTTTTCTTGCCATCCTTTCTTTCTTTGCTTGGAGTCGATGGGCTCCTCATTGTTTGTTTTGTCCTTCAACGACGTCTTGTCCTTCTCAGTGTCGTCGACCACCACCTTTCCCTTCCCTTTAGGATCTTGTCCCAACATCATTTCGAGTGGTTCGACTCAAAGAGATACGCTAGACTTTGATACAATTGATAGTCACCTAGAGGAGAGTGAATAAGTGATGCCTGAAAAATACAACTTAAACAAAATCTTGATCCAAATTAAGTGCTAGTGCAAAATAGATCAAGATAGAGTGATAGAGAGAAGGTATATTTGCACTTGATTGCTCTCACAAGATTTAGGAATTAACTTGAGCAATATTACAAGTGAAGAGCAAGGGCGCGCGCCCACACACACACGCGCGAGCACACACACACACACCGAGGAAAATTGGTTAATTTTCGTCGGCCTGGAGAAACCAACGAAAAATACTAATTTTTGTTGATTGTCCATAAAAAGTAGTTAATTTTTGTCAATTAGTATGTAAGTGTTAGAGGCCAACGAAAATTATACATGTCTTATTGTGGGTATGACAAATCTATGCTGAAACTTCTAATATAGTGTTGTGCAGAATGGGGACAATTTTAGCTGCAAACACGACCCGTCTCTATGATGACAATGGATACCTGTAACACCCGGATTTAAGGAGAAAATCCGGGTGCATCTCATATGTGCGCCAAGGAAGAACAACACACATAGCAGAAAGGAGTACGGCGGCTAGCCGGAATAGTGCCCATAGCCCAATAGCGGTGAAGATCTTTTTACCCCGCGACGTTATCCGGGCTTAAGTGAGCACGAATCACCTCATCGGCGTGAATCTACGCGCGAGGTCGCCGACGGCGAGGGGGATCTGATCCTGTTGATATTTTGGTACTGTACCATTGGAAGCTCTTTCAGTTAGCCTCACAGACCAAGTTTGGTCTGGATTTTCTCTTGATTTTATATGGCAACAAGGCCATCGTTCTGTAGTAAAGTTGTAGCATAATGATCCAGCAACAATCTTACTACAACAACCATAGCCAATTATTGACTGGATTATAATCGAATCCAAGCTCAAAGATGGCTCAAACTCACTGTTAGTCTGAATTTAGACTCAAGACAGCCTAACAGAGCAACTTTGAGTCAAATTTTCTCAGAACTTTTCATAGTACCAAGTCTTGATCTTTATAGCAAAATTATTCCCCTTGTGTAGCTCTATAAACTTGATGTGGCGACCTAGGGCAAAAACTTCATAATTTGAAAGTTACAAGGCCCCAAAGTTGAGCCAATTCTCTGAAATTCAGACTTAGCCTATTTGAGTATAAGTGTGTCTTTTTGCAAATAAGTCCAAAACTTAGGATTTAAGTTGCAAGTCCACATTCTTGTGAACCATATGACTTAAGATGCTCTAATCTCATGGTTTTTTCACTTTAGTCCAAAAGTGCACTAATTTTGCACTTAGCCCCCTAGGGTTTAAGTTTAGGCTTTCTAGGCTCTTATTTAGGGTTTTTGATACTTCTAGGGTTTGGATATCCCATAAGTCTATTCAAGGTGACATTTTATGATCATCTCTAATGAGTTTTGAAGTTTTCTCTTGTTTAAGCCTTGTTTGCTCTATTAAACCCATTCTAGGGTTGAGTACCCTACTCTAGAGTTTTATTCACAAAATGTCATATCAATACAACTTGTTTGAAATTTTTGCCTAGTGAATGCACTCTAGGTGTGGCAAACACATGATATGCCAATGCTTATGATGCTATGCTCAAGTTTTAGTAACAGTAGCACTAGGGGTGTTACAGGTGAGTCTATGATCACCGCGACGTCACACCAGTATTCCCGCGGAACAACGAAGCCCCAGCTCTGATTTCCGAAGGCGAATGCGGCGACGGGGACGATGTTCACCGGCGACACTCTGTCTCCTTTCCTCCCTCACCCGCGGTGACTATGGTGGTTTAAGGGTTAGCGACGCGAGAGGCTTAGGAGCTATCGCAGCAAAGAACGATCGTGGCCCGGGTCTTATCTCCCTGCATGGTCACCCGCGTTGTGCGCGCGAGAATCGCGCCAGCGGCACGCCCGCCATAGTCGCATTCCATTGAGAGGGAAAACGCTGACCATACGGGTCCACAGTTCAGCGTGTTTACTCAGTGTGGGCGCACACAGAGCACACGAGACTGACTGGTGGGCCAGGTCAGTAGCTGTGAGCGCACGTGGCGGAGGGAACTCTTGGGCCGCAGCGGACGACATCTACTGGTGGGCCAAATAGGCGGCGCTCGGCCCATTCAGTGCACAGTGCTATTTTTCATTTTCTTTTCCTATTTTCTTTTCTCTTATTCCCAAATTCTTCTTTAAATTCAGATTTAAATTCCAATCTTGTGCTACATTATCCTCATTTCATGTTGTGAAATTTAGAAATACCAATTGTAGAAATATAATTATATTAATTATATTTTCATAGTCTTTCTCTTTTTTGTCTCTTTCTCCTTTTTCTTTTCAAAATCCTAATTTCAATTTAGGGTTTAATTCAACTTCTAGAATTATTATCTCATTGTTGTTATCCTTATTATTTTATTTAATGCACAAACATATAAAACTCCAACAAGATGCACTTTCTTTTATTTTAGTGTTATTTGTTTTAATCAATCACTCTTAACTTTATGTATGCTCTTTTTATGATGCAGATAAGACACATAGAATAAGGAGACCCCTATATATTCTTTTTATAAAATTTAGAGTATTACAAATCCTACCCCCCTTATAAAGAATCTCGTCCTCGAGATTTAAGAAGATCTAGGGAAAAGATGGGGAAAATCTATGCGAAGCTCTTCTTCTCTCTCCCAAGTAGCTTCATCTTCTCCGTGGTGGCTCCATTGCACTTTGCACATCTTTATAACCTTATTCCTCATGACATGAGTCAGTGTATCAAGAATCCTGATAGGATACTCTGCATAAGTCAGATCATCTTGAACACTAAGGTCCTCCAGTGGTAGCTGCTCTTCAGGTACCCTGAGAAATTTCTTCAGCTGTGACACGTGAAAGACATCATGCACATCCGCAAGATGATCAGGTAACTCTAATTGATATGCCACGTCTCCCACTCGCTTTAAGATCAAGAAGGGTCCAATAAAGCGAGGGGACAACTTTCCTTTGACTTTAAATCTTCTCATACCCCGGAGTGGTGACACCTTCAAATAGACATGATCACCCTCCTTAAACTCTAGTAGTCTTCTCCGGGTATCAGCATAGCCCTTCTGCCTTGACTGCGCAGTTCTCAAATTCTCCCTAATTTGGTGGACTTGTTCTTCAGCTTCTTGTACAATCTCAGGCCCAAACAACTGTCTTTCACCAGTTTGATCCTAATATAGTGGAGTCCTACACTTTCTGCCATACAAAGCCTCAAACGGTGACATCTTCAAACTGGCCTGATAGCTATTATTGTAAGAGAACTCCGCATACGGCAGACACTTATCCCAACTACCACCATGCTTAAGGGCACAAGCTCTTAACATATCTTCCAGCACTTGGTTGGTCGTCTTAGTCTGCCCATCAGTCTGGGGATTGTAAGTCGAACTAAAATTCAATCTTGTATCTAAGGACTCGTGCAAATTCTTCCAGTACCGAGAGGTAAACTGTGATCCCCGGCCTGACACAATCTTCTTTGGCACCCCATGTAAGCATACAATCCGTGCCATGTACAACTCTGCTAGCTTAGCTCCTGAATATGTGGTCTTCACTGGAATAAAGTGGGCTACTTTAGTTAGCCTGTCCACAATCACCCATATAGAATCATACCGAGCAGATGTGCGGGGTAATCCCACAATGAAGTCCATGCCAATCTCTTCCCATTTCCACTCAGGTATCTTAAGCGGGTGCAGTAAACCAGCAGGTCTTTGATGTTCCGCTTTCACCCTCTAGCAAACATCACAAAGTGCAACATGTGAAGCAACATCCTTCTTTAGCCCATACCATCAATACTTCTGCTTCAAGTCCTGGTACATCTTAATACTACCAGGGTGGATAGAATAAACTTAGTCATGTGCTTCCTTCAATATGGTTTCACGAAGACTATCGATATCAGGAACACAAATTCGATTCTTGAACCATATCGTGCCTTGCTCATCCTCCGTGAAATCTGGGCCTCTACCTTCTGTTATGAGATCCTTGATCTCCTAAATTTTAGCATCACCAACCTGACCTTTACGAATTTCTTGCTCCAAGGTAGGTTCCAATTCAATGGTAACTCCTTCCGTATGTGTAACAATTCCCAGGTTGAGCCTCTCAAAATCTTTTGCTAATTCATCATGTAGCTGGACAACAATAGCGGAATGAACGTGCTCCTTCCGACTCAAGGCATCTGCAACCAAATTTGCCTTGCCTGGGTGATAGTGAATCTCCAAATTATAATCCTTAATTTAGCTCCAACCAACGGCGTTGCCTAAGGTTGAAATCCTTCTGAGTGAATATGTACTTCAAACTCTTATGATCCATGTGTACTTGGCACTTAGTTCCCATAATGTAGTGTCTCCAAATCTTAAGTGCATGCAACGGCTGCCAGTTCTAAGTCATGAGTGGGGTAGTTCAATTCATGTTTCCGCAACTGATGAGACGCATAGGCGATCACATGTCCTTCTTGCATGAGCACACATCCCAATCCTTGGCCACATGTATCACAATAAATATCAAATCCCTTCTGTAGATCTGGCATAATCAACACTGGTGGTGACATCATTCTCTTCTTTAATTGATCAAAGCTTTCTTGGCACTTCTCATCCCACTTAAATTCTCCCACTTAAATTCTCTTCCTTTCTCCAGAAGCGAGGTCATAGGCTTGGCAATCTTAGAGAATCCTTCAATAAATCTCTGATAATATCCTGCAAGCCCCAAGAAACTCTGAATCTCAGTGACAGTAGTGGGCACGCTCCATTCCATTATCTCCTTCACTTTAGCAGGATCCACTGCTATTCCTCCATTAGAAATAATATGTCCAAGGAATGGCACCTTGTCAATCCAAAACTTGCACTTGCTAAACTTGGCGTAGAGTTGGTTATCTCATAGCTTCTGTAGCACCAACCTTAGATGTTCTTCATGATCACTTTCACTCTTAGAATAGATAAGAATATCGTCGATGAACACCACGACGAATCTATCCAAATACTCCATAAACACCTTATTCATCAAATTCATAAAATAAGCTGGTGCATTGGTTAATCCAAACGACATAACAGTGAACTCATATAATCCATATCGGGTTGAGAAAGCCGTCTTAGGAATATCCGATGGTCTAATCTTCATTTGATGGTATCCCGATCGGAGATCAATCTTCGAGAATACCCTAGCACCTATCATCTGATCAAATAAATCCTCAATACGGGGTAATGGATACTTGTTCTTCACAGTAACATCATTAAGTGATCTATAATCCACACACATCCGCTGTGATCCATCCTTCTTCTGTACAAACAGTACCGGTGCTCCCCAAGGTGAGGAACTCGGACGAATGTACCTTGCCTCCTGTAACTCAGTTAACTGCTTCTTAAGTTCCTTTAATTCTTCTACAGACATCCTGTATGGTCGCTTAGAAATAGGAGCAGTCCCAGGTAAGAGATCAATGACAAACTCAACTTCCCTATCTGGTGGCATCCCTGGTAACTCCTCTGGAAAGACATCCGGAAAATCTTTAACCACGCGGATGTTGTCACCAACAAACTCCTCAGGTATAAAGTATATAGCCCGTTTGGAAGAGGTGGTTACTGCAATTTGAACTTGAAACGTTTCTCCTTTAGAACTGGTGAGTCCTACGGGTCCCTTAGCATAGTGTATATACTGTCTTTGCCTTTCTTAACCATGACATACCAAGGATCACATCTATAGTGCTCTCTTCTAACACTATAGGGGTAGCCCATCTAGGTTAGAAACACAGGGTAAGAAAGGAAGAATTGTAGACAAGGCGAGTAATTACGAGGAATGTTACTATGGGGGATTTATTAGCTAAGTAGATGAGTGTGTTGTCCACTAAAGCTAATACATTACCTTATGATGGTACATGCTAAGATGCCCAACTATAATGTTTCAATCAATCAAAGAAGCAAATCAAGCATTTATCATCATAACAATCAACCATTTTTTTAAATAGAGAAAATAATTTTAATTTTGTTTTAGGTCTCCTATCTCTTAAAAAGGTCATAAATGTAGGATTCCAAGGTGTGAAATCCATCTTGTCTCAGAGTAGAAAAGGTAAGAATGATCAGAGTAGAACAGTAGAAGGTGAGACAGGATCAAGATAAGGTAAGTATAGAATGAATCAGAGTAAAGTAAGTAGGTAAGGGTTTGTCCATTTCTATCTAGGTTTCGTCCTATAGTCAACATTTGCTTTGATACCACTTCTGTCACACCCGGATTTAAGGAGCAAATCTGGGTGCATCTCATATGTGCGCCAAGGAAGAACAACACACATAATAACAGAGTGCATAGAGATAGATGTCATAAATATCATAAATGTACTTATTACATAGCAGAAGTCTTACAAAAATAAATGATAAAATAAAACAAACTAATTATTATTCCCTGGCGCCACAAAGCTGACTGGGAGACACCACCTAGATCAAGTCGAATGCCTCAGTGTTAGGCGGCTCCTCTTCGACCACATGTTCTTCTCCTGTGGGGGGGTGTGAGACAGCAAGAGTGAGCTCACATACGTTCATAGCTCAACAAGTTGTGAGGAATAATGTGCATAAACTTATCAAAGGTGGGAGTTCATGTGAAGTGTAAGGCTGATCAACAAAATAAAGGCTAAAGCTGAGCATTGCTTTTATAAGTTGGTCAAAATTTTATTAGCAATTACTAAGTGTAAGTAAATACCAAACCTTAATAATAATAAAGAAAAGTAATAATAAAATAATCCCAAATGCGATGCAAATGTCAAATTGAGTTTTAATTCCATAGATTAATCATGTGAGGGTCCGAGCTGCTCATGACCGTGAGCATGGCTAGTATAGCAGTTTTACACTCTGAAGAGGTTGCACATCTTTACCCACAAGTCATGTTACCCATCTGCCAAGAGACGGCCAATCCCATACACCTCTACCGAGGAGGCGAGGCAAGGTAACACTACGAGGCCTTTACAAAGTTTCACTAGCTTCAGAAATCCCGCTTACAATTTATAGGAAGCTCCAGTGCAGGAATCCCTCGCCTGACCGCCATCGCAGCAAAATCAACCAAAGGATCTCCCTACACTGACCACTCCCCTACTGCCCTTGCCCCTTTCGGGTAAGAAAGTCATCCACTAGCTTTCCTAGTTAATCAGCCAAGTGCATCCCATTAAACCCTTGTGGTAGCACTGTTTTCCCGAGTGGCCGCTCCATGTTCCCATTGACATAATGATCTTAACATGAACAGTAATAATAAAAAGATAATAAAAGAATAATCATGAATAGTGTATTTCTATACCCAAATTCACATAAAGCAATAGCAGGTATTACCCAAAAATATTTAAGTGGTTGACAAGGTATAAAGATAACCAAAACTAGGGTAACCTAATGGATCCCATCAAAATTAACCTATGCAGATCATTATAATTAACAAGAACATGGCTAGGAAAAAGTAAGTGATCAAGAGCACAACTTGCCTTCAATGAGCTGTTGCTTAGCTACTTCTACTTGCTGAACCTCAGAATCCACAGTGGCTTGCTCGTCTACTCGCATCAACACAATACATACATAGTATAGCAAAAATTAACATTGCATCAAACATGTGAATAAAATACATAATAAAAATCTACACATTAAAATAAGAACCTAGGAACATGAATCATTAATTTTGGAGTTATAGATTTTGAATTATGAATTTCCAATGGTTTAATGTGCTTCAAATGGAATTACACGAGAAATAAAATTTCTTTCTGTTTTCATGTCAAAACAGAGACTCTAGGTGATAGACATAAATATTACAACATTTTAGAAATTGGAATGGATCGATTTGGATTAAAAATGAATTTTCTATGCATTTTACAAGTTTCTAGATTTGTTTTTGTATTAAAAACGAATCTCTATAGTTATTTCTATGTTTTTAATCATCTCTGGACTGGGCCTCGATTTCCAGAAAAGTCAGGGGCCTAAACCGAAGTTTTCTAAGACTCAGGCTATAGTCGCCGAGGATGGCGGGTTGTTTCCAAAGTTTGGCGGGGTCTCTTTTGTGAAACATACAAGCCGAAGGGGTACGGGTGTTTTTCGGCCGCTGGATCTCCGTCAGACGGCACCGATTAGATTGCTACTCGCTGCGAAGCGGTATGGAACCGGTCCATCGGATCAACGTTCCACGGTTAAGATTAAAATACGCTCGATCCGATCCTGCCCTTACGTCGACGATCCTACGGTCAGCACGAGATCAGGTCGAGGCAGTGAATTCTCCCTAATCTACACCGTCCATCCTAAATCAGACGGTCTGAGGTCATCTCCCCCAAATGATCCCGACGGCGGCGGCGCAATCCCTCGCACGGCGGCGCCCCGGACCGGAAGTTCAATCCACGTCCTCAGGCGGCCACTTCCTAATTTGGCATAGGTACATGATGCCCTATATCCGATGAAAGCAGTGAACGGTCAAGTACCTCACAATTAGATGCAAACAAACCCAACCACGGCGAGCGGCGGATCGGTTGAGCTCCGGCGAAGGATTGCTTGCACTCCGGTGATGTGATGGAACCTCCCAAGTCATTAGGCCCACCTACAGTTGTCCTTGTCCAACGGACCTTAGACAACCCTGCAGGTGCCCCTGAATCACTTGACAAGTTCGGTATCTGCTTTCTTTACCTTCCTAAGAGCGTTTCACCCGTCATGCAGACATTATAACACATCGGAGATACGAAAATGCGGAAGCAATTACAATAACTTACCTTATATTAAAAGTAAGAAAGAGTTATAATATTATAGACTAGAAGCAAATATATAGGAGTGCAGAGTATTATTATTATTACAAAACCAGGGAGGCAAAAACTCCTCCCGAATAAGCAGTAAAAAGGTTTTTAACGGAGGATCCTTTCCTCCCGAAGCTTTACTCCTAGTTTTCCTCCTTGGGCATCACCTTTGAACAAAAGCAACAAAAGTTTGCCGCTTCTTCACCTAAAACCACATGGGACAAAGCCCTAAGTACGAAGTGTACTTTCGTAAGACTTACCAGACAAAGTAAAAGCCTCTCAAGGATATGCTGACCTTTGGGGATCAAGGAATGGTTTATCAATAGTCAAAGACCCTATTTGCAGAAATGCTTACCTTAAAAATCAAATTTTACTTGTGAGGTTAAGTGAGTTTACCTGAAGCTAGAGTTCTTTCTACCCTAGTTCAATCACTGGACCTGCACTAGCCAATTTCTTAATCACCCTTCATCTTTACTGGATTTCTACGTATAGGGCAGTGACCAAGTCTTCATAACCGCGAAGTTGCGACGATCCGAATCGATTATACTCAGCTGAGGATCTCCAATCACAAGACATATGTAGCACTTAACCCTTGCATATGTCAACTCGCCACCGGGGTTCTTAAGTCCAGATCAGGTTCACGCCAACCGAGAGCACAGATACACCACCGTACAACCTCTTGCCACGGAGGGTACACGCTACTCTCGCCATCTCTCCACTCCCATTGCATGGTATCTTATTCTGGTATTAGTCTGCCCGAGGCAAAGCTTACCCATGACGAGGCATGTGACCAGTTAAAGGGTCCTCGGTCATCAAGCCTACATCGGCACGGTCCTTAATCGACTCAGACGGAGACACTACACCGAGACATTCTTCTCGTGCAAGTCACCCGCCCGGTCTCAGCTTAATCATTTCAAACCCTAAGTTTGGTACCTGGCAGAGGTACATCTTTTCCGATGTTGAATCCATCATGGCCATGATGGATCCACCATCAAGTTTTATTTTCGAAAACATCCCACCCACTTTGCAACATGATCTTTTGAGAAAACAAAACATTTTGTTTTTCTAAAGCAAAGCTAAGCATAAGGAAAACCTTTTGTAAAACAGGGATTTAGGAAATAATCAAGTCCAAGGAAGGAGATGCAGCAATAGTTTAGCACACAACTCCTATCACCTAATGCATCTGAAAGTCGCCTAGAGGGGGGGGGTGAATATGGCGAATCTGAAATTTACAAACTTAATCACAACTACAATCCGGGTTAGCATTAGAAATATAAGCGAGTCCGAGAGAGGGCGTAAAAACAAGTCGCAAGCAAGTAAAGAAGTGAGACACACGGATTTGTTTTACCGAGGTTTGGTTCTCTCAAACCTACTCCCCGTTGAGGTGGTCACAAAGACCGGGTCTCTTTCAACCCTTTCCCTCTCTCAAACGGTCCCTCGGACCGAGTGAGCTTCTCTTCTCAATCAACCGGGAACCAAACTTCCCCGCAAGGACCACCACACAATTGGTGTCTCTTGCCTTGATTACAATTGAGATGATCGCAAGAATGAATGAGAAAAAGAAGCAATCCAAGCGCAAGAGCTCAAATGAACACAACAATCACTCTCCCTAGTTGGAAGGTGAATACTTGGATGCCATTGAATGTGGGGTGGTTGGGGTATTTATAGCCCCAACCACCACAAAGTGGCCGTTGGAAGGCTGCAGTCGCATGGCGCACCGGACAGTCCGGTGCGCCATCAGACACTGTCCGGTGCGCCAGCGACGTCACCTGGCCGAAGGGTTCCGACCATTGGAGCTTTGTCTTGTGGGCCCGCCTGGCTGTCCGGTAGTGCACCGGACATGCCCTGTAGGCTGTCCGATGTGCCACCCACTCGTGCACTGCTCCTCTGCGCGCGCAGGCGCACATTTAATGTGTTGCAGTCGACCGTTGCGCGCGAACTAGCCGTTGCTCCGCTGTCACACCAGACAGTCCGGTGAATTTTAGCGGAGCGGATTCCCGAAGCTGGCGAGTTCAGAGTGGAGTCCCCTGGTGCACCGGACACTGTCCGGTGGCACACCGGATAGTCCGGTGCGCCAGACCAGGGTGCCTTCGGTTGTCCCTTTGCTCTTTTGTTTGAACCCTTTTTCTTGGTCTTTTTATTGTGAACCTTTGGCACCTGTAGAACTTATAAACTAGAGCAAACTAGTTAGTCCAATTATTTGTGTTGGGCAATTCAACCACCAAAATCAATTAGGAAGTAGGTGTAAGCCTAATTCCCTTTCAATCTCCCCCTTTTTGGTGATTGATGCCAACACAAACCAAAGCAAATATAGAAGTGCATAATTTGAACTAGTTTGCAAAATGCAAGTGCAAAGGCTACTTAGAATTGAGCCAATAAATATTACTTACTAGATATGCATGGATTGTTTCTTTATTTTTAACATTTTGGACCACGCTTGCACCACATGTTTTGTTTTTGCACATTCTTTTTGTAAATGCTTTTCAAAGTCCTTTTGCAAATAGTCAAAGGTAAATGAATAAGATTTTGCGAAGCATTTTCAAGATTTAAAATTTTCTCCCCTTGTTTCAAATGTTTTTTTTCTTTTGACTAAACAAAACTCCCCCTAAATAAAAATCTTCCTCTTAGAGTTCAAGAGGGTTGTAAGATATCAATTTTGAAAATACTACTTTCTCCCCGTTTTGAACACAATGAGATACCAATTTGAAAATCATAAGTTTTAAAATTTGGTGGTGGTGCGGTCCTTTTGCTTTGGGCTAATACTCTCTCCCCCTTTGGCATGAATCGCCAAAAACGGATATTTGAGTGAAATATAAGCCCTTTACTAACTACTTTCTCCCCCTTTGGCAAAAAAATAATATGAGTGAAGATTATACCAAAGACGAAGAATTGGTTGGAGCGACGACGAAGGATGAGTTATGGAGTGGAGTGGAAGCCTTTGTTTTCGCCGAAGACTCCAATTCCCTTTCAATATACTTATGACTTGGTTTGAAATACACTTGAAAACACATTAGTCATAGCATATATAAAAGAGACATGATCAAAGGTATACTTATGAGCTATGTGTGCAAGACATCAAAAGAAATTACTAGAATCAAGAATATTTAGCTCATGCCTAAGTTTGGTAAAAGTTTGTTCATCTAGTGGCTTGGTAAAGATATCAGCTAATTGATCTTTAGTGCTAACATATGCAATCTCGATATCCCCCTTTTGTTGATGATCCCTTAGAAAATGATACCGAATGGCTATGTGTTTAGTGCGGCTATGCTCAACGGGATTATCCACCATGCGGATTGCACTCTCATTATCACATAGAAGAGGAATTTTGGTTAATTTGTAACCATAGTCCCTAAGGGTTTGCCTCATCCAAAGTAGTTGCGCGCAACAATGGCCTGCGGCAATGTACTCGGCTTCGGCGGTTGAAAGAGCCACAGAATTTTGCTTCTTTGAAGCCCAAGATACCAAGGACCTTCCCAAGAACTGGCAAATCCCCGATGTGCTCTTTCTATTGATTTTGCACCTTGCCCAATCGGCATCGGAATAACCAATTAAATCAAATGTGGATCCCCGAGGGTACCAAAGCCCAAACTTAGGAGTATAAGCCAAATATCTCAAGATTCGTTTTACGGCCGTAAGGTGAGATTCCTTAGGGTCGGCTTGGAATCTTGCACACATGCATACGGAAAGCATAATGTCCAGTCGAGATGCACATAAATAGAGTAATGAACCTATCATCGACCGGTATACCTTTTGATCGATGGATTTACCTTCCGTGTCGAGGTCGAGATGCCCATTGGTTCCCATGGGAGTCTTGATGGGCTTGGCATCCTTCATCCCAAACTTGTTTAGAATGTCTTGAGTATACTTCGTTTGGCTAATGAAGGTGCCCTCTTGGAGTTGCTTTACTTGAAATCCTAAGAAATACTTCAACTCCCCCATCATTGACATCTCGAATTTTTGTGTCATGATCCTACTAAATTCTTCACATGTAGATTCGTTAGTAGACCCAAATATAATATCATCAACATAAATTTGGCATACAAACAAATCATTGTCAAGAGTTTTAGTGAATAGAGTAGGATCGGCCTTTCTGACTTTGAAGCCATTAGCAATAAGGAAATCTCTTAGGCATTCATACCATGCTCTTGGGGCTTGCTTGAGCCCATAAAGCGCCTTAGAGAGCCTATGGACATGGTTAGGGTACTCACTGTCTTCAAAGCCGGGAGGTTGCTCAACATAGACCTCTTCCTTGATTGGTCCATTGAGGAACGCACTCTTCACGTCCATTTGGTAAAGCTTGAAGCCATGGTAAGTAGCATAGGCTAATAATATATAAATTGACTCAAGCCTAGCTACGGGTGCATAGGTTTCACCAAAATCCAAACCTTCGACTTGTGAATACCCCTTTGTCGGGGACCATAATTAGGGGTACCCTCAAGACCCCTAAATCTCAGCTGGTAACCCCCATCAGCACAAAGCTGCAAAGGCCTGATGGGTGCGATTAAGTCAAGGATCGGTCCATTCAAGGGACATGATCGTGCCTCGCCCGAGCCTAGCCTCGGGCAAGGGAAGCCGACCCCGGAGAACCTACGTCTCGCCCGAGGACCCCCCTCCAGCAACGGGCACACTATCGGCTCGCCCGAGGCCCAGTCTTCACCGAGAAGCAACCTTGGCCACATCGCCACGACGACCGACCAAATCGCAGGGGCATTTAATGCAAAGGTGGCCTGGCACCTTTATCCTGACGCACGCCCTCTACTGACCGGTCTGACAAGAGGACAGCGCCGCCTGCGCCGCTCCGACTGCTGAGCCACCCGATAGAGTGAGGCTGACAGCAGCCAAGGCCGGCCTCGGGCGTCATAGGAAACTCCGCCTCGCCCGACCCCAGGGCTCGGACTCGGGCTCAGCCCCGGAAGACGGCGAACTCCGCTCCGCCCGACCCAGGGCTCGGACTCGGGCTCAGCCCCGGAAGATGGCGAACTCCGCTCCGCCCGACCCAGGGCTCGGACATGGGCTCAGCCCCGGAAGACAGCGAACTCCGCTCCGCCCGACCCAGGGCTCGGACTCGGGCTCAGCCCTGGAAGACGGCGAACTCCGCTCCGCCCGACCCAGGGCTCGGACATGGGCTCAACCCCGGAAGACGACGAACTCCGCCTCGCCCGACCCCAGGGCTCGGACATGGGCTCAACCCCGGAAGACGACGAACTCCGCTCCGCCCGACCCAGGGCTCGGACTTGGGCTCAGCCCCAGGAGACGACGGACTCCGCTTCGCCCGACCCCAGGGCTCGGGCTCAGCCCTGGCCTCAGCCGACGGTCTCCGCCTCGCCCGACCCAGGGGCTCGGACTCGACCACGGCCACGGAAGACAGACTCGACCTCGACCTCGGAGGAGCCTCCACATCGCCCAACCTAGGGCGCGGACCGACCACGTCGGCAGGAGGCGCCATCATTACCCTACCCCGAGCCGACTTAGGTTACGGGGAACAAGACCGGCGTCCCATCTGGCTCGCTCCGCCAGATAGGCAGTGATGGCGCCCCGCACGCTCTGTGACGACGGCGGCTCTCGGCCCCCTTACGGAAGCAAGAGGACGTCAGCAAGGACTCGACAGCCCCGACAGCTGTCCTTCCGCCAGGCTCCAGTGCTCCTCCGACGGCCATGACACCACACGAACCGGGTGCTAAAACCTCTCCGGCTGCCACGATGGCATGTACTTAGGGCGCTAGCTCCCCACCGCTAGACACGTTAGCACATTGCTACACTCCCCATTGTACACCTGGATCCTCTCCTTACGCCTATAAAAGGGAGGACCAGGGCCCTCTTACAGAGCGTTGGCCCGCGCGGGGAAGGACGGGACGGCACTCGCGCAAGGCCGCTCGCTCCCACTTCCGCGTGGACGCTTGTATCCCCCTACTGCAAGCGCACCCGACTCAGGCGCGGGGCTAACACGAAGGCCACGGGATCCACTCTCTCACGCCTGCCTCCCTCCGGCTGCTTCCTTTCCCCCCTTCGCGTTCCGCCTCGCGTCGACCCATCTGGGCTGGGGCACGCGGCGACAATTCACTCGTCGGTCCAGGGACCCCCCGGGTTTCGAAACACCGATAGTTGGCGCGCCAGGTAGGGGCCTGCTGTGTGTTGACGAACAGCTTCCCGTCAAGCTCCAGATGGGCAGTCTCCAGCAACCTTTCAAGCCCGGGACGGTGCTCCGTTTCGGGAATCTTGAGTTCATGTCCCTCGACGGTAGCTACGACATGATACTCCTTCCCCCGCCGTGCGACAGCGACAGTGGCGGTCGAAAACCCGCTCGCCGGCGGGGAAATCGACGACGCCTTCCCCACGTGGTGGAAGGACGACATTCAGGCTTGTCCCGTCCCCTCCCCCGCCGACGGAGGAGGAGGCGGGGCAACCAAGGCCAAGCGGGAAGCGGCACCTCGTTGGCTGTCGAGCGAGTCGACGGCGCCGGCGCCCCAACGGAGGGCGCGTCGGGCATCGATCTCGCGTCTGAGACGAAGACGAGCGCCGCCTCCCCGCAACACGCCAATCTCAAGCAAACGCACGACGCCAGCACGCTCGCGAAGGACTTGCTGGGCGTCACCCTCGTACCTGAGACAACGGTGCAGTCAGTCCCAGACGCGACCTCGTCACCGACCGTCGACCGAAAGGTACCGACCGATTCCCGTCTCGTGTCTTTTGGATTCGGCCTCGACCCACCAAGCGACTCCACTTCGGTGAGCACTCTCTTAGAGGCGAGTCCAAACCCTCTGGGGTATCGTGTACGGTCACCCTGGGACCGACTGACGACCGACTCGACCTACGAGCCCTTGGGGTCCGAGGAAGATGGCGAGCCCGACCTCTGTTGGGATTTCTCCGGACTTGGTAACCCCAGTGCCGTGCGGGACTTCATGACCGCATGTGACTACCGCCTTTCCGACTGTTCCGACGGCAGCCGCGGCCTCGACAATGAGGACCGCGGCCAAAGTCGTGAATGTTTCCACGTCGATCTAGGGGGTCCCGGCGAAGGCAACCATCTTGGTATGCCGGAAAACGGTGATCCCCCTAGGCCCGTGCCTCGCGTTGACATCCTTCGGGAGCTAGCTGTGGTCCCCGTCCCGGTGGGGGGTCCTGACCCACAGCTCGAGCAAATCCGCGAGAGGCAGGTCAGGCTCGACGAGGGAGCAGGAACGCTTGTGCCGATCCGCCGGGACATCGGGCTGGAATGGGCGGTCCAACCCCCGGCCGAAGAAGCGCGTCATCTCCCCCAGGACATCCAGCACCGCATCGCCGACGACGTCAGGGTGAGGCCGCCGCCGGATTCCAGCGGAGTCGGCCAGAACCTGGCTGCAGCGGCAATTCTCCTCCGCGCGATGCCGGAGCCATCAACCACCGAGGGGCGGCGTATCCAGGGAGAGCTCAAGAATCTCCTGGAGGACGCCGCGGTCCGACGGGCCGAAAGCTCTGCCTCCCGAAGGCAGGGGTTCCCCTTGGAACATCGCGCCGCGACTTGTCGATTCATGCGGGAAGCCTCGGTCCATTCCGGGCGCACGCGCAACGCAGCGCCTGCAGCCCTGGGTCGCCTCGGCAACGAGCGTCATCATCACAGCCGTCGGGCCCACCTCGACGACAGGGTGCGCCGAGGCTACCACCCCAGGCGTGGGGGACGCTACGACAGCGGGGAGGATCGGAGCCCTTCGCCCGAACCACCCGGTCCGCAGGCTTTCAGCCGCGCCATACGACGGGCACCGTTCCCGACACGGTTCCGAACCCCGACTACTATCACAAAGTACTCGGGGGAGACGAGACCGGAACTGTGGCTCGCGGACTATCGGCTGGCCTGCCAACTGGGTGGAACGGACGACGATAACCTCATCATCCGCAACCTCCCCCTGTTCCTCTCCAACACCGCTCGAGCCTGGCTGGAGCACCTGCCCCCGGGGCAGATCTCCAACTGGGATGACCTAGTCTAAGCCTTCGCCGGCAATTTCTAGGGCACATACGTGCGCCCTGGGAACTCCTGGGATCTCCGAAGCTGCCGCCAGCAGCCGGGAGAGCCTCTCCGGGATTACATTCGGCGATTCTTGAAGCAGCGCACAGAGCTGCCCAACGTCACCGATTCAGATGTCATCGGCGCGTTCCTCGTCGGCACCACCTGCCGCGACCTGGTGAGCAAGCTGGGTCGCAAGACCCCCACCAGGGCGAGCGAGCTGATGGACATCGCCACCAAGTTCGCCTCTGGCCAGGAGGCGGTTGAGGCCATTTTCCGGAAGGACAAGCAGCCCCAGGGCTGCCCACCGAAAGATGCTCCCGAGGCATCAACTCAGCACGGCGCCAAGAAGAAGGGCAAGAAGAAGTCGCAAGCGAAATGCGACGCCGCCGACGCGGACCTTGTCGCCGCCGCCGAGTACAAGAACCCTCGGAAGCCTCCCGGAGGTGCCAACCTCTTCGACAAGATGCTCAAGGAGCCGTGCCCCTATCATCAGGGGCCCGTCAAGCACACCCTTGAGGAGTGTGCCATGCTTCGGCGACACTTCCACAAGGCCGGGCCACCCGCGGAGGGTGGCAAGGCCCTCGACGACGCAAAGGAGGAAGATCACAAGGCAGGAGGGTTCCCCGAGGTCCGCGACTGCTTCATGATCTACGGCGGGCAAGTGGCGAACGCCTCGGCTCGGCACCGCAAGCAAGAGCGTCGAGAGGTCTGCTCGGTAAAGGTGGCGGCGCCAGTCTACCTAGACTGGTCTGACAAGCCCATCACCTTCGACTAGGCCGACCATCCAGACTATGTGCCGAGCCCGGGGAGATACCCACTCGTTGTCGACCCCATCATCGGCAACATCAGGCTCACCAAGGTCCTCATGGACGGAGGCAGCAGCCTCAACATCATCTACGCCGAGACCCTCGGGCTCCTGCGGATCGATCTGTCCTCGGTCCGGACGGGCGCTGCGCCTTTCCACGGGATCGTCCCCGGGAAGCGCGTTCAACCCCTCGAACAACTCAACCTACTCGTCTGCTTCGGGACGCCCTCCAACTTTCGAAAGGAGACCCTCACGTTCGAAGTGGTCGGGTTTCGAGGGACCTACCATGCAGTGCTGGGGAGGCCATGCTACGCCAAGTTCATGGCCGTCCCCAACTACACCTACCTCAAGCTCAAGATGTCGGGCCCCAACGGGGTCATCACCGTCGGGCCCACGTACCGACACGCGTACAAATGCGATGTGGAGTGCGTGGAGTACGCCGAGGCCCTCATCGCTGACCTGGAGAGCCTCTCTAGGGAGGCGCCCGACGTGAAGCGCCACGCCGGCAACTTCGAACCAGCGGAGACGGTCAAGTCCGTCCCTCTCGACCCCTGCAACGACGCCTCCAAGCAGATCCGGATCGGTTCCGAGCTCGACCCCAAATAGGAAGCAGTGCTCGTCGACTTTCTCCGCGCAAACGCCGACGTTTTCGCGTGGAGTCCCTCAGACATGCCCGGCATACCGAGGGAAGTCGCCGAGCACTCTCTGGATATCCGAGCTAGGGCCCGACCCGTGAAGCAACCTCTGCGCCGATTCGACGAAGAAAGGCGCAGAGCCATTGGCGAGGAGATCCACAAGCTACTGGCGGCAGGGTTCATCAAAGAGGTATTCCATCCCGAATGGCTTGCCAACCCTGTGCTTGTGAGAAAGAAAGGGGGGAAATGGCGGATGTGTGTAGACTACACTGGTCTAAACAAAGCATGTCCGAAGGTTCCCTACCCTCTGCCTCGCATCGATAAGATCGTGGATTCCACTGCTGGGTGCGAAACCCTATCTTTCCCCGATGCCTACTCAGGGTATCACCAGATCAGGATGAAAGAGTCCGACCAGCTCGCGACTTCATTCATCACACCCTTCGGCATGTACTGCTATGTTACAATGCTGTTTGGTTTGAGGAATGCGGGGGCAACGTACCAGCGATGCATGAACCATGTGTTTGGCGAACACATTGGCCAAACGGTCGAGGCCTACGTCGATGACATCGTAGTCAAGACGAGGAAGGCCTCCGACCTCCTTTCCGACCTTGAAGCGACGTTCCGATGTCTCAAGGCGAAAGGCGTGAAGCTTAATCCCGAAAAGTGTGTCTTCGGGGTCCCCCGAGGCATGCTCTTGGGGTTCATCGTCTCCGAGCGGGGCATCGAAGCCAACCTGGAGAAGATTGCAGCCATCACCAGCATGGGGCCAATCAAGGACTTGAAAGGCGTACAGAGGGTCATGGGATGTCTCCCGGCTCTGAGCCGCTTCATCTCCCGCCTCGGCGAAAGAGGTCTGCCTCTGTACCGCCTCTTAAGGAAGGCCGAGTGCTTCGCTTGGACTCCCGAGGCCGAGGAAGCCCTCGGGAACCTGAAGGCGCTCCTCACGAACGCGCCCATCTTAGTGCCCCCCGCTGCCGGAGAAGCCCTCTTGATCTACGTCGCCGCAACCACCCAGGTGGTTAGCGCCACGATCGTGGTTGAGAGACGAGAAGAAGGGCATGCATTGCCCGTCCAGAGGCCAGTCTACTTCATCAGTGAGGTACTGTCCGAGACCAAGATCCGCTACCCACAAATCCAGAAGCTGCTGTACGCGGTAATCCTGACACGACGGAAGTTGCGACACTACTTCGAGTCTCATCCGGTGACTGTGTTGTCATCCTTCCCCCTGGGAGAGATCATCCAGTCCCGAGAGGCCTCGGGTAGAATTGCGAAGTGGGCGGTGGAGATCATGGGCGAGACGATCTCGTTCGCCCCTCGGAAGGCCATCAAGTCCCAGGTCTTGGCGGACTTCGTGGCTAAATGGGCCGACACCCAGCTCCCGATGGCTCCGATCCAACCGGAGCTCTAGACTATGTTTTTCGATGGGTCGCTGATGAAGACGGGGGCCGGCGCAGGCCTCCTCTTCGTCTCGCCCCTCGGGAAGCACCTACGCTACGTACTACGCCTCCACTTCCCGGCGTCCAACAACGTGGCAGAGTACGAGGCTTTGGTAAATGGGTTGCGAATTGCCATCGAGCTAGGGGTCCGACGCCTCGACGCTCACGGTGACTCGCAGCTCGTCATCGACCAAGTCATGAAGAATTCCCACTGCCGCGACCCGAAGATGGAAGCCTACTGCGATGAGGTTCGGCGCCTGGAAGACAAGTTCTACGGGCTCGAGCTCAACCACATCGCCCAACACTACAACGAGACTGCGGACGAGCTGGCTAAAATAGCCTCGGGACGAACAACAGTTCCCCCGGACGTATTCTCCCGAGACCTGCATCAACCCTCCGTCAAGACCGAGGACACGCCCGAGCCCGAGGCACCTTCGGCTCCGCCCGAGGCACCTTCAGCTGAGTCCGAGGTACCCTCGGCACGATCCGAGGTACCCTCGGCTCAGCCTGAGGTACCCTCGGCCCCCGAGGGTGAGGCACTGCGCGTCGAGGGGGAACCGAGCGAGGTCACGCCTAATCAAAGCTGGCAGACCCCGTACCTGCAATATCTCCACCGAGGGGAGCTGCCCCTCGACCAAGCCGAAGCTCGGCGGTTGGCGCGGCGCGCCAAGTCTTTCGTCTTGCTGGGGGATGGGAAGGAGCTCTACCACCACAGCCCCTCAGGCATCCTCCAGCGATGCATTTCCATCGCCGAAGGCCAGCAGCTCTTGCAAGAGATACACTCGGGGGCTTGCGGCCATCACGCAGCACCTCAAACCCTCGTTGGAAACGCCTTCCGACAAGGATTCTACTGGCCGACGGCAGTGGCCGACGCTACTAGAATTATCCGCACCTGCGAAGGGTGTCAGTTCTACGCGAGGCAGACCCACCTGCCCGCTCCGGCTCTGCAGACCATACCCATCACCTGGCCGTTTGCTGTGTGGGGTCTGGACCTCGTTGGCCCCTTGCAGAAGGCACCCGGGGGCTACATGCACCTGTTGGTCGCCGTCGACAAATTCTCCAAGTGGATCGAGGTCCGACCCCTAAACAGCATCAGGTCCGAACAGGCGGTGGCGTTCTTCACCAACATCATCCATCGCTTTGGGGTCCCGAACTCCATCATCACCAACAACGGCACCCAGTTCACCGGCAGAAAGTTCCTGGACTTCTGCGAGGATCATCACATCCGGGTGGACTGGGCTGCCGTGGCTCACCCCATGACGAATGGGCAAGTGGAGCGGGCTAACGGCATGATCCTGCAAGGACTCAAGCCTCGGATCTACAACGACCTCAACAAGTTCGGCAAGCGGTGGATGAAGGAACTCCCCTCGGTGGTCTGGAGTCTGAGAACAACGCCGAGCCGAGCCATGGGCTTCACACCGTTCTTTCTAGTCTATGGGGCCGAGGCCATCTTGCCCACAGACTTGGAATACGGTTCCCCAAGGGCGAGGGCCTACACCGACCAAAGCAACCGAGCCAACCGAGAAGACTCACTGGACCAGCTGGAGGAGGCTCGGGACATGGCCTTACTACACTCAGCGCGGTACCAGCAGTCCCTGCGACGCTACCACGCCCGAGGGGTTCGGTCCCGAGACCTCCAGGTGGGCGACCTGGTGCTTCGGTTGCGACAAGACACCCGAGGGCGGCACAAACTCACACCTCCCTGGGAAGGGCCGTTCGTCATTGCCAAGGTCCTGAAGCCCGGAACATACAAGCTGGCCAACAGCCAAGGCGAGGTCTACAGCAACACTTGGAACATCCAACAGCTACGTCGCTTCTACCCTTAAGATGCTTTCAAGTTGCTCGTATACCTCGTTCACACACCAAGTCTGGTCGTCAAGGAAGGGTCAGCCTTGCCTCGGCAAAGCCCGACCCTCCCTCGGGGGCTAGAAGGGGGCAACCCCCTCTGCGTCAAAATTTTCCTCGAAAAAAGAAAAAAATCTTTTCTGCCAGAATGCCTTTCGTGCTCTTCGACTACTTCAAAAGTGGATCCTGAAAACGACAGAGTACACGTAAGCAGCCAAGGCTGACCGAGCCGAGGGACTCCTACGCCTCCGGGATACGGATACCTCACTCATCACCTTCTGCGATAAGTAACTCGCGTTCGGATAAGTGACTCCACGGACCGAACAAGTCTTCATGCTCGAGAGCTCCTCTGCCGAAATGATTTTTCGGACCTTCTCGACTGTGTCGGTAACAGAACCCTATGGACGAGTAAGAGCACGCGTAAGCGGCAAGGCCGACCGAGCCAAGGGATTCCTACGCCTCCGAGATACGGATACCTCACTCATCGCCTTCCGTGAAAAGCAACTCTCGCCCGCACAAACAATTCTGTTACCGACACATGAGTCTGGATACTCGAAACAAGAGGAAAAGAAACGCAGCTTTACAACACGACGACGGTGTGTTTAGGCCTCGGCGGCCGCAGAAAACATACACACACTACAAGACAACCTGATCTTGCAGGCTCGGACGTCGACAGCCGAAGGGGGCAGCAACACCCTCGGCATCAACTACACCTTCGGCGGGGTCTGACCTAGCCTCGGACGGCGACGTGGTCGGAGGGCCCCCACTCTGAAGGACGACATCAACACCACACCCGGGCCATCGCCGCTAGGGTCTTCTTCGAGAATCTGGCCCGAGCAGGCGGCTCGGCCGGCCACCCCGAGGCCTCGGCCAGCTGACCCCCAAAGACATCAGCTCGGCTTGTGGCCTCGGCAGCTCAACTCCGGTGTCGGCTCCGCCAGTGGACGACCCGGCCAGGCTCTGGCCAACTACACCTCCTTTTCGAAGCCAACTCTTCCTCCGTCTGTGTTGACACCGCTACCTCCGGCTTCGGCTCATCGAAGGGCGGCCGAGGGGTTCCTTTAACTAAGCAAGAGAAGCCTCAGACAGCAAGGTCGGCCTAGCCGAGGGACTCCTACGCCTCCGGGATATGGATACCTCACTCGTCTCCTTCGCACGAGGCGACTCACGCTTGGCGAAGCGGTTCAGATAACCAACAGGCGAGTCTTAGTGCACGAAATGAAGAAAAAACACGGCTCCGCGCTGAAAATACATACATGTTCAGGCCTCGACAGCCGCAATGAACAAAACACCGGCACTCAAGGTGCCATTACAAACGGAGCTCCGGTTCCGTCTCCGCGGGAACGAACAACCCCCCAAGATTGGGGGACCCGCGGAGCAATTGAGGGCCGACGGGTGGCCCGCCGCCGCCCGATCCGGCAACAGCGACAACGACCTCCGCCCCGGGCGACGAAGCAGCTTCAGCAATGGCTTCGGGGCGGGTAGGGCTCTCGTTCACCGAGGACGAGAACCAGCCATTCAAGCCGGGAGACGGAGGCCCAGGGGTGCGAGCGGAGTTGGCAATCTCGTCGGTAGAGAAGCCTTCTCCGGCTGCCACTGCCTCAACACCGCGCCAGCGGGCGCCGGACGCCTCAAAGCGCACCGGCAGGTCCTCGCCCTTGCCGGAGCCGCCCAGAACATGAGCGCCGCCCTCGCGGCACACGACGTGCTGGGCGACCCACTGACGCGGCTGTCGGCGCAAGGAAGGCCTGGACGTGGCCGGCCTGCACGCGGCGCGACCATCGTCCGGACGGAGGACGGAATGCTGCACCCTGGCAGAGCAGCGGCGATCCGCCTACCCCGGCGTGGCTGAGGGAAGCCTCCGCGGAGCTGGAAGATGCCTTTCTCCCCCAGACGCTGGGGGAAGAAAAGGGTTACTGACCCACGCGGAGGCGGCCCCCCGACTCGCCTCACCCTCCGCCCCAGCAAGGATGATGAAGATCCTTGAAGCCGAGGGCGGGGCGGAGGCCGCAGCCCGGTTCGCTTCTCCCCACCATCAAGCTGGTGGTCACCGTCTTGGGTGACCACCGGTGAGGGGATGCAGCCGGGCTGCATGATGAAAATCCTTGAAGCCGAACGATGGCCGAAAGGTACCAACTTCCACGAAGTTGCGTTCCTCCGACGACAAGGCGGAAGGATTGCAGGCGTCCCCCATCCGGGGGGCTCGGAAGATGGAAAGGCACGATGCATGAGGGGAGCGCGAAGGACATGGTTGCCCTCCAAGGGGGTCGCCCCCCCCCCCCTTTTAAAGGCGACTCTCCCCACTTGCGCCCTCAACCATTGCGGGTCGAGTCTTCTCCAACACGCTCCAAGATTCTCCCCCCCCCCCACGGCGCGGGGGCTGGGTCCCACACGTCATGCAAGCCGGTCCAGGGGAGAAGAAGCCAAACCGCCACACGCGCGCGGTGCATGCAACCACCCGGCGGTTACAAGCACTCCTCCACTTTCGCCCAGACCAGCGGGCGAAAGGGCGGACAGCCATGCAGGCGGCATGCAACCATGCCAAGTGGGCGCGCCCCTTCGACTCCAACGCGCCCAGCATGGAGGTCCAGGCCCACGCGTCATGCAACCGGCATGCCGGTTGCTACGTGTGAGCAACTGCACCGCCACTCACGCCACTACCGCGCCTCCTCGACTGCGGAGTCAATACCGCGACTCGAGGCAACCCTGCAATGCCAGCCAAGCGCGACGGTCAAATGCGGTCAAAATTGGGCCGGCAGTAATGGCGGTGACAGGCGGGCAGAAGCAGCGGTCACGTCGTCAGCGAAGCTCACGTCCCATCCAGGGGCAGCGGGGGAGCCCTCTCTCACGGCGTGAAGACGGCGCGCCCGTGATCCGTTCCTCGAATGGCTCGCACACGCGCAACGACCGCCTCGCAAACCACTCGCCCCGTCGCATTAACTCCGCGGCAGGACAGGCGGCGCCTCAGGCGGGAGAAGCAAGCGACGCTTCGCCTTCGCCATGATAACCGCGTCGAAGAAGGTATGTCACATCATTCGACTTCGCATCCTTTTCCTTTTCCTCTTTCTCTCTCTTACAACAGGGACCGGGAAAGGGGGACACCCCGAAAAGGACCCTTCTCCGTGAAGGAAACAGGCTCCGAGCCTCCCTACTGATCAGAGGTTCGAAGGCCGGCCCCTCGGAGGGGTTCAACGGCCGCCTCAGATCGACTGGGTTCTGCGCCCACTACTGGTCAGAGGTTCGATGGTCGGCCCCTCGAAGGGTTCAACGGCTGCCTTAGGCCACTCGGGCTCCGCGCCCACTACTGATCAGGGGTTCGTAGGCTGGCCCTCGAAGGGTTCACAGTCGCCTCAGACACAGAGCGAGGGAAGACCCTGGGTACGTTCGATACATAACCAAGGCTCGGGCTACGCTCCCAAGGTACCCTAGGACATTTCCGAGACCAGCGGGAGCGATCTTGTAATGGAATCCCATCAGAGGGAGGCATCGAGCCCTCGGACCCCGTCGACAGGGGACCGGGTCTGGCAGATCACCCGCAGGTACTTTTGGGCGCGCCTCTAGGCCTCTAGCCGACCCCTAACAAATGGGGCACGGACGTCTGCTCGAATTACCCGCCAGCAGCTCACCGGAAACACCATGTTCGGCGCCCTCCGAGGACAACATGGCGCTTTCCCCCCTCCTCCTTGAGGAAAGGCGACGCAGGGGTGTATGTAAAAAAGACGAGTCTGTCCTTGACCGTCCTCTCGCCCTGTGCAGAGGCTCGGGGGCTGCTCTCGCAAACCCGGCTCCAGCCAAACCGTTGACAGCGTCAACATACCAGCCCGAGAACTTGGGACCCGACCGTGCACTCGGGCTACGGCCAGCTCGCATGAGGGAACAACTAGACCAGCCGAAGTGTTGCGAAATGCACTAAGACCTCGAAGGAGTAAAACTACTCCTCCGAGGCCTCGGGGGCTACACCTGATGGGTGCGCTCGCGCGCACCCACCGGAACAGAATGCGACCGAAAAAGCTGGTACCCTTGCAAAAAAGTGCGGCAAAAGCCTCCAAGCGAGTATTAGTACTCCCTTTGAGGCTCGGGGGCTACTGTCGGGGACCATAATTAGGGGTACCCTCAAGACCCCTAAATCTCAGCTGGTAACCCCCATCAGCACAAAGCTGCAAAGGCCTGATGGGTGCAATTAAGTCAAGGATCGGTCCATTCAAGGGACATGATTGTGCCTCGCCCGAGCCTAGCCTCGAGCAAGGGAAGCCGACCCCGGAGAACCTACGTCTCGCCCGAGGACCCCTTCCAGCAACGGGCACACTATCGGCTCGCCCGAGGCCCAGTCTTCACCGAGAAGCAACCTTGGCCACATGGCCATGACGACCGACCAAATCGCAGGGGCATTTAATGCAAAGGTGGCCTGGCACCTTTATCCTGACGCACGCCCTCCAGTCGACAGAGCCGAAGTGACCGCAGTCACTTCGCCGCTCTACTGACCGGTCTGACAAGAGGACAGCGCCGCCTGTGCCGCTCCGACTGCTGAGCCACCCGACAGAGTGAGGCTGACAGCAGCCAAGGCCGACCTCGGGCGTCATCCAGGGCTCGAACTCGGGCTCAGCCCCGGAAGACGGCGAACTCCGCTCCGCCCGACCCAGGGCTCGGACATGGGCTCAGCCCCGGAAGACGGCGAACTCCGCTCCGCCCGACCTAGGGCTCAGACTCGGGCTCAACCCCGAAAGACGGTGAACTCCGCTCTGCCTGACCCAGGGCTCGGACATGGGCTCAACCCCGGAAGACGATGAACTCCGCCTCGCCCGACCCCAGGGCTCGGAAATGGGCTCAACCCTGGAAGACGACGAACTCCGCTCCGCCTGACCTAGGGCTCGGACTTGGGCTCAGCCCCAGGAGACGACGGACTCCGCTTCGCCCGACCCCAGGGCTCGGGCTCAGCCCTGGCCTCAGCCGACGGTCTCCGCCTCGCCCGACCCAGGGGCTCGGACTCGACCACGGCCACGGAAGACAGACTCGACCTCGACCTCGGAGGAGCCTCCACATCGCCCAACCTAGGGCGCGGACCGACCACATCGACAGGAGGCGCCATCATTACCCTACCCTGAGCCGACTCAGGCTACGGGGAACAAGACCGGTGTCCCATCTAGCTCGCTCCGCCAGATAGGCAATGATGGCGCCCTGCACGCTCTGTGACGACGGTGGCTCTCGGCCCCCTTACGGAAGCAAGAGGACGTTAGCAAGGACTCGACAGCCCCGACAGCTATCCTTCCGCCTGGCTCCAGCGCTCCTCCGACGGCCACGACACCACACGAACCGGGTGCCAAAACCTCTCCGGCTGCCACGATGGCATGTACTTAGGGCGCTAGCTCCCCACCGCTAGACACGTTAGCACATTGCTACACTCCCCATTGTACACCTGGATCCTCTCCTTACGCCTATAAAAGGGAGGACCAGGGCCCTCTTACAGAGGGTTGGCCCGCGCGGGGAAGGACGGGACGGCACTCGCGCAAGGCCGCTCGCTCCCACTTCCGCGTGGACGCTTGTATCCCCCTACTGTAAGCGCACCCGACTCATGCGCGGGGCTAACACGAAGGCCGCGGGATCCACTCTCTCACGCCTGCCTGCCTCCGACTGCTTCCTTTCCCCCCTTCGTGTTCCGCCTCGCGTCGACCCATCTGGGCTGGGGCACGCGGCGACAATTCACTCTTTCGGTCCAGGGACCCCCCGGGTTTCGAAACACCGACACCCTTGGCCACGAGTCGAGCTTTGTTCCTTATCACCACACCATGCTCATCTTGCTTGTTACGGAAGACCCATTTGGTTCCTACAATATTTTGATTAGGACGTGGAACTAAATGCCATACCTCGTTTCTAGTGAAGTTGTTGAGCTCCTCTTGCATCGCCATCACCCAATCCGAATCTTGGAGTGCTTCCTCTACCCTGTGTGGCTCAATAGAGGAAACAAAAGAGTAATGCTCACAAAAATGTGCAACACGAGATCTAGTGGTTACCCCCTTATGAATGTCGCCGAGGATGGTGTCGACGGGGTGATCTCGTTGGATTGCTTGGTGGACTCTTGGGTGTGGCGGTCTTGGTTCTTCATCCTCCTTGTCTTGATCATTTGCATCTCCCCCTTGATCGTTGTCGTCATCTTGAGGTGGCTCATCATTTTGATTTTCTCCTTCATCAACTTGAGCCTCGTCCTCATTTTGAGTTGGTGGGGATGCTTGCGTGGAGGAGGATGGTTGATCTTGTGCATGTGGTGGCTCTTCGGATTCCTTAGGACACACATCCCCAATGGACATGTTCCTTAGCGCGATGCACAGAGCCTCTTCATTACCTATCTCATCAAGATCAACTTGCTCTACTTGAGAGCCGTTAGTTTCATCAAACACAACGTCACAAGAAACTTCAACTAGTCCTGAGAACTTGTTAAAGACTCTATATGCCCTTGTGTTTGAATCATATCCTAGTAAAAAGCCTTCTACTGTCTTAGGAGCAAATTTAGATTTTCTACCTCTTTTAACAAGAATAAAGCATTTGCTACCAAAGACTCTAAAATATGAAATATTGGGCTTTTTACCGGTTAGGAGTTCATAGGATGTCTTCTTGAGGATTCGGTGTAGATATAACCGGTTGATGGCGTAGCAGGCGGTGTTGACCGCCTCGGCCCAAAACCGATTCGGCGTCTTGTACTCATCAAGCATGGTTCTCGCCGTGTCCAATAGAGTTCTATTCTTCCTCTCCACTACACCATTTTGTTATGGCATGTAGGGAGAAGAGAACTCATGCTTGATGCCCTCCTCCTCTAGGAAGCCTTCAATTTGTGAATTCTTGAACTCCGTCCCGTTGTCGCTTCTTATTTTCTTGATCCTTAAGCCAAACTCATTTTGAGCCCGTCTCAAGAATCCCTTTAAGGTCTCTTGGGTTTGAGATTTTTCCTGCAAAAAGAATACCCAAGTGAAGCGAGAATAATCATCCACAATAACTAGACAGTACTTACTCCCGCCGATACTTATATAAGCAATCGGGCCGAATAAATCCATGTGTAGGAGCTCCAATGGCCTGTCAGTCGTCATGATGTTCTTGTGTGGATGATGAACACCAACTTGCTTCCTAGCTTGGCATGCGCTACAAATCCTGTCTTTCTCAAAATGAACATTTGTTAATCCTAAAATGTGCTCTCCCTTTAGAAGCTTATGAAGATTCTTCATTCCAACATGTGCTAGTCGGCGATGCCAGAGCCAGCCCATGTTAGTCTTAGCTATTAAGCAAGTGTCGAGTTCAGCTCTATCAAAATCTACCAAGTATAGCTGACCCTCTAACACTCCCTTAAATGCTATTGAATCATCACTTCTTCTAAAGACAGTGACACCTACATCAGTAAACAGACAGTTGTAGCCCATTTGACATAATTGGGAAACAGAAAGCAAGTTATAATCTAAGGAATCTACAAGAAAAACATTGGAAATAGAATGGTCAGGAGATATAGCAATTTTACCCAAGCCTTTGACCAAACCTTGATTTCCATCCCAGAATGTGATAGCTCGTTGGGGATCTTGGTTTTTCTCATAGGAGGAGAACATCTTCTTCTCCCCTGTCATGTGGTTTGTGCACCCGCTATCGATGATCCAACTTGTGCCCCCGGATGCATAAACCTACAAAACAATTTTAGTTCTTGACTTTAGGTACCTAAATGGTTTTGGGTCCTTTAGCATTAGAAATAAGAACTTTGGGTACCCAAACACAAGTCTTGGAGCCCTTGTGTTTGCCCCTAACAAACTTGGCAACTACCTTGCCTGATTTGTTAGTCAAAACATAAGATGCATCAAAGGTTTTAAATGAAATGTCATGATCATTTGATGCACTAGGAGTTTTCTTCTTAGGCAACTTAGCACGGGTTGGTTGCCTAGAACTAGATGTCTCACCTTTATACATAAAAGCATGATTAGGGCCAGAGTGAGACTTACTAGAATGAATTCTCCTAATTTTGTGCTCGGGATAACCGGCAGGGTACAAAATGTAACCCTCGTTATCCTGAGGCATGGGAGCCTTGCCCTTAACAAAGTTAGACAATTTCTTAGGAGGGGCATTAAGTTTGACATTGTCTCCTTTTTGGAAGCCAATGCCATCCTTGATGCCAGGGCGTCTCCCACTATAAAGCATACTACAAGAAAATTTAAATTTTTCATTTTCAAGTTCATGCTCGGCAATTTTAGCATCTAATTTTGCTATATGATCATTTTGTTGTTTAATTAAAGCCACATGATCATGAATAACATTAATATCAACATCTCTACATCTAGTGCAAATGGAAACATGCTCAACGGTAGATGTAGAGGGTTTGCAAGATTTTAATTGTACAACCTTAGCATGTAATAGATCATTTTCACTTCTAAGGTTGGAAATAGTAACATCAAAATCTTTAGCCCTAGCAATTAATTTTTCATTTTCATTTCTAAGGCTAGCAAGAGAATCATTCAATTTTTCAATCTTAGTAAGCAAATTAGCATTATCATCTCTAAGATTGGAAATTGAATCAACACAAACATTAGAATCAACCTTAGCAATTAATCTAGCATTTTCATTTCTAAGGTTGGCAATCAAATCATGGCATGTGCTTAGCTCACTAGTTAATTTCTCACATTTTTCAACTTCCAGAGCATAAGCATTTTTAACCTTAACATGCTTTTTGTTTTCCTTGATTAGGAAGTCCTCTTGTGAGTCCAAGAGTTCATCCTTCTCATGGATGGCACTAATTAGTTCATTTAGTTTTTCTTTTTGTTGCATGTTGAGGTTAGCAAAAAGAGTACGCAAATTATCCTCCTCATCACTAGCATTATCATCACTAGAGGACTCATATTTAGTGAAGGATTTGGATTTAACCTTCTTCTTTTTGCCGTCCTTTGCCATGAGGCACTTGTGGCCGACGTTTGGGAAGAGAAGTACCTTGGTGACGGCGATGTTGGCAGCGTCCTCGTCGGAGGAGGAGTCGGTGGAGCTCTCGTCGGAGTCCCACTCGCGGCACACATGGGCATCGCCGCCCTTCTTCTTGTGGTACCTCTTCTTTTCCTTTCTTCTCCCCTTCTTGTCGTCGCCCCTGTCACTGTCACTAGAAATAGGACATTTGGCAATAAAGTGACCGGGCTTACCACACTTGTAGCAAACCTTCTTGGAGCGGGGCTTGTAATCCTTCCCCCTCCTTTGCTTGAGGATTTGGTGGAAACTCTTGATGATGAGCGCCATTTCGTCGTTGTCGAGCTTGGAGGAGTCGATGGGTTGTCTACTTGATGTAGAATCCTCCTTCTTTTCCTCCGTCGCCTTGAATGCCACCGGTTGTGCTTTGGGCGTTGAGGAGGTCCCTTGCTCGATGATTTTCTTTGAGCCTTTAATCATTAGCTCAAAGCTCACAAATTTTCCTATAACCTCCTCGGGAGACATTAGCTTATATCTAGGATCACCTCGAATTAATTGAACTTGCGTAGGGTTAAGAAACACGAGGGATCTAAGAATAACCTTGACCATCTCATGGTCATCCCAATTTTCGCTCCCGAGGTTGCGCACTTGGTTCACCAAGGTCTTCAAGCGGTTGTACATAGCTTGTGGATCCTCCCCTTGGTGAAGCATGAAGCGACCGAGCTCCCCCTCGATCGTCTCCCGCTTGGTGATCTTTGTCACCTCGTCTCCTTCGTGCGCGGTCTTGAGTACGTCCCAAATTTCCTTCGCACTCTTTAACCCTTGCACCTTATTATACTCCTCTCGACTTAGAGAGGCGAGGAGTATAGTGGTGGCTTGGGAGTTAAAGTGATGGATTTGGGCCACTTCGTCCGAGTCGTAGTCTTCATCCCCTACGGATGGTACCTGTACACTAAACAACATTCCAAATGCTTGTGTGGAGTGAGGTTAGGTGATGCCTCATTTTATCACTCCACATATTATAATCTTCACCGTCAAAAACCGGTGGTTTGCCTAATGGAACGGAGAGCAAAGGAGTACGCTTTGAAATACGGGGATAGCGTAGGGGAATCTTACTATACTTCTTGCGCTCATGATGCTTAGAAGTAACGGACGGCGCGTCGGAGCCGGAGGTCGATGGTGATGAAGTGTCGGTCTCGTAGTAGACCACCTTCCTCATATTCTTCTTTTTGTCACCACTCTGATGCGACTTGTGGGAAGAGGGTTTCTTCTCCTTCCCCTTCCCTTTGTTGCGGGACTCTTCCGATGAAGCCTTCCCGTGGCTTGTAGTGGGCTTGTCGCCGGTATCCATCTCCCTCTTGGCGTGATCTCCCAACATCACTTCGAGCGGTTAGGCTCTAATGAAGCACCGGGCTCTGATACCAATTGAAAGTCGCCTAGAGGGGGGGTGAATAGGGCGAATCTGAAATTTACAAACTTAATCACAACTACAATCTGGGTTAGCGTTAGAAATATAAGCGAGTCCGAGAGAGGGCGTAAAAACAAGTCGCAAGCAAGTAAAGAAGTGAGACACACGGATTTGTTTTACCGAGGTTCGGTTCTCTCAAACCTACTCCCCGTTGAGGTGGTCACAAAGACCGGGTCTCTTTCAACCCTTTCCCTCTCTCAAACGGTCCCTCGGACCGAGTGAGCTTCTCTTCTCAATCAACCGGGAACCAAACTTCCCCGCAAGGACCACCACACAATTGGTGTCTCTTGCCTTGATTACAATTGAGATGATCGCAGGAAAGAATGAGAAAAAGAAGCAATCCAAGCGCAAGAGCTCAAATGAACACAACAATCACTCTCCCTAATCGCTAAAGCTTTGAGTGGAATTTGGAGAGGATTTGATCTATTTGGTGTGTCTAGAATTGAATGCTAGAGCTCTTGTAAGTAGTTGGAAGGTGAATACTTGGATGCCATTGAATGTGGGGTGGTTGGGGTAATTATAGCCCCAACCACCACAAAGTGGCCGTTGGAAGGCTGCAGTCGCATGGCGCACCGGACAGCCTGGTGTGCCACCGGACACTGTCCAGTGCGCCAGCCACGTCACCTGGTCGAAGGGTTCCGACCGTTGGAGCTTTGTCTTGTGGGCCCGCCTGACTGTCCGGTGGTGCACCGAACATGCCCTGTAGGCTGTCCGGTGTGCCACCCGCGCGTGCACTGCTCCTCTGCGCGCGCAGGCGCGCATTTAATGTGTTGCAGTCGACCGTTGCGTGTGAACTAGCCGTTGCTCCGCTGTCACACTGGACAGTCCGGTGTGCACCGGACAGTCCGATGAATTTTAGCGGAGCGGATTCCCGAAGCTGGCGAGTTCAGAGTGGAGTCCCCTGGTGCACCAGACACTGTTCGGTGGTGCACCGGACACTGTCCGGTGGCACACCGGACAGTCCGGTGCGCCAGACCAGGGTGCCTTCGGTTGTCCCTTTGCTCTTTTGTTTGAACCCTTTTTCTTGGTCTTTTTATTGTGAACCTTTGGCACTTGTAGAACTTATAAACTAGAGCAAACTAGTTAGTCCAATTATTTGTGTTGGGCAATTCAACCACCAAAATCAATTAGGAAGTAGGTGTAAGCCTAATTCCCTTTCAGCATCAAGTAAGTGAGAAAGATTGTAAAGGGAACAAGGAGGTGGCAAATGCACCGGGGCTTGCCTTGTGTTACTGGTGAATCAGGCTCTGTTCCGCAGATATCAAAATAAAAACAGTTGCCTGCATGATGTTCCTCAGGTGGTGGTGGTGAAATCTTCGCTTCTTCGACTTCTACTTCTTCTTCGTTTTCTAAATATAACCATACATAATAATGAATGCCCATGTAATGCTCATGAGAGTGAAAAGATAATAAAAGTTTATTATCTAAAGTCTTGAATACAACTTTCCTTCACGGATCTCCAAGAACTTAGGGTTTCCGGAGTCAATAGTGAAGTTCACAGGGTAGGGGGGTTAGGGTTTTGGGTTCTAAGTATCAAAATGGTCCAAATCATATCCAACTTTGCCCAATGCCTCTAAATATTATATAAAGTTCACCCTAAAAATTTAGTGAATTTTGGATTTACTATTTATTTTCTAAAAATCCAGAAGCATGATCTTAGGCTATTTTAATTACTCTATAATTTTCCGTTTGGACTAAAAATCCTAAAACTATTTTTATTAAATTCTATGGAAAATTAGGAAACTAGCAAAATTGGTCTGGTATTTTTAGGATTTTTCTTTAATTTTCTAGAATTTCTTGAACTCTAACAGAAAAAGAAAAAGAAAAAGAAAAAGACATGAATAGTTCTGGACCGGATTTGGCCCAAGTCGGCCCAACTACAGGCGGAAACGCGCGCGCCCGCACAGTCGACTTTGCAGAAATGCCCCTATCATTTTGATTAACTGGAAAAGAGTCACGACGCTATTGCCATGTCTCACTGACACTCTACAAAAATCCCCCCTAGTTTTGTTTCTTCTTTATCTCGACCCCTAGACCACGGCGTGCTCACCGCCGACCATCTCGCTGCTCGGACCAGCCAAGAACTTTGGCGACTGCCCAAACCAGTTGCTGGGTAAGCATCACCGACCCGAGGCGACCCTAGAACATGCTTTAATTGGACTAATTCGGGCCAGGATATGCCTGACCACGGTGACAATGGATACTGAACACCGATCATGGCGTTCAGGTTGATTAGGTGAAGTCAAGCTCAATGGGCTAGGCAGGTGATGATCGCAAGCACATGTGGGTGCTAAAACACGAACAACAAGAGCGAGGGCGGACCTGGAAGCATCTAGCCGCGATGAGGCGGTTCACGGCGGTGCAATCGACCGAATTGGGGGAAGAAGGAAATTCTCCGGCTATGGTGGCTAATTGAAGGCAGGACTGGGTGCTTTGGCTTCGTGATAACATGGCGCAACAGACCCGGTCCTCAATTTATAGAAGCGCTAAGCGGTGGCCAGTGAATTTGGATTGAGCGCGGTGGCGGTCAGAGAAGAAATGAGTCACTGGCATGGTGATTCGTGGCCTTCACCGTGGCGGCCTCCCCGGCGATCATCGGACATGCATAATACTGGTGATTGCGACGTGGTAATTGCTGAGGCACGTGGCGTTCGGTTGATGGGCAGCCAACTCCGATGACTTATCCAAACCAGCCGCAAAGCAGAAAGGAATACGGCGGCTAGCCGGAATAGTGCCCATAGCCCAACAGCGGTGAAGATCTTTTTACCCCGCGGCGTTATCCGGGCTTAAGTGAGCATGAATCACCTCATCGGCGTGAATCTACGTGCGAGGTCGCCGGCGGCGAGGGGGATCTGATCCTGTTGATATTTTGGTACTGTACCATTGGAAGCTCTTTCAATTAGCCTGACAGACCAAGTTTGGTTTGGATTTTCTCTTGATTTTATATGGCAACAAGGCCATCGTTCTGTAGTAAAGTTGTAGCATAATGATCCAGCAACAATCTTACTACAACAACCATAGCCAATTATTGTCTGGATTATAATCGAATCCAAGCTCAAAGATGGCTCAAACTCACTGTTAGTCTGAATTCATACTCAAGACAGCCTAACGGAGCAACTTTGAGTCAAATTTTCTCAGAACTTTTCATAGTACCAAGTCTTGATCTTTACAGCAAAATTATTCCCCTTGTGTAGCTCTATAAACTTGATGTGGCAACCTAGGGCAAAAACTTCATAATTTGAAAGTTACAAGGCCCCAAAGTTGAGCCAATTCTCTGAAATTCAGACTTAGCCTATTTGAGTATAAGTGTGTCTTTTTGCAAATAAGTCCAAAGCTTAGGATTTAAGTTGCAAGTCCACATTCTTGTGAACCATATGACTTAAGATGCTCTAATCTCATGGTTTTTGCACTTAAGTCCAAAAGTGCACTAATTTTGCACTTAGCCCCCTAGGGTTTAAGTTTAGGCTTTCTAGGGTCTTATTTAGGGTTTTTGATACTTCTAGGGTTCGGATATCCCATAAGTCTATTCAAGGTGACATTTTATGATCATCTCTAATGAATTTTGAAGTTTTCTCTTGTTTAAGCCTTGTTTGCTCTATTAAACCCATTCTAGGGTTGAGTACCCTACTCTAGGGTTTTATTCACAAAATGTCATATCAATACAACTTGTTTGAAATTTTTGCCTAGTGAATGCACTTTAGGTGTGACAAACACATGATATGCCGATGCTTATGATGTTATGCTCATGTTTTAGTAACAGTAGCACTAGGGGTGTTACAGGTGAGTCTATGATCACTACGACGCCACACCAGTATTCCCGCGGAACAACGAAGCCCCAGCTCTGATTTCCGAAAGCGAATGCGGCGATGGGGACGATGTTCACCGGTGGCACTCTGTCTCCTTTCCTCCCTCACCCGCGGCGACTATGGTGGTTTAAGGGTTAGCAACGTGAGAGGCTTAGGAGCTATCGCAGCGAGAATCGCGCCAGCGGCACGCCCACCATAGTCGCGTTCCATTGAGAGGGAAAACGCTGACCATACGGGTCCACGGTTCAGCGTGTTTACTCAGTGTGGGCGCACGCAGAGCACACGAGACTGACTGGTGGGCCCGGTCAGCAGCTGTGAGCGCATGTGGCGGAGGGAACTCTTGGGCCGCAGCGGATGACATCTACTGGTGGGCCAAATAGGCGGCGCTCAGCCCATTCAGTGCACAGTGCTATTTTTCATTTTCTTTTCCTATTTTCTTTTCTCTTATTCCCAAATTCTTCTTTAAATTCCAATCTTGTGCTACATTATCCTCATTTCATGTTGTGAAATTTAGAAATACCAATTGTAGAAATATAATTATATTATTTATATTTTCATAGCCTTTCTCTTTTTCTGTCGCTTTCTCCTTTTTCTTTTCAAAATCCTAATTTCAATTTAGGGTTTAATCCAACTTCTAAAATTGTTATCTCATTGTTGTTATCCTTATTTATTTAATGCACAAACATATAAAACTCCAACAAGATGCACTTTCTTTTATTTTAGTGTTATTTGTTTTAATTAATCACTCTTAACTTTATGTATGCTCTTTTTATGATGCAGATAAGACACATAGAATAAGGAGACCCATATATATTCCTTTTATAAAATTTTGAGTATTACAAATCCTACCCCCTTATAAAGAATCTCGTCCTCGAGATTTAAGAAGATCTAGGGAAAAGATGGGGAAAATCTATGCGAAGCTCTTCTTCTCTCTCCCAAGTAGCTTCATCTTCTCCGTGGTGGCTCCATTGCACTTTGCACATCTTTATAACCTAATTCCTCATGACACGAGTCATTGTATCAAGAATCCTGATAGGATACTCTGCATAAGTCAGATCATCTTGAACACTAAGGTCCTCCAGTGGTAGCTGCTCTTCAGGTACCCTAAGACATTTCTTCAGTTGTGACACGTGAAAGACATCATGCACATCCGCAAGATGATCAGGTAACTCTAATTGATATGCCACCTCTCCCACTCGCTTTAAGATCAAGAAGGGTCCAATAAAGCGAGGGGACAACTTTCCTTTGACTTTAAATCTTCTCATACCCCGGAGTGGTGACACCTTCAAATAGACATGATCACCCTCCTTAAACTCTAGTAGTGTTCTCCGGGTATCAGCATAGCTCTTCTGCCTTGACTGCGCAGTTCTCAAATTCTCCCTAATTTGGTGGACTTGTTCTTCAGCTTCTTGTATAATCTCAGGCCCAAACAAATGCCTTTCACCAGTTTGATCCTAATACAGTGGAGTCCTGCACTTTCTGCCATACAAAGCCTCAAACGGTGACATCTTCAAACTGGCCTGATAGCTGCTATCGTAAGAGAACTCCGCATACGGTAGACTCTTATCCCAACTACCTCCATGCTTAAGGGCACAAGCTCTTAACATATCTTCCAGCACTTGGTTGGCCCTCTCAGTCTGCTCATCAGTCTGGGGATGGTAAGTTGAACTAAAATTCAATCTTGTATCTAAGGACTCATGCAACTTCTTCCACTACCGAGAGGTAAACTGTGATCCCCGGTCTGACACAATCTTCTTTGGCACCCCATGTAAGCATACAATCCGTGCCATGTACAACTCTGCTAGCTTAGCTCCTGAATATGTGGTCTTCACTGGATTAAAGTGGGCTACTTTAGTTAGCCTGTCCACAATCACCCATATAGAATCATACCCAACAGATGTGCGGGGTAATCCCACAATGAAGTCCATGCCAATCTCTTCCCATTTCCACTCAGGTATCTTAAGCGGGTGCAGTAAACCAGCAGGTCTTTGATGTTCCGCTTTCACCCTCTAGCAAACATCACAAAGTGCAACATGTGAAGCAACATCCTTCTTTAGCCCATACCATCAATACTTCTGCTTCAAGTCCTGGTAGATCTTAATACTACCAGGGTGGATAGAATAAACTTAGTCATGTGCTTCCTTCAATATGGTTTCACGAAGACTATCGATATCAGGAACACAAATTCGATTCTTGAACCATATCGTGCCTTGCTCATCCTCCGTGAAATCTGGGCCTCTACCTTCTGTTATGAGATCCTTGATCTCCTGAATTTTAGCATCACCAACCTGACCTTTATGAATTTCTTGCTCCAAGGTAGGTTCCAATTCAATGGTAACTCCTTCCGTATGTGTAACAATTCCCAGGTTGAGCCTCTCAAAATCTTTTGCTAATTCATTGTGTAGCTAGACAACAATAGCGGAATGAACATGCTCCTTCCGACTCAAGGCATCTGCAACCAAATTTGCCTTGCCTGGGTGATAGTGAATCTCCAAATCATAATCCTTAATAAGCTCCAACCAACGGCGTTGCCTACGGTTGAAATCCTTCTGAGTGAACATGTACTTCAAACTCTTATGATCCGTGTATACTTGGCACTTAGTTCCCATAATGTAGTGTCTCCAAATCTTAAGTGCATGCAACGGCTGCCAGTTCTAAGTCATGAGTGGGGTAGTTCAATTCATGTTTCCGCAACTGATGAGACGCATAGGCGATCACATGTCCTTCTTGCATGAGCACACATCCCAATCCTTGGCCACATGCATCACAATAAATGTCAAATCCCTTCTATAGATCTGGCATAATCAACACTGGTGGTGACATCATTCTCTTCTTTAATTGATCAAAGCTTTCTTGGCACTTCTCATCCCACTTAAATTCTCTCCCTTTCTCCAGAAGCGAGGTCATAGGCTTGGCAATCTTAGAGAATCCTTCAATAAATCTCTGATAATATCCTGCAAGCCCCAAGAAACTCTGAATCTCAGTGACGGCAGTGGGCACGCTCCATTCCATTATCTCCTTCACTTTAGCAGGATCCACTGCTATTCCTCCATTAGAAATAATATGTCCAAGGAATGGCACCTTGTCAATCCAAAACTCGCACTTGCTAAACTTGGCGTAGAGTTGGTTATCTCGTAGCTTCTGTAGCACCAACCTTAGATGTTCTTCATGATCACTTTCACTCTTAGAATAGATAAGAATATCATCGATGAACACCACGATGAATCTATCCAAATACTCCATAAACACCTTATTCATCAAATTCATAAAATAAGCTGGTGCATTGGTTAATTCAAACGACATAACAGTGAACTCATATAATCCATATCGGGTTGAGAAAGTCGTCTTAGGAATATCCGATGGTCTAATCTTCATTTGATGGTATCCCGATCGAAGATAAATCTTCGAGAATACCCTAGCACCTCTCATCTGATCAAATAAATCCTCAATACGGTAATGGATACTTGTTCTTCACAGTAACATCATTAAGTGATCTATAATCCACACACATCCACTGTGATCCATCCTTCTTCTGTACAAACAGTACCGGTGCTCCCCAAGGTGAGGAACTCGGACGAATGTACCCTACCTCCTGTAACTCAGTTAACTGCTTCTTAAGTTCCTTTTCTACAGACATCCTGTATGGTCGCTTAGAAATAGGAGCAGTCCCAGGTAAGAGATCAATGACAAACTCAACTTCCCTATCTGGTGGCATCCCTGGTAACTCCTCTGGAAAGACATCCGGAAAATCTTTAACCACGCGGATGTTGTCACCAACAAACTCCTCAGGTATAAAGTATATAACCCGTTTGGAAGAGGTGGTTACTGCAATTTGAACTTGAAACGTTTCTCCTTTAGAACTGGTGAGTTCTACGGGTCCCTTAGCACAGTGTATATACTGTCTTTGCCTTTCTTAACCATGACATACCAAGGATCACATCTATAGTGCTCTCTTCTAACACTATAGGGGTAGCCCATCTAGGTTAGAAACACAGGGTAAGAAAGGAAGAATTGTAAACAAGGCGAGTAATTACGAGGAATGTTACTACGGGGGATTTATTAGCTAAGTAGATGAGTGTGTTATCCACTAAAGCTAATACATTACCTTATGATGGTACATGCTAAGATGCCCAACTATAATGTTTCAATCAATCAAAGAAGCAAATCAAGCATTTATCATCAGAACAATCAACCATTTTTTTAAATAGAGAAAATAATTTTAATTTTGTTTTAGGTCTCCTATCTCTTAAAAAGGTCATAAATGTAGGATTCTAATGTGTGAAATCCATCTTGTCTTAGAGTAGAAAAGGTAAGAATGATCAGAGTAGAACAGTAGAAGGTGAGACAGGATCAAGATAAGGTAAGTATAGAATGAATCAGAGTAAGGTAAGTAGGTAAGGGTTTGTCCATTTCTATCTAGGTTTCGTCCTATAGTCAACATTTGCTCTGATACCACTTCTGTCACACCCGGATTTAAGGAGCAAATCTAGGTGCATCTCATATGTGCGCCAAGGAAGAACAACACACATAATAACAGAGTGCATAGAGATAGATGTCATAAATATCATAAATGTACTTATTACATAGCAGAAGTCTTACAAAAATAAATGATAAAATAAAACGAACTAATTATTATTCCCTGGCGCCATAAAGCTGACTGGGAGACACCACCTAGATCAAGTCGAATGCCTCAGTGTTAGGCGGCTCCTCTTCGACCACCTGTTCTTCTCCTGTGGGGGGGGGTGTGAGACAGCAAGAGTGAGCTCACATACGTTCATAGCTCAATAAGTTGTGGGGAATAATGTGCATGAACTTATCAAAGGTGGGAGTTCATGTGAAGTGTAAGGCTGATTAACAAAATAAAGGCTGAAGCTGAGTATTGCTTTTATAAGTTGGTCAAAATTTTATTAGCAATTACTAAGTGTAAGTAAATGCCAAACCTTAATAATAATAAAGAAAAGTAATAATAAAATAATCCTAAATGCGATGCAAATGTCAAATTGAGTTTTAATTCCATAGATTAATCATGTGAGGGTCCGAGCTGCTCATGACCGTGAGCACGGCTAGTATAACAGTTTTACACTCTGCAGAGGTTGCACATCTTTACCTACAAGTCATGTTACCCATCTGCCAAGAGACGGCCAATCCCATACACCTCTACCGAGGAGGCGAGGCAGGGTAACACTACGAGGCCTTTACAAAGTTCCACTAGCTTCAGAAATCCCGCTACAGTTTATAGGAAGCTCTAGTGCAGGAATCCCACGCTTGACCGCCATCGCAGCAAAATCAACCCAAGGACCTCCCTACACTAACCACTCCCCTAATGCCCTTGCCCCTTTCGGGTAAGGAAGTCATCCATTAACTTTCCTAGTTAATCAGCCAAGGGCGTCCCATTAAACCCTTGTGGTAGCACTGTTTTCCCAGGTGTTCGCTCCATGTTCCCATTAACATAATGAACTTAACATGAATAGTAATAATAAAAATATAATAAAATAATAATCATGAATAGTGTATCTCCATACCCAAATCCACATAAAGCAATAGCAGGTACTACCCAAAAAATATTTAAGTGGTAAACAAGGTATAAAGATAACCAAAACTGGGGTAACCTAATGGATCCCATCAAAATTAACCTATGCAGATCATTATAATTAACAAGAATATGGCTAGGAAAAAGTAAGTGATCAAGGGCACAACTTGCCTTCAATGAGCTCCTGCTTAGCTACTTCTACTTGCTGAACCTCAGAATCCACAGTGGCTTGCTCGTCTACTCGCATCAACACAATACATACAGAGTATAGCAAAAATTAACATAGCACCAAACATGTGAATAAAATACACAATAAAAATCTACACATTAAAATAAGAACCTAGGAACAGGAATCATTAATTTTGGAGTTATAGATTTTGAATTATGAATTTCCAATGGTTTAATGTGCTTGAAATGGAATTACACGAGAAATAAAATTTCTTTCTATTTTCATGTCAAAACAGAGACTCTAGGTGATAGACATAAATATTACAAAATTTTAGAAATTGGAATGGATCGATTTGGATTAAAAATGAATTTTCTATGCATTTTACAAGTTTCTAGATTTGTTTTTTAATTAAAAACGAATTTCTATAGTTATTTCTATGTTTTTAATCATCTCTGGACTGGGTCTCGATTTCCAGAAAAGTCAGGGGCCTAAACCGAAGTTTTCTAAGGCTCAGGCTATAGTCGCCGAGGACGGCGGGTTGTTTCCAAAGTTTGGTGGGGTCTCTTTTGTGAAACATACAAGCCGAAGGGGTACGGGTGTTTTTCGGCCGCTGGATCTCCATCACACGGCATAGATTAGATCGCTACTCGCTGCGAAGTGGTATGGAACCGGTCCATCAGATCAACGTTCCACGGTTAAGATTAAAATACGCTCGATCCGATCCTGCCCTTACGTCGACGATCCTACGGTCAGCACGAGATCAGGTCGAGACGCTGAATTCTCCCTAATCTACACCGTCCATCCTAAATCAGATGGTCTGAGGTCATCTCCCCTAAATGATCCCGACGGCGGTGGTGCAATCCCTCGCACGGCGGCGCCCCGAACCGGAAGTCCAATCCGCGCCCTCAGGCGGCCACTTCCTAATTTGGCCTAGGTACATGATGCCCTATATCCGACGAAAGCAGTGAACGGTCATGTACCTTGCAATTAGATGCAAACGAACCCGACCACGGCGAGTGGCGGATCGGTTGAGCTCCGGCGAAGGATTGCTTGCACTCCAGTGAGTCTATGATCACCGCGACGCCACACCAGTATTCCCGCGGAACAACGAAGCCCCAGCTCCGATTTCCGAAGGCGAATGCGGCGACGGGGACGATGTTCACTGGCGACACTCTGTCTCCTTTCCTCCCTCACCCGCGGCGACTATGGTGGTTTAAGGGTTAGCGACGCGAGAGGCTTAGGAGCTATCGCAGCGAAGAACGATCGTGGCCCGGGTCTTATCACCCTGCGTGGTCACCCGCGTCGTGCGCGCGAGAATCGCGCCAGCGGCACGCCCGCCATAGTCGCGTTCCGTTGAGAGGGAAAACGCTGACCATACGGGTCCACGGTTCAGCGTGTTTACTCAGTGTGGGCGCGCACAGAGCACCCGAGACTGACTGGTGGGCCCGGTCAGCAGCTGTGAGCGCGCGTGGCGGAGGGAACTCTTGGGCCGCAGCGGACAACATCTACTGGTGGGCCAAATAGGCGGCGCTCGGCCCATTTAGTGCACAGTGCTATTTTTCATTTTCTTTTCCTATTTTCTTTTGTCTTATTCCCAAATTCTTCTTTAAATTCAGATTTAAATTCCAATCTTGTGCTACATTATCCTCATTTCATGTTGTGAAATTTAGAAATACCAATTGTAGAAATATAATTATATTATTTATATTTTCATAGTCTTTCTCTTTTTCTGTCTCTTTCTCCTTTTTCTTTTCAAAACCCTAATTTCAATTTAGGGTTTAATCCAACTTCTAGAATTGTTATCTCATTGTTGTTATCCTTATTATTTTATTTAATGCACAAACATATAAAACTTCAACAAGATGCACTTTCTTTTATTTTAGTGTTATTTGTTTTAATTAATCACTCTTAACTTTATGTATGCTCTTTTTATGATGCAGATAAGACACATAGAATAAGGAGACCCCAAAATATTCCTTTTATAAAATTTTGAGTGTTACAATACCCATAACCCAAAACCGTTTACTCTATTAGGGCATGTGCGTGAGTCAATTTTCTTACCATAGGTTTATTAATCAGAACAAAGTTGTATCGTCAGGTTTACGGGTACGAGAGCGTCCTTATGCTACATGAACCCGCAAACCCGTGGATAAATATACCCGACTCATATATATTGTGTGCCTCTTAAATCGAAATCTGCTAGTGATATGCTAAGGCTATGAACTTGTGACTGTGATATGTCAATGAACTATGGAGTTTGAACATCAATTTATTTGAAATTGTGGCCATATATAATTTGTTTATCTATGGTCTTATTCCTGATTTAATATATTAAATAATTAGAATTGTATTGTGTCTAGTTATAAAGAATATATTACGAAATATCGGGCACAGGCAACCTACGTACGGGTACACATTATTACTACACGAGCATGAGTATGAGCATAACTTTGTATCCGACTACGAGCATGAGTTTTTTTAGCGGACATGATTTTTATTCGTGAAACGGTTATAAGATGATATGACAATACCCATCGGATATGTACTCAGTTGCCATCTCTACTCATCTCCTTAGTTTCGATCTCCTTTTACACGTGGCTGATATATGTGTATGAAGGGGGTAGTTAACGAGCTCGCTACTCATACAAAACCTTGCCGATGGATCTGGATGTTTGTGTATACCCAGTGTTGTACCTAGTGCATGTCAATTTCTTTTTGTTCTCCTCTCCTTATCCGTTACTGCTCAGTCATGGTTGTTATGTTAGTGCACGTCAATCTGCACTGTCGAAATGCTATTTTGCATGCTCGCTAGCGCGCTACCTTCGACGGCAAGGCCACCACTTGGGGGTTCTGAGGTGGTGCGTGGCCCAGTGGGCTTTTGTTTCCATGGAGAGACCACATGCTTGAGAAATTCTTCCATCCTTTCCCTTATCTTGGCTGCGAGGACGGCCCAATCTTGTGGTTGACGAAAACGACACCAATCCATGCCATGGCGTTGAACAGTGCGTGGCTTGGCACGGGGCTACCAGCGACAGCTCCATCGGCGTGCGGCGTGCCGTGCCGTCGTCCGGTCCTGGACCCACATGAGAACCAAATAAAGGTCTCTTTGTCACAGCTCATCGTGTCGTCAAATCCTAGCACCAGGCCAGTAGTGACCATCCCGTCCTGCACTGCACTAGTGCACCACTACCGGCCGGGTTGTGTCGTCGTGTCACCGTTGCGTAATCCCGTTGCAGTCCTCACAGGTGAGGAGCTCGCGTGCTTCCTCGTGCCGTGCATGCCCGCCCGGTCTCGTCGTCGAAGGACAGCGCGCGGCGCGGAGACGGGCGGAACTCTCTTCGTCGCGATCGAACCGCTGGCTGGCTGCATGCCTCGTCACTCTCTGCGTGGTTAGTTTATTATTATGGCGCTCACAATCAAAAGTGCGTCTCGATCTCGGCTAATGCCGCGCTTTGCTTTACTGCGAGATATTATCATCGTCTCCCCATCCAAAAGCTACTAGCTAACATCTCCATGCATGCGTGATCGTCGTCAAAGCAAACGTGGGGAATTCCGGCCGTCAGACCACCACCAGCTGTGGTCAAGACGACGCAAAGAGAGTTTCGCAGGCTCAAGCAACGAACGATCGAGGGCTAGCTATAGCTATAGCTATAGCTATAGCTAGTAGCTAGTGAGCTAATAATCTAGCTAGCTTTCCCATTCCTTTTTCTTCCTGTCTACTGCACTTCACTCCTGAACTAACGCTGAGACTTGAACAGGTGGTTGGTGCTCAAGAGGCCGGCCGGCCAAGTAAAAAAGTACGAGCATAGTCTACGGGTTTTGTGTATTTTATGTATTGGGATGTGTTTATTATATTAGTCACCTAGCACATCAGGAGACGAAAGCTTGGAATTTTTTGATCTTCTGTATGGTCATGTCAGGATGGAGTGCTGGACTCATGCAGTGTTTTCTCTTTTTTTTTCTGCAGGTTTCTGTACCTTAGCTTGCTGCCTTTGCGTTGATGCCTGTTGATGGGAAAGTTCGGGTGAACTGAACCAGCGTATTGTTGTTCAGCGCGCGCGTGTGGAATGCAGGGAACTTCTAATAAGCCACGCACTAGTATATCTATTATATTCAACTAAAATACCATAGGACAAAAGTATCACAAATAGTTATCATTAGATGCACAACGCAATAGAGAAGATTGTATCATGGATATACTGGAAGTAACCGTACACACCCCGCAACAGCACGTTCACTCGTGCTCCTCAAGTTTGTTGATGATCAATGTCACGCAACAATATCAACATCTTTATAGTGTCCATATGTGCGAGGATCAAATGCCGCGATAATGATATGCTAGTACAACATGCAACAAAAGAAACGACGTCGACGACGTCTAAGTGCCTACAAAACCTAAGGAGAGAGGTGACACCGACTAAACACTAGTACACACAGCCTCTATAGTGGCGGTTTTAGAGACGTTTTCACTGGCGCTTTTCAGTGCCGCCAGTGCTAGGGGCCAGTGGAAATCGCCATTTCCACTAGCGGTTTGTTTTATTTAGCCGCCAGTGGAAAGTTTTCCCGCTTTTTTTAAATTTTCAATCAGTACTGAAATTTATATATATTTACACGCACAAACATATATATATATATATATATATATATATATATATATATTGATATTGATAAACATGTAGTATTGATATTAAAAGCAACATGGAATTAAATTCTATCATACATTTATATACATCAAAGTCTTGTTTACAACCATGTATGCATCACACATTATATACATCAAAGTTTTCACTTAAGCTCTAATAACTATCTCGGCTAAGAGATAGTCTACTAATTTCTGTTAGTATTCTAAACTCTGGCAAAGCTAATGTTCTGGAAGCATCGTGATATTTCCCTTCTGCGGGAATGACCTCTTTCAATATGAATGTGCACAGATCCTCAACTATGCCATACAATGCACCTTCAGTCAAGTTCTCCGGGCTTCCTTGTTGAAATTGCTGTAAAGGAAGTTTATAAACATCAACTATTTATACTCAATAATAACACATTTGCATCTTTAATGACATAAATACATGCGTGACTATTACTAATAATACCTTGCCAGGGTTCGTGATGTATCGTCCGTTCATTCTCATGAACTCGCACACGTAGAACCCACATAGGACCGATCCGGGTGGTTGCTTGTGGCACTACATAACGGGAGATTGGTTATTTAGTTACAACATTGTCCTATGTACGTACATGTATGATATGTATTCATAAATTCACATACTAGCTTTTAACATCAGACAGACCATATCTAGCTTTTAACATCAACAACTTTAACACAGACCGGAGCGTCGTGAACTCTTTGGTACAACCCTTAGACTCGTCGTACAAAGGCTCTTCTGCTGCCTTCTTCAGGGACTCCATACCTTTCATGAAGAACATCGATGGATCTGTATGACGACGCAACATTGCCTCTAACAACTCTGCATCTTCCTCGTCCATAACATTTGGCAGAACATGGGTTCTTTCACGTTCATTTCCTCCGGCGTAACCATGATCAGTAACATTTGGCACTACATGTTCACTCTGTGGAAGAGGTTGTTGTGTCTCGTGAACGAACTGAAAGCTGTCGTCGATGTTCGCAGGGTTTCCAGCTGTATAAGGCGAAGAGCTACCCTCTCCATGCTTTGTCCAAATTATGTAATCCTTCACAAATCCTCGGCATACCAGATGAGATATGATTTGTTCTGTGTCATCAAATACAACAGCATTTTTGCAGTCCATGCATGGACAATATATGTGCTTTGTCTTTGTTCTCCAAGCATAGTTCTTAGCGACAACAATAAACTTATGGACCTCAGATATGTATGATGGATCTAGCCTTGATAAGTTATACATCCAGGATATCCTCTCCATCATCACCTGTAAAAAAAGTAACATGATACCAATATTTCGTAACAACTAAATATATCATGGATAAAGAAAATTGGCAAAAGAAACATGAACAATCTTTCTTAGCGACCTTCTTCCAAAAATGTAGTTAGACTACTTTATCTCTAACAATAAAATGTGGCTAAAATGTGAAACCCTATATCCAAAAATGTAGTTAGACTACTTTATCGCTTCCAATAAAAGTAGTTAGACTACTTTATCTCTTCCAATAAAATATTATAATACCCAAACCTATCTCTAACACATGGTGAAAGCCTAGTTTTAAAATGTAGTTAAAATTGAGCAAAAATGAACAATAACTGACAATTGAAACATAATTAAACCAACCTTCCATACAACACATTCACCATTCATTAAGCAACTAAATATGTGTTATGGATAAACTTATTTGAGAACTAAACATGAAAAAGGAGAGGGAATAGACAAAAACTAACCATCTTAAGCAACCTCATTTGAGGAAATAGAGAAAATAACCTAGCTATACTCTTCTCTCTCACATGTAAAACCCTAGATCCAAAATGTGGCTAAAATTGAGCAAGAATGAACAAAAATTGACAAAGAAATATAAACCAACCTTTCTTATCCACCTTCTTCCAAGAAATGAAGACCAAAACCTCCCCCTTATATTTTTGTGAAATCTGGACCTCCAAAATCGCCTTCAATGGAAGTTGGCTGCGAGCATACAGTTCACTGTCGGGGGGAAGAAGAGGGGTATTTATAACAGACAGTTCACTGGCGGTTGGCTTGAAAAACCGCCAGTGAAAACCTATTTCCACTGGCGGTTATCTTAACACAACCGCCAGTGGAAATAGGATATTTCCACTGGCGGTTCTGTTACACCAACCGCCAGTGGAAATAGGTTTCCACTAGCGGTTCTGTTACACCAACCGCCTATTTCCACTGGCGGTTGTGTTAAGATAACCGCCAGTGGAAATAGGTTTCCACTGGCGGTTCCCAAGCCAGGCCCACCTCGTTTTTTTACTGGCGCGCGATAACTGAAACCACCAGTGATAATTTATGGGTGCCGCAGGCTATGAGCTCTTTTCTACTAGTGAAAATGATTCTCTGCCACATGAGCGCCTTGGTCTACGTAGACCCTTACTAATGGGCTTTTACCTCCAAAGACATATTAACATTCTCATGGATCATAATTGTCTCTTTGTCACATCCGAATTTAAGGACAAACCCTAGCGCGTCTCAAATATGTGCTAGGACCAAGTCTCACACATATGATGACTCATGGTATATAAATCAATTTCACATATTTATTATATAATAGGGGTCTGTATAAAATAGCTAAATAATTGCATCATATGACGACAACGATCCTCCGCAACCATAGTTGACTATGAGACGACATCCTAGACCTCTCATGAATTCATCGTAGCATCCTTCATGCTCCTCATTTTGCGGTACCTATCCTTGACCTGGTGTGAGTTTAGCAAGAGTGGGCTCACATACGTTCATCGCTCAACAAGTTATAGGGAATAATATGCATGAGCTCACTTACGGTGGGGGCTCATGTGAAGTGTTAGGCTTACCAAGGAAAAAGTGGTTAAGGCTAGCATCGCTTTTAATAAGTTGGTAAAAATTTTATTAGCAGATACTAAGTAAAAGTCGCCTAGGGGGGTGAATAGACGAAACCTGAAAATTATAAATTTTGAACACACACTTAGAGAACCTAGTCCCTGTTGAGCAGGTCACAAAGGCTGGGTCTATTCCAACCCTTTCCCTCTCTCAATCGATCACACAGACCGGTCGAGGCTTCTCCTTAATCATTTGGGTCACTAAGACCCCGTAAGGATCACCACATACTTAGGTGTCTCTTGCTAGCTTTACAAAGCACTTAGAGAATAAGAATGAGAAGGAGAAAGCAATCCAAGCAACAACAGCAATAAAAGAACACAAAACACCCTCTCTCAAGTCACTAAGCAATTGAGTTGATTTGGAGGATTAGAGAGGATTTGATCTATTGATTGTGTCTTAGAGTGTAGTCTTTTGCTCTTGTATTGAATATTGAGTTCAGAAAACTTGGATGGCTTGAATGGAGGTGGTTGGGGGTATTTATAGCCCCAACCACTATTCTAGCTGTTGCGTCGATGGCACACCGGATAGTCCGGTAGTGCACCAGACATGTCACTGTTCAGTGTCCGGTGCGTGCCACAACAGCTGCCTATTGGGGTTTGGAGCGGTTGACCATTAGAGTCCTTTGTCTTCATGCTGCACCGGACAGTCCGGTGGCACACCAGACATTCCGGTGCGTTCTGACTTTCTGCTCTGACTTCTGACTGCACACTGTTCACCTTTTGCAGTCAACCATTGGTGCATCTGACCGTTGCTCTGTTGGCTCACCGGACACTGTCCGGTGCACACCGGACAGTCCGGTGAATTATAGCGGAGCGTCCCTCAGTAAACCCGAGAGTGGCCAGTTCGCGAAGCGCTTGGCCTGGGCACCGGGGACACTGTCTGGTGCGCCACTGGCAGCACCAAGTTAGTCTTTGCTCCAATCTTTGTTGAGTCCCCAACTTAATTTTTTTCTTGGTTTATGTTGAACCTTATGCACCTGAGATAAAAGACATCTAGGCAAACTAGTTAGTCGACGTGGTTTGTGATGGACATCAAACACCAAAATCGATTATATGAAATGATTAAGTCCATTTCCTTTTCAATCTCCCCTTTTTGGTGATTGATGCCAACACAAACCAAAGCAAATATAAAGCGTAAAAATGTAACTAGTTTGCAATTGAGACATGTGTGCATAAGTTGCTTTTTAGAATCAAACCAATTGAAATAATTTCTACATGTGTATGATTGCTTTCTTTTATTTTGACATCTGGACCATATTTTCACCACTTGCTTGTTTTCACAAATCTTTTGGAAAAGTTCTTTCAAATTCTTTTGCAAATTTCTACCGCGTTATGCTCTTGTGTGCGTTTCTACTCCCATCCTTACTACGGTTTTGATTGTAATCATCTGTGTAAGGCGTGAGAGACTCCAATTTGCGGAGATTCCTCACAAAAAGATATTGATATTGAAAGGGAAATGTGCCCTTGGGCCATTTCCAAAGTGTTTTGGTGATTAAGTGTCCAACACATTTTCTCTAAGTGCTAATTTGTGCCAAAGAGTGTAGAAGTGCAAATCATATTACAAGGTACGTTTCTAGACTTAGTACATTGATTTGAGTACTAATGTATTGTGTCTAATTGTTAGAAACAGAAAAAATTGGTTTGGAATAGAGCTGGCTGTGCACAGCCAACCGGACTGTCCGGTGCGCCAGGACCAGTCTCAGTGAACAGTCCGCTCTTGGGACACGACGGCGGCGTACGGCTATAAATCACCGGACTGTCCGGTTGTGCACCGGATTGTCCGGTGAGTCGTCCGCGGCGAAGTCGTCGCTCTCGGGAAACGTTCCACGGCGTACGGCTAAAATTCACCGGACTATCCGGTGAGGCACCGGACTGTCCGGTGAGCCAACGGTCGACTACGCCAATGGTCGGCCGCGCAATCCGCGCGCGACGCGTGGGTGCACCAACGGTCGGCAGGGGGCACCGGACTGTCCGGTGTGCACCGGACAGTGTCCGGTGCGCCAACTGCCGCAAATCTGCAACTGTTGGATGCGCCAGAAAAGGAAGGAGATCGTGCACCGAACAGCTATAGGGACTGTCCGGTGGCGCACCGGACTATCCGGTGTGCCACCCGACAGAAGGCAAGATTTGCCTTCCAAAGTTGCCTCCAACGGCTCCTAGCTGCCTTGGGGCTATAAAAGGGACCCCTAGGCACATGGAGGAGTCACCCAAGCTTTCTTTGATTATTCCTAAGCATCCAGACTCCACTCCCACACATTTGATTCTTTGTGCTAGCAATTTGAGCTCCTCTTGAGTGAGAACTCCATGTGTTGAACTTAGAGCTCAAGTTATGACTTGTGTGCGTATTTGTGCTCTCGTTTTGAGTCTTGTGTGCGTTGCTCTCCCCTCCCTTACTTCCGTGCTTCTTTGTGATCATCAATTGTAAGGGCGAGAGGCTCCAAGTTGTGGAGATCCCTCGCAAATGGGAGAAAGTATAAGAAAGAAGAACATCGTGGTATTCAAGTTGATCATTGGATCACTTGAAAGGGGTTGAGTGCAACCCTCGTCCATTGGGATGCCACAACGTGGAGGTAGGCAAGTGTTATACTTGCCGAACCACGGGATAACTCGCGTGTCTCTTGTGATTGCTTTTCTATGTGATTATTGTGATTCGCAAGAGCTCGCTCTATAGCCACTTGGTTTTATCATTCTAACACTTAACCAAGTTTTGTGGCTATTAGTTGTTGAATTTTTCAAGATCACCTATTCACCCCCCCTCTAGGTGCTCTCAATTGGTATCAGAGCCGTTCTCTTCACGAAAGGGACTAATCGCCCGAAGAGATGGATCCTAAGGGAAAGGGGATGATGGTCAACGATAAGGAGAAGGAGTCCATCTTCAATGAGCCAAGGGACGACAAGCCCACAGACTCTGGCTCGAGTCATAAGAAGAGGGACGGGAAGAAGAAGAGGCGCATTAAGAAGATCGTCTACTACGACAGCGATGAGTCTTCTTCTTCCCCAAGGGACGATGACTACGACAAGAAAAAGAAACCGGTTAACTCAAATTTTTCATTTGATTATTCTCGTATTCCATATAATTCCAATGCCCATTTGCTTTCTATTCCTCTTGGTAAACCTCCACACTTTGATGGAGAGGACTACACTTTTTGGAGTCACAAAATGCGTAGTCATCTTTTCTCTCTCCATCCTAGTATTTGGGAGATAGTTGAGAATGGAATGCAATTTGATGGTACGGATAACCCTATATTCATTAACGAACAAATCCATAAAAATGCACAAGCTACCACCGTTTTGTTAGCATCATTGTGCAGGAATGAATACAACAAGGTGAGCGGCTTGGACAACGCAAAGCAAATATGGGACACCCTCAAGATTTCACATGAGGGGAATGACGCCACCATAATCACCAAAATGGAGTTGGTAGAAGGCGAGCTGGGAAGGTTCATGATGATCAGGGGGGAGGAGCCGACGCAAACTTACAACAGGCTCAAGACCCTGGTCAACAAGATCAAGAGCTATGGAAGCACGAGATGGACGGACCACGACATCGTTCGACTTATGCTCAGGTCTTTTATTGTCCTTGACCCTTATCTTGTGAACTCAATCCATGAGAATCCTAGGTACACAAAGATGACGCCCGAGGAAATACTCGGAAAGTTTGTGAGCGGGCGTATGATGATCAAGGAAGCAAGATACGTTGATGATGCATTGATTGGCCCAATGCCCATCTATGAGCCCCAACCCGTTGCACTCAAGGCAACAAGCAGCAGCAGGGAGGCGCTACCTAGCAAGGTGGCATAAGTTGAAGCTGCCGAGATAAATGAAGATGAAATGGCCCTCATCATCAAGCGCTTCAAGACGACGCTAAAAGGACGAAAGGAGCATCCCAATAAGAGCAAAGCAAAGGGAAAGCGCTCCTATTTTAAATGTGGTAAGACTGGTCATTTCATAGCAAATTGTCCCGATAATGCTAATGACCAGGAACAAGAGAAGAGCGGGAAGAGGGAGAAGAAGAAAGCCTACAAGAAGGCGAAGGGCGAGGCGCACCTAGGCAAAGAGTGGGATTCAGATTGCTCTTCATCCGACTCCGACGACGAAGGACTCACCGCCTCGGCCTTCAACAAGTCATCTCTCTTCCCCATCGAGTGCCACACCTGCCTCATGGCAAAGGAGAAAAAGGTAAGCGCTCGAGATTCCCCTAAGTATACTACTTCAAGTGATGATGACTCTAGTGATGATGAAGTAGATTACACAAGTTTATTCAAAGGTTTAGATAGAACTAAAGTTGATAAGATCAATGAATTAGTTGATGCCTTAAATGAAAAGAATAGATTATTAGAGAAGCAAGAAGATATTTTATATGAAGAGCATGACAAGTTTATTAGTGTGCAAAAATCTCTTGCTTTAGAGGTTAAAAGGAATGAAATGCTTTCTTCTGAATTATCTGCTTGTCATGAAACTGTGTCTAGTTTGAAGAGTATTAATGACGATTTAAATGCTAAGCTAGAAGTAGTTAATAAATCTAGTTCTTGTGTAGAGCACGTTGTGATTTGTAATAGGTGTAAGGATTTTGATGTTGATGCATGTGTTGAGCACCTTACTTCTATTACAAAACTTAATGGTGAAGTGGCAAGTCTTAATGCCCAACTTAAGACTTGCAAAAATGACTTTGATAAATTAAAATTTGCTAGGGATGCCTACACCGTTGGTAGACATCCCTCAATTAAGGATGGACTTGGCTTTCGAAAGGAAGCCAAGAACTTAACAAGTCAAAGGGCTCCCATTTCCAACAAGGAGAAAGGGAAGGACCCTATGGCTAGTAGTAGTCAAAAGAATCATGCTTTCATGTACCATGATAGAAAATATTCTAGAAATTCTCATTATAATAGGAGTTATAATGCTTTTGACTCACATGCCATGATTGCTTCGAGTTCCAAGTTTAATGGTAGGCCTAGGAGAAATATTGTGTCTCATGCTCCTAAGAAAGTGTGTAATAGATCTACCACTGTCTTTCATGCTTGCAACACTACATTTGTTCTCTCATGTAAAAATGAAAAAGTGGTTGCTAGAAAGATGGGGTCCAAATGCAAGGGAGACAAGACTTGCATTTGGGTCCCAAAGGCTATTGTTACTAACCTTGTAGGACCCAACAAGAGTTGGGTACCTAAAACCCAAGCTTAATTTTCCTTGCAGGTTTATGCATCCGGGGGCTTAAGCTGGATTATTGACAGCGGATGCACAAACCATATGACGGGGGAGAAGAAGATGTTCACCTCCTACATCAAGAACAAAGATTCCCAAGATTCGATCATCTTTGGAGATAGGAATCAAGGCAAGGTTAAAGGACTAGGGAAGATAGCTATTTCATCCGAGCATTCCATATCTAATGTGTTCTTAGTTGAATCGCTCGGGTACAACTTGTTGTCCGTTAGTCAACTATGTAATATGGGTTACAATTGTTTATTCACCAATGTAGATGTGTCTGTCTTTAGAAGGAGTGATGGTTCATTAGCTTTTAAGGGTGTACTAGACGGCAAACTCTACTTAGTGGACTTTTCGAAAGAGGAGGCCAATCCAGATGCATGCTTAATTGCTAAGACTAGCATGGGCTGGCTGTGGCATCGCCGTCTAGCACATGTTGGGATGAAGAACCTTCACAAACATCTAAAGGGAGAACATGTGTTAGGTCTAACAAATGTGTTTTTCGAAAAAGATAGACCTTGTGCAACTTGTCAAGCAGGCAAACAGGTGGGAAGCGCTCATCACAGCAAGAATGTGATGACCACATCAAGACCTCTGGAGCTACTTCACATGGACCTCTTCGGACCCATCGCCTACCTCAGTATCGGGGGAAGTAAGTATGGTCTTGTTATTGTTGATGACTTTTCCTGCTTCACTTGGGTATTCTTTTTGCAGGATAAATCAGAAACCCAAGGGACCCTAAAGCACTTTCTAAGGAGAGCTCAAAACGAATTTGAGCTCAAGGTGAAAAAGATAAGAAGCGACAACGGGTCCGAATTCAAGAACTTACAAGTGGAGGAGTACCTTGAGGAGGAAGGAATCAAACACGAGTTCTCCGCTCCCTACACACCACAGCAAAATGGCGTGGTAGAGAGGAAGAACAGGACGCTTATAGACATGGCGAGGACGATGCTTGGAGAATTCAAGACGCCCGAGCGGTTTTGGTCGGAAGCTGTGAACACAGCTTGCCACGCCATAAACCAGGTCTACCTTCATCGCCTCCTAAAGAAGACATCATATGAACTTCTGACCAGAAACAAACCCAACGTATCATACTTTCGTGTATTTGGGAGTAAATGTTACATTCTAGTAAAGAAAGGTAGAAACTCTAAATTTGCTCCCAAAGCCGTAGAAGGGTTTTTGCTAGGTTATGACTCAAATACAAAGGCGTATAGAGTCTTCAACAAATCATCGGGTTTGGTTGAAGTCTCTAGCGACGTTGTATTTGATGAAACTAATAGCTCTCCAAGAGAGCAAGTTGATCTTGATGACGTAGATGAGGATGATGTTCCAACGGACGCAATTCACACCATGGCGATTGGAGATGTGCGACCACAGGAACACCAAGAACAAGATCAACCCTCTTCCTCAACAATGGTGCATCCCCCAACCCATGATGATGAACAGGTTCCTCAAGAGGAGGCGTGTGATCAAGGGGGAGCACAGAAAGACCAAGTTGTGGAGGAAGAAGCAACACGGGCCCCTCCAACTCAAGTCCGAGCGACGATTCAAAGGAATCATCCCGTCGACCAGATTTTGGGTGACATAAGCAAGGGAGTAACAATTCGCTCACGTTTAGCTAATTTTTGTGAGCATTACTCGTTTGTCTCTTCTATTAAGCCTTTCAGGGTAGAAGAAGCCTTGCAAGATCGGGATTGGGTGTTGGCCATGCAGGAAGAGCTCAACAACTTCAAGCGAAATGAAGTTTGGACCCTAGTGCCACGTCCCAAGCAAAACGTTGTGGGAACCAAGTGGGTGTTCCGCAACAAACAGGACGAGCACGGGGTGGTGACAAGGAACAAGGCTCGACTTGTGGCAAAAGGTTATGCCCAAGTCGTAGGTTTGGACTTTGAGGAGACTTTTGCTCATGTGGCTAGGCTAGAGTTTATTCGCATTTTGTTAGCCTATGCCGCTCACCACTCTTTCAGGTTGTTCCAAATGGATGTGAAGAGTGCTTTCCTCAACGGGCCAATCAAGGAGGAGGTGTACGTAGAGCAACCCTGTGGCTTTGAGGATGAACGGTACCCCGACCATGTGTGTAAGCTCTCTAAGGCGCTCTATGGACTTAAACAAGCCCCAAGAGCATGGTATGAATGCCTTAGAGATTTCCTAATTGCTAATGCTTTTAAGGTTGGGAAAGCCGATCCAACTCTTTTCACTGAGACTTGTGATGGTGACCTATTTGTGTGCCAAATTTATGTCGATGACATAATATTTGGTTCTACTAACCAAAAGTCTTGTGAGGAGTTTAGCAGGGTGATGACTCAGAAATTTGAGATGTCGATGATGGACGAGTTGAACTACTTCCTTGGGTTCCAAGTGAAGCAACTCAAGGATGGCACCTTCATCTCCCAAACGAAGTACACACAAGACTTGCTCAAGCGGTTTGGAATGAAGGACGCCAAGCCCGCAAAGACACCAATGGGAACTGACGAACATGTCGACCTCAACAAAGGAGGTAAGTCTATTGATCAAAAGGCATACCGGTCTATGATAGGTTCCTTGCTTTACTTATGTGCTAGTAGACTGGATATTATGCTTAGCGTTTGCATGTGTGCTAGATATCAATCCGACCCAAGAGAATGTCACCTTGTGGCCGTTAAGCGGATTCTTAGATATTTAGTTGCTACGCCTTGCTTCCGGATCTGGTATCCAAAGGGGTCTACCTTTGACTTAATTGGATATTCAGACTTCGATTATGCCGGGTGCAAGCTTGATAGGAAGAGTACATCAGGGACGTGCCAATTCCTAGGAAGGTCCCTGGTGTTTTAGAGTTCAAAGAAACAAACTTCCGTTGCCCTATCCACCGCTGAGGCCGAGTATGTTGCCGCAGGACAGTGTTGCGCGCAACTACTTTGGATGAGGCAAACCCTCTGGGACTTTGGCTACAATATGAGCAAAGTCCCACTCCTATGTGACAATCAGAGTGCAATCCGCATGGCGGATAATCCCGTTGAACACAGCCGCACTAAGCACATAGACATCCGGCATCACTTCCTGAGAGACCACCAGCAAAAGGGGGATATCGAGGTGTACCATATTAACACCGAGAACCAGCTAGCCGATATCTTCACCAAGCCTTTAGATGAGAAAAGGTTTTGCAGGTTGCGTAGTGAGCTAAATGTCTTAGATTCGCGTAACTTGGATTGATCTATAGCATACATGTGTTTTATGCCTTTGATCATGTAATTTATGCATTTCAATCTATTTTGTTCATTTGTGGTGCTCAAGTTGTAAACATGATCCCTGGACCTCACAAGTCCATTTGCATGTGATGCACTTATTTAGGGGGAGGCATGCTACAACTTGATCCTTTGAGACTAACCTTGTGTTTGAGTTCTTGTTTTAGTCTCAATGGTGGATTCAAAGGGAAAGGTGAACTTGGACCATACAAAGACTTCCACTGCACTCCGGTATTCGCTCCAAGTTCATATCTATGCTTTTATTGCCTTTTTGATCGTAATTGACAATTTTAGTGAGGCAATGGGGTTAAAGGACCAAGAATGATCCCGTTTTGGTGCTTAATGCCAAAGGGGGAGAAATTAAGGCCAAAGCAAATGGATCAGCTACCACTTGTGAAATTTCAAAAAGAGTAGAGTTAGAACTTTTTGATTTGTCAAAATACTCTTTTTGTCAAAATTTGATCTCTTGTGGCGAGAATGTTTGATTATGGGAAAAGGGGGAGTTTTTGGATCTTTGATCAATTTCTCTTGGAATACCTCTCTTTATGCCTCAACAAGTGTGTTTGACTTATAGATAGGAAATTGAATTTGATTTGCAAAAACAAACCAAGTGGTAGCAAAGAATGATCCAAATATGCCAAATTTGAATCGAAAACAATTCTTGTTCTTAATTGCATTGATATTGCACTTCTTTTAGTTGCTTTTTGATATGTTGGCATAAATCACCAAAAAGGGGGAGATTGAAAGGGAAATGTGCCCTTGGACCATTTCCAAAGTGTTTATTAAGTGTCCAACACATTTTCTCTAAGTGCTAATTTGTGCCAAAGAGTGTAGAAGTGCAAATCATATTACAAGGTACGTTTCTAGACTTAGTATATTTATTTGAGTACTAATGTATTGTGTCTAAGTGTTAGACACAGGAAAAATTGGTTTGGAATAGAGCTGGCTGTGCACAGCCAACCGGATTGTCCGGTGGTGCACCGGACAGTGTCTGGTGCGCTAGGACCAGTCTCAGTGAATAGTCCGCTCTCGGGACTCAACGACGGCGTACGACTATAAATCACCGGACTGTCCGGTGGTGCACCAGACTGTCCGGTGAGTCATCCACGGCGAAGTCGTCGCTCTCGGGAAACGTTCCACGGTGTACGGCTAAAATTCACCGGACTGTCCGGTGAGGCACCAGACTGTCCGGTGAGGCACCAGACTGTCCGGTGGACCCCTAGGCGCATGGAGGAGTCACCCAAGCATTCTTTGATCATTCCTAAGCATCCAGACTCCACTCCCACGCATTTGATTCTTTGTGCTAGCAATTTGAGCTCCTCTTGAGTGAGAACTCCGTGTGTTGAACTTAGAGCTCAAGTTGTGACTTGTGTGCGTGTTTGTGCTCTCGTTTTGAGTCTTGTGTGCGTTGCTCTCCCCTCTCTTACTTCCGTGCTTCTTTGTGATCATCAATTGTAAGGGCGAGAGGCTCCAAGTTGTGGAGATTCCTCGCAAACGGGAGAAAGTATAAGAAAGAAGAACATCGTGATATTCAAGTTGATCATTGGATCACTTGAAAGGGGTTGAGTGCAACCCTCGTCCATTGGGACGCCACAACGTGGAGGTAGGCAAGTGTTATACTTGCCAAACCACGGGATAACTCGCGTGTCTCTTGTGATTGCTTTTCTGTGTGATTATTGTGATTCGCAAGAGCTCGCTCTATAGCCACTTGGTTTTATCATTCTAACACTTAACCAAGTTTTGTGGCTATTAGTTGTTGAATTTTTCAGGATCACCTATTCACCCCCTCTAGGTGCTCTCAGATATAAGTAAGACATCTATGGCACTCAAGTGTGATCTTTGGATCACTTGAGAGGGGTTGAGTGCAACCTTTGACCAAAAAATGTCACCACAACGTGGAGTAGGCATTGGCCGAACCACGGTAAAAATCGATGTGTCTCTTGTCCATTTACTTATTGCGATTACTATCTTACTGGAGTTCTCTACTCACTTGTAATATTACTCCTAAGTTTAATACTCATCTTAAAGGAGCAATCTAGTGAAGAGTTCTCTCTTCTCTCTTCTCATCCTAACTTGGTTTTAGTTCTCACTAACACTTATTATAAATCAAGTTTGTGTTGTTTAGTGTTAATTTTTGTAAGATCACCTATTCACCTCCTCTAGGTGCTCTCACCAATTTAATTATTGCCATTATGATTGAACCTTGGATGCAGTATTTTGATTGTATAGAAACACTCTTAGATATACGGGTTAAAGTGAGCTACATTATTCAATTTAATTGTTTTTAAAAAATAAATTAACCTAATTTACCTCGCAACTTGAGCATCTTCATCCTTTCATAGAAATTGCATTTTGTCAATCGACAATACTTCGTGATACATTGCATCATCAAAGGAGTTTGTACTTTATTAATTGTTATTTGCTTACTACATTTATATTTTTGTTTGTGTTTTATTTGTGTAGATTTACCTTTACTACATTAGTTTAGGCTACTTGATACATTTAACTCTAGTTTACGTCGCAAATATCTTGGTGGGTTTGGTAAGTAGTAAGAGCAGTGGTGTACATGTCGCTAGTTGATCTAGCGCAAGACGAAGAATAGCTATAGATTGAAATTTTCGGCGGCCCAATTTACCCTCCTCAGGCTATCTGCAGCAGATGTATATATATATATATGATCGTATAAAATACTATTTTGCATTATAGCATGCACTATTTATAAAGTAAGTTGGTAATCCTCGTAACTACTCAAAGTTCCTTACACCTCCTCATATGGAAAAATGTCAAAAATTGGGCATTTGATTTTTTTGTCACTCTCTTAGGACTGCGTCAGACATATAGAAGTACCGAAGTCACCAAATGTCGAGTAGGATTGTGTGCCACTTAATTACTCCTATATCACAAGGATGATGACGTTCTCAAAATGACATGAAAAAATAGCCTACCACTTTTTACCTAAGGTACCGTTTGCTCAAGTATTTCCTAGCTTTTACTAGCTAGTAATTAATAAGAAACTAAAAGCTGAAACAAACAGCCAGCTACTAAGTTGGTTTTCAGAGAACTAAAAATCTGGTATATTAGAAAACGAACTAAATCTGATACCTGGCAGAGATATGCTTTTGGTGTGCTAAGAAGTTTAAACTTTATTTTAAAAATCAACAGTAAAACGAAAAATGCCAACAACAGGAAAAAAACATTTTTCCAGCCAAATATATACCAAAACATTTCATCCCAAATAAAAACAGGCCATGATTAGTTTTGGAGTGGTGACTAAGTTGTCTGCTACGTTAATTAATTAGAGTATATTTCTAAAAGTTTTTTGTTTTTGAAAAATAATGACCATGAGCCTTAACATCATGAGTTTTCTCCATAGTTAGCTTGCTCCTACTAGTAAGCTACCCGTATAGACGTTGAAGTACCCTTAAAAAAACTGGTGAATGGCCTATATTATACGATTATGCACGTTCAAAGTTAGGCGAGCAGTCAAGATTAACTTTCAGGGGTCAGGCAAACGTGCAAAAAGTCATGCATGGAAGCTAGCATCATATACTCTGTAATGTTCATGTAACCGCTGTGCTAGCACAAGACAAGTAGGGCAATTGTTTACTTCGTTCCACAGGTTCAATGCACATACTCGGAATGACAATTTGACTAAGACATGACTTGGACGACTTGCAGTTTTTTCTTGCATTGACTCTTTACCTTGAAGAATGTAAAGCCTACTTAAAAGCTGACACACTTATCTGAAAGACTGCGATCGCCGAGTTGGGTGTGTTAGCAACAAGCACACTAATACATAGTAGAGCTAGCTTCTATGATATTATCTTAGGCTGTCTCCGATCCTATCTTATCTCCTATCTTATTTTTATTTCAAACTTCATTATGCAAAGTGTAATCTTCAGTACGAATCCTCTATTTTACACGATCTGTTGCGGGCTGCGGACAGATTTATATATTTTTTTATTTTGGGACAAAAGTGGGTATTATGCCCATCGAAAAATTACCTACGCCTCTGGTTCTTGTCTAGATTTTGCCATCGAAAAATTAATTAGGCCATTGGTTGTTGTCCAGATATCGGTGATGTTCTTAGAAAAATTTCAATGGACCCTATTTAGATCTATAACTAAATATGGGTGTAGGGCTAAAACATAACTTCAGAAGGTCTTCTACTAGAAATAAATAAATTTAGAACCCTTAAAGCCTTGCTCAATTATTTCTATCCAATGCATTGGATGAGATTGGAAAGGATTAGGGGGTATTTTAACTTGCTAGATATTTAAACCTACTCTATCTCTCCAATCCACATGGATTGAGTTTAAACGAACAATCTCTAATTTGGGTGGGCACTCAAATCGTCCTCTGGTCCTCGTTCTAGGGCTCTATGTCAAGCCCATTGTAACAAAAATAAATTCTATGGGTCATTAAATTTGGATTTTAATATTGATGAACATCAAAACTATTTGAACTAATATTAATTGCTTGTATAGGTATAGTTCCAACATATGCAAGATAGACTTAACGTAGGCAAAGTGTTGGTCCGAATGGTCAACACCTCAAGCAAAACATTAGCAAAAATCATGTTGAAGACCAACAAGACATGTTATAAGTTTAAGCCATTAATAAGAAGAAGCCCCAGACGCAAAGACACCAACAAAAGTGAAGCCACCAAAGTTGACACAAAAGGGATGATGAATTAAAATTGTCTCCTGGTTTTGGATCTTCACATTGACATGAATTTAGCTTTACGATGTATAGTTTTTCTTTAGTTTCTAAAAAGTCCAAGATCATCAAAATTAGGGTTTGGAACTAAATGTTATAACCAAATACAAAATACATGTCAGTTTGAAAAGGCATTAGACATATTTGGTGCTCCTATATGGTGCATGCATGAGATGACAATAACTTTCAATGAATTACCCAACATATTTGGTGCTCCTATATGGTGCATGCATGATAATTGTACGTACTCATGAAAAAAGCATCACAACGATCAAGTTTCAATGGTCGAATTTCTAGAAGTCGGGTGCTACCATTAGATATGTCTGACACATACACAGATCTAGATAGATTACTTTCATGCATAGGGTTTGACTATATGAAAATTATAGTCCTTAGTTTAAAAAGATTTTAAGCTGCCTAATTCACCCACCTCTTAGATGTTAAGGCCCATCAAGTGGTATTAGAGCCAGTTGGCTCAGTTTGGACATTTGGCTTCACCGCCATTGAGCTAACACTATTTAGACATACTGGTTGAGATGGATACCTCTAGGCCTTTGCACTTTGATGGCACTAATTTCCCTTATTAGAGTGTTAAATTCGTTTGCTGTCTTGAGGTGGTAGATTTGGAAGTTTGTAGGTCACTCGCAATGGGATGAGAACCCTAAAAATCTTGAGAAACCAACTACGAGTGATGGAAAAGAAATTCACCAAGATCTATAAATTGCTTATTTGAATCTTTTAGAATGAATATTTTAACTAAGTGTTCTCCCTCACAAAAGAAATTTAGATTTGGTTAAAATTATATGAGCTCCATGATGGCACAAACAATTTCCATGAGCAAAAGCATTGACTAGCTAAACAAAGTAATGTCTATTTTGTAATGAAAGAAAATGAGCTTATTAGAGATATGTATTCTTATTTGAATATATAACTAGAAATTTACTGAACTATGTTTGATTAAAAAAGATATGTGATGTGTGGACTTTGTGAATAAGATCGTCTCCATGCTTCTACATAACAAATATGTGAACATCATCACCATCCTTCAAAACATGGAGGACTTTAGCATAATGACCCTAACACTTGTCATTGGCAAGTTGGTGGCATTTGAGATGTCATGCAAAATGGGTAAAGAAGGCACTTCATCAAGCAAAAACATAGTTGGCACATGTAATGAGCATAAGAATATGAAGGACAAGGAGCAAACTGAAACCTCAAGCTCAAGCTCCTCAAGTGAAGAAGAATAAGAAAATGATGATCAAGCCTCCATCTCCTCCTTTGATGTAAATGAAAAAACAATTAAACAAATCAAGGAGGTGACAATGACGATTTGCATATGAATCTCATGGGTGTGCCCATCCAAGTTGGAGATATCCAATTCACAATTGAAATAAGAGAACAAAGAAGCAAACTGTTATGGATGCGATAAGAAGGGACACTTTATGGAGGATTGTCTAAACAAGCCCAAACCCAAGGACAAGAAAAATAGGTGCAAGGACAAGGCTCTTACAATAATCAGGACCTGGGATAATTTATTAAGTGAAAATGAAGCCCAACACAAGAGACACAACCACAATCATTCATAATCATGTTTCTCTTACAAGTGCCCTTATGTTATGAGGTAACACTAAAGACTCATCATCTAGTATAAGTGATACAAGTAGTGATAATGGCAATGAAAACTCCTCTTATGGAGAACTTTTGAAAAGTGTCTATTTCTTTAATAAAAATTTGCACGAATAAACAAAAACAAATTAGTCAACTTAAGATCAACTACATCAAGTTAAAATAAAAACAAACAATTGTGACAACACTATTGGTAGGACCTTGATGAAATTATTAATGTTTTAAAAGAAATATTAGCTAGCTCAAAAGAATATTATGAATTTTTGCTTGATAAATTGAATTTATTAGCAAATTAAATGATGAGCAAACTAACAAGCTTGAGTCTATCACTAATACCACAAGACACTTAAAATTGAAACAATCAAAATAAACAAAAATGCCCCTAGTTCTTGTAGTGATCTAATTGATTTAGATTCACCCCTTGCAAATAAATTTGTGTTAAGAATATGATTATAGAAACATGCTCAAAAGGAGATTTCAAGGGAGAATGAGAAACTCAACAAAGAGGTGGCTTGCCCCACAAAGGACTTGACTTAAAAGAAAGGAATAACTGAGTCAACCCAACCTCATCAACACCATAAAGAGTGTGAAGAATATTGATAAGAGTGAAGAAGCATTTAATTCTAGTTCCATATTGTACTAGATCTGAATTCTTGCAATTTCAATCAGCATCTAGTTCTTTTATGCCCAAATTTGCATTTACATACCTAAATTATTGTTGTTCATACACTAGGTAAAGCATATGGTAGGTTTGCTCGTTTTCACTCTCAAACCTTGTAGAAAACCTACATTGTTTAAATTGTTTAGGATCATGACACACAGCTTATTCCTTAAATTGGTTTATAATATATGTATTAAAGTCCAAACTATAGACACCTCACCCTAAATATCACCCACAAGTGATTCTCAACTTCATGTGGCTTTATCATTCAAAGTGATATTATGATGTTAAAAGTCTAAGTGCATGTCTCCTACAAGTATTCATATTTGTATGCACACTTTTAGGAAGAGGCCAGTCTACAAGTTGTGATCTTTGATACTAATATATTTTCAGGTTTATCATATATGTAGTAATCTCTTTGCAAGGGAAATAAAGGACCCAAAGCTATGTATTATCACTTACAAGTGGTAGTTTTTATCCTTTGTAGGATGACATATCATACAAATTGGTATCATGTCCAATTGGATTTATACATATGGTATCTCTAAATTGGTGTCAATATGTTGTATTCAATTGGTACCTTTTACATGCTTTCTCTATACATTATACAGATTAAACTCCATTTGTTATAAATATATGGATATGTATATTGTCATCATGGAAGAACACTAGGGGTACATAAATTACTATAAGGATAGAGATTTGAAGACAATGAGATATAGGTTGACGGTGCGTTGAACTTGGGCATGGCTAGGAACCAATGCGTGGGAAGTTTAGAGATGTTTCGATCACATTGTTTGCAGTATTCTACGTTCTCTTGCTACTAATTGATTGGTGAACACAAATGTGAAGAAGATTACAAACTCATAACATAATTGAACATCGCAACCTTCTTGCTATGCTTGCTAGGCTAGTAATATGATTATAAACCTAGGTTGCATAACTCTTTTGCGATAAAGATAGCAACACACCTAGAAAAACTATAGTTAAACTCTAGATATATTAGTTTCTTGCATTAGTTTTGATTAGGTGGAAATTAGGTTTCTTGTTTAAGATGTGGATTTTTAAGTTGTGTAGTTCATTGCCCCTCTTATGTGTCACGGTGCCTTCAACTACTAAGTTTGTTTGCATTTGTTTTCCTATGGGCCTTCTCTCCTGCTTGCCCCCTCCACGTATGTGTGCCCTATGGAAATCACCGAATGACACCTAACATTAGTACTCCTTGCTTGACACAAAACCCACATGCTCCAAGCCCTAGCACCCACCTACCTCTATGACTAGCCAGATGCAACACCCACCTCTTTCCCCTCCCAATGTTTGATGGATAGTCTAGATCCAGCATGAGGGAGTGGCAGCGAGGGAGCCACCTCCTTCCCCATATAGGAGGCAATCGTGCCTACCCAACGACTCCCTCATCACTTTGACTTACCGATAGTGTGACCCTGACTTCCCCAACAATCTCTCGGTGCCACCATGAGTCCACTAGCAAATCCCTAACTGCCGCTATTGGTGTTTCTAGTTTTTGGTTGAGAAAGTCAATGACATGCATGTCACATGTATCATTCTCCATTGGAATAAGTTTGAGTCCTTTAATTTGAAGACAATTAATTGAGTGCACCTCATAAAACAAAGCTCTCAAGAGTAGGTCAACCTTTAAGTAAAAAACAGAGACCCTATTTTTAGGGCTATTATTGGAGTTCTCTTACCAATCAAAAGTCTATGAAAAACAATAAACTACTACTTAATTTTTGCACTTATTTTATACTAGTTCAGGTAGAATGTCACTATGTCCAGTTGGGTGACTTGCATATCCTGCACTAAGTCTATGATGGAGGCGGATTACAAACAGGTCGAGAGAAGGCTTGGTGCTCAAGTCTCTAGTGAATGAGTCCTGGAGCGGGGTGGAGTGCTCTATGTGTTACAAGTGTGTGGGCTACTTGTGCAAGCATGTTCCCTGTTGCCTTCTATGATGGTCCTCCCCTTCCTTTTACAAACCAAGGAGAAGGGAGGCCCTATTCATAAATCTAGGGGTCAGATTGGGCGAACGAGGGCCTAGCCTTGCTAGGTTGTTCATTGTCGTCCAGGATACTCACTGGCCAAAGGACCTCTCTAGTCTACGTCATCCCCTTTCGTCATGTTACTATAGCCACACATGTCATGCCTATGTGCCTTGTCTTATCTTGCATTGTGTCTTTGGTTGTCCTCCGGGCAATGGAGTGGTTGAGCCATGGTCAACTTTCGTACAGGTGATGCATGTTTATTCATGCCTTTCCTTAAATGGTCATTCAAATTGTCCCAAATGTTAGAGCCCGTATGCTAACATACCGGCTCTCATGATGTCATTCGAACCACACACCTATGTTAGAGCCTAACTCTTTTGCACCCTTTCCCGGAGTGGTCATCGTTTTGACCTCATGAGTCCCGGCTTCCAAGGATCGGGTGTAGCCCCCTGACCCCTAGGTCGGGCGAGGCTTTGTATCTCAACCCTTTAGGCGGTTAGGGTCGGGTGAGCGAAGACCCAGGGTCAGCTTGTCCTGCCCTTGGTCCCTCGGGGTCGAGGGTTGGTCGAGGCGAAGACATGAGGTGAGACTGTTCACGAGAGTCAAGGATTAGACGAGGCATGTCATTCAAGCTTCTTTTATTCCTCTAACCCACCACCTCTTGTCATTACTAGTTCATGATATATATGCCCATGTTATCCACCTTCGACAAATGTAACAATGGTGAAAGGATCACAATGCCCAAGAGGGGGGGGGGTGAATTAGGCTTTTTCTAAAAATTTAACAACAATTAAACCCTAAGCATGAGTCCAACTTCACCCAACTACTAGAAATAAGTAAATACTACTAGAAAAACAACAACCCTAAGTCATTACTTCAAATACTTGCTAATCAAATGAATAAGATGAAATGCTCAAATTAAATGCAGAATGTAAAGCAAGGTTAAAAAGACTCCTCCAATTTTTTTGCCAAGGTATCAAAGAGTCGGCACTCTTCCCTAGTCCTCGTTGGAGCACCCGCGCAAGGTATCACTCCCCCTTGGTCCTCGCAACAACGAAGTGCTCACTATGAGGTGATCCTTTGCCACTCTGGCATGGTGGATCCCTCACGACCGCTTACAATCTTGAGCCGGCTCACCAACAAATCCTTCAGGGTGATCACCATGCTCCAAACACCACCAAGCCATCTAGGTGATGCCGATCACCAAGAGTAACAAGCCATAGACTTTAACTTGACCAAGAGAAGCCTAATGCATGTGGTGTGTGCTCTAAGTGGCTCTGAGGTCCTGACACAGGATTAAGATTTTCTAATCACCTCACTAGGCTTGTGGTGCTTGCAATGCTCTAGCAGTGTGTGGTCATCAATGTGGGTAGCAAGACACTCAATGAGGTAGGAGGAGGGGGTATAAATAGCCCCACCTACCAAACTAGTCGTTACCTGGCTGTTCTATGCATGGACGCACCGGACAGTCCGGTGTGCCACCGGTGCGCCAACGGTCGGCTCCAACGGCTAGTTCTGACACCTAGTCATTGGGATGATGGTGCACCAGACAGTGAACAGTACCTGTTCGGTGTGATGGCTAAAATTCATTTTCTCAACTCATTGCTCTCGGGTTTTCTTAGGGGCAGAGGCGCTGCCCCCGGGGCTAGCTAGCCCCACTGTCAGGGGGCGCACCGGACAGTCCGGTGCCCCTAAGACAGAAACCCTAACTTCTTTTTCCTTTGATTTTTCTAAACCATTTTTGTTTTAACTTGTGAGTATATTATAGAGTGACACCTAGCACTAGATGTGAGTGTGAATATGCACCAACACTACACTAGAAATCTCTTGGTCAAACTACTCATCCACAACCCCTCTTTATAGTATGACTAACATAAAAATAGAAGACCTAATTCTATACCGAGTGTCCACAACTCCTTCGACACTCCAAATATGAAGACCTTCATTTTTTGATTCGCCTTTTCAGCTGTCGCTTCAAGTCCTCATCTGAGGGATTGTTTTCATCGTTGTAGCACAACTTCCTGTAATGCGACCTAACTTACCATTTGCTCTGCAAAACATACGTTAGTCACATATAATCTTATGTTGTCATTAATCACTAAAACCAACCAGGGGCCTAGATACTTTCAATCTCCCCCTCTTTGGTGATTGATGACAACCCTACAAGAGTGTGAGAGTAGTCTGTTTGTTTTTCTATCAATAGAAAAGATGGTAGTTATACTCAACAATTTTGACAAAAAAGTAGTGTAATAGATTAGTACGTATAGGCGCATACACAACATAAGTTTCTTGTTCATATAAGAATGAAATGAAATCCATGAATAAGAACTGAACGACTGGTGATAACATCTTAGGTGAAAACATAATACACACACAATCATTAATAAACATCGAGAGCATATCATAGAGTTTGTGAGTTAAGTGTCATACAAAAGTGGAGCTAGTACAGAGAGTATCAAGCAAATATATTACATCAAAATATCAAAAGGCATTCTCAACTAACTCCCTAACTCCCCCTAGATCTCACAACTCATATCTCTCCCCCTTTGGCATCAAACACCAAAAGGGTTACCTGAACCTACAGACCAGAAGAGGAAGGAGGAGGCAAAGGCGCATTAGGTCACGGTCGAGGCAGAAGTGCAAACGTAAGCTAAGATCGGAGTAAGTCTCAGATCTAGGATCTGCAGTAGAAGCTGGAGCTGGTACTGACTTTGACGTAGGCTGCGGTGTAGGATCCGCTGGAGCTGGAGCAGTCACAGACACCGCCACGACAGCAGTGGTAACAGCAGGCGCTGGTGGCACTAGCGGCTGAGCGCTGACGGGTCCGATGACCAATGTCGAGAAATCCAAGGTGACCGGCCAGAGCAAAGAGATAGTAGGACCAAACGAGTGGAATGGGGGTCCTGACTGAAGTGCGGGAACAATAGTAGCCTGAAGAGCCGGAGGAGGAGCAGACTGCACTGGAGGAAGCTGAATACCGATGTGCTGAAAATATGCATCATGAATGCCCGGTGCTCTGCCTTGTTTACTAAGAGCTGCTGCTGAAGGTTGTCCTGGCGGTCCTGAATAGTCTAAAACATGGATAGCATCCACTCGAACATCTACTATTGAATAGCTGCCTGTCGGGCCTGCTCTGCTGCCAGATGACCTGCTGCTGAGTGAGTGACTGAAGAATAGCGGCCAGAGCAGGGTCAATAGCTGGAGGGGCAGCAGGAGCATCACTGGAACTACCAGCCTCATGATCATGTGAGCGAGGTGGTACAGGAGGCGGTGGCAGGATCCCTAGGTCCTCATAATCAGAGGAAGCGTCTATAATGGCACCTTGAGTCTCGAACTGTCTGATAGCCTCATCCTCAGCCCTGATATCTGACACTAGATCTGGCACTAGAACTAGGTCCTCAGGGGCTAGGCGATAGAAGCTGAACTAGAGGCGAGAAGCCTCAAGGGTGGCCTGGAACTGAGGAGGTCTGATCAGCTGCCCAAAGATGTGACAGAGGTAGTGAGCATATGGCAGCTAACAACGAGCATGGAGATCATCCAACACTGTGTCCTCGATCTCATAGATAAGGAAATCAACCACATCGAACTCTGAGTGAGAGATCTAGGCACCAAGTCCGTCTCATCAGCTCATAGAGGAACTTCGCTGCTGGAGTGAAGTCTATAGGAAAACGTCGGAACCCATCTGTGAATGGAGGTCTAAACAGGGCAGCAACGTGAGCTGTAGCCGAAGCAACTCCGTTGTGAGGGTGACGGGGAGGATCCGAAGTACCATAGCATAAGCTGTGGAGCCTAGTCGATGACTCAGGAAATCCAAAGAGCTGTCTGATCTAAGTGGCATGCAGAGTGACATCCTCATGCTCAAAGAGAAACCTCAGCCACTGATGATCAGGGTCAATCCAAACGGTGGCATAGAATACTCTGACCCACTCCTTAATGTATCTGCCACTAGAGATCAGAAGTGAAAGCAAACCTGGCAGATAAGAGAGGTGACCCTCGGACTCAGCACCGACGGCTGACAAAAATGCAGGGAGATCCAAAAGTTGGTGCGCTCTCAAAGCAATCTGAGCTAACAACAGCGCCCTGAAGAAGGACTCCTGAGTCCTAGTGCTGAAGAGCGGCGCAGCTGCTGGGTCTCTCTGGGCTAGCAACCAAGTGTCTGAACTGACGTACCCAGGCAGCAGTGGCTCGCTGAAGGGCAATCAGACGTGGGTTAGCAGCCAGCGGTATCACCTCAGTCTCGTCATGCTCCCTGAAGCGAGGTGGTGGAATGAGCAGAGCGGGAGCGGGAGTAGGAGCAGTGGTAGCTAGAGTGGTGGAGGTGGTGGGCACAACAGAAGTGGTGGATGGCTCTGGAGCGACAGGAGCTGGCGAAGTGGGAGGTGGAGTGGAAACTGTGGTGGAAGGAGTGGGGGAGCAGTGGAGCGAGGCCAAGATGCGAGACAACGAACCCAATAGGAAATCTGATCAGAGGAGATCTAGAGCTGGCCTCCCCACTTAGCCTGGTCTACTGTCGTTGTAAGTGTTGCACGTGCAGCTCTATCCATACCTCGCTTCTTCTTGCCCTCCTGCTGCTCAAGAAAGATTGTCTTCCCTTTGACCTGCCTGAAGAGGCAAGGAGGGTCCTCGTCGTCTCCTCCCCCTAAACGGTGTGACATTCTTTGTTCGCATCATACTGACCTGACTGCTGCAAGGTAGAGTGAAAAGATAAGTGAGAGTAGAGAGCAGTAGACACGGTCTCAAAACGAGTGATAGCTACCTAGGGACTTCTCGAGAGAGAAAAGATCCAGACAGGACAGGAGACGAGCACACGAGCTGGCGAGATCACTGAAATGACAGAAGAAGTGAGCATGTATTAGTCACATAGTCATAAGTATATGAAATGTGAATAAATGCATACACAGAGAGTTATGACACAAAAACTGAGTGATTTGGAGAAACAGAGGTCAAATGGCGCGAGAACGACGTTTGAACGATGAATTGTGCCATAGCGAGTTTGAAATTCAAAAAGAGGCATGAAATGACTTGGATTGAGCCGATACTTCACGGATAGGTATATATGAGTGAATATGAGTGAAGTGCGTGCTTGGTTTGAAGTTTTGTGGAGAAAACAAATTTTTGGAACTCGGCTCAAAAGGGATTGCTATAAATGGGATGTGGGGGAATAACCAGTGTCTGGGATATCGGATAGGCATGAAATTTGGCGAGGGAGTTACTGGTAGTGGCCGAAAGGTGTTGGAAAAAGTTGGGGTCGATTTGAGCAATTTTGACTAGTTTGGGCATTTCACCGAGCACTGGCGTGCGGGGTTTTGAGTTCAGGGTGAAATGGCTATTTGTGGAGATGAAACCCTCCCTAGGGAGCTCAAGACCTGCAGGGGAACTCAATAGGGCACAAGGCACACACACATGTACAAGGATTCACAAATTTGGAGTGAATTTTGAGTTTAATAGAAGGAGGTGGTGGAGCTCCTCAGTGGAGAGAATACCAGAGAGAGAGGAAGGAGAGGAGAGTGGCTCACCAGAGGGAGAGATGGGGAAGCAGGGGCTGGAGAGCTTCGCCGAAGCACCCCGGTGATCGCTGGCGGTGAGGAGGGGGTGGCAAATCGCCTGGCACAAAGAGAGGCAGAGTGGCTGGGAGGTGAAATGAGAGCTTGGCCTCGGGCTCGGGCAGGGAAAACCTTTTTAAAAACGGGTTATGGGCACATCGAAAAGTCTACAGTGCTCGTTCGGTGCACACTGGACAGCGCACAGTAGTTGTCCGGTGAACCACCAGACAAGGCAGCACAGGAACAGATCTGCACGCGCCCAGCCGGTGCACCGGACATTGCACAGTGCAGTGTCCGGTGCATACCAGACTGTCTGGTGAGCCCAAACAGAGGGAATTTTGAAATGTTCTAGGAAATTTTGAACCAAATCAAATCCCAACTTATAAGCACACAAAAGAACACCTATTGGGACAAGTATCGGTACCCTCACATATTCTCTCATATTTTTCAAAATATTTTGCCATAGGCTAGATAGTTTTTAGAGAAAATAGGCAAATGGTGAGATTTGCATTTCAGTTTTGCACTAGAGGTTTCATGAACGAATTGAGTTTTGAATACTCCCCCTAAGTCCAGTACCTCATGCATATCTCAAGAACCAACAATTGCATAGTAAATTAAATTTCAGTACTAAAAAGCTTAAACGCCAGGACTTGTCAAGTTTGAGCCGAGTTAAGCCTTTTCACTCGCTTTGTTGGCAATTATCATAACTAGGTTAGATAAACACTAGATGCAATACAATAAATTTAAACATGCAATGCAAGCTTGACACCATTTTATAATTTAAGTAAAATTTCTAAGATCAAGAATATTTAGCTCATTCCTCAACATACAAAAGCAGGTTTTGTCTAAAGGCTTTATGAAAATATCCGCTAATTGATATTTCGATCTCACTCCTTCTAAAATAATATCTCATTTAGAAACATGATCTATAAGGATGTGATGATGGATATCAATGTGCTTGGTGCAAGAGTGTTGTACAGGATTGTTAGCAATTTTAACAGCACTCTCATTATCACACAACAAAGGTACCTTTTCTAGAACTACACCATAGTCTAGAAGTGTTTGTTTAATGTAAAGAATTTGTGTGCAACAAGCGCCCGCGGCAATGTATTCCACTTTAGTGGTTGACAAGGCAACACTATTTTGCTTTTTAGAGGTCTATGAAACTAGTGATCTCCCAAGCAAGTGGCATCCTTCGGATGTACTTTTTCTATCAATTTTGCAACAGGCATAATCCGAATCGAAATAGCCAATTAAATCAAAAGTAGCTCCTTTGGGATACCAAAGGCCAACGCTTGGAGTGTGCTTAAGATAGCTAAGAATTCTTTTAACAACTCAAAGATGAGCTTTCTTAGGATTTGCTTGAAATTGAGTACACATACAAACACTAAACATGATATCAGGCCTAGATGCGGTAAGATACAATAAACTACCAATCATGGAACGATAGAGAGTTTGATCAAAAGGGTTACCTCCCTCATCTAGGTCGAGATGTCCATTAGTAGGCATGGGTGTCTTGATTGGTTTGCACTTCTCCATATTGAATCTCTTCAACAAGTCTTTGGTGTACTTCTCTTGTGAGAGGAAGTTCCCATCTTTCATTTGCTTGACTTGAAAGCCGAGGAAGAAGGTTAGCTCACCAATCATTGACATCTTGAACTCCTTCGACATCAACTCACCAAATTCCTTGCAATGACAATCATTTGTTGAGCCAAAAATTATATCATCAACATAAATTTAACAAATGAAAATATCACTGTTATGTTTCTTTGTGAATAGAGTTGTGTCGACGGTCCCAATCTTAAAGCCCTTCTCGATGAGGAAGTCGTGAAGACACTCATACCAAGCCCTTGGAGCTTGCTTTAGCCCATATAGCGCCTTGAACAACCTGTAAGCATGATTAGGATATCTAGGGTCTTCAAACCCGGGTGGTTGCTCAACATATACTAGTTCATTTATGAAATCCATTTAAAAATGCACTTTTTACATCCATTTGATAAAGCTTTATATCATAGCAAGATGCATATACAAGTAGGATATGGATGGCTTCAAATCGAGCAACCGGTGCAAAAGTCTCTCCAAAATTTAAACTTTCAACTTGAGAGAACCCCTTTGCAACAAGTCTTGCCTTGTTCCGCATAATCACACCTTGATCATCTTGTTTGTTTTGGAACACCCATTTTGTTCCAATGACCCTTGCATCTTGTGGAGGCTTCTCTAGGGTCCAAACTTGATTGCGGGTGAAGTTGTTTAATTCTTCATGCATGACATTCACCCAGTCTGGGTCCTGTAGCGCCTCATCCATACATGTAGGCTCAACACAAGAAACAAAAGAGTGATGTTCAATAAATGAAGCATATCTTTGATAACGAGTGATAACCCCTTAGGAAGGACTCCCAATGAGTAGATCTTGTGGATGTGCTTGAAGTAGTGATGGGTTCCTCTTGTTAACCACTTGGGAAAAAGGTCTTGGAGCATCAACATCTTCAGCTTGTACCCTTGCTTGTTCATGAGAGACAAATGTATCTTCATTTTCATGCCTCTCATCTTTTTCATCATCATTTGGTACATTTGATGAAGAAGGTCTGTCGATATTTTGCACCTCTTCTTCATCTTCTTTGGTTTGATGGTCCAATTGGCATGTTCTTCATAGCTTCCCTAAGTGGTTCATCACCTACATCATCAAGATTTTCAAGTGCTCCTTGGGAGCCATTAGTCTCATCAAATTCCACATCATATGTTTCTTCCACCACGCTAGTGGCATGATTGAATACTCGATATGCTTTGGATTTTGATGAATAACTAAGTAAGAAACTAATATCACAACGTCTTTGAAACTTCCCTAGGTGATGGCGTTTCTTGTAGATGTAACATTTGCATCCAAACATCCAAAAGAAGGAAATAGCATGCAGTGTTGCCATTTAGCAGTTCATAGGGAGTCTTCTCAAGTAGCCGGTGAGGAAATAGCCTATTTGATGCATAGCATAAAGTGTTGACAGCTTCAGCCCAAAACCTCTCTGGTGTGTTATACTCATCAATCATTGTTCTTGCAAAAGTGATCAAGGTCCTGTTCTTTCTTTCAACAACTCATTTTGTTGAGGTGTGTATGTTGTAGAAACTTCATGTTTGATCCCAATTTCATCACAGTACTCATGAATGTTGGTGTTGTCAAATTCTTTTTCGTTGTCACTCCTTATTTTCTTGATTTTGCAGCCAAATTCAATTTGAGCCTTCTTGGCAAACTTCTTGAATATTGATGCAACCTCGGACTTGTCATGAAGAAAGAACACCCAAGTATATCTTGAGAAGTCATCAACAATAACCAGACAATGGAGGTTACCACCATCGCTAGCATAAGTTGTTGGTCCAAATAGATCCATATGAAGTAACTCTAGTGGCCTTGATGTTGACATAAAAGCTTTTGTAGGATGAGTGTTAGCAACTTGCTTTCTAGCCTGACATGCACTACAAAGCTTCTCCTTTTCAAATACAACATCCTTCAGTCCTCTAACCATGTCTTTCTTTAGAACCTTCTTGAGTGTGCTCATTCCAACATGTGCAAGCCTTCTATGCCATAGCCATCCAAGAGATGCTTTGCTAAAGAGGCAAGTCCTTAAGTTTGCATCTTCAGAAGAGAAATCCACTAAGTATAGGTTGTTGTTTCTAAATCCTTTGAATACCATTGACTCATCATCCATTTTAGATACAACAACCTCTATAGGAGTGAATAAGCATTGAAGGCCAAGATCACAAATTTGACCCACTGATAGCAAGTTGAAGCTTAATGGTGCAACCAACAGAACATTTGAAATTGAAAGATCATTTGAAATTGCCACCTTGCCAAGCCCTTGAACTTTTCCTTTTGAATTATCCCCAAAAGTGATTTTATCTTGTTAATCAACATTTTCATCAAGTGAGGTGAACATCCGTGGGTTGCCAGTCATATGTTGAATGCATCCACTGTCAATTACCCAATGGCTCCCACCGGTCTTGTAGTTCACCTACATGAACAAATAAATCAAGCTTCAATTTTGAGGGCCCTATTTTGCATAGAACCGGTAACTTTCTCAATCAAGGACTTTTCAACCCAAGTTTGTCTAGGTCTACTATTGCTTAGTGGGCCTAGAAATATTACTTTGACTTTTCCATTTGCTACTTTTCTTAGAACATAATGAGCATTGAAAGCAAATGGTCTTGAGTGCTTTAGCAAGGGAGTTGGTGGTGTGGCTTTGCAGTTGTGGGCAAAGTGTCCTTCTTTTCCACACTCAAAGCACTTGATGGGCTTAGAAGTATGTTTTCCCTTGTATTAACTTGTTGCTTTCTTTTGCACAAAAGAATTGTATCCAATACCACTCTTATTATTTTTCGTAACATTGTTCATGAGTAACTCATTTTGAAGGTATTGGCCTTTGTTGAACTTTTGCACACTTGTGGCAAGATGTTCTTTCTCAATCTTAAGTTTCTTGACTTCATCTCTAAGCCTTTCATTGTCCACTGCTAACTCATTATTAATGTCATTGCTTTCTATGGCAACTTTTCCTCTAGTTGTTGCATCTGTCAAGTACCTCTTCAATTTCTAGTTCTCTAGTGTCATAACTTCAACTTTTCAATTAATTCATCATGAAGACTAGATTGATCAACTTGGCTCAAATCATCACATGAGGTTGCTACATCAATCTTAACAGTAGGGTTAATAGCCTCATGTGTATTACAAGATAAAAGCTCATTTGCAATAAGAAGATTATCATAGTCAATTTTAATTTTTGTATAATCTTCCTTTACTTTGACAAGTCTATCTTTCAACTCCCTATTTGCTTCACTTAATTTTTCACATTTATCTTTGGCATCTTTAAGGGAGGTTTTGAGCTCATTTTTAGTGGATGACATAGTTTTATTTTCTTCTTTCATTTCTTCACTAGCCTTAACAACTATGTCATACTTGGCAGTTAAGAATTCATTTTCATCCTTTAACTTGTCACATTTAGCTTTTGACTTTCTAATGATTTGAGTGTACTCTTTAAGTAAGTTAGCTAATTCATCATAGGAAGGAGAAGCATACTCGTCATCACTATCACTATCATCAATAATATCATTCTCAAGTTGTACCTTCCGTTCACCTTTAGCCATGAGGCATAGGTGAGAAGTGGATGAGGATGATGGTGGTGGTGAAGAGAAATCCCCAGCGATGGCAGCAACCTTTTCATCATTTTCTTCTTTACTTAAAGAAGATCCGCTTGAGGATTCAATGTCAGCCAGTCACCAACAATATATGCTCTTCCATTTTTCTTCTTATGGAATCTTTTGTGCTTGCCTTCCTTCCTCTTGAAGAATTTCTTTTCCTTTTTCTCATCATCATTGTCATCATCTTTCTTGCTCTAGAACTTGTTCTTCTTGGGCTTGTTGCATTGATGAGCAAGATGATCGAGTTCTCCACAATTATAGCAGTCCATCTCAGAGATGGGCTTTCTTTTGTTGGAGAAGAACTTCTTCTTTCTTGAATCAAACTTGTGCCTTCTCAGTTAAGTTTCTTCAACATTTTGGTGGTCTTTCTCACCATCAAGGCAATGTTTGCATCAAGATCATCATCACTTGAGGATTCTTCCTCAACTTGCATTTTGGCTTTCCCTTTCTTTTCTTGGCTAGCTTTGAGAGCCAAGTCTTTTCTCTTGGAAGAAGACCCATCCTTGTCATTTATGTTCATATACATTTCATGAGCGTTCATCTTTCCCAATATTTGAGTTGGAGTAGCAATTGAAAGATCCATTTGATGTAGCACAGTGACGATGTGTCCATATTTGTCAATTGGGAGGACATTGAGAATCTTCCTCACAACATCCGATTGTGAAATTTGGGTGAGCCCCAAGCCATTGACTTCCTCTACAAGAATGTTAAGGCGTGAGTACATATCATTAGCATTCTCATTTGTAAGCATTTCAAAAGAATTTAATTTTTTCATTGCAATGTGATATCTCTCCTCACGCTCACTTTTAGTTCCTTCATGTAGAGCACAAATATCCATCCACAAATCATGAGCGTTTCTATGATTTCTTACTCTATTAAAAATATCTTTGCAAAGGCCTCTAAAGAGAGTGTTTTTGGCCTTAGAATTCCACTTTTCATCATTAAACTCATCGCCTACAAGATTTGTGGGATCTCTTAGTTTGGGGAACCCTTGAGTGGCGGCTGTTGGGGCGAAGGCAAAGATGCCACCCTTCGCTCGAGGCCTTCGCCGTAAACGTCGGCCCAATGGAGATAAGACAACGGGTAGGGACACCCTTCGCCCCATACGAGCTCGGACGAAGACCCGTGGCGAGGTCATCCCACCGTGCGGCCTCGTCCAGCGCGGAGGCCCACGTGTGATCCGGCCCATTGTGACAGGCCCTGCGTGGCCGCTGCGTGTTACGGGCCTGATTTATAAAGGCGTCCCTGTAATTACAGTCTGTAACCCCGCTTTATGGGAATATTCCGGGGATAACCTAGGTGTATGAGGGCACATGCGTCCTTAACACGGGACGCTGGGTACCCGGACACCTATAAATACCCCCGCACAGTGCCCTTGAGAGGCTAGATGAACAGAGCTTTTGCCATCACGTGCTGAAACCCTGTTTGCGCTATTACTCCCCCCCCCCCCCCCCGTTGGATCAACTTGCGCCAGTAAGCAAGTTCCAACAGCGGCTTTATAGACACCAATGTCTATAGCCTCTAAGTAAGCTTCCATATGAATTTTCCAATAAGGAAAATCGTCACCATCAAAAACAGGAGGAGGTCCATCCCCGCCAGACATCGCTACTCTAGCGATTAAGCTAATCTAGGAGCAACAAGGCTCTGATACCAATTGAAAGGATCACGATGCCCAAGAAGGGGGTGAATTGGGCTTTTCTAAAAATTCAACAACAATTAAACCCTAAGCATGAGCCCAACTTCACCCAGCTACTAGCAATAAGTAAATACTACTAGAAAAACAACAACCCTAAGTCATTACTTCAAATACTTGCTAATCAAATGAACAAGATGAAATACTCAAATTAAATGCGGAATGTAAAGCAAGGTTAAGAAGACTCCTCCAATTTTTTTGCCGAGGTCAAGGTTAAAAAGTGGTGGAAGCTTAAAGGGGATGTGGCCCAAACTTTCAAGGAGAGAGTTATCGAGGCAGGCCTTTGGGCAGAAGAGGGAGAGGCAAACATCATGTGGAGGAAGATGGCGACGTGCATCCGAAAGATAGCTTCAGAGGAGTTTGGGTTGAGTCAAGGAAACAGAAGGGAAGTTAAAGACACTTGGTGGTGGAACGAAGATGTCCAAAAGGCTATCAAGAAGAAGAAAGATTGCTACAAACGCTTACATCATGACAAGTGTGTAGACAACATAGAGAAGTACAGGAAAGCGAAGAAGTCTGCAAAGCGAGCGGTTAGTAGAGCCTGGGGTCAAGCCTATGACGACCTTTATCGACAGTTGGACACAAAGCAAGGAGAAAAGGATATCTATAGGATGGCCAAGATTCGTGAAAGGAAGACAAGGGATGTCAACCAAGTCAAATGCATCAAGGATGAAGCAAACCAACTATTAGTAAAGAATGAAGAGATCAAGAACAGATGGAAGGAGTACTTCAACAAATTGTTCAATGGAGGGAATGAGAGTTCTACAATAGAATTGGATGAACCATTCGATGACAATAACAGGGGTTTTGTACGAAGGATACAAGAATATGAAGTTAAGGAGGCGCTAAAAAGGATGAAGGTAGGAAAGGCGATGGGCCCTGATGGTATCCCTATCGAGGTATGGAGATGCCTTGGAGACATAGCGATAGTATGGCTAACTAAGCTTTTCAACACCATCTTTCGAACAAACAGAATGCCCGATGAGTGGCGGCGGAGTACGTTAGTACCAATCTTCAAGAACAAAGGAGATGTTCAAAGTTGTACTAATTACCGTGGAATTAAGCTCATGAGCCATAAATGAAGCTATGGGAGAGAGTCATTGAACACCGCCTACGGAAGATGACGAGCGTGACCCAAAATTAGTTTGGTTTCATGCCTGGGAGATCAACTATGGAGGCCATTTTCTTACTAAGACAACTTATGGAGAGATTCAGAGAACAAAAGAAAGACCCGCCTATGGTCTTCATAGACTTGGAGAAGGCTTATGACAAAGTACCTAGGAGTGTAATGTGGTGGGCCTTGGAAAAACACAAAGTATCAACAAAGTACATTAATCTTATTAAAGATATGTACACTAATGTTGTGACAAGTGTCCGAACAAGTGATGGAGACACCGATGACTTTCCAATTAACATAGGACTACATCAAGGGTTGGCTTTGAGCCCTTATCTTTTTGCTTTGGTGATAGATGGGGTCACAAGGGACATACAAGGAGATATATCGTGGTGTATGCTTTTTGCCGATGATGTGGTACTTATTGAGGAGAGTAGGAGTGGTGTTTCACAAAAGTTGGAATTGTGGAGGCAGACGCTGGAAGCAAAAGGTTTTAGGCTTAGTAGGTCTAAAACAGAGTATATGAAGTGTGATTTCAGTGCCATGGGGTATGAGGATGGCGATGTTAGTCTTGATGGGCAAGTGGTACCCAAGAAAGACACTTTTCGTTACTTAGGATCAATGCTTTAGAAGGAGGGAGACATCGATGAGGATGTCAGTCATAGAATTAAAGCTGGATGGTTGAAGTGGCGGCAAGCTGCGGGTGTCTTATGCGACCCTCGGGTGCCACATAAACTAAAAGGCAAATTCTACAGGACAGCAATCTGGCCGGCTATGTTGTATGGAGCAGAATGTTAGCCCACTAAAAGACGACATGTCCAACAACTAAGTGTGGCAGAGATGCGTATGTTGCGCTGGATATGTGGCCACACAAGGAGAGATCGAGTCTGGAATGATGATATACGAGAGAGAGTAGGAGTGGCGCCAATTGAGGAGAAGCTTATGCAACATCGTTTGAGATGGTTTGGACATATCCAACGAAGACCTGAAGAGGCACCAGTGCATGTCGGAATAATTAGGTGTCCCAAGAATGTGAAGAGAGGTAGAGGTCGACCAACCTTGACGTGGACAGAGGCTGTGAAGAGGGACCTGAAGGAGTGGAATATTGATAAAGAGCTCGCCGCGGATAGGAAGGGGTGGAAGTGTGCAATTCACGTGCCAGAACCCTGATTTGTAGTTTCGCTTTTCCTCCTTAATCGTTTGACCTTTTCTTGTGCCCCTTTAGATCTTGCTGGATCTTGTGGGTTTTATCTCTTTTTATGTGTTTCCCCGTTTCGTCGTTTTTCGGTTCTCCTTTGCCTTTATCTCCCTTTTCTTTTCTTTGGGGGTTGAGCTCTGAGGTTTTCATATGGGGTTTCATCTCTAGCCTACCCCAACGTGCTTGGGACAAAAAGGCTTTGTTGTTGTTGTTGTATCAAAGAGTCGGCACTCTTCCCTAGTCCTCGTTGGAGCACCCGTGCAAGGGTATCGCTCCCCCTTAGTCCTCGCAAGAACCAAGTGCTCACGATGAGGTGATCCTTTGCCACTCCAGCGCGGTGGATCCCTCACGACCACTTACAATCTTGAGCCGGGTCACTAACAAATTCTCCGGGGTGATCACCGTGCTCCAAACGCCACCAAGCCGTCTAGGTGATGCCGATCACCAAGAGTAACAAGCCATAGACTTTCACTTGACCAAGAGAAGCCTAATGCATGTGGTGTGTGCTCTAGGTGGCTCTCACTTGCACTAATGAGGTCCTGACACAGGATTAAGATTTTCTAATCACCTCACTAGGCTTTGTTGTGCTTGCAATGTTCTAGAAATGTGTGTCATCAATGTGGGTAGCAAGACACTCAATGAGGTAGGTGGAGAGGGGGTATAAATAGCCCCACCCATCAAACTAGCAGTTAGCTGGCTGTTTTACGCATGGGCGCACCAGACAGTCTGGTGCGCCACTAGTGCGCCAACGGTTGGCTCCAATGGCTAGTTCTGACAGTTAGACGTTGGGCTGATGGTGCACCGGACAGTGAACAATAGCTGTTCGGTGCACACCAGACAGTCCGGTATGATGGCTAAAATTCATTTTCTCAACTCGTTGCTCTCGGGTTTTCTCGGGGGCAGAGGTGCTGCCCCCGGGGCTGGCTGGCTCCACTGTCTGGGGGCGCACCGGACAGTCCGGTGCCCCTAAGACAGAAACCCTAACTTCTTTTTTCTTTGGTTTTTTTAAACCGTTTTTGTTCTAACTTGTGAGTGTGTTATAGAGTAACACCTAGCACTAGATGTGAGAGTGAATATGCACCAACACTACACTAGAAATCTCTTGGTCAAACTACTCATACACAACCCTTCTTTATAGTATGGCTAAAATAAAAATAGAAGACCTAATTCTATATCGAGTGTCCACAACTCCTTCGACGCTCGGAATATGAAGAGCTTCATCTTTTGATTCGCCTTTTCAGCCGTCGCTTCAAGTCCTCATCTCAGGGATTGTTTTCACCGTTGTAGCACAACTTCCTGTAATACGACCTAACTTACCATTTGCTCTGCAAAACACACGTTAGTCACATATAATCTTATGTTGTCATTAATCACTAAAACCAACCAAGGGCCTAGATGCTTTCAAATGGGACATAGGATTTGTGCAAGTCAAGCTAGCGTAACTTTGATCAAGTTTTTAGTGAATAATATTAATATTTATTTCTCTATTTAGATTTATTATAAAAATATAGTAATTTATAATTATTTAATGTTGTAAGTTTTGTATCAAACTCCATTTGTCCAAAATAAATGCACTTTTAGCATCCAAATTTTGTCTTAAAATGATTATATTTTTAGATATGGCCCGCCTAAGGCCCCGTTTGGTTTGAGGGACTAAAGATTAGCCCTTCTATTTTAGTCTCATTTAGTCTCTAAACTACCAAATAGTGAGACTAAAACTGAGACTAAACTGTTTGTCTCTAGTCCCTCAAGGGGTGACTAGAATGGAATAAACCATATAATTTCCACCTTTTGCCCCTCTTTTATTTAAATTGCACTAATGACGAGAGAATGCTAAGGAGTATTTTAGTCCTCTTATGATTCATTCAATTTGTTTTGAATAGTTTTAGTCAACAGAACCAAACAGGGTGAGGACTAAACTTTAGTCTCTTAACTAAACTTTAGTCCTTAGACTAAAAGAACCAAACGGGACCTAATTCTTGTAGGTCTTCTTTTACTTTTCTATTTTCAAAGTGTAAACATTACATCGAAAAATAGTTTTTGATATAAATAAAGATATAATTTTCTTGTTACTTTGATCTCTAAAAAGTTTAGCAGTGCATTTATTTTGGAATGAAGATGATAATTGTTAGTGTTTTTGTATATATTTAATTTAAATTATTGACTCTAATAAATAAAAATCGCATCATATTGTGAACATAGGAAAAGCCAAAACCTGAGGCGGCACTTCGTCGTGTGACCGGTGGTGGCCGGTGGGTCACACCAAGAGTTGAGTTCAGTCGTTTCAAATGAGTGCAGGGGGTGGGTCACACCAAAATGACAATGAACGGTCGATTTCGGATATGATCGTGCGTTGATTGGATGGGATGGTTTCCCTGTTGATGCGATGCGTGCATGATAGAGATATTCGTCCGGAATATAACGCCGTTGTCACGGCTCTTTTTCTTGAGCTACATTAGTCGTTGTTTGACAGTACAAGAACTAATAGGTGAACTTTAATTAAATTATGTTAACTTTAAGTTCAATTAATAATTAGCCCTAATTACTCCTCTAATAAACATGCCTTGAAAAACGAAGAAGCTCGTAAACTCACTCCTCTAATAAGCACGTGAGTCCCTACACATACGAAATGTGACTAAAATTACTAAAAACATCACGTTGTCAATTCACTACACCACAACCTAAAATCTGTGGCTTACTATCACGTGGATTATCACTGATTCTTCAATAAGTCTACAAAAAAATGGATAGCGATAATGCCAGTTACTCAAATGGTGAAATCCATTCTTTTTTATTGCTAAATATTCATTCTTTTTTAGGCTAGCTGGGTGTAGTATATAAAGTGAAATATTTGGTAAGCAGGTTCTATCTAACAAACGTCTAGCTAGAGTATATGTCTTAGAAAATACTTTGGGCATCAGAATTTAAGCATGTATCCTCACGTGTCCACCATAGTACTCCCTCCTGTCATAAATATTTGATGTTTCCGACACTAGTAGAAAAGATCTCTAAGTTGGCGGCACTCAGAAATTTATATTGGCGGTTTCAATTACCACGCGCCAGTGAAAATAAATAGGTGTGTCCGGCTTAAGGAACCGCCAGTGTAAATATATTTCCACTAGTGGTTCACCTAAATAAACCGCTAGTGGAAATGAGCTATTTACACTGGCGGTTGGCTTAAGGAACCACCGGTGGAAAGGAGCTATTTACACTAGCGGTTGGCTTAAGTGAACTGCCAGTGGAAATGCTATTTCCACAACCGTCAGTGGAAAGGAGCTATTTACACCGGCAGTTGTGTTAAGTGAACCGTAAGTGAAATATTGGTTTTGTTAGCACAGCCGCCAATGAACCGCCAGTGCACCGATTTGTCTTAAAAAGTAATTTTATAAAACTATAAATGTATTAACATTCACCCAATACATTGCATGATTACTCAGTACCAGAGAGTAGTCAGTACCACAATACATTACAACACAATGATACTCCAGCAATTTTCACTTGCCTGCTTCTAATCTCTCACTACATACACTACATCAATGATACACTACATAAACTTATTAACATTCATCTAACTACTTCATTACATCTAACTACTTCATTACATACACTACATCAATGATACTCTAGCAGCGATCCAATCTCTCACTAATGTCATTTCTTGACTTGCATAAACATTCACCCAATATGACACATCGTAATCAGCTTGGCCATGCGAACTACTCCCTGATCCTCCTCTATGGCCTCCGTTCAACAAATAGTTGTGCAAGCAAAACAAGCAATTACAATCTGTAATTGTCTGCTTCTTTCGTACACTGGGAGTCCTTGTAGCACATGCCACCTTGATTTGAGGAGTCCAAAAGGGCGTTCAACTACATTTCGCAGACTCGAGTGGTGGAAATTGAACTTTTCCTGCACAGTTTCTGCTACTCTTCGATTAAAATCTTCTAAGTCACGTAGCCAAAATTAAAGTAATCATAAACTGACTAAATTTCCCTACTACAAACTAGAACTCGAAAAATAAAAAGTGTGACTATGACACCGTAAGTCTGTGACGGAGGCACTTGATAAGAGGAAAAAAAATAGAAATTCACCATATCATTGTTTCACTTTGAACTAGGTGCGTTAAATATCTTGAATACTTTTGGTTTGTACAACTAGCAATAAATAAAAAAATACTGAGTGAGTATATGATTTGTTAGCGTATATATGCAAAGGCATTGGATACATTATAGAACCTTGGTTAATTGGCTTCTCTTGGAACATAACAACTATACTGTAGTCTTGTGATAATTCAGTATTTCAAACAAGCCCCTTCATCCATATATATATAAGTACAAAATATCGTTGAATATGTTACCTAAACCGTCTAAACTATTTGGCTAGACAAATTTGGCTTGTCATGAGCAAGGTTTTAAATAGCCGGCTATTGCCTTCCAAGAGGTCTAGAGCTAAGATATGTATTATTTCGTGCTAATCAAAATTAGCTGTTAATAGTCTTATTTAGCCCGCTAAATACACAACATTAGCTTGATTTAGTTGCTAAACGAAACCTGCAATCCTTTTACCGGATCGAACCTTTGAAACATTGAGACCCAAAAACAAGCTACGGGCAAGACCTTTAACTTAATGTTTGTGAGTTTGTTAAATAATGGTTCAATGCCTTTTATATGTGTCGTTGAATTTGCATGAACTACTATTTTGAACTGTAAGATTCAAATATTGAACATTTAAACTATCTATGAAGTTATGTCATGTTTTTTAAACGCTAAATGGTTTAGCTCGCAGCTATAGCCGGCTATAGCCTTTATAGCTTATCCAAAAGCTCGTCGCTAAGGCCCTTAGCTGGACATTTAAAACATTTGGTCATGAGTACTATAAGAAATTATATTACATCTTTTTGTTTCTCTAACGAGCATGCTCGTATATTGCAATTTATGTTGTTAGGATCTTAGATGGGAAAGAGTGACAGAGAGTTTAACGTGGAAAAAACTCCCACGATGTGGAGGAGAAAAAACCACGGGAAAACATATCTATTATGTGGTGTGCTGTACAGGGTACAAGGGCCCTATTTATATAGGCAAAGGAAATAAAGATAGGGTCATATCATCTTATCCAACAAATCTCCCCTTGACGCTAGATATATAAAATTGTTTCACTAAACACCACTAGGGTGTGCTAAGGTTTACGAACACTGAAAGTCGCCTAGAGGGGGGGTGAATAGGGCGAAACTGAAATTTACAAAATTAATCACAACTACAAGTCGGGTTAGCGTTAGAAATAGAAACGAGTCCGAGAGAGAGGGTGCAAAACAAATCACAAGCGAATGAAGAGAGTAACACGCGGATTTGTTTTACCGAGGTTCGGTTCTCGCAAACCTACTTCTAGTTGAGGTGGTCACAAAGACTGGGTCTCTTTCAACCCTTTCCCTCTCTCAAACGGTCCCTTGGACCGAGTGAGCTTCTCTTCTCAATCACTTGGAACACAAAGTTCCCACAAGGATCACCACACGATTGGTGTCTCTTGCCTCAATTACAAGTGAGTTTGATCTCAAGAAAGAATGAGAAAGAAAGCAATCCAAGCGCAAGAGCTCAAAAGAACACAACAAATCACTCTCACTTAACACTAAAGCTTTTGTGGAATTGGGAGAGGATTTGATCACTTGGGTGTGTCTTGTATTGAATGCCTAGCTCTTGTAAGTGGTTGGAAGGTGGAAAATTTGGATGACTTGAATGTGGGGTGGTTGGGGTATTTATAGCCCCAACCACCAAACTAGCCGTTTGGTGGAGGCTACTATCGTATGGCGCACCGGACTGTCCGGTGCGCCAACCACGTCACCAGGCCATTGGGTTCCGACCGTTGGAGCTCTGATGTGTGGGCCCGCCTGGCTGTCTGGTGGTGCACCGGACAAGTCCTGTAGACTGTCCGGTGTGCCACCCGCGCGTGCTTTGCTCCTCTACACGCGCTGGCACGCATTTAATGCGTTGCAGTCGACCGTTGGCGCGAAGTAGCCATTGCTCCGCTGGCTCACCGGACAGTCCGGTGTACACCGGACATGTCCGGTGAATTATAGCAGAGCGGAAATCCGAAGCTGGCGAGTTCAGAGCCGCACTTCTCTGGAGCACCGGACACTGTCCGGTGGTACACCGGACAGTCCGGTGAATTATAGTGAAGCGTCTCTGAGAATTCCCGAAGGTGCAAAGTTTGGCTTGAAGTCCCCTGGTGCACCGGACAGTCCGGTGGCACACCGGACAGTCCGGTGCGCCAGACCAGGGCAGCCTTCGGTTATCCCTTGCTCTCTTTTGTTGAACCCTTTTCTTGGTCTTTTTATTGGCTAAGTGTGAACCTTTGGCACCTGTATAACTTATAGACTAGAGCAAACTAGTTAGTCCAATTATTTGTGTTGGGCAATTCAACCACCAAAATCAATTAGGAAATAGGTGTAAGCCTAATTCTCTTTCAATCTCCCCCTTTTTGGTGATTGATGCCAACACAAACCAAAGCAAATGTGGAAGTGCATAATTGAACTAGTTTGCATAATGTAAGTGCAAAGATTACTTGGAATTGAGCCAATATAAATACTTATAAGATACGCATGGGTTGTTTCTTCATTTTTAACATTTTGGACCACGCTTGCACCACATGTTTTGTTTTTGCAAATTCTTCTGTAAATCCTTTTCAAAGTTCTTTTGCAAATAGTCAAAGGTAAATGAATAAGATTTTGCGAAGCATTTTCAAGATTTGAAATTTTCTCCCCCTGTTTCAAATGCTTTTCCTTTGACTAAACAAAACTCCCCCTCAATAACTTTCTCCTCTTAGTGTTCAAGAGGGTTTTAAGATATTGATTTTGAAAATACTACTCTCTCCCCTTTTTTTGAACATAATGAGATACCAATTTGAAAAACCATACCAATTGAAAAACTCTTTTTAAAATTAGGTGGTGGTGCAGTCCTTTTGCTTTGGGCTCATGCTCTCTCCCCCTTTGGCATAAATCGCCAAAAATGGAATCATTAGAGCCCTTTTCCTAACTACTTTCTCCCCTTTGGCAAATAAAACATGAGTGAAGATTATACCAAAGTCGGAGAGATGCTTGGAGCGACGGCGAAGGATGAGTTACGGAGTGGAAGCCTTTGTCTTCGCCGAAGACTCCAATTCCCTTTCAATACACCTATGACTTGGTTTGAAATATACTTGAAAACACATCAGTCATAGCACATGAAAGAGATATGATCAAAGGTATATTTATGAGCTATGTATGCAAGACATCAAAAGAAATTCCTAGAATCAAGAATATTTAGCTCATGCCTAAGTTTGTTAAAAGTTTGTTCATCAAGTGACTTGGTAAAGATATCGGCTAATTGATCTTTAGTATTAATGTATGCAATCTCGATATCTCCCTTTTGTTGGTGATCCCTTAAGAAATGATACCGAATGGCTATGTGTGTAGTGCGGCTATGCTCAATGGGATTATCCGCCATGCGGATTGCACTCTCATTATCACATAGAAGAGGAACTTTGGTTAATTTGTAACCGTAGTCCCTAAGGGTTTGCCTCATCTAAAGTAGTTGCGCGCAACAGTGGCCTGCGGCAATGTACTCGGCTTCGGCGGTAGAAAGAGCTACGGAATTTTTCTTCTTTGAAGCCCAAGACACCAAGGATCTTCCCAAGAACTGGCAAGTCCCCGATGTGCTCTTTCTATTAATTTTACACCCCGCCCAATCGGCATCGGAATAACCAATCAAATCAAATGTGGATCCCCTAGGATACCAAAGCCCAAACTTAGGAGTATAAACTAAATATCGCAAGATTCGTTTTACGGCCGTAAGGTGAGCTTCCTTAGGGTCGGCTTGGAATCTTGCACACATGCATACGGAAAGCATAATATCCAGTCGAGATGCACATAAATATAGTAAAGAGCCTATCATCGACCGGTATACCTTTTGATCTACGGATTTACCTTCCGTGTCGAGGTCGAGATGCCCATTGGTTCCCATGGGTGTCTTGATGGGCTTGGCATCCTTCATCCCAAACTTGTTTAGAATATCTTGAGTATACTTCGTTTGGCTTAGGAAGGTGCCCTCTTGGAGTTGCTTCACTTGAAATCCTAAGAAATACTTCAACTCCCCCATCATAGACATCTCGAATTTTTGTGTCATGATCCTACTAAACTCTTCACATGTAGATTGGTTAGTAGACCCAAATATAATATCATCAACATAAATTTGGCATACAAACAAATCATTTTCAAGTGTTTTGGTAAAGAGCATAGGATCGGCCTTTCTGACTTTGAATCCATTAGTGATAAGGAAATATCTAAGGCATTCATACCATGCTCTTGGGGCTTGCTTGAGCCCATAAAGCGCCTTAGAGAGTTTATAAACATGGTTAGGGTACTCACTATCTTCAAAGCCTGGAGGTTTCTCAACATAGACCTCTTCCTTGATTGGTCCATTGAGGAAGGCACTTTTCACGTCCATTTGATAAAGCTTGAAGCCATGGTAAGTAGCATAGGCTAATAATATACGAATTGACTCAAGCCTAGCTACGGGTGCATAGGTTTCACCGAAATCCAAACCTTCGACTTGGGAGTATCCCTTGGCCACAAGTCGGGCTTTGTTCCTTGTCACCACACCATGCTCGTCTTGCTTGTTGCAGAACACCCATTTGGTTCCTACAACATTTTGATTAGGACGTGGAACTAAATGCCATACCTCATTCCTCATGAAGTTGTTGAGCTCCTCTTGCATCGCCACCACCCAATCCGAATCTTGAAGTGCTTCCTCTACCCTATGTGGCTCAATAGAGGAAACAAAAGAGTAATGCTCACAAAAATGTGCAACACAAGATCTAGTGGTTACCCCCTTATGGATGTCGCCGAGGATGGTGTCGACGGGGTGATCTCGTTGGATTGCTTGATGGACTCATGGGTGTGGCGGCCTTGGTTCTTCATCCTCCTTGTCTTGATCATTTGCATCTCCCCCTTGATCATTGTCGTCATCTTGAGGTGGCTCATTCCTTGATCTTCTCCTTTATCAGCTTGAGCCTCATCCTCATTTTGAGTTGGTGGAGATGCTTGTGTGGAGGAGGATGGTTGATCTTGTGCATTTGGAGGCTCTTCGGATTCCTTAGGACACACATCCATAATGGACATGTTCCTTAGCGCGATGCACGGAGCCTCTTCATCACCTATCTCATCAAGATCAACTTGCTCTACTTGAGAGCCGTTAGTCTCATCAAACACAACGTCACAAGAAACTTCAACTTGTCCAGAGGACTTGTTAAAGACTCTATATGCCCTTGTGTTCGAATCATATCCTAGTAAAAAGCCTTCTACAGTCTTAGGAGCAAATTTAGATTTTCTTCCTCTTTTAACAAGTATAAAGCATTTGCTACCAAAGACTCTAAAATATGAAATATTGGGCTTTTTACCGGTTAGGAGTTCGTATGATGTCTTCTTGAGGATTCGGTGTAGATACAACCGGTTGATGGCGTAGCAGGCGGTGTTGACCGCCTCGGCCCAAAACCGATCCGATGTCTTGTACTCATCAAGCATGGTTCTTGCCATATCCAATAGAGTTCTATTCTTCCTCTCCACTACACCATTTTGTTGAGGCGTGTAGGGAGAAGAAAACTCATGCTTGATGCCCTCCTCCTCAAGGAAGCCTTCAATTTGAGAGTTCTTGAACTCCGTCCCGTTGTCGCTTCTAATTTTCTTGATCCTTAATCCGAACTCGTTTTGAGCCCGTCTCAAGAATCCCTTTAAGGTCTCTTGGGTATGAGATTTTTCCTGTAAAAAGAATACCCAAGTGAAGCGAGAATAGTCATCCATAATAACTAGACAGTACTTACTCCCGCTGATGCTTATGTAAGCAATCAGGCCAAATAGATCCATGTGTAGGAGCTCCAGAGGCCTGTCAGTCGTCAGGATGTTCTTGTGTGGATGAAGAGCACCAACTTGCTTCCCTGCTTGGCATGCGCTACAAATCCTGTCTTTCTCAAAATGAACATTTGTTAATCCTAAAATGTGTTCTCCCTTTAGAAGCTTATGAAGATTCTTCATTCCAACATGTGCTAGTCGGCGATGCCAGAGCCAGCCCATGTTAGTCTTAGCAATTAAGCAAGTGTCGAGTTTAGCTCTATCAAAATTTACTAAGTATAGCTGAGCCTCTAACACTCCCTTAAATGCTATTGAATCATCACTTCTTCTAAAGACAGTGACACCTACATCAGTAAATAGACAGTTGTAGCCCATTTTGCATAATTGAGAAACAGAAAGCAAATTGTAATCTAGGGATTCTACAAGAAAAACATTGGAAATTGAATGGTCAGGAGATATAGCAATTTTACCCAATCCTTTGACCAAACCTTGGTTTCCATCCCCAAATGTGATCGCTCTTTGGGGATCTTGGTTTTTCTCGTAGGAGGAGAACATCTTCTTCTCCCCTGTCATGTGGTTTGTGCACCCGCTATCGATAATCCAACTTGAGCCCCCGGATGCATAAACCTACAAAACAATTTTAGTTCTTGACTTTAGGTACCCAAATGGTTTTGGGTCCTTTGGCATTAGACACAAGAACTTTGGGTACCCAAACACAAGTCTTTGACCCCTTGTGTTTGCCCCCAACATATTTGACAACTACTTTGCCGGATTTGTTAGTTAACACATAAGATGCATCAAAAGTTTTAAAAGAAATGTCATGATCATTTGATGCATTAGGAGTTTTCTTTTTAGGCAACTTAGCATGGTTTGGTTGCCTAGAACTAGATGTCTCACCCTTATACATAAAAGCATGGTTAGGGCCAGAGTGAGATTTCCTAGAATGAATTCTCCTAATTTTGCTCTCGGGATAACCGGCAGGGTACAAAATGTAACCCTCGTTATCCTGAGGCATGGGAGCCTTGCCCTTAACAAAGTTGGACAATTTCTTAGGGGGGACATTAAGTTTGACATTGTCCCCCTTTTGGAAGCCAATGCCATCCTTGATGCCAGGGCGTCTCCCACTATAAAGCATACTACGAGCAAATTTAAAATTTTCATTTTCAAGTTCATGCTCGGCAATTTTAGCATCTAATTTTTCTATATGATCATTTTGTTGCTTAATTAATACCATATGATCATGAATAGCATCAATATCAACATCTCTACATCTAGTGCAAATAGAGGTGTGTTCAACAGTAGATGTAGAGGGTTTGCAAGATTTTAATTCTACAACCTTAGCATGCAATATATCATTTTTACTTCTAAGGTCGGAAATGGAAGCATTGCAAACATCTAATTCTTTAGCCTTAGCAAGCAATTTTTCATTTTCATTCCTAAGGCTAGCAATAGATTTGTTCAATTCTTCAATCGTAGTAAGCAAATCGACATTATCATCTCTAAGATTGGGTTTTGAAACATTACAAGCATTTGATTCAACCTTAGCAATTAAACTAGCATTTTCATTTCTAAGGTTGTCAATAGTTTCATGGCAAGTGCTTAGCTCACTAGATAGTTTTTCACATTTTTCTACTTCTAGAGCGTAAGCATTTTTAACCTTAACATGCTTCTTATTTTCTTTAATAAGGAAGTCCTCTTGGGTGTCCAAGAGATCATCCTTCTCATGGATAGCACTAATCAATTCATTTAACTTCTCCTTTTGTTGCATGTTTAAGTTGGCAAAAAGGGTACGCAAATTATCCTCCTCATCACTAGCATTATCATCACTAGAGGACTCATATTTAGTGGAAGATTTGGATTTAACCTTCTTCTTTTTGCCGTCCTTTGCCATGAGGAACTTGTGGCCGACGTTGGGGAAGAGAAGGCCTTTGTTGATGGCGATGTTGGTGGCGTCCTCGTCGGAGGTGGAGTTGGAGGAGCTCTCGTCCGAGTCCCACTCGCAGCATACATGAGCGTCGCCACCCTTCTTCTTGTAGTATTTCTTCTTCTCCTTTCTTATCCCCTTCTTGTCGTCGCCCCTGTCACTGTCACTAGAAATAGGACATTTTGCTATAAAGTGACCGGGCTTACCACACTTGTAGCAAACCTTCTTGGAGCGGGGCTTGTAATCTTTCCCTCTCCTTTGCTTGAGGATTTGGCGGAAGCTCTTGATGACGAGCACCATTTCCTCATTGTCGAGCTTTGAGGCGTCGATTGGTTGTCTACTTGATGTAGACTCCTCCTTCGTCTCCTCCGTTGCCTTGAATGCAACCAGTTGTGCTTCGGATGTGGAGGGATCATCTAGCTCATTGATTTTCTTTGAGCCCTTGATCATATACTCAAAGCTCACAAAATTCCCGATTACTTCCTCGGGAGTCATTAGTGTATATCTAGGATTACCACGAATTAATTGAACTTGAGTAGGGTTAAGGAAAATAAGTGATCTAAGAATAACCTTAACCATCTCGTGGTCATCCCACTTTTTGCTCCTGAGGTTGCGCACTTGGTTCACCAAGGTTTTGAGCCGGTTGTACATGTCTTGTGGCTCTTCTCCTTTGTGAAGCCGGAAGCGACCGAGCTCCCCCTCGATCGTCTCTCGCTTGGTGATCTTGGTTAGTTCATCTCCCTCGTGCGCGGTCTTGAGCACGTCCCAAACTTTCTTGGCGCTCTTTAATCCTTGCACTTTGTTATACTCCTCTCGACTTAGAGAGGCGAGGAGTATAGTTGTGGCTTGGGAGTTGAAGTGCTCGATTTGGGCCACCTCGTCCTCATCATAATCCTCATCCCCTACGGATGGTACCTGTGCTCCAAACTCAACAACATTCCATATACTTTTGTGGACTGAGGTTAGGTGAAATTTCATCAAATCACTCCACCTAGCATAATCTTCACCGTCAAAGGTTGGCGGTTTGCCTAATGGAACGGAAAGTAATGGAGTATGTTTAGGAATGCGAGGGTAGCGTAGGGGGATATTACTAAACTTCTTGCGCTCATGGCGCTTAGAAGTTACGGAGGGCGCGTCGGAGCCGGAGGTGGAAGGCGATGACGTATCGGTCTCGTAGTAGACCACCTTCCTCATCTTCTTTTTCTTGTCGCCACTCCGATGCGACTTGTGGGAAGAGGCTTTCTTCTCCTTCCCTTTCCCTTTGTTGCGGGACTCTCCCGATGAGGCTTTCCCATGGCTTGTAGTGGGCTTGTCGCCGGTCTCCATCTCATTTTTGGCGTGTTCTCCCGACATCACTTCAAGCGGTTAAGCTCTAATGAAGCACCGGGCTCTGATACCAATTGGAAGTCGCCTAGAGGGGGGTGAATAGGGCAAAACTGAAATTTACAAAATTAATCACAACTACAAGCTGGGTTAGCGTTAGAAATAGAAACGAGTCCGAGAGAGAGGGTGCAAAACAAATTGCAAGCAAATGAAGAGAGTAACACGCGGATTTGTTTTACCGAGGTTCGGTTCTCGCAAACCTACTCCCCGTTGAGGTGGTCACAAAGACCGGGTCTCTTTCAACCCTTTCCCTCTCTCAAACGGTCCCTTGGACCGAGTGAGCTTCTCTTCTCAATCACTTGGAACACAAAGTTCCCACAAGGATCACCACACGATTGGTGTCTCTTGCCTCAATTACAAGTGAGTTTGATCTCAAGAAAGAATGAGAAAGAAAGCAATCCAAGCGCAAGAGCTCAAAAGAACACAACAAATCACTCTCACTTAACACTAAAGCTTTTGTGGAATTGGGAGAGGATTTGATCACTTGGGTGTGTCTTGTATTGAATGCCTAGCTCTTGTAAGTGGTTGGAAGGTGGAAAACTTGGATGACTTGAATGTGGGGTGGTTGGGGGTATTTATAGCCCCAACCACCAAACTAGCCGTTTGGTGGAGGCTGTTGTCGTATGGCGCACCGGACTGTCCGGTGTGCCACCGGACACTGTCCGGTGCGCCAGCCACATCACCAGGCCGTTGGGTTCCGACCGTTGGAGCTCTGATGTGTGGGCCCGCCTGGCTGTCCGGTGGTGCACCGGACAAGTCCTGTAGACTGTCCGGTGTGCCACCCGCGTGTGCTTTGCTCCTCTGCGCGCGCTGGCGCGCATTTAATGCGTTGCAGTCGACTGTTGGCGCGAAGTAGTTGTTGCTCCGCTGGCTCACCGGACATGTCCGGTGAATTATAGCGGAGCGGAAATCCGATGCTGGCGAGTTTAGAGCCGCACTTCTCTGGAGCACCGGACACTGTCCGGTGGTACACCGGACAGTCCGGTGAATTATAGTGAAGCGTCTCTGAGAATTCCCGAAGGTGCGAAGTTTGGCTTGAAGTCCCCTGGTGCACCGGACACTGTCCGGTGGCACACCGGACAGTCCGGTGCGCCAGACCAGGGCAGCCTTCGGTTATCCCTTGCTCTCTTTTGTTGAACCCTTTTCTTGGTCTTTTTATTGGCTAAGTGTGAACATTTGGCACCTGTATAACTTATAGACTAGAGCAAACTAGTTAGTCCAATTATTTGTGTTGGACAATTCAACCACCAAAATCAATTAGGAAATAGGTGTAAGCCTAATTCCCTTTCAAACACCTACCAAGTCAAGATAATGCTTGAACTTAGCATTATATAATGGCTTTATAAGTATGTTTGCAGGATGTTCATCTTTATGTAGCTTGACCACTTTAATCTCGCATTTAGCAACAATATCATGAATGAAGTGGTACTTGATATCAATATGCTTGGTCTTGAATTGATACATGTCATTCTTGGTCAAATAAATAGCACTATGACTATCACAATAAACCTTAATGACATCTTGAGGAACACCAAGTTCAGAAATAAGACGTCACATCCAAATAGCTTCTTTAACCCCTTCAATAGCTGAGACATATTCTGGTTCAGTAGTGGAAAGAGCAGTAACAGACTGAAGTGAAGCCCTCCAACTCACTGCAGATCCGCATAATGAAAATACATAGCCAGATATGGAGTGTCTCTCATCAAGATCAACAGTAAAGTCAGAATTAACAAATCCCATAACATCAATTTCCTTCACTGAATTCTTGTCAAACAATAATCCAAAATGAGAAGTACCTTTCAAGTAGCGAAGAATCCACTTTACTGCATTATAATGTTCTTTACCAAAATTGTGTATAATTTGCTAACCACACTAACAACATGAGCCAAATCGGGTCTTATACAGATCATAGCATACATGAGATTCCCAAAAGCATTAGAATACGGTATGTGAGACATGAACTCTTTCTCATCTTTAGTAATTGGACATTGTCTTGATGACAATTTAAAATGTGAAGCAAATGGCATATCAACAGATTGCAATTATTGAGATTATACTTTTCAAGAACTTTCTCAATATAACTTTTTTGAGATAGAAGTAGGGTACCAGCACGATGATCATGCTTAATTTTCATCCCAAGAATTTTCTTTGCTGATCCAAGATCTTTCATATCAAATTCATGACTAAGTTGAGCATTCAATTCATCAAGCAATGACTTGTCATGACAAGCAATCAACATATCATCAACATAAAGCAGTAGATACATAAAAGACCCATTAAGAAACTGCTTCAAATAAATACAATGATCATAATTGCTTCGAGAATAACCATGTGCAAGCATAAACGAGTCAAACCTCTTATACCACTGCCTAGGAGCTTGTTTCAAACCATAAAGAGATTTTTGCAAATGACAAACTAAATGCTCTTGACTAGGAGCAGAAAAACTCTGAGGCTGTGTCATATGAATCTCCTCATCTAAATCTCCATGAAGAAATGCAGTTTCAACATCAAGTTGCTCTAACTCCAAATCAAATAAAGCAACAATAGCAAGGATAACTCAAATAGAAGTGTGACGAACAATAGGAGACAACACCTCATTGAAATCCCTTTATTGTTTGAAACCTTTCACAACTAAACGAGCTTTGAATCTTGCAGGTTGAACTCCAGATATATCTTCCTTCTTATAAATCCACTTGCACTTTAAAGGCTTTTTACCTGCAGGAAGCTCAACCAATTTCCATGTAGAATTCTTCTGAAGACTCTCAAATTCATAATTCATAGCAACCAACCACTTGAATGAATTATCGCATGAGATAACTTCCGAATAAGTAGAAGGTTCAAATACAACATTAGTTACTTGAGCATTATGAGAGCATAATGAGCCATATTATCGATATCGTGATATCGATGTGGCAAAACAATATTTCTTCTAGTTCTATCTTGAGCAATAGAGTGATTGTTGCTAATAGGAGGCACAAAAGCCGAACTAACTATGTAATATGATTAACAGAATCAACATTAATAGGTATGTCTACCTTAGAATTCTCATCAGTAGTTTTAGGCATAGATGTGGATGAGGAACCACTATCAGAACACCTACAGAGGAAGAAAATGTACTTCCATCAAAAGTAACATCACGACTGACAATCACCTTCTTAGAACCAGCACATAATAAACAATATCCTTTGACAGCGGAACCATAGCCAACAAATGTGCATTTTTGAGCTCTAGGCACTAGCTTCCCATTGTTAAAATGAGCATAAGCAGGATAACCGAAGATTCTAATATTAGAATAATCAACTGGTCTACTTGTCCATACATTTTCTAGAATCTTGAAATCAACAACTTAATTGGGAAAGCGATTAATCAAATAGCAGGCGACAGAAGCAGCTTCCGCCAACAAACCATGCTTATCCCATAAACCAGCATTACAAAGCATGCAACGAACGCGCTCTAGAATATAACGATTCATTCTTTCAGCAACACCATTCTGCTAGGGAGTACCTAGAACAGTCTTGTGTCTAGCAATACCATGATCAACACAAAGAGAATTAAACTCACTATTGCAAAATTCCAATCCATTGTCAGTTCTCAATTTCTTGATTTTTCTGCAAGTATAATTTTCCACTAAAGCTTTCCATTGCTTGAATGCAGTAAGAACATCATTTTTATGCTTCAGAAAATAAACCTATACTTTGCGAGAGAAATCATCAATAAAAGTGTTCATATAATAACAACCTCCAATAGAAGAGTGAGGAGCCTGACCCCAAAGATTAGAATGAATATAATCAATAATACTTTTAGTATAGTGAGTGGATAAAGAGAAATTGACTCTCTTCTGTTTAACAAATACACAATGTTCACAAAATTCTAATTTGCCAATATCATTTAAATAACATCTCTTGTGCAAGAGATGCATACCTTTTTCACTCCTATATCCCAAGCGCATATGCCAAAGCTTGGTATTTGAAGTGTTGGATGCAATAAAAACAGCTGAAGTACCTGTAACTGTAGAACCTTGCAAATAATAGAGATTAGTTATACATTCAACCTTTAACACAACATGGATGCCTTGAGAAACCTTAAGAACACCATTATCAGCAGGAAATTTGAATCTCATTGCTTCTAAGGTGCATAAAGAAATAAGGTTCATCTTCATCTTAGAAACATAGCAAACATTAGTAAGGGTCTTGAATGTTCCATCATGAACTTTAATTTGAATAGAACCAATTTTAGAAATTTCAAGTGGAGATTCATCACCAATAATAATATCACCATTTTGAACTTGAGAATAATCAGAAAACCATTCTCGATGTGAACAAATGTGAAAAGAGCAAGCAGAATCAAGAACCCAAGCCATACGTTTTTCATCATTAGAAGTGATCATAAGAGCTTCTCCACCATCACTATTTTTAATAATACTAGCCTCAGAAGATGATTTATCAGATTCTTTTTTCTTTTGTCGTTCTTCATTATTTTTCAACTTAGGACACTGAGAGATCACATGATTATCAGCTTTGCAATAATGACAAAAAGTGTTGGATTTATGATCCCTTGACTTAGACCTTGTTTTAGGTTTATTAGAATTGCTCGCTTGTTGAGTTCTACCTCGAATGATAAAACCTTCAACCTTATACTCAAAATGAGAATCAACATCAATTTTTTCCTTCGACGATAAATTTGACTTAACATTCTCAAATGTTAGTGAAGTACCAGCGCGCAAATAAGAGACTGAAAAAACAGCCTCGGATGAGCGCACCAGACAGATCTGGAGAACGACGAAGAACCAACGACGGCAGCACCCACGCGAAACCGAGAACTAGTGGCGGCTGCTCTCGAGAGCAGCGACCACAAATCTGATGTGACTAACCCTAGCTATGATACCAATTGCTAGGATCATAGATGGGAAAAAAGCGACACAGAGTTTAACGTGGAAAAAACTAATATTATATACATGGTTATTAAAACGTCGTTTAAACGACGATTAAGCGTCGTTTAAACGCTAAAACGCGTTTAGCAGCTAGAACGTCCAAACGTTTTACAGATACCGCGTAGAACGTCCGTTCTGGACGTTTCAACGGCGTTTAAACGTCGGAAAGCACGTTCTGCACGTTTAATACGTTCTAGGGACGTTCTATGCATACTGTTCGTGGGCCTTAATGGGCCTGCGCCCAGCCGCTCAACCCCATCGCGCCCAGCCACCTGCGCCCAGCCGCCAGACGACATCGCGCCCAGCCGCCAGACGACCAGACGCCATCGCGCCCAGGAGCCACCAGCCGCCAGAGCCAGGTACGCCGCTGGCCCCTCCTCCCTCCTCCCTCTTCCCTCCACCTACAGGCTCCAACCCGGCAGCGCCATGCGCCATTGCTCCAGGTCCCGGGCTCCAGGCGCCATTGCTTGTTGCTCCAGGTCCCGGTTCCCAGACCCAGTCCCAGTCCCAGACTCCCAGTGCAGTTCTCCATACCCAGTCCTACTGCAGCGCCATACCCAGTGTTCCAGTGGCCAGTGCAGTGCAGTGAAGCAGCCACCAGCAGTGCGTAGTGAGCCAATGCTCCAGCTACTGTGTGACTGTGTGTTGCACTGTTGGTCTGTTGCAAGCTAAATGTATAATACATTAATATCATTCTACTGTGTGTTGTAGGCTAAAGTGTGGCAGTGAATTTCAATTTCAATGGCAACAAATAGCGAGGCTAATGACTCCTATGACCCACTCAAAGATCAGTCACGAAGGCCAAAGTCAAATGATCCAAGATGGAAATATGCATACTATGTTGAGGCGGGAAAGCGAGAGCTGATTCAATGTGCTTTGTGCCCCAAACAAATAAAAGGAGGTATCAAGAGGGTGAAACAACATCTAGCTGGTGGCTATGGAGACATTGTCAAGTGTCCTAACACTACTAGAGAGATTGCTAAAGAGATGAATGAAGCTTTGAATAATGGGAAGCGGGCTAGGCCGTTGCACCTAGATGACGATGTAATGGAAGATGAAGCAGAACAAGAAGATGATGTCCAAGTTATGGGAAGCAGGTCAATGTCAGCATCATCCAAGGCTTCCTCGTGTACTGTGCCAAGTTCTAGAACAGCTGCCAAAAGAAACAAAGCAATTTTCCAATTGAAGCCCCACCCAATTGCAGCTCCAAAGAAGTCCATTGCATCTATGATTCGACGTACACCTCAAGAGGTTGTAGCAGAGAGACATGCAAAGGGACCTGCTCAAACTACCATAAGTGCTACCATGAAGCCTAAGGAAGAAAGAAATTCTATTTGTTTGGAGATAGCCAAGTTTTTCTATGAGTGTGGTATACCATTCAATGCTGCGAACTCAAGGCAATTTGAGGTAGTTGTGGAGGCTATTGCTCAATAAGGATCTAGGTTCAAGCCTCCTACTTTCCATGAGCTACGTGAGCTTGATCTGTCAACTTGTGTTGTGTGGTTGAACTTGTGTTGTTGAACTTGATCTGTTTCTTTTTATGCTAATGCTATTTGGTTTGTGAACTCAACTTATGTATGAACTTATTCTATATTTGAAATTCTATGTCAAGTCTGAAAAGACGTTTCAACGTCCGTTTAAACGTTTAAACGTTGAAAAGTTGGTTCATAACATTTTAACGTTTTACCGTTTTAATAACCATGATTATATATATACTAGCAAATATGTCTAGGTCTTGCAGTGGATAGACACAATTTGTTGTCCAATGCTCATGTCAATGATAATGTGCTATCTGTTTTTTATTGGATTTAATTTAGCCTAGCCTGACCTTCAATAATATAGATTTTAAGCCCCATGATAAATAATAGTGCAATAAAGTATTGATTTAATATATAGAATTAATAAGAGATCGATTCAACTTAAATATATATAGCTATCGTATACATCTATGAGTACATGTGTTTGAGAAATGCGGAAGACAAGCCACATGCGCACACGTGCGCTGCAGCGCAAACAGGCTATTGGCCACTTGGGTAGCTAGTCCACGATATGATATGTATGAGTGGTGTGTCAGCATAGTTTTGCAGATCAAAGCGAGAAAAATAACGGTAAGGGAAAGAGTGGGAGAAAGATTCATTTTATTTAATATTAGATACACATAAATGCAGTACCGATTTTGACCTCACACCAAATGGTAAGGCTGTCCAAATTTCTTGGACCGCGAATTTTTTTTTTTTTGCTTGGCAATGACAAATGAGGACGCCAAACAGATCAAGCCTTTTGTGGAAAGATTATTTTGTGACTATTTCATGACGCATCCTATGAAAACTTATGTATGTTGTTCCATTATTATTATAAAAAAAGGCAGATGAGAGGGTATATACAAACTGTACATGCTATGAAATGTAAACTGTACTTTGGAATAATGAACAGGGCCAGCCAAAGTCAATGGTAAAAACTCAACAAAATGGTCATTTTGTTTAGAGGCCCTAACTAAGTGGATTGGAACAATGTTGTTTGAAAATTTAAAAACAGTCATGATTTATAAGAACCTAATGGATAATATGTGTACTAAGGGCTTAGCGTGCTAGAGAAGAGACACACACCGTAGCCACCGAGATGTCACCTCTCTCTCTATAATTACGGACAACCAAGTTGTCATTATCATTGCCCTTTCTCTCGCTACACATGTGGTGTTAGCACACCATAGAGACATTGTTATTGTTGATACGATGTTGATCACCCACGAACTTGAGTAGCACATGTGACCGTTTTGCTGCTACAAGTCGCTAGGACATACAACTATATCCATTATATCACCATACTCTTCTTCCGTACTGCATATCTAGTGATAATAATATATATGATTCTCTACTCGCATGTTATTTTGGTTGAACATAGTAAATATGCTAGTGTGTATAGCATAGTTACACTACAGGAATTCACTTAATTCCCGTCGGCCAGAAACCGACGGGAATAAGCATATACCGACGGGAATTCCTTAATTCCCGTCGGTTTAGGGCTTATTCCCGTCGGTTTTCAGCCGCCAGGCGTCCCTTGTCGGGGATACGTTTATCCCCGTCGGCGACCGACGGGAATTATTAATTCCCGTCGGCTATTAACTAGCCGACGGCAATTAATGCTAACTCCCGTCGGCTCACCGGGCCGACGGGAGTTATTAGTTAATTCCCGTCGGTTCACCAGGCCGACGGCAATTAATGCTAACTCCCGTCGGCTCACCGGGCCGACGGGAGTTATTAGTTAATTCCCGTCGGTTCCTTAGGCCGACGGGAATTAACTGGGCCGATGAGAGTTATTAGTTAATTCCCGTCGGTTCGACCATAGCCGACGGGAATTAACTGGGCCGACGAGAATTACCCTATACTGCTACAAAAACAGCACAAAATTAGGACACTATTTCTGCACACATAACATATATCACACATAACATAAATAACAGATAACAGCCACATTACAAACACATGCATTCATAATAAAATCACGCATTACAAACATAACATCCACCAACATTTCAAATATAAGTTCAACCACCACATCGAGTCAACGAGTACGACATAGTATTGAAATATAAGTACGACATGTTCAAGTACGACCAAGAGTCCACGAGTTAAGAAACATGTTCATGTGTTTAGAGATAACCACCACTTGGGTGGTTAGAGCTTTGACCGCTGCCGCCACCACCACCAGGAGGAGGGAACGCGAAGAGCGAGTCAACAAATCCAGTCCCTGCTGCGGGATCAGATCCACTACCACCCGCTTCGGGCGTAACCTATGCAAGTTAGCAAATATCATCACGTTAAATGCAAATATCAAAAAAGTATACAAGTATATAAATTAATGGAGAGTTATCAAACGTACCCTATCTCCAGGTGCAGGTATATGTGTCGGAGGGGTGGTGAACTGTGGTGGTGGAACTGGTGTGTTTGCAAATTGGCTCCGTTGTGGTGGCGGTGGAAAATTTGATGTCATGCCCTGTTGCTGCATTAACTGTTAAACATATATGTGTTACTACCGAAGATGTTGTATTGAAATATAATAATTTAGAGTTCGGATTATGTGTACTCACTTGATACATCGCTTGGTTATGTGCATTGCAAGCCTCCATAAATTCGCGTTGTTGTCTCATCTCTTCGCGCATCCTCATAATCTCCAACTCCTGCTCGTTCGGTCGACGAGAGCATGAGCTACGGGAAGATGAACCCGTCCTCCGAGATCTCACCGACGACGAGTCAATGAATCCGTCGAAGAGTGCGTATCTATAAGTTATTCAAAAAATGTGATTATTGTATAATCAATTTAGTGTCAACCATATAATTTCATAAGTTAGAGCTTACCGTCCATGCGCTTTGCCACCACCACTTGCGTACACCACCGAGGGATCCACCGGTTCATGGCGCCAGTCGAAGTCAGGGCCATGGCGACGAACCATCTCCTCCCCATATGCCGCCTATACATCATTGACAACCTTACAAATGCAAGAATTTATATACTTTGAACGTTTGAACTTTTGAGCCAAAACTCACCAAGCGATCCGTGGCTGTCTGGCTGCAGAGCTGGTCAGGGTTGTTCGGGTCTGGTCCTTTGTGGCCCTCCTGGTAGACCTCAATGTCACTAGGCTTTTGGCCACTCGTAGCTTCCTGTATAAACAAAAAACATTCATAAGCAATCGTATTATTTGCTGATCGACATAGATAGATCAAACTTACCATTCTTTTAGCTTTTCGTATCATGTCGTCACCGCCAAACTTGTGGTTAGGATTGGTTCCTCGACATTGTCTGTGATGCGCTGACGCTTTCTGGAAGCCTTCGGAAGCCCAATATCGACACCAAGCATAGTACGCATCAGGCACGGGCGCCATCCATGGAACCATCACCTGCACACACACAATGTTACATATTATCAATCACAACAATAAATATAAAGGGTAAAACAAATTGAATACTAACCTCACGATATTGATCCTCAGTCAAATATATCTTTGATGACCCTTCCTTTTTAGTCAAGGGGCCTGCTTCTTCCGGATGCTTTTGAAAATACAGGTTTGTAGCCTGAATTCTCGCATAGTATATGGCATCCTTCACCAGCTTCTTTGCATTGTTTTGGAAGACACGTTCAGCGTGCCCCATGTAATCCTCTCCGTCAGGCAACCGATATCGAAGCTACAACATAAAGAATACAAATACAATGGTATAAGTCATAGATTTACAATATTAAGAAACATAACAAAAATAATAAAGAATTCATACCCAAAAGTCATTACGCACAAGTCCCTGTCTGTCGGTGTGGTTTCGTTCCTTTTTAAACTTGTACTCGTCCCAGGTACTGACGAGCACCTCATCCTCGGTATCACCGTTTGACACCTTCACTATACCAGGGTAGTGAAGGCGGCAAAGAGAACCCAACGTAAGGTTAACCTGAGTGTGGTGTCCCTTGCCGTCAAAGGACAGGTCCTCCCAATTCCTGCATTACACAAAAACATTAACAATACACATAATAGTTATATGAGATAAGTTAATATATTACACTCACCGATCTCCATGTGGCATGATTAAAGTCCTATCAGCCTCTCGCTCTATCGCGTGACGAGGCTTTACTGAGTGGCTTTTTCTTGAGCGACGTGTGCGTGTCGCTGAAGAGCCTCCCGAGCCATCATCCATCGGGTTGTAAGCCGGTTCGCCCTGTTGGCCCCACTGGTCCCACGCCTGTTGCTGCTCCCTCTGGTGGTCCCACTGGTCCCATGGCTGGTGATGCTGTGCGGCCTGGTCCCATGTCACGTGCTCCACCTCCTCATTGTGCTCCACCTCCTCATTGTGCTGCTCAGCCTCATTGTGCTGCTCCTCCTCAATGTGCTGCTCCTCAGTGTGCTGCTCATCCTGGTACATACAACTCAAGATTTATTTGTAAATATGTAAACAAATTTATTTGTACAAGATATGTTACCTCATCTCCATGTACCGCGCTCAACAGCTCTCGACGTCTGCTGCTGCTCGAAGAACTGCCCTGAAAAAGGCCCAGGCCCTTGAACAGCCCCTTTACTGACTTCTTTGATTTTGGCGGCATCCTGCATAAAAAATAAGAAAACAACTTTACTTGTTAAATATAAACAAATTAGGATAAAAAATGACATAATACTTAAAATATAAACAAATTAAATAACAAAACAACTTTACTTGTTAAATATCATCAAAATCAAGATCTATTTGTTCTCTTCTATGCAGAGGTCGCCATGTTACTTTTCTCCTAACAGGTTGTCTTCTCCTTTTCTCGGGAAAAGTTAAGTCGTTAACGTCTGCAACTAGTGAATCTAATGCCGGTGCAGGATCAATATGAAAACTAGTTGGCAACTCTTCTTCTTGAAACACCTCATCAACCTGCTCAAGGTGACCAATTTGATATTCGTCCTCACCAGGAGTGTATAGGCGTTCGCGGGGATTTACATTGTACACAACCCTCCATTTAGACAACTTTTTGCATGGATATGTCGAGAAATAAACTTGGTCTGCTTGATGGGCAAGGATATACGTGTCGTGTCCTTGAAGCAATTTTTCAGGTTGGATCTGTGTCATCCCAAATTCGGTCCTATAATACTTCGGGTCATACCATTTACACTCAAAGAAAACTAGCGCTAAAGGCTTATTTCCAGCAAATGTAATCTCGATTATATTTTTGATTTTCCCGTAATAGCAGGCTTCGTGTCCTTCCATGTCGGTTGCCCTAGTAACGACTCCACTATTTTGAGTGGCGGCCATAGGATGACTTGATTCGAAAATGCTTGAACGAAAGCGATATCCATTGACGTCGTAACGTCCATAGCTTTTGGCAGTTACGCTTCCAATAGATAACTGACGTAAGTCATCATTCAAATTCATTTCCTCCCCAAACTGTCAATTATGCCACAAAGTATTAGCAAATTCTGTAATATTAGTTAACTGAAATTAGCTGTCGGAGCCACATAATTAAGACTTACACGGTCTCGAAGCCACATAATGAAATTAGGTCGCCCATGCATACCATCGCGTCGCAATTTATCTATGTCTCTCGCTGTTGGCCTACCGAGACACCTCATGTTTTGTTCATCAAACTCGCTGTCAAATATTATTGTATGACATGAGATATTTGATAACATAAACTAATTCACATATGAACAATTTAAGAAAATAAGTCTTACACAAAGTATTTCTCCACCTCAGGCATATTCGTGAACATGTACAGTAAAGCAGACTTCCGTTCTTCCATACTGAGGTGATATGCCTTGGGTGGACCAACGACTTTGCCATTTGTCTGAAAAATCGAAAGATCACTACACGGAGGCATCTCTCGTTCATCATCATGGTACCTTTTCTTTCGAGCAAATACATTATGTTCTTTTGCAAAGTAACAACTTGTGAAGTGTGCTACCTCCTTTAGTTTAAATTGTTCCGCAATACATCCTTCAACTCTTGCCTTATTGCCCACCATTGCTCTAAGCTTCTTTAATGCTCTTTCTATATGAAACATCCACCTATACTGAACAGGACCACCGACCTTAGCCTCATATGGAAGATGTATAAAGAGATGCTGCATAGGATTGAAGAAACCCGGTGGAAATATTTTTTCCAATTTGCACAAAAGCACCGGTGCCTCTTTCTCCAGCTGTTCCATCACATCTCTTCTGATTTCTTTAGCACACAACTGTCTGTAGAAATAGCTAACTTCAGCTAACGTTTTCCACACAGCTTCGGAAATGTACCCACGAAACATTACAGGCATGAGCCTCTCCATAATTATGTGGAAGTCATGGCTCTTCAGTCCATTCATCTTCATTGTCTTCAAGTTCACAGATCTTCTAAAACCAGCGGCATAACCATCGGGGAATTTAATATCCTTCATCCACTTCATCACTTCTCTCCGTTGCTTAGATTTCAGACAATAGTCAGCTTTTGGTTTGCCTCCGTTTTCTCTAAGCACTTGGGTTGGACGATCACATATCACTGCTAAGTCCATGCGTGCCTTGTCATTGTCTTTCGTTTTATCAGGGAAATCCATGCATGTATTTATGAGGGCTTGGCAAAAGTTACTCTCTTGATGCATGACGTCGATGTTGTGCATCAAAATCAATGACTTAGCATAAGGAAGCTCCCACAAGCCACATATGTGAGTCCAGTTATGCTCCTCACCAAAACCTTGATACCTTTTACCACTCTCGTCTAGGACAAGTTTCATATGCTCTTCTGTAATTTCTATCCCACTACGTCGCTTGGGCGGTCCCTTCGTGACAATGGTGCCCTTCCTAAATTCCTTTCTCTGCCTTCTGAAGGGGTGATTGAAGGGTAGAAAACATCTATGGCAATCAAAGTAACATATCTTGCCACCAGCACTAAGACGAAAACAATCTGTATCTTTAGCACAATAAGGACACGTCAATCTACCATGCACGCTCCATCCAGAGAAAATACCATACGCCATAAAATCATGAACCGAGAACAGATATGCAACACGAAGATTGAATTTCTGCTTCTTGAAGCAGTCATAGGCTTCCACACCTTGCCATAGCTTCTTTAACTCTTCAATCAGTGGTTGAAGCATCACATTGAGGCGTACGCTAGGATGCTCAGGCCCAGGTATAACAAGACATAGGAACATAAACTCATATTTCATGCAAAGAGCAGGTGGAAGGTTGTACGGTATGGCAATGACAGGCCAACATGAATACGACGCAGCGGTCATATCGAACGGCGTGAAACCATCAGTTGCCAAGCCGATACGAACATTTCTTGCATCGCTGGCAAAATCTGGATCAAATTTGTCAAGAGCCTTCCATGCATCACCATCTGACGGGTGCACCATTAACCCATCTTGTCTGTCCATACAATCTTTATGCCACCTCATGTGCATAGCGGTCTTCCTCGAGAGAAACAAACGTTTCACTCTAGGAGTGAGAGGCATGTACCGAAGCTGTTTATGTGCAACCTTTGTCACCACCTTCTCCCCATCTTCATTTACAAGCTCCACGTACCTTGACTTCCCACATTTTAAGCATTTTTGTTCTCTGCCATGTTCCTTCCAAAAAAGCATACAGTTGTCTTGGCAAACATCAATCTTCTCATACTCCATACCAAGACCTTCAAGCAATTTTTTGGACTGGTACATGTCTTTGGGCATCTTGTGACCCGTAGGAAGAACCTCGCTAATCAAATCCACAAGCTCCTTGTAACAATTAATTGAAAATGCAAATTTTGACTTGATTGACATCAGTCGGGTCACGAATTCGAGGACGGTCACGTCAGTGTGCCCGTGAAGAGGCTCTTCTGACGCTTTGAGTAGGTCGAAGAACTTCTGAACCTCCGGTGTAGGTGAATCATGATGATCTGGTGCCAGTTCAGGCTGCAGATCCTCAAGCATCTGGTCCATCCTATCAACATCATCTTCACCGTCATCAACTTCTACTTCTGCTGCTCGTTCAGCATCTTCACCGTGGAGATACCAGACCTTATAGCCTGGCACGAAACCATGCGAGCACAGGTGTAGTGTGACCTGCCTCTTGGTGTGGCTCGTCATATTTCTACATTTATTGCATGGACACCTAATATTATCTATTTGTGACAAAGCAGCTGCATGGTCCAGAAATATTTGCGTCTTGGCAAACCATTCACTAGTGTGACACCCACCCTTCTTGAAACCTTCATACATCCAATCACGTCTATCACCCATTATTGCGGCTGTGTACGAGTAAAGAGTGTGTGTGAGACAATCACGTTTCTACACGTCACACACATATATACATACATATATACATCTATAGGTAAGTAGTAAAACTATATATATACATAAATAATTATATATACACATAAATAACATCAAATTAATCAATATCGAAACATTCATACATCCTAATATTATAAGTTAAATCTAATCAATAAATAACATCAAATTTAACAATTCAATAGTATAAGTTAAATCTACTATAAGAATACAATAAATAATTACCTAACATGAAGCCACACATGTGATATTAAATTAACTATAATCACACTCTAATCACATGTGTTATTAAATTAATACTAATCAAATGAAAGTTAACTCCCGTCGGCCATAAAAAACCGACGAAAATAAACATGTACACACATAATTAACATTCACAATCCAATGCATTAACATGTACACACATAATTAACTCACGTGGGTGTCGTAGTCGGTTCGGAGATGCGGTCGGGGGCGTAGGCGGCGCTTGGGCGTGACGGCGGCGCTCGAGGAGGCAGCGACGATGCTCCGAGAGGCGGCGGCGGCGCTTGTGGGCGCGATGGGAGGCCCGGCGGCGATGTGGGCGGTGTGGGACACGGCGGAGACGAGCGAGGGCGGGCACGGTGGCGGCGGACGGGCGGGCGCGTGGTGGGGAGGGGCGTCCGGACGCGCGCGCGGTGGAGACGGGCGGCCGGGCGAGCGGCGACGGCGCGCGGCGGCGACTGGCGCGCGGCGCCGAGGACGGGCGGCGGCGGCGCTGCGCGTGGCGTGGACGGGCGGGGCGCGGCCGGGATGGCACGCCGGCGGGGAGGGGCGGCGGCGCGGTGGCGGTGAGAGGCGGCGGCGCGGTGGCGGTGAGACAAGCGGCGGCGCGGCCAGGAAGAGAAAGGCAGGGAATGAGCCCGCGCGGGTTCGCCCGTGTGCTCATAAAAGGCTTATCCCCGTCGGCTTGCGATATGGCCGACGGGAGTTAAGTAATCCCCGTCGGCCAGAGCGTAGGCCGACGGGAGTTAACTTAACTCCCGTCGGCCTACGCTCTGGCCGACGGGAGTTACATTATGCCCGTCGGCTACGGTCTAGCCGACGGGAGTTACATTATCCCCGTCGGTTTTTTCCCTGGCCGACGGGAATTATTGTGGCCGACGGGAATCATTAGGATTCCTGTAGTGTTATTTCTCTACGGTAGTGCCGGAGCCTATGTTGTTCATGCATAGTTTTTTGATCCACATGATTTCCAATAGGCAATATGTCTAGTAGATTTGGATCTATTGCTTTGATTGTAGCATGATTGGAATGTTTGAGGGAAGGGTGCCGCAAGAGACATGAGAGGAGAGGGCGTGCACGGGCATACGCATACGTACAAGGACCGGCTCCTCATACGTTAAAGTATTGTTCTACCGTTGAAGTTAATTTAGGCCTAATTTCTTGTCATGTGTTTTAGGTTGTCCACAACTTAAGTTTCTTTGTATTGGTCCTTTGTATTTTATATATAACCATTAGATCTATTTAAAGCTAGGGAGTAGCTAAATCACATATACGAGTCCTTTTTGTTTTATTTATATATAGACGACAAACAATATTTATCTAATATTTATTAGCTAGGGAGTTGCTAATAATTAATAATAATAATATGAGCCATCAAATTTATGAAATGGACTCACGATGCACCACCACATATCTAAAATAGTTTGATTCTTCAAACCAAACACCTCCGTACTGTTGCACAATAGCTGCAGATGGACGAATTCTTACTGTTGCCGTAAGAGTGTTACACGATCTACTGATCGTTTCTGTATGTAGCAAGTCCCAAACAAGATAGCATAATATATCTAGCACTATTCTAGGTAGTAGGTATCTTCTACTTGCCGCCCTTAATTGCTTGCAGGCATATGCTAATAAGTGGAAATATTGACTCTGCTGAGTCAGATGGATTTGGTATTGAAATGACTCGGAAACAATTCTCATCCACACACACACACTGTTGAACTGAACATTGAAGCCTGCTAATTTGTCAAAAACGTGTTAATTTTCTTTTCTACTTCTGATTCCAGCGCCATGCATGTAGTGTCTGGTTGCTTGTCGACATCCTGCAATACATATGTCCATGCTGCGCGCTAGCGCTACTACAGCAGATAGAGTATATATATGCATGTGCTATATATTATGCAGTAAACATGTAAACTAGCAGGGATTCATGCATGCACGCGTGAGCATTTATCTTCCCAGCTATCTATGTACATGGAGAATAATAGTAGATGAGCAGTGCCCTGCAAAATTTGGACTTGCGTGTTTGTCCCCCTGGCGGTCATGGTGAACAAGAGGCAGCATGCAGGGAGGCATGGCCGGGCCTGCATCACGCGTGTGTGTAGATACTATCTAGCTGTACATCTCCGTCCATTCTGCATGCATGCAGACAGGAAGAATTGATGTCTGAGCGGAATATCTCTGCGTTTGGCAGGTCTCCATCGGACAGCTGCCCCCTCCTTCCCGCGCGCGACCTGTCTGTTGCTCTAGCTGATGTCCGCTCGATTTCATTCTGAAATTTGCATTTAGTTGAGAAATATTACCTTAAGTTAAGGTGGTTCTGGTTACAATCTATATGTTAATTTGATGATGTCATGGAGAATCCAACATAGGGCAACATCTTTAGAGCTTGTTTGAAAACTTAAATTCTCTCATTTCTAATTCAGTACTCTCCAATCACCAAGAGGATATATTTAAGCTTACATACTAGTCCTTACCTATAAACAAATTGCTTGAAGTACCTGTAGAGGTACGTTACTATTCACCCACAAATTTTAGATTAAAAAAAATAAAGAGGGTAATTTAAAGGCTCGGAGTCCACCTCAACTTATCATACTCTCCAATCAGGTTCTCTCTTTTTCATCGGCTGATCACACTTTTATTTCCCTTTCACCCTCTTTCAGAAGCCATGTCCCACAACCTTTAAGAGGAAGTCTACTAGCACAGTGAGCTTGAAAGCACCATGAGTCTTGTCAAGCTATTCTTCAAGTTCGAATCAGATCAACTATATGCCGGAATTTTTTTTCCCTTCTGCCTTTCCCCATCCATAAAAGTATGATATTGAAATATAAGGAAATTAATTCGTAGACATCAATAATGCTAAAATTATTCGCTCTCTCCCATCATTTCATACTCCCTCCGTCGTCCTAAAAAGAATGTAATTGTAGTACAGCTCATGATTTAGCTTTTAAGTTCGGCTAATTATACAATACAAATATCAATATTTATGATGTCAAATAAATATCTTTAGATTAAAGGGATGTTTAGTAGTTCTCCACAAACTTTGTTCTATAAATTTCATCCTAGAGTAGCTCTATATGAAAAGAACTAGAGTTTATGAAGCCCCTCGATATGTTTGGATAGTCTAGTATTCACTTTAATATACCCCAATTCCCCTCGACCCATGTGTGTATTGGGGTGAATACTAGAGTACCCAAACAAACCCTTATGTATTCTCACAATTCCACCTTATTTCGTGAAGTAGATTTACATGGAGTTAAACCAGTTTGATTAAAAAAATAGAGCAAGAGCTGAAAAACATGAAATAGAGTGACCCCAAAACAACCTCTAAATATGAAATAAATTTTCATAAAAAAATAATGTAGAGCTATAAATATAAATACTATTAACCAAAAACTTGATCTAGCAACTAGCATGAATAATCGCTTTAACCAGTGATTATTTACATTTTTTTAATTTAGAATGGATGCAGTATTTTCTTTTTATATACTGTATCGAGTGGGGCGGGGCTTATATATAACGAGATGCAAGTGGTTTAACCAAAATAGAGCGTGAATAAGACCAACTAGGAATCACTTGTGCGACAAGAGAACATACAGCAGGGGCCATCCTAGCTAAAAAACCAGTGGCGGAGGACAGAATAATAATTAGGTATAGCTGAAAAAGAATAAAAAAGAAAAAACATGATACAATATGTATGACTCAAACTTGGAACCTATTGATTACAAGCAGTATTTACATACCACTACACCAAACATAATTTTTAAGTATGACTTTAGCCATAGTAGACCATAATGGGTGCTCCGCCACTATATAAAGCCGTACCAGTTCAAGTCTGTTCGTCCCTAAAATTCTCCAAAGCACCATCATGCATGTTTTCTTTTAATTCACAGTATATACATATAGACAATTATACATGCACACAGCCACACCCCCTATATATAAACACCTGCGATCACATCATAACCCTATGAGAACATACGAAAGACCAGAGTAGGTCGATCGGGGTATCTGAGATTGAACAAAATTACCACTTGCATCTAGATCACGATCTAAATGTTTCTTCACAATTCTTTTGAGTCTTTAATCGATTTTAGTTCAAAAGCAAATGGAAACAAAGCCCAATCCTAATCGGTTTTGACCTTTAAATTATATAGTGTAAAATTTAGAGTCAATATCACCACTACCTGCATATGGTTGTCGACAAATATGTCACCTATCGTTCTATCACTTAAAGAACAGCGTCGTTAAATCTTTGAATAAATCTAAATCTAAACACATGTGAGAGCCACCACGTCGAGTCAAGTACTTGAACACACGTTTTCCAAGGTCGATTAAAGGACTATTTATATATATCATTTTTGGTGATTGAAATCTATAAATGGGATGTGAATTTCGCTAGAACTGCACATGGTGTGGTGACATGTTTGAGAGCAGGGGGATTGCGAAGGCTAAAATCTCTTGTTATTCAGTTTTGAATAGTAAGACCTTATTTGGATGCATATGGATCGGAGTGGATCATGTGTAAAGCTAAGCAGATCGACTTAGGTAGAGGTTTAAAAGTAACCCTAGCTGAGGGAAACAACAAGAAGGGGCGGGTCACTACCGGAATTAATCGCTTTGCCGAGTGCCTGAAGCACTCGGCAAAGCCTTCAAAACACTCGGCAAAAGCTTTGCCGAGTGTTACACTCGGCAAAGAAGGCTCGGTGAACAGTGCATCGGCAAAGCCTTCTTTGCCGAGAGCTTTTTCTCGGGCACTCGGCAAAATTCTTTGCCGAGTGCCAGAGAGCACTCGGCAAAGAAAAGCGGCCGTTACGGCGCTGGGTGACGGAGACGGCGGCTTTGCCGAGTGTCCCCTGTGACACTCGGCAAAGAAGTTAGTTTTGCCGAGTGTCTTCCGTGCAGCACTCGGCAAAGAATCCATCTTTGCCGAGTGCCACTTGGGACACTCGGCAAAGAACCCGCCAGGGAGGGCCCCCATGTCAGGTTCTTTGCCGAGTGTCACATGGGGCACTCGGCAAAGCCGACCTCTTTGCCGAGTGCCAGGGAAGTAACACTCGGCAAAGAACCTAAGCCGGTGCCCAGGTCTGTGCTCTTTGCCGAGTGTTATGACCTTGACACTCGGCAAAGAGCCTCTTTGCCGAGTGTTACACTCGGCAAAGTGACCAGTATATACCTTTTTTATTTGTTTTTTGTATTCCATCCACACAAACAGAAGATATCACATATATATCACATATATACATCACAAATATCATCACAGACATAAATAGCCAACACAAACATAAAACCGTCACCACAAACATAAATATCCATCGCAAACATAAGTGTTCAACATAAGTATCAAACACAAACATAAGTCTCTAACGTCGCAAGCTCTCACATAAGTATCAAACACAGACATAAGTATTATTCACAAGTACAGAAGTCTAAAACAATGAAAACACAACACTCATGGAGGTGGGCGGCTTGACCGGGGCTGCGTTGGGCTGAACCCTTCCGGAGGGTTGTTGGATGCCGCCCCAGATTGGCCCTGCACAGAGAAGAGATTGCATGTGTTATACCAGATGCATTACAAACATCTAACTACAATTTTGATACTCACAGGAGTGTGGAAGAGAGCAGGGTCAACTGGAGGGAACAATGGAGGTGGCGGAGCGATGCCCTGTGCGGCGCCAAGGCTCTGCATGTACTGGAACATCTCCGCCATCCTCTGATGATCTGCCCGGCGCTCCGCCTCCCGCTCCGCCATCATCCTCGCCTCCATCTCGCGACGTTCCCTCCTCTCTTCTTCTAGTTGGGTCTGTAATATTACAAGCCAACGTTATAGTAACTCAAAGAGTAGGTATATAACTCAAGGAAGGACGAGTTACACTAACCTCGAGTTGCTGTATGCGATGCTGTGAGCTGTCGTGCCGAGGTCGTATGGCTGGACTCGAGCCCGTGCTCCTTGCTCTCACCTGAGACAGAGTGGGAGTGGAGGACGAGTCGATTGCCCCGTCGGCAATCCAGTACCGCCCATGTCTCTTGCCTCCTCCGACCCTCATGAGCACATCGGTGTCGATCGGCTGGGTGCTCGGATCATAGTCTGGGCCATGGACCTCCTGCGCCATGGCGGTGTAGTCATGGAGGCGGTTGTAGACGGCGGGGTTGGTGTAGGCCTCGGGCCCGTCATCCGGGTTGTAGGTGACGTCGGACGTCGCCTTACCCTTATGGACCATAGCATAGGCCGAGAAGGTGGAGCAAGGCCTTCCACCATGTGACGCCGACTGCAACGAAAACCAACGAGATAGTTAGAAATAATATCTAACTTAGTGCTATATATCTAAATAAAAAAGGTGGCGTACCCATGCTTCGGCATATTGGCCCAGGCTCCGGCTGCCTTGGTGGTGGGAGGGGCCTTGCATCATCAAACGCCGTTCCCGGCTAGCTGTGTGCGCCTCATCCCACTCAGCCGAACACCACCTATCCACCATCTGCTCCCAGCACAGAGGATGTGCGGCGCACCAATGTGGAATCATCTGCAAAGTAAACACGTAAAGTGCATATCAGAAGATAAAATAAAATTCATGTATGGAGTACTGGTACCAAACATGCATGACTTTACCTGCAGGTACTGCTCCCTGGTCAACGACATGGTTCGGGCTTGAGTTTTGGTCACCTTCTCCCCAAGGACGGAGCCGTGGTAGGTGATGATGGCCTGGATGCGGGCCTCATAGTGCATGTCCACGACGAGCTTCTTACAGCTCGTGGTGGCCACCACATCCGCCCTAGCCTCGTATCCAGCATCGCATCTGAAGAAATCCTGCATACAAAAACGATGTATCCATACATTATTTCAAGAATTTGCAACGAATGCGACATATTTTACATTATACTAAGACTTACCCACAGCTCTTGCTTCACCCGCTCCGCCTTGTTATTGAATTCCCTGCCGTCCCGGTCTACTGCATCGGGGGCGACGGCGTAGTGGTCAAAGGTGAAGGCTGGGCCCGTCACTCCGGCGTACTCCACAAGTCCAGGGAAGTGTTCCCTGCACAGCAGGCCGAGGATGCCATTGGGGGGGCGACGATGACCCCCAGCATAATCCAAAACCGTCCAAGACCTGTCCAAGTGATAAATAAAAAGTATTAGTTTATATTAAGATTTTGAACACATAATATGAACAAGAATGAAGAACATAAAGTTACATACCTCTCCCCTTCCGGCCGAATCAGCGGCCGTCTGTCCCGAAGTATGGGACGCTGAGGGAGACTCGCGGGGCCTCGCAGGTAGATGCTCCTCGAACTAGAGTCGCCTGAACCTGAGGCGTCCTGCTGCTGGTCGTCGTCGTCCTGCTGCTGGTCGTTGTCGTCCTGAGGCGCCGCCTGCTGCTGCGCTGCCTGCTCTGCCTCGTCCTGTTGCGCTGCCTGCTCTGCATCGTCCGCCGTCCTACTCCTCCTCCCCCTCCTCCTCCTCAGGAAACCGCCCACCATATTTGTCCAACAACCTGCAATTAAGAGTAAACAAATAAGCACATATAAAAAGATGTATTTAAAAACAGGTGCAAAATAAAAAGTCATATAGCATTACATCGATCAAAAATAATCTTCATATGTGTCGGGGTTAGCCGGATCATAACTCTCATCATCACTATCAAGCATTTCAATCTCCACACCATCGGAAGACGCAAGTTCGTCAGTAATGTCATTGCCTTCAAGGATTACTAAGTCATTATCATTTTGCACCTCATCCTCCTCCTCATCAACAACCATTTCAATATCTACGTCCATTCCGATAGCTTCGGTTAAGTCTATCTCAAATCGCCCTTCTAGCCCATCTTCTTGGAAGAACTCTCCATCATATGTGTCCGGGTCTAAGTTGTAATCTTCATCGTTAGGAACAGGTAACCTCCCGTGCGGCGATACCTTATACACAACATCCCAACCCTTAAGATGTTCTTTCGTTTGACACGCATATGGGAGATAATACACTTGTGTGGCCTGTTGGGCAACGATATAGACATCGTCTCCTGCTAAGGTGGAATCTTGTCGAATTTCGACTATCCCAAGATTAGAATGTGTCCGTCTCGTCACTTGAGGGTCAAACCAATGACATTTGAATATCACTGGAGTAAGAGGTTTGGAACCATAAAAATTGAGCTCATATATTTCTTCGATTCGTCCAAAATAATCGACATTGTCAAGGCCCGGCGTAAAGACCCCAGAACACGTTGTTTTCCGATTGGGCCGACTTTTGTCGTAGTGTGTTGTGCGAAAACGGTATCCATTGACGTCATACCCAGAATATTTCTTGACCCTATAAGCAAAGCCGTTGGCTACTTGTCTCAATTCGGCACTCATAGACGGATCTCTTTGGCCCTGCAAGTATTCGCAAGTTAAAAGACGCTAAATTGAGTTTAAAGACGTATCTCTTTTACAAACTAAGCACGTACCTTATGTTTGAACCAGGAAATGAAATCGGGCAACCCATTTCTCGCACCCTTTCTAAGAAGAGCGTCATATTCCTGTGGAGTGGGGTCCCTTGATCGACGCCAGAATTCATGAAGAAATTGTTCCATGTATGGCGTCACCTCTTCAAGGTTGGTCAATACGTATAGCATGATATGCCGCCACTCTTCATGTGTCAGGGTCTTGGTGGTCGAGCCACTTGCGCTTCCGAGTTGGCCTCGAAATATGCTAAGGTTCGATTCATTGTCGCCATCATTGTAACGAGGGGGTGGATTATGCACGCTCGGCAGTTTGTCACCATAATAAGTTGTTGTGAAGTTTGAGACCTCCTCTAGAATGTATGCCTCTGCAATGGAAGCCTCGATTTTGCATTTATTTCTACATTTCTTTCGAATAGTCTTTAGACATCTCTCGATTGGATAGCACCAACGTCCCTGCACGGGGCCCCCCATTCGTGCCTCATAGGGGAGATGAAGAATCAAATGCTGCATTGGATTGAAGAAGCCAGGTGGTAATATCTTCTCAAGCTTACACAGTAACACGGGGGCCAATCTTTCCAAGTCTGCAACCACGGTCCGAGATAACTCTTTTGCACAAAGCTGACGGAAGAAATAGCTCAACTCTGAAAGCGCTAGCCAGACATGCTCAGGGACATAGCCTCGAACCATCGCAGGAAGAATCCGTTCAATCCATATGTGGAAGTCATGACTCTTCATCCCTAAGACTCGCATAGTAGATAAGTTCACCCCCCTACTCAGGTTAGCTGCATATCCATCAGGGAACATCAACATCTTTATCCACTGAAGTACTTCCTTCCTCTGGGCCCTGCTTAGGACGAAATCGGCCTTAGGCCTTCTCCACGTCTTTCCGCCACTTGGCGGCTTCATCTCTAGTTTTGGTCTACCACATAACGCTGCCAGATCCACTCTTGCCTTCACATTATCCTTTGACTTATCAGGAATGTCCATAATTGTTGCCCACAGTGCCTCGGCAACATTCTTTTCAGTGTGCATCACGTCAATGTTGTGTGGAAGGAGCAGGTCATCATAATAGGGGAGCCGAGTCAAGCCAGACTTATGTGTCCACATATGCTGCTCACCATATCCCACAAAACCACCTTCTGTATTGGCCACGAGCCCATCTATCTGTTGACGAATTTCGGCACCAGTCATCGTTGCAGGTGGGCGGTCTGTCACTACGACACCTTTCGTAAAGTTCTTGATGTCTAGGCGGAATGGATGGTCAGCAGGAAGAAATTGTCGATGTTTATCGAAGGACGAATATTTGCCACCCTTTTTCAACCAAATGAACCTGAGAGCTTCCTTGCAAACTGGGCATGGGAATTTACCGTGAACACACCAGGCACAGAATAGCCCATACGCCGGTAAGTCATGCATGGAGTACTGGTACCAAACATGCATTCTGAAGTTTGTCTTCGTAGCTCGGTCATATGTCCATACCCCTTCCTCCCAGGCACGTACCAATTCATCGATCAAAGGCTCCATGTACACGCCCATTTTGTTCCCCGGGTGTCCGGGAATTATCAACGACACGAATATATTCTGCCTTTGAAAGCACACACCAGGGGGGAGATTGATTGGGATAACAAACACGGGCCAACATGTGTACGGGGCAGCGCTCATTCCATAGGGATTGAACCCATCTGTGGCCAACGCAACACGTACATTACGAGCCTCTTCGGCTTTCTCACGGTGAATGTCATCAAAGTGTTTCCATGCTTCACCATCTGACGCGTGCACCATCTTGTCAGGATTGTATCGTTTTCCATTTTTGTGCCATGTCATCTGTTTCGCGGATTCCTCTGTCATGTAAAGACGCTGGATCCTCGGTATGAACGGAAGGTGTCGTAGGATTGTCAAGGGGATGTCGAGCTGCCTCTTCTGTCCATCACCAGAGTCTACCTCCATAAACCTAGAAGAATTACACTTGGGACAGTACTTTGCCTCCGCGTATTCTTTCCTAAATAGCACGCAGCCCTTCGGACAAGCATGAATCTGCTCATACGTCATCTTAAGTGCACGAAGTAGTTTCTGTGCCTCGTACATGCTCTTTGGCAGAACGTGATCATCCGGAAGCAGACTCCCAATAACTGTCAACAAGCCATCGAATGCATCTCTACTGATGCTGTACTGCGACTTGAACGCCATTACACGCCCAATGGCATCCAGTTGAGAAACCTTTGTCTGGCCGTGAAGGGGCTTCTGTGCCGCGTCGAACATGTCGTAGAACGCCTTTGCAGTCGGCTCTGGCTCGTCATCCATACATCCTCCCGTGTACTGTGCCTCCTGATAGTCGTTCAACATATCCGCTACCCCCGCATCCGCGTCATAATCCTCGACACGTTGTCTCAGCACCTCTTCTCTCGTACGATGCGCTTCACCATGAAATATCCACCGAGTATAGCCCGGCGTAAATCCATTCTTCCAAATATGTTCTACCATGGTCTTCTTTGGTTTTCTTTTCCGGTTGTCACATTTGCTGCACGGGCATGGGACTAGACTCGCTCCTTTAGCAGCTTCGCCATATGCCCGTTCCACGAAATCATTGGTCTTTCTAATCCATTCAGTGGTGACATCGTTCCTTCCTCTACGGCCCGTGTACATCCACTCACGGTCCTCCATCCTCTAACATATATAACCGAGTATAGTTTAATATAGACATGTAATGCATGTACACTACGTTCCTACCTTCTAATAGGTGACGATAGGTCCTAATCCCACCCGCGGTTGCGTAGATGGAGTTAGTTTTCATGCTCTACTCCGATCCGAGATAGAATTTCGGCAGCACCTCCCCGCTGTTCTCCGGATACACGTCCTGGCACGGAGAGCGTACTGTCCGGAGAACAACAGGGAGGTGACGCCGAAACTCTATCTCAGACCGGAGTAGAGCATGAAACTAACACCATCTACGCAACCGCGGGCTGTCCAAAAAACGTGGACAATTCGAAACTGATACATTTGTAGATATGCAAAGATCTGCATATCTACACCGTATCACTTTCGAACGGGAGATGCCTAACTGGGTTAGGTGATCTACGACCATGATGCGGATGTAGAGGTTATACCTAGGGTGGCGGTGGAGTCAGGCTAGTGGGGCTGTGGCGGGTCGGTGCAGTGGCGACGGGACGCGGTGCAGGGAGACCCGCAGCGGCTAGGAAGACAAGTATCTTCTCTGTAAAAAAGAAACACAAGTCTGTTAATACAAAAGCCTAGCAACAGAAAATTTCGGCAGCACCTCCCCTGCACGGGGAGGTTTCAAAATCCTGCAAATAAAACTATCAGCACGATGGCTGACACCCACGGATAGCAGTGCTATTGTTTAACTACTAACTTGTCC